>CM075291.1:1215135-1815135 GCA_037672795.1 Lagerstroemia speciosa
GGGGAAGGGATGGCTTTTAGGTGGGAAGGGAAACCATAGATAAGAGAGATGTTGAGAGGAGAGCACAAACCTGCAAACTTCCGTGAATAGAGTTTGATAGCTGCAAATCCAGTGCTACCAACAAAGAAGTAGAAAGTTAGCGTGAAGGAACACAATTAACAAGTGTAATAGCATAAAGATATCAAGGTATCGAGATTCTACCAAGATCGAATACAGTGCCGTGCTGCTTTTGACCCCGAGAAAGAATTGGAGAGCCATGGCAGCGTGATCCTGTACCCAGATATAAATGCATCAATGGACAAGTTCGATAATCTGGAACGGATACTTGAAACCAAGATCAGATGCTTTTACTGTTATGTGTCTAAATACGTAATAAGTTGAGCGTCCTCTTGCATGTACATAGCTTCCCCCCTGTCAAAGAACAAATGAAATAACGATCAAGGCTCTAGCATAATTTAGGAGGGTATCCATAAAAAATAGCATCAGAATTCAGATAATAAGAAGTTGTTACAAGTAGTTAGGGCATCTATCTAGGAAATCTTGCTAGACTTGGTCAGTGAGATTTCATTTACACAAATTGGTCATAACATGTTTTATCGCTATTGATCTCATCGCCATCAAACAGAGATCATTTGACAGTTGTGATCAATAACTGGACATGAAGAAATGCAGTTACAACCAGTCCATCCGATTTATATATATATATAGGGAAGTCAAATATGAGTGCATACGAAGAGGGAGCTTGATCATGAACAAGATTACCTCATCTGGAGAGAAAAAAGCGACAGCATCTGGGTCAATAGAACCAGCAGGATGTAATGATACGATAGCTCTAAAAACTGACGGAAGTAACAACTCAATCACGGCAACTTTATTAGCAGCAACAGCTCCCGCTGAATCTACTCCAAGTCTATTTAAACTGAGAAAACTTTGCTCTTTCTGTACTTCCATTGGATTCTCATTTGCAGAAGCAGGGAGCAAGGCAGCTCTTTTCAACCAATCTAGTCGATCATATGTAAAAACTTTAACATTTGGTGCCTCCTTCTCCAACTGAGCAAGAACATCTGATAGAGTTTTATAATCAGTAGCATCATCTTCATGGGTCACAGAAACTCGACGTCTTTTAGACGCTGATTCATTATTCTGGCCATTAAGTCCATCTTCAAGATGAGGGAAGAATCGGCGTTTCTGATCACTAAAGGCCTTGAAAGCTAATCTGAAATTTTTGCAAGAACAAATTCGTAAAACAAGGCCACAGAGAGGACATAATCTTTGTAGCATGCTATTCAGTGTCTCAAAACAAAGATTAAGCATCACATGACAAAAATTTCAGCAAGCAACCTATGGAAATGAACATCAATAAGATTCAAAAACCATCAGCAGCCCATGCCTCAGCTGGAGAGAATCAGCTGTAGTATCCAAAAAAATAAAAAATAAAACAAAAGTCCATGAGAAACAACAAAATCATTCTTCTTCAAAGAGTAGTTTCAACAATAAGTGCTTAGCCAAATTGCCATATGAATAGTAAATTCTTGTGTAAGAAAGCTGGTCCTGCTTAGCTAACTTTTCTGACCCCTCATAAGAAATGAACGTAACGGGGAGGATCAATGGCTGGTAAAGTCTGCAACTTGCACAAATTTGCTATTTATTGTAAGGTTTAAAACATGCACAAGGGCTCCAAACAAACCTTGCCCTGTCAACAGCTGATGCACCAGCTTGTCCAGCTAATTGGCGCTTCCAAGCATATGCAACCACTGCACCATCAGGGCAAACCAGTGGCATGTGCAAACCCCATGAATTGCTCCGAGATCGTAAAGACTCATTAATTACCCCGGACTCTTCTAGCTGCTTTCCTAGCAAAATTTGAAACATAAGTAAACACCATCCAATTAGAAGGACAACTCATCCGTAAACGATGGCAAAACATAAATTGCGTAGAACATCAAATTATTGCATTTAGCAAGACAGCTGGGCAGGATCATTCGGTAGATTTCACACAAGGAAACAGAAATTTAGCATGGGCAGATCCAAATGAGCAACAGGATACAGATGCACAAAGAGTTTGTCCTAATTTAGGTACTAACCGATGGTACGGAGGTCCTGGAGGTGTTGACGCATGGAAGCGTCCTCCTTAGCGAAGAACTGGAGAGACTTGGTGCTCTGGCGAGGGCTGGAGGTCATGAACAGGGCCTCGAGGATGCGGTCGGCCCCGAGCCGTATGTCGGCAATGAGGCGACCGGCCTGCGACAGCCTGTCCATTGCCAGGGCGACCTGCATAGGCGGCGCATCCGCCGTCCTCGACTCGCTCGAGGGAAGCGGAGAGGAGATCGGCATCGGCTGAGGCAGTGGCTGGTGCTGCATCTGGGAAATACGAACCCTGGCTGTGGCTCTTCGGTGGCTCGAAGGGGCTCAGTTGGCTCCTGCGTAATTCGACGCAGCTCTCGGAGTCGTTTCTGTTTCGGAGACAGCCCGAGATATTAGTCGGAGACGGGTCTCTACATGGAGCTTGAGGAAACGGCAGAACCGAGATGTCGTTTTGGCCCGCCAACCCTCCTTAATCTTGGCCTCGGACAAGCTAGGTGTTTGAGTGGGAAATTGCACCAATGGTACAAAAACTTTTCACTTCATTCTAAATTGGTACCCAAAAATTCCGTACTATACCTGTACAAAATATGTTGAAATATTCTTGTATGTATATTTCGTTAAGTTTCAACTAATGTAGTCAATTTTTGTTAATGTGACAGCTCTTTTACCATTTTTTAATTTTTTTGAATTATTATAAATACTTTGTATGTTTTAAAATTTTATTTCAATTAAAAATATTATAAGATCCTGTGTGCATTAGCAGGTGTGCACACACGACGTTCACATCAGCTGTCACATTAACAAAAATTAATTAGTTAGTTGAAACTTAACAAAATGTATTATACATGAACAGTTTCAAAACATTTTGTACAATTAGGTACAAAATTTTCTTTTTTGGGTCAATTTAGAACCAAGCGAAAACTTTTTGGACCATTGGTGTAATTTTGAGTCCGTTAAGGGGAACTCGTCGAAACGCGTCGTTTCTGCGCATAAAACTTGGTCCCCAAGTCTCATCAAACCCGCGCCAAGCGAAACAGTTACCAATGCCTTTTATCTTTTTCTGAAATTTTGCATCGATTAATTAACATATTAATTAATAATTTAATATCAATTAATTAGCAAGGAGAAAGTCTCAACTTTCAGTTTTACCCCCCTGAGATTCCATAAACACCCTCACCGCCTTACTATAATAACCTTATCAAACCTTAAACCCTGTCATCTATGCTCATCCCTTATATCAGCCTTCCCCCATCTTTCGGCCTCCTCGGAGTGAAGCAATCGCACGATGATGGGTGACGCCACCGCCAACGAGGGCGGCACCTCCTTGCCGGTTTTACTCCACGACGGCGAGAGGGAAATCAGCATCGGCAGCGTCGTCGTCCACCCTTCCCTGAAGTTCAGCGACCTGCAATCAGCCATCAGTCAGCGCCTCGGCCTCTCCCCCAACCAAATCTCAATCTACCTGGCAGAGCGGAGGCTCTACCGGTCGTGGCCCCGCAAGATAGCGGTCAATGCCAAGTTCAATTTCGCGACCATCACCGGAAGCAAGGACTCGTATTTCCTTGTCTTCCTGAAGCGATCGAAGGCCAGGGAGAAGGTGCAGAGCATGGCGAACCAACGGCTGCCGCCGGAGAACGTTATGCTCCTGAGGAGAGGAACCCTGCCCGGCGAGCAGCTGTACGGAGGAGGGTACAGCGTCCCGATCGTGGATCCGTACGAGCACGATCGACGGGTGAGAGAATTGGCGGTCGAGAGGGAGAGGTACCTGATGATGAGGGTGATGAACAGCCATAACAATTACGCTACGGCAAAGGGTGCCGATGTGTTCTGCGAGGAGTGCGAGAAGGCGAGGGAGATGGCATCGGAGCAGGAGTTCCACTGGTGCCGCAACGATGCGGTGATCGCCGGGTTCAGGTCCCCGGCGGGTCCAGTTTCCCGACCCGGGAAGAAGTGAAACGGCCGCGGAGATTGCGTCTGATTTCTCCTTTTTTGCTGTATACCCGAGGCTGAGCTGGTGGTGGAGCTGGTCATGGATGCGGCAGAAGTAATAGCGTGCGATCGGGTCCACGGTGAGCTTGCTACACCTGCCCTAGAGTTTGTGACGCGTGTTGCCTTGATCCTTCGTTTTTTGTGGGAATGGGATGACCCGGCAGGGCGGCCATAGAAATTCAGGAACGCAGGGATTTTTAATGTGGCAGTGAATATATAATTGGAGACCATTTCGAGAACATTAATATTCACGAAATAATTCGTCCTAAAATACGGTCGGTCGGTTGGGTCTAGACAAAGGTGGCAACTTTTTTTTTTTTCCTTTTTTGATTTGCAATTGCAGAGGTTAATTGGTGAAGTTGCTGTAGTGGGGAATCTGAATGGAGTTGTGTGGGAGAAGAGCTCCCGTCCATCTTGGAATTGAATTGACACAGCTCATCTTGTGTTTGCAATGGAGCATTGAAAAATGTCCTGCCTCCTTGTCACCTTGTTACTCCGATGCCAGATGGTGTTTGCTTAGCATTTCCCGGTTCGTGAAGACTAGCATCCATGAGAAAGTGGATTTGATACAATATCATTTGAAATTAAGATTACTAAGTTTAGTTCTTGTCCGACAACTTGATTGGATAAAGAGGCTATCACAAACCCAAACCAATGTGGGTCATGCACGCGTATAGAGACACACAGAAAGATAGAAGTCAGATTGGATTTCGAATATTGGATTAGGGCATATAATAATACTACTTTCCGAAGTAAGATTATTTTTTGAGAGATTTTTAAATATAAAACATAATCCATAAAAGCTCGACCATTCTAAGGGACCAAACTCGACTAATTCTTAAAAATTTATAAGACTTATGTTTCTTTCTCAGAGTACGTACACGACACATTCAGACTATTATCATTGCTCTTCATTAGTGGTGTAGTTTGCTTGCTTGCTGCCTGTACCGTAGAGCGAGTTCCGTGCATGGTGATTGGGTTTTGTATTAACCATCTGTAATTGTTTGCTCTATTTCTTTACGTGACGTGACGTAAATGAAAACAAATAAAGACACCGTGCGCATTCGCCACTTGTTAGTTCTAGCCTCAAACGCCGCCGTTCTTTCTATCCATCGTGGATATTCATCATGCTTCCCGTGTCAATGCGTTTCGGAAGGGAACGTGCTGGTACTTTTAGCAAATAAGGTTTGGAAGTTGGCAGCAGAGATGACTAGAGGTCTGGGCTGCCCAGTGTCCTGTCAATGAACTCAACGGAGATGCGAGCAGTGGAGCTAAAGTCTCTTTACTTTGCACGAGCTTAGGCCCATTTGTCGTTCTTCCGACAGTCACTGAACAGCTCTATCGGGTGTTCAACAAATGGCTTAGATTTTATCGGGTCCAAATTTCAGGACCAAGGCTGCTGCGCTATGGGCCCCTGCACCCGTAGCCATTGCAACGAGGCAAACAATAATATCAGTTCCATCTCGTTGATTCGGTATCAAAAATTGATCAAAACACTGGCAGTCCATGGCCAGGAAGGAAAGACCCGATCCGATCCCAACCGACCCAAAAAAACTGAACTAGCTAGCTCGGGCAGTGCAGATGGACATGTCCATGATCCGCTAGGCGAGCTCGTCTCGTCGAAAGGAGTACTCAACCATTACTGGATCGAGGGAATTCTTAACCCGGGCTCCGACTTTCTCGAGCCTACCACGGTAACACGATCGGCACGGCACGGGACAGACAAGATCTCGACTGAAACTCATTGGGAACAGGGGTTTCGGTTTTGCTCGGTTGACTTATAGCCGGGATTTGTCGGAAGCAAAGCGTATCTCAATCATGATCTTCGAATTCTTATTTGTTATCAACCTCTGCCGTTGAGAGTCGTTAAGTGCAAGTTGCAGGGAAAAGTGGGGAAATAAAAAACATAATTCACTAAAAGTCACAATTAATTAAAACGCACCAAATCGATTTTACCTTCGACAAATCTCAGATAATCTTGTCTGTGCTCTGAATTGGACGGCTCCCGAACATCTTGGAGGTTTTTATTTTATTTATTATTTGTTTGTTTGTTTAATTATTAAATTGTTGATTTGCAATCTGGGAGGATTTGATGCATCCATTCCATCTTACGACTTTTCTATGGATCGTCAGAAGATCCACACATTGCCGACCACATTTTCTAGGGTTTTTTGTTTTCTTTCTCCCTGGAGATCACAGGAAAATCTGCCCACTCGACATGCCGATGGACTCGACGTTGGAAATGCACACGAGTACCCTCTTGAACTTTGAACTCGTACTCACGTAACGGATGTTCGTAAAATGCTATATAATCGGCCGGAAAATTTTCGGAAGATGTCCTTGTGAAGCAGTGTGCCGACAGATTGTAAGGTGAACGTCTAAAAACTATCATGTTGGCAATTAATATACCGTCGATGGATGTTCTTCGACAGTACACATGATTTCACATCACCCCGACACATGAGTTCGGAATTACCTTTTTTCTTTTAATATTGTAAATGGATAATTGTGAATTATTAAATTAAATTATCCTATATTATGATAATTAGATGATAGGAATTTCATTCTTTTAAACGCACAGTTGCATGGAAACATAATCATTTCATGTCAGCAATTGAACCGCACAACAATTAGTAAGTGCGACTCCCCCGAGGGATGCACGAAGTATTTTATTTCTCGGTGAAGCTGAGCTTTCTTTTTCTTAATTATAAAATTTTATATTTTTTTCTTAATTATAAAATTTTATATACGTTTAAGTTTTATAGTAATATAATATGTGAATTTCTCACATTCAAAATATATAAAATTATTAGATCTAATTAATATTACAATACCAAGCATTATAATTAACTTTATATTCCTTATTTTCTAATTTAGTTTTATTATAATTAAAATTTTCTTTATAAATTATACATTCCCATTAATCTAATATTATTAAAATCAAACATATCTTACACGCTATGATATGGAAGTTTCTTACTGTTCATTTCCAAGGGAAATATCTCTTTATTTCAAGTCGATCGAATCCTCTTTTTTTTTTTTTTTTTTTTTTTTTTGGTCGATCAATCCTCCTAAGTGTTTATAGTTTATTGATTTTCCCTGTCGAATAAGGTATTTGTAGTCCATTCGATAACTCGAGAGAGAGCATCAAATTAATCCTACCGCATTACTAACCGTACCAATAAGACTGTTAAGAATTTATCTTACACAATTGAAGACTACTGCGATTTCATATTCGTGTCGCAATAAGTTTTTAGCGATGAAATCGAATCCTCTTTGATTAATATTAACTCGAGGATAGTGGTATTACGCCGAATTCCTTTTCTATGAAAAATTCAATATTAAAGACTATTACAATTTATGTCACATTTAAAAAAAAAATTAAGACAAGGATGAATTAAGATAATGCTCACATGCATGTACGTGTTGCCTAACATTCCCTTTTTCCCCCGTTCTCGTCAATACATATGTAGTCTAACATTCAAATTACGATAAGTGCGGAACACGAGATTTCTTTGTCTTGTTTTTTTAATGGACTTTTATAAATACATATATATTACTGAAATTGCTCCAATAACACGGGGCAGGAAGCGAATTCCCTTCTTCTCATGCTGAAAACAGTGTATGTATATGTGTATGTACTGGTGTATGTATATGTTTAATATATATATATATATATTAATTGCTTGGGCAGCAAGTGCCTAAATTGGTGGGTTTGGAGAGTAACATTGTGTGTGTGTGTCTATATATACACACACACTTCACAAGAATATATAGTCACTTTGTTTTCATTCCCAACCCTCTCCTTCCTTCCTTGTCCCTCTTCTTTGTATACAGAAATCTTCTCCTCCTTCTCATCCTGTCATCAAAAAGAAGAGAGAGAGAGAGAGGGAGGGAGGGAGGGAGAGAGAAGCGAAGCTCTTGCTCTCAATCGACCCAGAGAAATACAGGGAGGGAGAGATGGAAGAGACGAAGGTATCGAGGTTCAGGAGGATCTGCGTCTTCTGTGGGAGTAGCTCGGGGAAGAAAGCTTCCTACCAAGAAGCCGCCACTGAGCTCGGAAAGGAACTGGTATACATATCACCTCTAAACTCATCTTCTTTTTCATTTTCTATGTATTGCTCTATATGTATATGTCTGTGCGTATATATATATATATATATATATGACCTTGATGTATCACCATCGATCGATTCTTCATTCATTGCTTAATCTGCAGCTACACGGTCCTTCTATTTCTCTGCCACAATGTCTCATAATTTCCACCCATTAAGAATGTTCAAATACCAGTTTTTGGGATCTCGATCGAGACATCGAATCCAAAAAACCAAAGTTTATGACGATATTTGCGTGTAGAGTGTCATGGCTAAATCCTCAATGGGTGAAGCAAACATTTCTTCTCCACATTTTATCGAGTCATATGGTTTCCTTCAAAAAAAAAAACTGATAATACCATTATTCTTCATGATTATATTTTCTCATATTTTAAAATTAATGCAAATTAAGATCACTAATTTATAAAAACTCGTTCAATTCCATTCATATTGTATCACAATTTCTTTCATTAGAGAAGACAAAAATTGGCTACATTTAAAGGTCTCTGTGGATTAATTTATCCAAATCTCTTCCGTTTTATAATATATTATACAAAAGCTTACGCTGTCTGATTTCTTTCTCTTCTGTCTTATGGGTACAAACGTGATGGTGATAATTGTGTTCTCCATTCTCCAAGCAGGGGGAGAATGCATACATGTATATCGAATTAAACGTGGGCATATGATTGGAATGAGGAGGAAGGTTCATTAGGGTTTATGGTGTGTCTGCACTGTGCGCACACAAACACACATAATAATGATAACATATGCATGTATATATGTATGTATGTATGTAATTATTCACGAAGTGAATTTGTTTGGCGTGAGAGATCTATTGCTAGCTGTAATCTGCCTGTCATTAGTTGGGATGAGCAGCCTTCTTGCATGATTCTCCCCCCAATATTCCCAATTTCCCCCTTAAAACTCTGATCTCTGAAGAAATTAAATTAATTAATTTGGTTTAGGGGGTGTCTCGACTTGGAAGTATTAGGTTCGATTCTAATTGACTTGATTTATCATATCTCTTTACTCTCGTATTTTGAATTCTCATTATATCCTTTATAATCAAGAAAAAAAGTAATTAACAATAAAAAGAAAAGTATATATTGCTCGTAACAGGTATAAATATGCATGCTTAGGTCAGGGCAGGGGAGCCGAGCGTGCTGGTCTAGATAGGTACGGTGACACCGTAGAGCGTGCCGTGTTCTTACATTGGGCACCTCGACAAGCCATCCATTGCCCGCACATATTACAGACTCAAACCCATATCCGCTCTCTTCATGATTTTGCTTTTTCTTGCCCCTAAACCTATTTTTATATTTCTATATATATATATATATATGTCGTTTACTTAAAATATGTTCATCATGATGGTTCTCTGACACATGTTTGTATTTTGTTTTTGCTCTTGATCTATGAAACAAATGGGATGAAATGAAGGTGGAGAGGAGGATTGATCTGGTCTATGGAGGAGGGAGCGTTGGATTGATGGGTCTCGTTTCTCAGGCTGTCCATGATGGTGGCCGCCATGTTCTAGGGTTTGCTCTCTCTCCCTCTCTCTCTCTCTCTCTCTCTACTGTGTCCACACTTACGCACATTGATTGTCGAGTCAAGCGAGCAAGACGATCGAGTACACATGATGTCTCGTTTTGTTTTCCTCGGAATTAAGAAGACATGCATAATTCTTCATCACTTCACCCGATTAAGCATGATTACCAGTCACTCACTCATACTACTCACCCTCAGCCCTCTCGAAAGCTGAACCCTACCATGTTTTGTTTATTCAACTGCCCCTCTTCACTGTCAGTGGCTGGTTGGTCTGTCTCTCAAAGACTGCCCCTTGCCCAGAGGCAAACATCATGGGATCAAATGTAGAGGTTGGAATCCTCAAAAAAAGTGGAACTTATTCCCATAATTCAATTCTTCGTACCCAGCCAGCTTGTTTTCCTATAACCGAAAACTTAATTAAATTCCATATCTCACCATTGTAATGTTTATATCAAAAGAAAATATGCTTCTAATACTCGAGTAGATGATGCAGTTTGCTCCAATGCCTATATTTCTTACGCATTTTTCTCGACATTTGCCCGACAATATTTCTATTTTATGCTCGAAACATTACTTTGCAGGGTCATACCTAGGACTCTAATGCCAAGAGAGGTATGTATATATACACACTCTGACAACAAGAATAGACATTCATTTGGCTTCAGTTTTTCATCGGTAAATTATCTCGTGAATTAAATCTGTATTTGATTATTTTAGATAACCGGTGAGACAGTTGGAGAGGTTAGGGCTGTGTCCGATATGCACCAGAGAAAAGCCGAGATGTCTCGCCAAGCCGATGCCTTCATTGCACTTCCTGGTAAAGGGAGTTGCATTCCATTCCATATCTGTTGTTACACTGTCTCTATGGTTGACATTGAGAACTAAAGTCAGAAATGCATGTACGAGTATTTATGTAGACATTGAACTTATGTTACATCAGGTGGCTATGGAACACTGGAAGAATTGCTGGAAGTCATCACCTGGGCTCAGCTCGGGATACACCACAAGCCTGTAAGATATCTTCCTTCCCTGAATTACACCATTGATTAATTACGGAATTAATAGCCTCGAGCTCCGATACCTTAACACATCAGACAAATCTTTTGACAACTTCTCATTTGATGGTTCGGCCGGTTACCTTCCCTCAGACAGACTCTAGATTCAGGCTAGGCCAATGGGAGACCTTTCCATTTATGTTGGAAGGGATCTTCCCCATAGAATAAACTAGTGCAGCAATTTGATGAATAAAGAAAGGAGCAATTAAGTTGGTGGGTGATCAAACTGAGATATCATCTGGATGTTTAGATATACAACAGCTGTATTTGTCAGCGAGTCGGTGATGCTTTTTTGTAATAAAAAAGGGTCAAGATCCAAAAATGGAATCTTCCAAGTTTATATGAAGTGTCTTCATGGTCTCCATCATAGCTCTCATCGTCGTCATTGTCTCCGTCATGGCTATCACAAGAACGATATGCACTTGCTGAGACACTGTTTTGTGGATGAAGAAAGCTTGGTGATTGGATTTTGGTCAATGTTCAGCCAATTAAATTGGTTCAATAGAATATATACAAACACACATACATACATATAATATAAGAGATCACATGGCATCAATGCATGTGTTCTTGCATTTATGTCCACATGGAAAGATTAGCAGAAGGATTCGATATCTCCATCTGAACAGAAGATTGGATTTAGGTTTGACAAACAGAAGTTGAAGATTTTAATGCAATTTCTTAGTCAAGACGAAGCTTCTGGTTGGATGATGAAGGATTTGATCACATAATTTAATCATGGAAAGGGTGCTGATGTTGCCTTTATTTTTTTTTTTTTGGGGGTTGCAGGTGGGTCTTTTGAATGTCGATGGATATTATAATTCCTTACTGAATTTCATCGATAAGGCCGTCGATGAAGGCTTTATCTCCCCAGCAGCTCGTCGGATCATCATCTCCGCCCCGACTGCCGAACGACTGGTCAGACAACTCGAGGTAATTCGAAAGAGTTTGCTCAGTTCAGTTGCTCATGTCATGGTAATGTTGACATTTGCAATTGTTTCCGATCTTCATTCTTTTCGATCATTTGTGCTGTACGATCAGGAATATGTTCCGGAATACGATGAAGTGACATCAAGTTAGTCTGGGACGAGGTGGACAGACTCAGTTATGTGACCGAGCCAGGAGTTGCTTACCACTCCATGAGCAGCTAGAACATTTTGCTGAAGAAACGGTGACAACAACAGCAATGCTTTTGGTTTCCCTTTTTTTTTTTTGTGGTTTTTGAGGTTAAAAGAATCAGTCTGAGGCAGAAATATGTGTCCCGAGATTGTAAAGAAGAATGAATATAGAAAGTTCCCCTTTTGTTTTGATTTTCGAGTAATCAGATCTAGCTGACATTTTGAGCAGAAGAACAAATATATATAGCTGGAATTCATGCCCGTATCCTACTTCAGCTCAATGACCATCACGATCGGGGATGATCTGCTCGTTGTCAATCATTCGATAGCTAAATCAAGTCCAGCATTATCTTCTGGATGATATGTTCAAACATCAGAGCATACACAAATTCTGCAGATAAAGAGTAATTTATCTATTTTATGAACCAAGGAATGTGAGTTTTGTTGGTCTGTCTACAGAAGACAAATAATCAGTGACTAATAACTCTGTAGCATGTCTGCCTCCATGAAAACAACCAAAACTAAAGATTCTCCCATGACAAGCCCCGCATGTTCTTCTTGAAGGGGACATCACAACAGCCAGTTGATCAAGTTCTGTCATACATTTTATTCAAAGCATGCGCTGTAGCGCTAATTTCCGCTCATAAATAGCGGCAAAGAAAATGCCAGAATAGTTTCGATTGAAACATAGTTCGAGATGTTCTAAACAAACTACATCGCCATTCATTACATGGGCTATCTATCAGTACCCAACAAATATTCCCATCTCACTGTGACTTCAAAACGAGGAGAGGAGAAACAAAAACTCTTCCGCAACAAATCCTTAAGATTCAGTAGGTACCTTGTGTGGCCAGCATTTTTCTGGCCGGCTTTCTTGGTTGATGACTTATATGGCCGCAAAGTATTCCTTGCTGGGCTTTGGATCGGGCTTCATGGACTTCTCACCAGGTTTCCAACCTGCAGGGCAAACTTCACCTGGATTATCCTGTACATATTGCAGGGCCTGTGCAAAGATGAAGAGGATGCTTAGAATATAAAGGCCTGGAGCAGAGATTTGCTCCTAAAACTAAGGCACTCTTCTGGCCCATTCTTATTTAGAGCAGAAGGAATATGTAAAGATAAGGCATGGAATTAAAATTCATTGGTCCAAATTCAGTTTATTATTCCCTCCCTTCAATTTTAATTCTTTTGCCTCTCGATTTTCAATTCCCATTCAAACGCTTTATCCAACACACAAAGCACACTGGCAACATTCCTGTGGCACAAAGTTTTTGAAAGGTTCAGCTCTTTGGTGTCTGAGATTTTACCTGGAGTGTTCTCAGCATCTCATCGACACTTCGGCCAATGGCAAGGTTGTTAATGGTGGCTGGATCACTCCTTCCTTGTCAATGATAAAGAGCCCCCTCAGTGCAATTCCCTGTGCACTGGTCAAATATTGCTTACAAGAACATTTAAGAAATAAAGAACACATGCACATATATCATAACTGAAGCATCTGTTAATCCAAGATTATTCTCTAACGTACGCTCTTCAAAGACCTTTTATTTAATTACAGCACTAAAAATTAAGTTGGTGGGTTAATTTTCATAAGAAAAATAACATTAATTGATCAGTATAGGCATTCCTACAATAGCTAGAACAAAACTAACCAAGAATTAGGAAGTAGACTGAGAAGTGTTATACAACAGAGGAATGGCTGATATGCACAGAAAATTGCACATTCAAGCAACTTCAACTTTTGTGTCCTCAATAGCATAAAAGATAGTTAATTTCTCTTAATCAATTTTTGCTCAGACTTTACCCTCTCAAGGGTTAGCAGGATATGAGAAAGTGCTATTTTTATGCAAAATTCATGACCATAAAGAGATGTGCTTTCTGAGAAGTAATCCTGTCACAAAATATTCGCAGCTTAAAATGCTTTAATCATTATAAATATGATTTCATCGTTATAGGATCATAAATTCTGAGAAAAATTATGCACGCTAGAAATAATCTGAAACCTGGGCAGAAGTTGAATAGAGAAGTAGAAGCATGCTTCTGACTAGCAAGAGATGTGCAGAGACTTGTGATTACCTGATCCGGTATAAGCACACCATAAGATTTGGAAATAGTTTTAGTGACGTCAGAGATAAGCGAGTACTTCAAGTTGCCAAGTCCTCCTGATTTTCTCTCTGTTTGAACCCAGGCAAGGTGCGAGAACTTCAATAAAAATGACACAAGTCACAAGACACCGTCAAGACAAGCACAAGAATTAGCTGTTTTATCAAAACAATTTTAGGAAATGGTAAGTAGACATACCATACTGTCAATTGAGATACCCAGTATTTCTGTGTTCAACTTCTCGAATTAAGCGTATCGGTCAATGAAAGCCGTAATGTACAAAAGAAGACTGAGAAAAGGTGAATAAGGATCCATTACCATAACTGATTCAGCAAACAATCAGTTGTGATATGAAGCAAACCTGTCAGACAAACAAAAGTAAAGTCCAATGGGTAGAAGAAGAGAATCAGGTATTTCTTTCCAATATAGTCCGAGATTTTTACCTGAAATGAAATGAAAAGTGTGAGACAATGATCAGTATATGCCCAAAAAAAAAAAATTGAAGTCCTGTGTCCAAGTAATTGCATTGCGCACCCTTGCCAGATGATTAGGGAGTAAACGTTCACATGAAGCAGAGATTAATGAAAAAAAGGAAATGAGGCTTATATCATCTCAAATCAAGAGCTCATAATAAAGATATAGAACGTGCACTCCGGCACACATTAGCCAAATGAGGGATAAAAACTACACAGCTATGGCGCTATGTAGACTTACATTGATGAATTCCTGATCGAAAAGCCTCTGCCTCGAAATCTGGTGCTGTATTTCCAACAAGTGGAGCATCATGCTGTGCAAGTGTTTCACGTATTCTAGAAACTTGGAAATCATAAGAAGGTCCCATCAATAACTGGAAAAGTAAACAAGAGAATTATAGAAGAAAGAGCTAAAATGCAACTATAGAATAAATGTACAGAAAACACGGACATGCAACTGAAAGGACTAGTTTTCTTCAATTAGAATGTAGAAACTTTAGTCAGCAGCAACATTTTTTGGGTCTGGAGACAGCTATTGCACACATATAATCAATGTGAGAATTAGCTGTTGCAAATTCACGGGAATGAAAAGAACTATGCATAGAGACCACGTGCTATATATGATCAATCCACTTCTTCATAACGCGCACTAGTTAAACCATGGAAGCTCGAATATTGATAGCTCAAACCAAATGGGTATAAGGTATATGGTGCGCTATGGACAAAAAAATATCTTCAAAACGAAATGTCAGTGTCCGTAGAATGTGCATTGCTAAGCCCTGTAACTTAATCCAAGATAGAAAGCAAGAAAGACAAAGTGGATTGCGGGCCCTGTTACACGCAATGTGATGCCCGACTACTTCAGTGACAAGCACAATGCAATATTGAAGATAAGATCAGGAAGAGCACATACGGTGGCTCTGACAACAAAGCTGCGGCGAGAGCGCGAGCCATTGCGTGAGGAAGCAGCCGAACGGGGAAGGCGAGAAGAAAGGAATGGCTCGCCGAGCCCATTGGCGATCGCCACTGTCCTCCGCAACGAGGCGGTCACCAGAGAGGAGGGCTTATGGAGGAGAATGAGCTTGGGTTGGAGGAGATGAGGGCAGCGGAGACAGCAGAAGCGGAGCAGGCCATTTTGCAACGGAGAGACGGGGTGGAGGAGGAGAGCTCACTTCTTCAGGTTTAAACTTAGCAGCTATAAAGGAACTCCCTGATGGCCGATGCTTGAATCCTAATTCACCACTTCACCTAAGAAAATATTAATTAAAATATAATATATAAATAAATTAACATTAATCACGCAAACAGTTGCTCACATGTGATTTGATAAAGTTGCCGAGTTTGATAGAATGCGGTTAATTTAAATTATGGGTTAAATTAGATTACTAAATAGAAAAATTTAGAATCATACTTGCTATTTGTAAAGAGATTATTTAACATTTTAATTAATTTATATTTACATATAGATTTTGAATAATTTTAATTAACTCATATTTATGAGCTTTCTATTTTAAATCATTTCTATTAATTTACAGTTGCTAGCTCTCTCTTTACCTAGTGTGTAAATGTCCCCATCCTTTTGGAATGTATCATACGAAAAGATGCAGCTATATCATGGGCCCTGATCCATGGACTCTGGGCCTCGAATTAGTAGACTGTACAGGTTCTAGCCCAAATGGCACCTCCTGTCTGGTCTCCACCCCTGTGAGTGTCCTCCGATCCTCCTCTCACCGACGGACGGACAGCTCTCGGAACACCTATCTTCTTCCACCACCTCCATCTTCATCCTCCTCATCATCAAATCGGGATCCCTGTTATCATCTTCTTCCACCACTTCACATGCTTTCCCAGTATAGGGGAAACTGTAAGGCTTCTTCTTCTTCTTCTTCTTGGAAAACGGTAGCAATGCAGTCACCCCTGCAACAAAACCATGCAGGATACGCTTCATCTCCTCTCCAGTGCCAAACCCCATTTACATCCCCCTCCTCATCCTCCTCCTCACTATGATTCCCCTCCGCTCTCCCGTCCCAAGACGCTACCTTTCACCTCTTCCTCCGCCGCCTCGGTCGCTGCATTCTCTCCCCTCGAAGCCCCCCATGTCCCCCCAACACCTCCCCGCTCTCCCCTCTCCTCCCTCCGACTTCGAGGAGAAGATGCTCTGCCTGGACTCCCTCGGCATCGATTTTCTCTCCCTCATCAGCCGCTGGCCCCCGCTCGTCTCCGGCCCTCGCCCCTCCCTCAAGTCAACGATCGCCTACCTCCTCTCCATGGATTTCAACACCATGGAGCTCCGCCGCATCGTCGGTATGTGCCCCGAGGCCCTCTCGCTCCGCCCCCGTGACATCCTCCCTGTATTCACCTTCCTCCTCCGAGCGGCCTGCGTAGCTGGCTCCGACCTCTGCAGCATAATCAACCGGCGGCCCCGACTGCTCGTCTGCTCCGTATCCTCCCGCATCCGCCCCACCTTTTACTTCTTACAGAGCATCGGCATCTCCCAGGTGAACAACCACACTAATTTGCTCTCCTGCAGCGTCGAGGACAAGCTGGTTCCCCGATTCGAGCACTTCAAGAATGTTGGGTTCTCCCATAAAGACTCGATCACGATGTTTAGGAGGTTCCCGCAGCTGTTTCTCTTACAGTATCAAGGAGAACTTCGAGCCAAAGTTCAATTATTTCGTCGTCGCGGGGTGTGGTGTGTGGGTGTGAGTGGAACGGGACTTAATACTTCTCCTTTAGCCTAGATAATTGGATTAAGCCGAGGCCCCAGTCATGTGTCGAGAAGGGTTTCTATTTCCCCCTATCGATACTGTTGAAAACGAGCAATGAGCAATTCCATGCCAGATTAGATGTTTGCTGTAATTCTTCGATGCCCTTCTCTTCATCTTCCTTGTGGTGTACAGATTGTGAAGTTGATTGATTCTATATAGAAGATAACATTTTATTCAAATTACGAGAGTGGATAAAAAGGAAGATTCTTTTCTCACATACTCCTATGATCTTTATTTTCTTCTGGACTTGGTTGTGATGGCCGGCTAGATTCTCGAATCAAGTTGATGGCCGAGTATGCTGTAGCTGCTTTCCGTCTGATATAGATGCATTTTTGCAAGTATGTTGATCAAATACGCTAACAAGTCTGCTCATGCATGTTCGGTTTGTTAGGTATGTCTCAGAAGAATGTCTGTTATGGTTTTCCTTAATCATAATGTCTAACTATTACATGCCTGGTTAGGCGTGAGGTATAGTATTATTGCATCTGATTTATCATTTCAAGTGGAGCAACCGATGTTTTTCACTACTCTGAGTACCAAGTTCCCCTTCTACAGAATGGAAGTATTGGATGTTCAAAGACGAGTACCACTTTTTCCAAAGAAAGCAGAAACAATTTTTACAAATGTTTGCATGTTCTTCAATTCATTCTTCTATGCTTTTGAGTGCCTAAGCTTAAGGTGGGGAAATTGTAGCTAATTCTATGTCGAATGGTATGCAGAAACATCATAGCTGAGGTTGCTACGAAGTCCAACCCGAGTTTGCATTGCATCATCAATAACTTGGGTGTCTCTGGTGTTGCTCAATATGATGAAGTAGAGCTGCTGCTCGAAGCCGATGGACGTTTCATATCTTTGCCTGGCCTGTAGAATGTGGGAGTGTCATTTGGAGGTGGTGGGGGTGCAGTCGAGTTCTTCTTGCTGCTTTTCTGCAAAATAGATAACACGGATCCCGACCCATGAACTCCATATTCACCTCCCCAGGACTCGAAAGTAAATCAATAGAGGAAGGATGGAGAGAGGACAGAATTGATAAAGGGGAACACTAACCTTACTGCTAGACTTTGAGGACTTCCCTGGCTGACCGGACATGTACTCGAGAACTTGGAAGATAGCCGACTGACCCAGCTCGGAGCAATTCTGCCAGTAGAAGATGGCCAAATCCCAAACCTTGGCCCTCCACTCGGGCAGCTTCTTCTCAATGTCTGTCTCATGATTCGCCACGAAGGGTCGTAACAGCGTCTCATATATATAGCCCGTCCCCTGACAAAGAAAGAAAGAAAAAAAAACCAATCTTTGTTGCTGAAACCTGGCCAGGTCTGGAAATCAGTCTCTCTCTTCCTGCAGGCATTTAGAATGTACCTTTGTCTTCGGGTACCACAGGTAGATGATGAATGCTAGCTTCAGTTCGCCATACATCGGAAGCCTGTGAAAGAGAACAGTTTCGACTTCAGGAGGCTGCCAGAGATCTGGCTGGAGGCGAGTAGAATTTGGGGATTATTTCACGCGGCAATATGCTTACCATGAAATGATGACATCTGAAACTCTCTCCAGAATGGTGAGAAGAGCCATTATTATCCTGC
Organism: Lagerstroemia speciosa; assembly: GCA_037672795.1. NCBI lineage: Eukaryota > Viridiplantae > Streptophyta > Magnoliopsida > Myrtales > Lythraceae > Lagerstroemia > Lagerstroemia speciosa. Next base: position 1,233,946 of record CM075291.1, read on the forward strand.
AATTTTGATACAGCGGAAGTCAGCAAAAGAACTTGCTTGACGAATCTTTCCTACGTAGAAGAATATATTCTTCTTTTCCACTATTAGCGCAGGAACCCGCCCTGTTAACTGCTGAATACTAGATTTGTTATTCTTACGTGGCTAAAGCCCATGATCAGAAACAAGAAATCTCAGCTGCTTCGAATTTCTGGAAACCAAAATGTTCAGCTAACAGGTTCGCAGGTCCTGGTCAGGTCTTAAGATTTTCTAGATCCATAATGTCAGGCCCCGAGATTGCTAAATGAAAAGAAGCTTCTGAATTTCTCTTACCAGTATTGACACCAGAACCGGAGTTCACTGTTATCGCCTCGATGCCTCTCCAACACCTTAAAACACTGAAATGCTGGGTAGGCATACCCCAGAATCATCCTGCCAACCCAAAAATTCAATCAAATTGATGAATACTCCCAGAAATTCAATCAAAGAGGATGAGTTCGATTTCCTGAAAACGTACAAGAGGGATCTCGTAATAAAATCCTCCACCATCCTCGATCACCTCGCTGTACACTGCCAGAGCCTGAACGTGGAGTCCAACTTCCTGTCAGAGAGAGGAATAACTGCATCCGTATCAATCCACAAGGTTAACAAAACAGAGAAAGAGTGAGATTGGGATGATCTCTGCACAAGCGGTTACCGGTGACCCAATGGAGCAATCAATCTCAAGAACTGCGAAAGGTTCAAACTTGTATGTCTTTTGAAGAGGCGATGCTGCTGGGTATCCGCGGAAGCAAAACAAGGTTTAAAACTTGGAAGAGAGTGCCGGTCCTTAGGTCGGATTGGTCGCTGGGAAACGCAGAGGAAGAAGGGACGAATGAGGGAGAGACCGGGTCGCTTGAATCCTTGGACAAGAAGAAGAGGTTTTGCAGAGGGAGTGCGTCAAACATGGGAAATTGTTTGTTTATCCTTCGGATCAAGTTCTATGTACGCATATGACACATACATACACGTCACATTTGAGAATAGCGATTAAATATAGCGATGTAAAGGGGGAGGAAATTGAAGTTTCCTTGGCAGCGACGCTTCGTCTGAATTTTTTTAAAAATGATATTCAAGAGTTTATAAATGATATACATTCAAATCCGATCAATCCATTAAATAGTAAAACCCTTTCATTTAGGAAATTTCCTTAGCCAAGACAATGCTTCACCGTACTATTGCACGCAATGAAATGCAGAGGGAACGAGGTAAGATATGCATGCTCCCGGTCCATGGAAGACCGATGACATTACTACGGGACCCAGGCAGCCGTGTGGAGCAAGGTTCTCGTGTGCCGGGAGTATCCATGTGATGACGGAAGAGTTCGTGGATTTCTTTGGGGGAGCGTTGAGGAGGGAGGTAGGATCGGCAGTTGAACGGTTATGGGTCCACTTTTCGGGGGCAATTTGGTCATTTCAGGTGATGGGGATCGTTACCCCCGCCGAACCGGCACGGGTAAACGCCACCCTCGGGCTCCGTATAATTGCAAGAAACTCTTTTATTTATTTATTTTTACAATTTATTTTCCCCTGTATAATTATTTATTATTTATTTTTGCTGAATGATTAGTATTTATTTATATATGAACGTGTTCGATAAACTCAGTGATGTTAACTCCGACCGTTTTCTTAATTCTGACGAAACACTGAGAACCGGGTAACGAGTTTGTAAGATTTAAACCCCGAAAACAATTTGAACAAATCCGGGTGCAGTCCCGGGGAATTCGATCGCTTTGCCCGTGAATCCAATTAATTGTATCACATAATGTCGTGATCAGGTAGACCTAATGTTAGGGCGACCATTGAATAGCGTTGTCGTTGCTGTTATTCTTGATTTATATTAAAAAAAGAAAAAAAGAAAAACGTTGTACGCAGTCTTAATTCAAGAAACGGACGCAATAGAAAGGTAAACATTATTCCTTAAACGCTACGTATGCATTTATATGTCGGTGTCTGTAATATTGACTTGAGAAGTCAAGATCCAACCCGAAACCTACTATTCATCGTAGAATTGGGAGTTTGAATTTTGAAATTTCTTGAGAACGGGCTGGAAAGTGCCAATTAATATTTTGAATGGCAGATTTTAATAAGAAATTAATCAATCAATTCAGGGCTGGAGGCTTAATCGTGTCAATCTGATCGGCCGTTGACCTCTCTATTTTCTTGGTTTTACATTTTTTATGTATATATAGAGAGAGAGAGATACAAGATTACATCCACGTGAAGAATGGACACTGATTTTCGAGGACGATAATGGAGTGGTTAATCGGTTTAGGTCAGGTTCGGTTAACAAATCGGTCCGGTTTTGATTGTACAAATAATAATTAATCGTGGAAAGACTTGCTCGATGATTGAATATCCACCGCGAACACAGCATGGAAACTTCCAAGACATTAGCTGAGGTTTGGTTGGCGTTTGGGATTGGGATTAATTTACACCTGATTTCCAAATCATCATCGAATCCCTTTCATCATTATTAATTGTCAACATCATTATTGTTACGAGAATGCCCCCTTTTTTTTTAACGTGGATGTCTTAGCATTCAGTCTAATTAAAACAAATAGGACGGATGTTATAAGGCCGCGAGACAAAAATAAACCGTAAATATCATAAGAAATTAATTTGAATTAAAAGAGTATAATCTTCAGAATTTTGGAAAATAAAATAAAATAAGATAATTTCAAGGGATTTAAGGACCACAAATGACTTCCGAGGAACGGCAAGGCAACCCAGTGGCGACAAGTCATTAGAAAGTTCTTGGGTGCGTCCAAGATCGGAGTCAATTGACCCGTTCCTTTGGTTTGTATTAGTTTTACCCATTCAAAAACAGAGACTTCTTCTCCAAATAAGAATTGGAGAAAATATATACTTACAATATAATTTTCTAAAATTAATACATATTTATTTTTCTCAATGTGTTCTTTTTTTTCTCTCCATTAATCTCAGCGGACGCTTTGCAAAACACCATTTAGATTTATGAGAGTCGGGTCAATGGAACATGTGAGAAAGTTGCAGTCCAGCCGTGTGGCCCAAACCACAGCTTTAGGAATAGAAAATGGCCCAACTGCCCACCTGGAGCTTCCCATTTTTGGTTAAGGATAAGAGACAGAAAAGTAACTGCTCCAAGGAAATGTTACCGACCTCGTCGGCAAGTCCTGTCGAGGAAGTTTAATTACTCGGACCACCTAACCCTCTCACAGTACACAACCATAACCCCAGTGGAAAAACAAAGGCTTAATCTTGGACACGCACGGGTGAAGTCCCAACATCAAACTACCATTTTCGGCACACAATGTCCCAGGAGAAAGGGAAGAAGAAGCAGAAACAGAAGAAGCGACATTAGAAGCAAAGGAATGGGACAAGCCCCTCCGTGGGCAAGTCCTCAACTTCACAGGAACAGTTCCAGAGTTTAAAGCTATATATATATTCCATGTATCGCATGCTGCAATATGGACCCTCTTTATGTTCTTCACCATGAGGCTCTCCCGAAAGCTAGAAGTAGGTGCCTTCCGGGGGCTGGACCAGTTTACGGTTATGTGGGGCCGCCATCTCCTTCTTCAGCTGGGTCAGTATATCCTCCATTGTGTACTGCCTCTGCCAATTAGCGAGCAGTCCAAATTTCTTCGCCTCCACCTTGAGCGCTTCAAAATCTCATCAGATCTCCTTAAAACAAGATAATATTATGCAAATACGAACCAGGCAGGATGCAAAATTAGCAGTAATAGGGGAAGATCTGTTTAGTTTTACAAAAGAAGCATTGAAGAGAAGCCTTTCTATTTGAAAAAAAACTAGATTAAAAAAGGACCAAATTGTCAAGAGGAGAATCAATTTACGTCAGCACAAGAACCAGAGAAGTATTCGATCGTGCTGACTGCAGTGTAAACAGAAGACAAGCAAGCAGAAAGAAGGCAGTTCTTTACCACTCCAGTTTCATGATTAACACAAGTCATGTTGATGCGTGAATGAAACCGAACACTGGGAGGCTTTTCTGGGTAATCTTTGTCGCAGAACAACTTCAACTGATATATGCGTCCCTCATGTACAGACTGAGAAGGACAACAATTTATTGCAACTATAAGCAGCCTGCATCATTAGAGAGTGGAAAGACAAAATGGGATTTTGCAGTATTACTGAACACAGGATGTCAACACGCAGTCTACTTCGCAGTACATTACTTGAGTTACTCAAAGCTAGTGGAAATACAGGATAAGGATTTCTGTCCATGTACCATGCAAAAATACAACCAATGGGTGCATGTTTTAAGGCGAATGTAGACCCTAGCAAGTCTCATTTGGGGAAAAGGAAAATCATAATATTTTCAAAGTTTCACTCATCTCATCAACAACCTTCACTATTATTTAAGAACCACGTGAGCATTTGGATCTCAGAATGGACATTACACTATCATTATGCCCAAACATGTAAGTATCAAAACCTACACTTTCATGTTTCATCATCTAATCCAATGTAGGAAATCACAGTTTACTTTCCAGAAAGGGAAACCCATTTTGTAAGATACTAAAAATAGAAACTCACATTGTGAGGACCAATAATAGTGCCTGTCCAGGAACGCATGTAAATGTCATCCCCATCATCCATTCCATAGCTGACAGTGCCATCTCCAATGCCCTTTTCACCACGTTCAAGTTCCTCTAACAATCTGAAATTTCGAGGTACTGCAAATATATTTAATGTGTTAGTTAGTTCCAAGTCTTGACATGCTCGATAACAAAAGGATGCTGCTGTTCACGACACAGAAGTGGTAGTGGTATTAGTCTTCCAGGTATGACTCAAGCAACTGAAGAGTTGCGGATTCTCCAAGTCATCATCATACAATACATACAAAAAAGTAACAGATTGAAGCATAACTCATCAATCATTTAAAAAAAAAAAACTACTGCTGCAAGACGCAATAGATAAGAATGATGACCATTTTGCACCAAAAGATCTGATTAGCCACAGTATTGAGAAAGCAACAGATCGTGTATACTGGTACCAAATATTTTTATCAAGTTGACACATGAATTCTTTTCTTATGCAGGTTATCAACTACCGGACAGAGGTCCTCGGAACCACAAGAGGTACTTTTATGCATAGCATACTACCAAATAATAGACTAGATATCATCTACTTTAGGAGACATGTCTCATCTAGTTCATTGCGCAGCCCTCATATACAAATTTACCGCAAGCCAGAGTTTCCAAGTTAACATGATCAAAGAAAAATTCATCCAAAACATGGTACAAGCATTCCATAAAGCTAGAGAAAGAAGGTGGACAGACCCCGACATTTCATATATCAGGCAGTTTCATCAAGCGTGCACGTTTACGTAAAATTCTTAAAACTAAGCTTAACACCACCAAGGAGTAATAATAACTTAGGAAAAACTTGCAGCTGCATGCTGTGACGACAACAGTTTTCACGACAAGGCAGAAAAGTGAAAAGAGTACAAACACCCAACTAAAAGAATATGAATTCTTAAGACCCCTGGACTATCTAAAGGCAGTAAAGAGAATGTGTAGCATCTAGAACCCGGAACCACCTAAAGTAGTGCTGGTCATGAACACTTTATAGCAAGCTCGCCATCAGATTAAGAAATGAGCTGATGATAGCGCTTTAATTGAGTTAAAGAGATTCACTGAAGCAACAGATTCGATGGAATAGAGGGAATACGAACACATATGAGAGAGAACAGGGCAACAGATTCTTTCAGCAATTGATGACACAGGGAAGCGGTCTAAGCATCGGCCATCAAGAATCATGATAAGCAAATCAAAACGCACGAACTTCAGGTTCTGGATAGGGATCGAGAGAATAACAACAGATCGGGGATAACCGGGACGTGAGAATATAATTAAGGACTGCAGGGAGCCACGGACTCACCGACGACACCCGATCCTCCGGAGCCCAGCGTCATTGATGACTGATCAGAGGTTCTCTGTTATTGACTCCTGCGGAGATCTAATCGGAGGGGAGTCTGCAGGGAAATCAAGCGAATGGTAGTGGAGGAGGCCGCCAAAGGTGGATAGGGGAATAAAGATGAAAAGGCGAGGGCAAAAATGGAAGCTCGGATAGTGGGGAAAAGGACTATTAAATTAGAGTAAACATTTACTTTGGTCCCTCAATTTGTACTCGACCAGTACTTTAGTCTCTAAACTTTTTTTGCCAATAATTAGGTTCAAACATCCATATTTTTACTAACAAATCACTCTGACCGTTAGTTTGTCATTCGATGTGTCACTTACGGGGTTAGATTTATACTTTTTATTAGCAAAATATTAAAATGATATCGTTTCGCTGAATAAAAAAATGTAATGACTGTTTTATCATTAATTATTGATCATATTTCTAACGAATCACCATTAGTTAAAAAAACTCGTTGAAAATGTGATCAATAGTTAATGATAAAATAACTATTACATTTTTTATTCAGCAAAACGATGTCATTTTAATGTTTTGCTAATAAAAAAGTATAAATCTAACCTCGTAAGTGACACATCGAATGGTAAATTAACGGTCGGATTAATTTGTTTGTAAAAACATGAATGTTTGAATCTAATTATTGATAAAAAAAAGTTTATGAACTAAAGTGCTAATCGAGTACAGATTGAGGGACTAAAGTGAATATTTACTCATTATGATAGGTAAGTAAAATGACGGAAAATTTTATTGCGGAAAATTATGGAGTTGACCGTTTGACACGATATCAAGAAATTGGAAATACTATATATTTTTTAATTTCGAAATTCAATCATATGACTAACCTTGGAAAATTGCAGGTTCTTTATGTAATTTCACATACGGCGCTGGTGCCTTGACGGCACGGTACCGCTCCCCGTATACATATTTATTTATCTACTTATATTATTTGTTTGACATGACCGTCGGAATTAGTATGACAAAATGTTGGATACATCGCGATATAAGAGAAAAATGGAAGAAAGAGATATCAGTTGTAGAAGATTATCACAGATGATAAAAAAAAAAGTAAAATAAGAAGGAAATAAAAAAGATATGAAAAGTTTGTCAAATTATTTATTTACAGATTGAGGGGGACGTGCTGAGATGTTTCAATGGCACAAGTTGCACACGAAAGGTCAGTATGAGGATTAAGTTGCATGTCCAACATTCTTCCTTAGATTGTTTTTATCAAAAGAAGAAATTAGATGGAACTCTGAAACATATAGGGACGTTAAATGACAGAGAATGTAAACAATCACAGGTTCGTACGTAGCACGACCTCAATCCATTACACATAATGTTACATGTTTACATGTAGTACATCTGAGGCTCAAGCTCCGACCTGACTGTATCGAATTTATCCTCGTTATTCTATAATTTCTTTTACTACAATGGAGACTCACGAGCTCACAAAGACGGTCGGAGCAAGAGGAAAGCGAATGTGGAATCTCTATTAGTCCGAAGTCGAATACTGCACCCAACTTCCTTTCCCCCCTGTGTTGTATTTAGTTAATTCATGTATTACGTTTACTGAAGCGAAAGAAGATACAGTAATCACTCATTAGACACCCGTTGCCTCGTTCCTAAGCACCGCATCCAGCGTCGGATTAACAACACTGTACCCGCCATCAACCGTTAGATTTAGCCCACTGACGTACTTGGCCTCGTCGCTGGCCAGATACAGTGCAGCCTCCGCCACATCCTCCGCCTCCAGCAGCGGCCCCTTTAGCGGGGCCACTCGAGCGGCCAGCTCATGGGCTCTCTCCTTCTCCAACCCCATCGAATACTTCAACAACGGGGTCGGTACCATGGACGGTGAGATGCAGTTGACCCTGATCCCGTGCTGCCCCAGCTCCACGCTCAGGTTCTTGGCTAGCCCGACCACAGCGTTCTTCGACGCCGTGTATGCGTACGAGAGGTTGTTCGAGGTCACGGTCAACACGCTCGCCGTGAACAAGATGCAACCTCCCGTTCCCGCCGGGATCATGACCCTGGCGGCGTGCTTTGCCCCAAGGTACCCCCCGAAGACGTTCACATCCATCACCCTCTTGAAATTCTCTGGGTCCGAGGCAGCGATGCTTGCATCGAAGCGACCCCAAATGCCTGCGTTGTTGAACATGATGTCGAGTCTACCGTACCTATACATGGAACATGCGGTCCAACGGTTAAATCGTTTTAGATAACTGCATGGTTTATTATTTATAATTAAGATGTTGTGGATACCTAGAGACGGTCGTGTCCACGGTGCGCTCAACATCGGCTTCCTGAGTCACATCGCAGTGGACATAGGAGACGGTTCCTTCGCAGCTGAGTTCTTCACAGAGGGCCAGGCCGAGGGAGTCCTGGATGTCCGCAACGACAACCTTGGCACCGTGCCTGACGAAAAGTCTCACCGTGCTCTCTCCGATGCCGCTGGCGCCTCCGGTGATGATAACCACCTTGTCTTGTAACCTAATTAGGAGGAAGGGGAGTCACATGTACGAGGAGAATATACATAGGATTAATTAATTTATTAATTTTCACACTTCAGCAAAAATAAAAAAAATAAAAATAAAAAATTAATTTTTTAATCATAAAAGAGGAAACAGAAGGGTGCATCATATCACCTCTTGCTGCTGATGGGAATGGCCGGAGAGCTTCCACTCATGTTGTTCGTCCCTGATATGAAGAATGGAATTTTGAGAGAGAGTTAGCCAAGCCAAGGGCTGTGCATGATGCCAGCGTCTTGTTCACTTCCGAGTAGTCTTATACATCGATCTGATTGACTGATGTGAGTGATATTGTTCCAAGTCACGATCTCGTGCGATATCTATTTCAAAAAGTTTGAGAGGCTAATGTGAGGATGAGGTCGAATTCGTGACTAGTGAAGACGATAATGTTGTCTCTTCAAATATTTGACAATTCTCCGATGGCTGGAATGCATAGCACCCTTTTTTTTTTCCGGTGATACGGAAGACTCATAATGTTAGTATAAGAATATGAAATAAAGAGCGCATAATTCCCACGTAAAAATCGAACTCAAAATCCCTCGATTGTGAGTAAGAATTTTATATCACTGCACTAAAACCACATCCTCGATCCACGCTTCCTACCTTCCGTTTGATAAGATTGATGACAACGGTGAACGATTAAAAGATAGTCCACATATGTCCTGTTAACATGTTGAAATAAAAACGACCAATTGGACTGACAGTTTTGTCTTTTAGAAGAAAATTTTTTCTGTCATTGAAATTAATCGATTTACTTATTAGAGAGAGATTAGATCCATGTTCAACTCAGAAATTTAAACTAGCAAGCGGTAGTACTAACTCTCTTAACATCCGCCTTTACTTGCTAACATTTCTCGTAATAGCCACACACGAGGGTATATATACCTGCCCTAACAAGTATCCACGAGCTGGATACTTTTCTTCCATGCTTGGATTGGAACAGAGAACTAAACACGACTTATTATGATAATATAACAAATAAAACGAGACCTTAGTTCGGTTTTTAAGGACTAGAGGAACAGGTCTAGCTCATCCGTCACCGAACTTTCGTGTTACATGAAGAGAATCGTTATGGAAACTTCGAGTTTATCTAATCCTACGAACTAATACTTTAAACACCGATGTGGATTCAATGAAGAGGTCTTGCGTATACATAGATCTTGCTGGAAGAAGATGAGCATGGCTTCATTCCAAACAACACGCAGAAGGTACTTATAAAACGTCATTATGGATCGATTTGCTCGATCATTTTATTATTAACTCAACTCGATATTATATCCGTGTTTACATTTTGCAGATTGGAAGAAGGCAAGGTCGTAATCGTCACCGGCGGGGCAAGCGGCACCGGGGCTAGCATGGTGCCTCGCTAGTGATTGCAGACAGCCGCGATGAACCGGGACCTGCCCTCACTCGCAAGCTCGGAGAGAGGGCCTCGTTTATCCACTGCGATGTCTCGAACGAGGATGATGTTGCCAACCTCGTTGACACGAGAGCGGCCAGGCACGGCAGGCTCGATCGACGTGATGTACAACAATGCCGGGGTCACCGACGGGCTTGGGGGAAGCATCCTGGAATCGACCTGGGCCGACATGGACCGGGCCATCGGGGTCAACCTCTGCGGCGACAACAGTTTTCGTGACAAGGCAGGGAAGTGAAAAGAGTGCAAACACCCAGCTAAAAGAATTTGATTTGTTAAGACCCCCGGACTACCTAAAGGCAGTACAGAGAATGTGCAGCATCTAGAACCCTGAACTGCCTAGAGGCAATGCTGGTCATGAACACCTCATAGCGAGCTCGGCATTACACTAAGACATGAGCTGATGATAGTGCATTAATCGAGTTAAAGAGATTCACCGAAGGTCAAATTCAGAAAACGCCAGCAAATTCAATGAAATGGAGGGAATACGAACACACATGTGAGAGAATAAGGCAACAGCTTCTTCAGCGATTGATGATACACGGAAGCGATCAAAGTCTCAGCATCAGGAATCATGATAAGCAAATCAAAACACACGAACGCCAGGTTGTGGAGGGGGATCGAGAGTAACAACAGATCGGGGAAAGAAAAGGCGTGAGAATATGATTAAGTACTGCTAGGAGCCGGAGACTCGCCGACGACACCCGATCCTCCGGATCCCAGCGTCATTGATAACTGATGAGGGTCTCTCTGTGATTGACTCCTGTGGAGATCTAATCGGAGGAGAATCTGCAGGGAAATCAAGCGAATGGCAGCGGGAGAGGCCGCCGAAGGTGCAGGGGGGAATAAAGAGGACAAGGTGAGGGCAAAAACGGGAGCTCGGATAGTGGGGAAAATTACGGGAAATTTTATTGCGGAAAATTATGGGGTTGACCGTTCGACACGATTCGAAAGAAATTGGGAAATACTATGTATTGTTGTTTCGAAATTCAATCATGTCATATGACTTTTTTTTTTTTAATATTTACAGGAAACTTGGAATTTGCAGGTTCTTTATGTAATTTCACAGGCTGCAGTGTACCTAGGCGGCATAGCAGTAGTATACCGTTCACTGTATATATTTATTTATCCATTTATATTATTTGTTTGTTGATCAAGTGGAACAAAACGACATAGTTCGTGGGATTAATCGGGCAAAATCTGAATATATCAAGAATCCAGAGAAAAATGGAAGAAAGTGATGTCAGTCGTAGAAGATTACTATAAAGGATACGTCGGGTCTAAAATAGCAAAAATAAGAATGAAATAAAATAAATATAGAAAGTTCATCAGAATGCTTATTTATAGATTGAGTGCGATGTCTCGGGATTAAAATTCTAGGTAAAGATATTTCATTGGGGCAACTTGTACACGAAAGGTCGGTCTGAGATTTAAGTTCCATTTTGAACATTCTCTCTCTCTCTTTTTTTTAATCGGTTTTGCTGAATGTTGAACATTCAGTGCAATAATTTCTCTGTCGACTAAGACTTGAGGTGTATGCGATCATTTGGCAGAGAATTGTCATAACCTTACAGGAAAAATGTAAGTGTGCCACACCTTTCCGAGCATCCAATAATTTTTTTTGAAATTGCAATCTTTTTAGTCCATTAAATATTGAAGAATCATATGAGAGATCATATCATACATTTTTTTTTAAAAAAAAATGAGATTAGGCGAAAATTCCGAAACATTTAGACATGTTAAATCGCAGAGAATGCAAACTGTGACAAACCCGTAAGTAGCACGACCTCAATCTAGTACACATAACATTACATATTTAGGCGTATCACATTTAACACCCAAGCTCCAAGCAGACTGTATCGAATTACTCCGCATTATTCTATACTTTTTTTTTATTATAAAGGAGACCCGAGAGCTTACAAGACCGTAGGAGTAAGAGGAAATCGAATGCATAATGTCTCTCAGTCTCAAGTCGAGCGCCGTACAACTGCACCGAATTTCCTCCGACCTCCGTGTTCATGTATTTATTTAATTCATATATTACGTTTACTGAAACGGAAGAAAATACAAAATCGCTCACACGACACCGAGCTCCGCTTCCAGTGACGGATTAACAACACTGTACCCGCCATCGACGGTCAGATTTAGCCCGCTGACATACCTGGCCTTGTCGCTGGCCAGATACAGTGCGGCCTCCGCCACATCCTCCGCCTCCAGCAGCGGCCCCTTCAGCGTAGCCGCTCGAGCGGCCACCTCCTGGGCTTTCTCCTTCTCCATCCCTGTCGAATACTTCAACATCGGGGTTGGTACCACGTACGGAGAGACGCAGTTGACCCTGATCCCGTGCTTCCCCAGCTCCACGCTCAGGTTCTTGGCTAGCCCGACCACGGCGTTCTTCGACGCCGTGTACGCGTGCGAGAGCTTGTTCGAGGTCACGGAGTACACGCTCGCCGTGAACAGGATGCAACCTCTCGTCCCCGCTGGGATCATGACCCGGGCGGCGTGCTTTGCCCCGAGGTACCCCCCGAAGACGTTCACATCCATCACCCTCCTGAAATTCTCCGGGTCTGAGGCCGCGATGCTCGGGTCAGGGCTACCCCAAATGCCCGCGTTGTTGAACATGATGTCGAGTCTGCCGTACCTGTACATGGAACATGCGGTCCAACAATTAAATCATTTTATATAATTTAATGGTTTATTAATTATTATTAATTAAGATGTCAGGGTTACCTAGAGACGGTCGTGTCCACGGCGCGCTCGACATCGGCTTCCTGAGTCACGTCGCAGTGGACGTACGAGATGGTTCCTTCAGAGCCGAGTTCTTCACAGAGGGCCAGGCCGAGGGAGTCCTGGATGTCCGCAACGACAACCTTGGCACCGTGCCTGACGAAAAGTCTCGCCGTGGTCTCTCCGATGCCGCTGGCGCCTCCGGTGATGATCGCCACCTTGTCTTGTAAACTTGGGCAGAAGGAAGTCATGACACGTACAAGGATAATATAGGATTAATTACTTAATTTTCACTAAATTAATTACCTAATATAATTATGGGATAAAACTCATAATACTTAAAAGAAACGGAGAGAACCTTTTGCTGCTGATGGTAGTGACCGGAGAGCTCATCTTGTTCGACCCCGATCGACCGAGAAGGGAATTTTGAGAGAATTAGCCAAGCCAAGGGGCTACTTGCCAGTGTTTTATTCACATCCGAGTGATTTTATACATCGATGCGATTGACTAGTAGGAGTGATATTTTCGAAGTCACGATCTCGTGCGATATTTATTTCAAAAAGTTTGAAAGGTTGGTGTGTGGATGAGGACGAATTCATGACCATCGAAGACGATAACGTCATTTTCTCAATATCAGACAATTCTCTGGTGGCAAGATGCCCGCTGCATTTTTTCGGTGCTAAGGTAGACCAATAAACCTATTATGAGAACAAGGAATAAATGAAAATAAGGAGCACGTCATTGCCACGACAATGATCGAACTTAGAACCTCTAGGTTGTGAATTAGAGTTTTGTATCACAGTACTAAAATCTCGAATGGACACATCTTACCTACTACGGTTTGGCAAGGTTAATGACAATGGTGAAAGAGTAAAAGATAGTCCGCACATGTCTTAATTATTAACATGTTGAAATAAAAAAGGACGAATTATTTGACAATTTATTCTAGATAATAAACTGTTTTTGTCATTGAGATTTATTAGTTTATTTATGAGATAAACACGTGAGAAGTCTTATATATTTGTCAATTCTTACAAGTGGGTCCTAAATGTTTCGAAGTGTTAAATCAAGTCTTTTCCGTCACCTACCGTTACGTGGCGCTGACGTTGCACTAACGTGGCAGTGATACTCGGCAACTTAAAGTAACGGCAGGTGACGGAAATGACTCGATGTTATAACGCGGACAACATATATGACTTGATTTAATACTTTGAAATATTTAGAATTCATTTGCAAGAATCGACTGGAACCATGTTCAACTCTGAAATTTAAACTAGCAGTTCGCTGCACTAACTCTCTTGTATTTTGAAATTGTTTTTATTAACTTTCCTACACAAAATTTTATCTCCTAACACCGCCTTTATTTGCCAGCATTCACCGTACTTGTCACGTACCATTGTACATCCGTCCTTAACAAATGTCAACGAGCTCGACATTTTTCTTCCGTGCTTGGATTGGAGCAGAGAACCAAACACGAGCTGGGCTTTCTTACTGAAATCTGTCGAGATGTGAGCTTATATATAAACATGTTGCAGTGCGATGTAAAATTCTTGACTAATATCCAACCAGAAAATAAAATTTAAAAAATATAACACAGACTCTTTTATATTTCAAAATTCCTTTTTCTTAATTTTTTGCAGGTCATTGGATTGTCCATATCGTAAGTATGGTCATGGCATCGATATTTGAATTCAAAGGTGAAGCATTTAACCAGGTGTGGCAATTTCGTGTCTTGTCCGATAACCCGACATGATAAGGCTGTACTTGGGCCAACTTTTTAACAGTCGGACCGGCACGATATCTGGTAACATTTAAAAAATTAAATTTATAAGTATAAAAATCTATGTAAAGGTGTTTTTTTTTTCAAGTAAAAATACAAAACAATTTTTTAAAAAATAAACTATCGTACTGCTAGGTCGGGCCGAACCTTCCCGATAAGATAACATGCTGTGTCAGGCCACATCTTATTGGGCCCTCTTCTTATCGGACCGGACCGGTCCGGTCCGAATCGGCCCCCTCCTACATTTAACTATGTTCACATGTGGAGAAATGATGATAGATTGAAGTTTAGACCCAAAAAAGATGATAGATTGAAGCCTTTCCTGTTTACGGTGCCGTGTCCAGCAAAAAGAGACAGAGATGATCCCCTCCCGCACGTGCAAGTACGTAAGAGATCCCAACCAACTCCTTTAATGGCTTCCACGCTGCTCATATCGTACTGAGAATTAGTCGGCCGGTAGTCGGATACCCGTGATATCAAGGGAAAAAAATGGCACCTCAGGTCAGTTTTCCAAGACCGGAAGGACAGAAAGCGAAGGAGCAAACTTCCCTCTGCTCGGCACGCTCGACTCGATAAGTTAAATAATTTACCAGGTATGGTTAGGAAGCAGTTACCCGATCTCCCGATCCAAATACACTGTCAATTACAGAATAACACCTAAGCAATTATGTCCCATGGGAGATGCATAATACTCTGGACGAGGTTGTGCCCCATCGTGCTGGAGAAAGTCTTGTGTCTAATGCGAGTGCTGACGAAGTATCACGGACCAATCAGATTCGATTATTTGTAGAATTTTGTTTTAACAAATATTAAAATAATTAAATTTCATTTGCTCGTGATATCGCGTGAACACTATCACGTAACACAGGAGACTCTCCTACAGTCGTAGCTTTTTCACCTAATTAGTCCACAGCGCATAAACTAATTTAATGAAGAGGTGCTGCGTTGCATGCGTGGACCATCGACTTGAGTTTGATGTGCCGAACCTATGGCTCATTAATAATTCAAATATTTTTCTCATTCTTTTTTTTTTTCACTTCCATTTTTAGAGAAAGCATAGGCCAAAAAAATCGTCACCCAACAATTAACATAAGAAATTCCTATAAACTTTATGTCTTCTCCAAATTTTATTTTTCTTTATTATTATCTTTTTCACTTGATCGTAAAATTTTTTAAATAAATTTTACGTAGAAAAAGTGTGCTTTATTAATTTTCCGTAAGTAATCCGATTAATTTGGAGAACAATTTTAATTTTGTCAATACCATCTCACGTATAATAAGAGAATTGAATTCGAGAAATATTGTAAAAATTTATATAAATTCCATCGATTTTATCCATTTATATTCGATTATACGATCCCGCTGACCTTAATCTCGTTCTTTTATTCTTATTTCAAGTTGGGCGACCGTGCAATTCGATTCTTGGATCCATCCTTGATCCCGGGCTAAGTACGGTTCAATGTCGATGCTTTGTCATATTGGGCTCAATCTCCCGTGGTTCAGGTGGAAATTTTACATAGTATCAGAGTCAACTGTATGAGCTTATAGTGCGCGAGTCTCGAGTGTGGAACTCGTGGCCTGTTAAACTCCAGACCGGAAGAAAAATATCCGACTCGTGGTCAATTGTCCCCCTCGCCCGAATACAAAAGAAAAACATCCGGCTCGAGATTAGTTTATAAGATAGGGAATACCACCAACCTATTAACCTGAATTTTTGGGTTGGATATAAGCTCAAACGGTCTCCATTTCACCAACAACATAGCCTAATCAACAATTAATTAATCCATTTTTCTTACTTTATTTGCAAAATTGTAGTAATTTTACATAAATAATTGATGATTTAGAGATGGAAATTGCACCCAATAGTTAGATTAGCGTGGCAAAAGTTCAGTGTCTCTTAAATGCAAGTCATCTTAGAGCTTAATCAAGCAATTAAGATCTCAACGCTTATGTCAACCGACTCTTATCGATTGAACTTTCTCTATCATTTTTCTCTTCCTCTTTGCTCTAAAATATTTATCAAACTTTCAAGATATTCAATATATATATATATATATATATTAGAATTCGATTTATCAGTTTTTATGCGAAACCGAAAATTGACTGTGGCTGTACGTGTGCTGCCTTCCGAGTGATCTATATATATTGCAAGATTAACGTAGCAGAAGTCCATGCAATCAGACACATTACACTCGGAGCTCCAATCTCTTTCGTTTCATCTCAATCTTACCCTGCGTATACAGATATACATCTTGCATGAGGAAGATGAGCATGGCTTCATTCCAAACAACACACAGAAGGTACTTATAAAACGTCGTTATGGATCGATTTGCTTGCTCGATCATATTATCTACTCAATCTATATCTGTGTTTACATTTTACAGATTGGAAGGCAAGGTCGTGATTGTCACCGGCGGGGCAAGCGGTATCGGGGCTAGCACGGTTGCCTTGTTCTGGGAGCACGGCGCTTCACTGGTGATTGCAGACATCCGCGACGAGCTGGGACTGGCCCTTGCTCGCAAGCTCGGAGAGAGGGCCTCGTACATCCACTGCGATGTCTCGAATGAGGACGATGTTGCCAACCTCGTGGACACGACCATGGCCAAGCACGGCAGGCTCGACGTGATGTACAACAATGCCGGGGTCATCGACAGGCCCGGGGGAAGCATCCTGGACTCGACAAGGGCCGACATGGACCGGGTCATTGGGGTCAACCTATATGGGGCTTTCCTCGGGGCCAAACACGCTGCTCGTGTCATGGTCCCTCAGCGTGGCGGCTGCATCCTGTTCACCACCAGCTCCTGCACGGCAATCGCCGGGTCCGGTGCCAGCCACCCGTACACAGCCTCGAAGTGCGCCATTGTGGGGCTGGCGAGGAGCCTGGCGGCGGAGCTGGGACAGCATGGGATCAGGGTCAACTGCGTTGCACCGCATGGTGTGGCGGGCACCGATATCATGTTGGGGGTGAAGAGCCCGATTCCAGTACCGGAGCTGTCAAAGGAAGCGCTGGCGGAGATGAGCCACCTGAAGGGTCAGGTTCTGGAGGCGGAGAGCGTAGCGCGGGTGGCTCTGTTCCTGGCGAGCGATGACGCACATTACGTGAGCGGGCTCAACCTGGCGGTGGATGGAGGGTTCAGCGTGGTCAACCCTTCCCTAATGATGGCTCTCAAGGCTCACCTTCAACGCTGAAGACATGTTTGCCTTGTCTTCGTCCCCTACGTTACTCTGCATAACGTAGTCGAAGGAGTTGAGTGGATATCAACATCAACAATAATAATAATAATAACAATAATAATAATCCCGTATGTTAGATTCATGAAACACAAAGTTCGATTTCCCCTCAGATACGTAGGGCTTGGTGACTGGTGAAACTATACCCAAATGAATTGTACACATAAATTTATCTGAATTCATATATTTGAGAGAGTTTGCATTGAGTAAATTTATCTTTATCAAGTAAATAATAATTGCCGTTTGAAGATTGAGCTTAGCTCGGAATCAATAACTTTAGAGCTCACATCTTGATCTTATGCCCAGCTAAAATAATAATTCTTTGCAAATTCATGATTCGTATGTAATATAGGTTTGACTTTTTCTTGCTCGAGTCCTAAGAAAAAATCTTATGCATAACGGTGTTATCACGTTGTATTTTTTGTCCAATGTAATTAAATCGGACTTTTTGGAGCTTCCTATGTTCCCGAGAAACCAGTCCCCTCGAGTCCGATGCATATAAAAAATCGTCACTTTTCACGTGATAAAATATAAAATTATGCACGTGCTTCACGTTCACGACCAAACTGGGTCTTAGAAGGTGTTACGGATACCGACTATCGTGTTTCGCTTGTTTGTTCGCTTTCAACTTATTCGGAGCTTCCCAGGAGGAAGGACATAAATCAATCGGCTTGTTTTCTTCCCAGGCAATTCAGATGATGCAATCAGCCTTCCGTTACTGCACTGCAATTGTTGATTTCTTGGAGGAGACTCTTCCATGCCTTAAACTATTTCCGATGACGGAGGATCAATGAACGAACACGTAAAAAGGAAACTGGAGAGGTGTTGCTTGTACTTGGAGAGCCGAACATCACTGTTTTATCCGGCTACCATCGGAGTGGAGGATTTCAGCTTCTGGTCCCCGACAAAGCCGGCCACCTTCTTCTCGATCGGGACAAAGAACGAGTCAGTGACATCGGTCGAGCTATTCCTCCTCGTTGGAGCTGCACGGATTTAAGATCACATTCTTCATCTTGAAAAGGACATGCAAATATGTGCAAGAACAGAATTAATGACAACTGATCCTCGTTGAGCAACCGGGATAGAATTGCCGGAAGAAATGCGCCGGGAAATCCTGAGTGCTTAGCTGAAAAAAGGAAACATTTTTTTATGAAAATGGATCCTGTCGGGCACTGAATCTTTGACTTAGTTGATGTCGGTTTATTTTATTTCGACAATGGTTGGAAACGCATGAACAGCAAAGAATAGTCAATCTTCCAGATCTGCAAGCATCTGGATACCTGTGAGAAACATTTTCTTGATAAAAATTTGTTAAAATAAAGATTCCCTGAAGTGGTGCGTCTCAGCAAAAAGGGCCAAAGAAAATCCCGTCACGCATTGTAAAAGGACATCAAACCTATTCTTTAATGGCCACCCTCCCTGTAAATACACCTCACCTCCCCGCATTTCCCCCTCAACCTTCCAATTCCTCTCCTGCCATGGCGATCGCTTCGTTCTTGGTGTTGCTGCTGCTGTCGTCAGGACTCGCGGAGCAGACGTGGGGTTCGTCGGAAACGGAGGAGCAGCTCCGGCGGATGACCCAGCAGCTTCTGGCGGCAGCAAAGGAGCCGGTGTTCTTCGAGTGGATGAAGGGGATCAGGAGGAGGATCCACGAGTACCCCGAGCTGGGGTTCGAGGAACACAGGACGAGTCAGCTCATCAGGGCTGAGTTGGATTCTCTCGGGATCAAGTACAAGTGGCCTGTCGCCAGTACCGGGGTTGTGGGCTTCGTTGGGACCGGAGAGAAACCCGTCTTCGCCCTCAGAGCTGACATGGACGCCCTCCCTTTGCAGGTACACTCTCTCCACGTTTCCGTTTCTTGTTCTTGAAAAGGATCCTTCTTGGCGCCGCATTAGAGGGTTGTTTCTTGTTTGTATCGAAGCAAGTCAAAATCAAGTCGCTCTAGTCATCATTGATCCACAGAAATCGGACGTGAGAGGGATCAAATGGATGAGTAAGGTTAATAGCACAATTCAACTGCTTGAATCGGGTGAGATCCCAAATCAGTTGACTCATAAAAGCCATACATTCCACACTCCAATATCAGTGTGCTGCTGTGTTAAGTTGTGATTCCAACCTGTGATACTGAGGGGCGATAGACAATTTAGTACGAACATGACACCTTAAAGAGGGAGATTAGAGGCTTGGTGGTACAAATTACAAACACAAAAGGAAAAGGGGGACCCTGCTTGCATCATTGATAAACAAACGGGTCTCTGCTTCTGTGGAACTCATATATTAGCCTTTGTTTCCTCTACATTCACTAATCAAATCTCGGACCATTAAGGTGCAATGGTTCTTTTATTTTATAATTGAAATTGCATTACTGAAGTGAATATTCACAAAATGTATGCGTGTATACAAAATGTATCCACTGATAGTGACATGGTGGATTTCATGATGAACCTATTAAGGGAATACTAGCCTACATGATGTAGTTTCTAAGCGAGGAATTGACTCTATTCGTAATCTCAACTGCCTCAAAATGAAATCCACTATTTAAGTAGGGCGAAATGGATTTATGTTGATAGATCATTTGGTTGCGTTCACTTCATATCGCATAGATGTAGCATGTGAAAGCCAATTTGAAGAGGATGGAATGTGGTATCTTCCCTTTCTGTTTTTTGATTGCCCAATGGGGCTCCTGCGCCAAGGTTCCTTGGGCCGCTGGATTTGCAGAAATGATAGAATATCTCCCCATTTCTTGCCTGTGATCTGGCAAGTGAATTGTTTAATAGTCAATGTTACCTTTCGATTTGCTTAATTGCTCGGAGAATTAAGCATATTTAAGCGCAGAAGTTGCTGTAGACCTGAGAATTTTATTGTGGGTTCTTCTGTGCCTCTTTCTTCAACCGTGTGTTCCAGTTGTTGTGGATTGCAAGCATGAAATGGTTTCTTGTCGTCTCCATTTGTCCACTGATAAGGAACTGGTGGAGTGGGAGCACAAGAGCAAGGTTGATGGCAAGATGCATGCTTGTGGCCACGATTCTCATGTCGCCATGTTACTTGGGGCAGCTAAACTTCTCCAGGATAGAAGGCATCTGCTCAAGGTTTCCTTGCCCTTGCCCTGAGACATTGTTTAAACTCCCTCATGGTTTCCATCCAATGAAAGCTCACACCTTTTTATTATTATTATTCTTCAGGGAACGGTTAAGCTTGTTTTCCAGCCGGGTGAAGAGGGCTATGCTGGAGCTTACCACATGTTACAGGACGGTGTTCTCGATGATATCGAGGGCATCCTCAGCATCCATGTTCTTCCTGATGTGCCCACGGGAGCTATTGCTTCGAGACCTGGACCAATGCTTGCAGGGGTCGGGCTTTTCTCAGCTACGATCAAGGGAAAGGGTGGGCATGCTGCTCAGCCGCACAATAGCAGGGATCCAATTCTTGCTGCTTCATCTGCTGTCGTGAGTCTTCAGCAGATCGTTTCGAGGGAAACAAATCCTCTTGAAGCCCAGGTGATCTTCATGGATTCTTCGGCCCTTTCTTTGTCTCTCTTCCTTTTTTCCTACC
Organism: Lagerstroemia speciosa; assembly: GCA_037672795.1. NCBI lineage: Eukaryota > Viridiplantae > Streptophyta > Magnoliopsida > Myrtales > Lythraceae > Lagerstroemia > Lagerstroemia speciosa. Next base: position 1,255,117 of record CM075291.1, read on the forward strand.
TTTTTCGGTATTGAGGGGCTAGATGGTAACATGTTTATGGAGAACATGGACACCTCCGAGACCACATGGATTAGGATAAGTCTTGACCTCTTCAAATTTTTTGACTTCTGGTTTGATAGTTCAATTGCTTGCATCCATGAAGTTTTGGTCACTTGAAACAGTACACGGGCCAACAGCATCACTTCGTCATCACTGGGTTTTCATAGTTAACACAGTTAATAAAGTTGTCAGCTCATTCTCTTCTTTTGTGGATGGTTTGAAATGTGCAGCTGGTGACGGTTGGGTACATTGTGGGCGGTCACGCGGAAAACATCATTCCGGAGACCGTGAAATTCGGTGGAACTTTCCGAAGTCTGACCTCTGAAGGACTCACATACCTTCAGAAAAGAATAAAAGAGGTATAGCACTGACTCGGATGCTTCCCTTTGTTAGCATTCTATTTCATTAGTCTGATAGTTTGACGCTGTGCTATCTCCAGATCGTAGAACTGCAAGCTGCAGTCCACCGGTGCGAAGCCGTGATCGACTTCAAGGAAGAGAAGCCGATGCCTCACCCGGTGATGGTGAACGACAAGGCGCTCTACGAGCACACCAAGATGGTCGGAGAGATGCTCGTGGGAGAGGAGAACGTGCAGCTCATCCCGATCACGATGGGGGCCGAGGACTTCAGCTTCTTCACCCAGAAGACTGCCGCCCTAATCTTTGCGGTCGGTATCAGGAACGAGACCATCAGGTCGGACCGTATCCTGCACTCTCCTTACTTCTTCATCGACGAGGAAGCTTTCCCGGTCGGCGCTGCCCTTCATGCCGCTGTTGCAGCCTCGTACCTCGATAAGCAAGCCGTAGGGCCTATGGGTTGTGGAGATTCGTTTCCTTCGATATAGGCATAGGAATGTAGCAAATAAGGAGGAGGCTGCAGGTTCTGCGGCACTGAATTGGTGGAAGGATGAGAAGAACTGGCAAATGTTCTAAATAGTTGGGATGTGTTGAATGGCCCGAGTAGTTGCCTGTTATTTCTGTTGAGAAAAGGCTAATACAAAGGATGGAGAACAAGTTAGGCCCATGAGAGGCCCGGCCCACACCGAAGCTGACACAGTAGTAAAACAGAGAACCAATCATGGGTGTTAGAAAAATGTCGAGGATGATCAATGAAATACATAAATAAATAGATAAATGTGTCAATAGGAACAATCCAATTCCTCTTTTGAATTGATAGGTTTCTAGGGTTAGTGGAAGGAGGGATGGGAGGCATGCCTTGTTTGTTTTTGACTAATAATGAAAAGCCCAGCAGAAACTAATCAGACACGCCGGCTCTCTTCCAAAGTTAGGCCCATGTGAAAGTGACGTGTCTGATCGCCCTCCTCAATTACACGAGGAAAGGTCTTTCCGATTCTTGCTTTCACCGCCGTCCTTTTACAAGAAGACAAAGTATCAACACGCTTGAACCTGCGAGAATTCCATTGATTAAAACTTCACAGATCGAACGGCATGCAGGCGGCCGGAGATCTTCGATCGATGTGGAAATCTACTCAAAACTCACGAATTCAGCCTAGCTAGTGTGCTGAAGTTTGTTCCCGATGGTTCCCTGCCTCGCCTAGAATAATAGTTCAACGCATGCCGCACGATTTTCAATCTCAGATCTCCCACTAGCTAGCTAGCACTAAGACATCACTGTAAATTAATTAAGAAAGAAATAAAAAAATAAAAATTATTAATGAGAATAATTTTACAAGTGACGACGTGGCCTCTTCTGGTTCGAATGAGATATGCCTGCAGGCATCTATTAGTCAATGATTGCTATGTTCCTATCAATAATTGAACAATTTGGTGATATCCTGGGAATTTTGGTGTAATTTCTTATTGTCTGATTTCGAGGTTTCAATGTTTGCTAATTGAATTATTTCGTAAAAAAAAAAATTTAATGTTTACGAATGGAACAGTCGCCTGTGCAATTTATTCTTCCACTAAATTCTGAAAATCAATTTATTCTAATTTCTTTTATGATTTTTATTAAACATTTGGCGATTAATTAATTAATTAATGCTAATTACGTCCAAGAATAATCGATACTCTCTGTCTGAGAAGCCCGAACAGTCCACCGCATTAAGTGAAGAGTCAAAGATGGCGGCTGCCACCTCCTCTCTGGTGTCGCATGATCTAAATGTGCTTGATCGAAAAAAAAATCTAAACGAGGGACAATCCTTCTTTTTTTTTTTCCAGTATATACTATAAGATTTAAATTCGAGATCGTGTTTAAAGAAAATGAACGTCTAATCATCTCGGTCAATTTATATAATTGTAAAAAGATGTGTTCATTAAACTGATCAATATCATGGATTAATTAAGAATTGAAGTTTCCACATTTAAGGAATTTCTTAAAGGGGAAAAGAAAACGACTAATTTGATGTTTATCTGTAGTCACTAAATTAGTTATGGATGGTAGACAGTATAACACGACAGTTCGTGTCGTCCCAATGTATCCAAACAGCATACAACAACACCCACCGAAGATTCCTCCATAGTGATATGTTCTAATCATACATTTTTCAAAGATCTCCTCACCATTGCCAACTCAATCCGGTTCCCCGTCGTCAATGTACATGATAAGTGTCCGTATTCGTAATTAACTTATAAACGAATATAATGAACGAAAAAAAAAGGGTTGCACGAGATGCAGTAACATTACCATCGACTATCAGACGACGAGCCCGATCTTTGTGTTGCAGAGATGGCTGCGCTCACGATCTGCGGCCACGGAGAAAAATGAGCTAGGGCTAATACATGTAATCAATTGGATGAGAAGAACGTAACTGTACTGTAAAATGGAATGTGCATGCACTGTGTAATATAATATGGAAGATAATAATAAAAAATATTTAATAATAATTGACATAATTTCCGATCCATTAATTAATATTGTCAGTTCCCCGAATCTGTAGCAGGGACTAAGTCCAGATGCGAACCTCAACGTAAGAGTCGTCGTTCACGTAGTGGTGCATTGTTCTTGGACTATGTTGATACATACATATATGTATGTATGTATGTATGTATGTGTGTGTACATGTATAATACATTACAGAACATGTTTTTTCGTGCCATATCATCGGTTTCCAAGCATACGGTTCAGAGATGCATATGATCGCATTCAAGTTTTCAAGCATATCATCCAATAACGAGAATTCTGATCAGATTGATGTATCGATAAAAAAAGGCATCACCTGCATATCGAGCCATGCATCTTTGAAAGAGTTCGAGATATGTATATGTACATTCACCATCTGTTTTATAAACAGCGGCCGACACGGTCCGTTCACTCGACGGACCGATACACGGGCAGGCAATAACTGAATCCCGCATGCAGACATGTCTCTGTCTGACGTACAGATTCTGCATGGTTTTGCCGATCCCCATTGTTCCGCATGTGCTGTGCTGATAAGGTCGTCGCCCAGATGCCTGCTTTACATGTTGATGATGAGATCCACGCCGTGCCGAAAGAAACACAGAGGAGCGTGTCTGAACCTAACATGGAGCCGGAGATTTTCTCCTTTTTCAGGCTATAAAGAATCAAGAGAATTAAACTCAAAAGCTTTTTAATTTTTTTAATCGGAGGCTGCTATAAATCTTTTTTGAGATTTTTTTTTTTTTGTGTTTTGTGGGTGTGCAATGATACTTCCCAGGTATTAGCTGGCTGGCTAAAAACAGACAAAATCGTAAATCAATCGAGCTAATTATTTTATGCAAAAAAAAACAACATGGATGTCAAGACACTGACTTTCTTTTGTCTGTAATGCAAGTAGTAATATAATAATATGCGATAAATTCGAAACGGAGAAGGGAGTGAGAGGCGGTACTTCGGACACGTACGTACGACCACCGACCCATGAAAAACGAGTCCATTGGTCAGATCTTATCTCATCCTCTTCAGCTAATTATTGGTAATGGCAGAAATCTTCACATTTTTAATAATTAAAAAAACATATTTAATGCAAAAAATGGTGAAAGCATCAATGTTTATTTCAAGCAGGGTTTACAATTCAGCTATTGAACAACATAGTTTTTATTTATTAATTTATACGAGTTTTTTCATTTATCGGGAGCAAAATTTATATAATTTAAGACTTTTTCTGTGCTCGTATAAGGTTGTATAATAATCGGACGATGAGTATTTCCTCCTCTTCATCATTTGCTTGGATGCCTAATTTGTGAAACTTTCACGGTACCGTATCGTGCAACCTTGATAGTATGACCGAAATAGCAGACGATTAAAGTTCGCCGTACTCCGAGCACGAAACGGCATCGCAAATTGCAATGGGAAGGACCACACCACTCAATTAATTGAATTCACGTATGTGTCAACTCGATAGCATAGCTAGCAAGCCCTGCCAAACCCTATTCGGAGACTTACCATCACCGCATTCATCCGCGCTCGAACAGATCGCATCTTTTCCCCGATGCGACGCTGGAATGACTGTGATCGGCGTGCGGTATGCATTCCTGAATTCCTCGGATCGAGTGGCATGCATTTTAGATCGGATGAATCGAGTGGCCCCACGGAGATTGGGTCCTCCGAGTGTAGTAACATGGAACCTGCCAGATTTTTAAAATGAATGCCCAAAATCTAAATCACAAGGCAGGTAAGGATAGGAAAATGTCCAGCGATTGCATATTTTCAATCAGTTTATACAATCTAATATCTTAAAATTTAATCGAAATTTATTAGTCCAATTTAAATTAAGTCAGTTCACTGAGAAATTTATTACGAAAAGAAGCCTTCGGCCATTAGGAATGAAATAGGGTTAAAAATTTTGTTCTTTAAGCATTTACGGGTCCGCCTTGCCAGGGCATGTTGCTAATGCTAGCTAGGTTCATGACAATTTACTTGCACTGAAGAGTCAGGATAAGACACACGAACATTGTTTCACGACGGGGACAAAACGTAAGCGGGTTCAAAAATGAATACCTTATTTACCGAACGCTTAATTAGGATGTGATGTTAGGTGATATATATCAGATGGACGCGAGTCAGTACACATGCGTCCATGTCTATTCGACAACAACGTATCTGTTCCAGCACGTGCCCGCCAATGTCTAAGACCTAATTAATTCAGGAGTACTTGTCAAGAGAAACCCTTTTATCCTTCATTTTGTCGATTAACCCTAATATGTTCACAATCTCTAATAAAAGTGAGTTCTGGATTATTAAATAACATATATTATGGTATCAATTATACATACATACAGACGTGTGTGTGTGTGTATATATATATATATATGTTGTTCCCACATCAAACCCACATCGTCTTTCTCGGACTGTCGAGTTTGTCCATCTCCATCATCTCTTCCTTCCTGAAGCAGACGAAAATGTCCATAAACCACATCTCCCAGGACCTCCAAGAGACCACTTGGTGGCATTCTCAGTATTCTCCGCCCCAGAAACTGGCGGCCCACCACCACCACCACCACCCATGTCTCATGAATTACCCCTACCACTCCGCCTCCGCTGCCGCCCACAGCCTTCATTGCAACCTCAAGCGAGGCGGAGATGATGATGAGTCGTCTGAGGTCGATGAGCAAGCCATCGATTACAATATCCGAGAGCAGGAAGTGCCCGACCTCGAGAAGGAACTGCTCTTCGAGAAGCCTCTGACCCCCAGCGATGTCGGCAAGCTCAACCGCCTCGTGATACCGAAACAGCATGCTGAGAAGTACTTCCCGCTCGGCGGCGAGTCGGGGGATAAAGTGCTGCTCCTGAGCTTCGAGGACGAATCCGGAAAATGCTGGAGGTTCAGGTGTAGATCGGGAAACTTAATTCACATCTTATATATGCACCTGTACATGGACTTGATTTGATCAAAATCAAGAGAGAATGAACATGAATACTTTTAAAATGGGCAATAATTTCCAGGTACTCGTATTGGAGTAGTAGCCAGAGCTACGTGTTGACGAAAGGGTGGAGTAGGTACGTGAAGGAGAAGAGGCTGGACGCCGGCGACGTCGTTCTCTTCGAGCGCCACTGCCTAGACATGGGCCGGCTGTTCATAGGGTGGAAGCGGAGGGGAGAGGAGGGCGGCGCCTCCCCGCAGCCCAGAAGGTGGAAGGGGACCACGGCCACCACGGCCACCACTACCGGTAAAAGAGGGCTCTATCCTTCCTATCCTTCGCAGCCATGGGATGGGCCTTCCACTGTCACAGACTGCACTTACCCAGGTACAGGTACAGCAGGTGCTGTTTATTTTATATATCTATAGTCTATATGCACAATATATACATGTGTATGTATATATATATATACGTTGACAATTTGTCACGTCACTTTATAATCTTAGTAAATACAGAGGACACTGAATTTATTAAAAAAATGTCACGTTATTGTATTTCAACCTATAACCCAGCCTGATATAAATATATCTTTTTTTTTCCCACAAAATTAGAGTAATCGTGGCTTAATGGTTCTTCATTTATCAATTTTGAGATCTCCAGGCAAAGGTGAATAAGAATCGGGCCAAGAATGTAAACCCCGATAGGTCATCTCTCAGTAAATCTCCATTTGAACACATGCACATCGAATCAATCATACATTTTGATTTCATGCTCTGCGAATTTCCTACATTTAAGTCCAGAATCGATTGCTTAATTATATCCATCCATGTCGACTGACCGTGCCCAATCTCACCGTGGCTGCAGGATCCGCTTTCCAGAACCATGCCGCAGCGGCGACCGGCAACCCGAAGACATTGCGGCTATTTGGCGTAAACTTGGAGTGCCACCCCGATGAGTCCGACCCATCCACGCCCAATGGCTCATCCCTCTCGAGCCTAGGGCTGAGCCACCAGGCAGTGTACTCTCAGTCCCCCTCCCATTACTATCCTCCAAACTTCCATCAAATGGTAAGTCCATCCCTTCACAGCTAATTTCTCGATCTATTGTTTGCCTAAATGTGTACACACACACACGCATTACATATACGCGTGTATGTATACACACACAAAACATCTGTGTACTCTAGGACTTGATGAGCACACCGTAGCCGTACGTATGCATGCATTGCATATGGTCTCCGCCACGTGTTTAGATGATTTTGTTGCTTCCTCTAATCAGACAAGTTCGTACAATATTATTAAAAAAAAAGTTAGATATGGCTCCTCCGTGCACAGACAGGAAGAAAGATTCAAGGACCTGTGAACCCCATCTGGTGGCTGAGTTAATTCTGCCACGTTAGGCCTACCTTGATTTCTGGGAACAATTCCTCCTCCTTCAACATGATTTCGACATTTATGAGCAAGATCGATCATTGTCAAACTTTCTCAACTGATTTTTCTAGGTTGCGTGTAACGAAAAAAGAGGGTGTCTTTCTTTTTCGAGATTACAACAGTGTGAGTGAACAACAAGCGGAATAAACAAATGGTCTCCTGTGTTCCTAGCAAGACAGGGTTGAGTCATTGAATGTTCCATAGTTCCATGTAAGAGCAAGACCGGCTTGATTCAGTTTGCCTCTCTTCCATATCCCGACAGAGAGTTCCTTTAAGCAATCAAAATTAAAATTAAGAGCACACATACTACCATGTCTTTTTTTTGTTTGTATCATAGTACCTTTTTTTCAATAAATTGTATTGATAGATCTAAATCCATGAATCATTACTATTCATATTTGAATTTGATCGGTTCTCTAATTATAAATATTTTTATCTATTTGTAAAATTCAAACTCAATGAAATGGTGGGTTAATGCTACTCCATCCAACTGTGTCAGAGAATAAGATTGAGAATATCACTGATATATTATTGACCTTTACAGGTGGAGATATTTGTACTGCATGTGACGATATGTTTGAGATATCATTGCTGTTTCTATCAATAAAAAATGTTTGTTCTTCTGTAAAAAAAAATTTTTTTAAATATGTGGCGTGGGTTCAATTTCCAGCAGGATATCACTTTCACTCAAGATGTCAACTACCAACAGATCAGAAATCGTCGAGGATGAGGAAGAAGATCCCGGGGACGTGACGTCCTGAAATTTGGATCTGATCTGATACGATGATCACCGAGATGGAAAGACTTGAGAAGAGCCCAACTCACTTGGGAGGTCAAAAGATCTCTCTCTCTCTCTGTCTCTCTGTCTGTGTCAAGAGAATGGGGAAAAAATTACACTATTACCTTTCGGGAAGAAGGAAAGTAAAAAGAAAAAGGCATGAAAATGAAAAAAAAAAAAAGGATTAAAGAGACTGAGAAGGTGAGTTCTTGACGAAGAACAGGGGATCGAGTTAGAAAGACAGGCCAGGCCAGGCCCTACTACGTGATTATTATGAGACTGTAGAGAGAGGTGCATGACGTCAGCAATGGCAGGTGAGGAAACGACTGGAGTTGGGGGTGGTGGGAGTGAAGAAGGGAAGGGGCAACTTGCTCCGGTAGAGATTCCACCAGGAGATTTTTCTCTCTTTTTTTTTGGTATTTTAATTTTTTTAATTGAATGATGGGGATATATGAGTGGGAGGAGGATGTGAATCATGCTGTGGTATGGAGAATGGTGGTGGGTGGGACCTTTTCTTCTTTCAATGCTCTGCTGAGATCTCCACAGGGAGCAGAGCATCCTATTCATCTGTTTCTTGGGGTTGTTTCTTCTTTCTTGTATGTAAAGCAAAATCTTCAATGCAATCTAGGGAAAAGAAGGATTTTCCGATGATCACGATAGAACTAGGGAATTCTACTGGCAGATTATCTCGAGCGTAACGTAAGTTACATTATATCTTCTTTCCGGTCGGTTCTTGGGACATAGAAACGGATAAATGGATAGTAGACATCGTGTTGTGATATTTTGTGAAATCGAACCTGCATCATATAAATTTCATGTTGCACCATTCTCGAACAGTCTCTCCTCCTCGAGATGGTGCATCCATGGCGGTTCTTCAAGAATGAAACAACACCCCAAGTAACACGTGCTGATAAAGCAGCAGTCACAGTTCATGGCTCAGCTAAAAAGCACCAGAGATACCAGACACTGCCTACCAATCCACGAAGATCCTTGCCTCATGTTTCTGAGGTCGAAACAATAACCCAGCAACAACTCAAGCAGAAGACGAATCAATTTCGGTGCAACAATATGTGCCGATCAGAGAGAAAATCTCATCAAACTTACTACTTCGAACAAGACAGTGTGCACCAATAGCAAATGCTTTACATTTCATTGATGAATCGTCAAAAGAGTGGCATTTCCAGGAATATGAATAAACACAGCTAGACCAGCTGAAAGGCTAAACCAAACTGTCGTTCCAACCTGTTCTGCGAAGTACACAGAATTTAGATGCCTGAACACCGAAGTTTCCCCGGCCTGAATTTCTACCAGTAAAATCATTTGCGAGTACTATTGATGGAAAAAGAAAAAAAGTGGCCAAGAATCTAATCAAACAGAACTTGAGAGCGAGCCTCTTACCATGTCCGAGTATCATGTGATTGACAGGGCCCACGGAAATTGAGACAAGAGGAGCAACCATTGACCTCGCCGGCAAATGTGGTTCAATATTCTTTTAGTGGCAGAGCAAGTGGGGAGGGGTCCCCTAATATGCGTTGTTATCAGTTGGACCTTAAGGTAAGGTGGTCCCAGGCCAAGGATCGAAGTGACTCGTGCTGCACAAATGGAGCCTGTCCTGCTAAAATAATTCAATCATGCATGCCTTAGAACAGTGCACACATAGAAACGAGCAATGTAATCTCTATTTCAGTAGAGCCTTCCTAACCATCCTTTTGTCAGACCTTTCGCTTTTTGGGTCACCAAGAGTCAAGCCTCACAACCTTTACCTCCCACGGCACCAGCCAAAAGAAGAAAAAATGCATTTCCATGGGTCTCAAATCTGCTGCAGCTAATATACAGGTGAGAAGAAGAAAGGTACATTCTGGGGAATCATTATGTGCTCAGATTAGGAATACAAGAAAATTGGATCTTGATTTGCTGAGTCTATCGAACCCGATACATATCACTATTTGATCGGGATTCAAGGACCATGCTGCTCTTGAGAGGACTTAAAGCGAAAACCCATGTGATTGAAGGACATGAAGCAAAACCCACTTGTGAGGAAGCAACTTAAATCCACCAGTGGTACCACTTGACGCAGAACCCACCAAACAATCCCCCAAAGTGACGGGAATATTTCCCGAAATAGTGAGTCTGATCGATACACTCCCATGAATTCCTTTCATGCTTGCTCAAATGAGCCTCTCTAGGAACTAGGAAGTGGTAATCTTAGGTACAGGGAGCAACTCAGAGCCACCATATCCAGGTAGCGCCTCGAACTCCATTTACCCTTCCATATTTCACACGTCCTTTTTCTGAAAACTTATGTCTCCCACGATAATTATACCAAAGGTGAAATGCGATGATATCTGAACTATGTGATTCTATCTTCAATATTTAGTTACATCAAATATTTGCAACACAAACAGTTGTCGTTAGATACAACAGATAACATTTTAATGTCTTTTGACAAGTAAAAATGTTTTGTTTTTTACAAGTATAAATATTTTGATCTATTTGCATTGCACCTAGTTCAAAGATTTCAACATCAGTCCAATTCTTGGCAATCATCTCATGAGTATCATCATTTTCTATTACGACAATTGATGGCCTTTACGCATCATCAGTCAATAGTTCAACACTGTATCTGCAAGAAAAGAAACCTCATCACCCCAATCAAGAGACGGTACAAGGTCATAAATTACCACCATCAACCCCTGTTCATCAGAATGGTCATCTTTGTCTCTGTACTGTCAATTTCACATCTGAATTTCAACTCCTATGCAAGCCAAACACCTAGTATGATTTGATCCTAGTCACATCTAACGAATATAAGTCTAGCTGTAGCCTATCATGTTATCAACCTATTTATTCGCTTGGCAGTATCCCTTCAAGCCTCAGCCGACTCAGTCCGCGATGCAGCTGAGAGGAATGCCTTGTAAACCCCTAAAATTTACAGATCTTCCATGTACACACACAGTGTGGTGGGCAACCTTAACTGTGTCCTCATGAGCTCCAAAATTATGCTCATCTACCATATGTCCTGTTTCTCCAAGAAAGACCCTTCATTTAGATACCCATACTTTCCAAGCATTACTCCTAAAGCCTAACAGTATTTCCAAGTTAATGGAATGGCCATAAACTTACCATCTCCATCCACCATTTTCTGATGAAATCGTAACTCATGAGCAAACAGCTACTAAAGACACCAACTAAAGTGACTTGTATCCTTATCCATCACTTATGAAGAAAAATTCCCATCCAGAAATGATTATCGGAGGCCACAAAAATCTGTTAACTTTTTTATGCCCAAAATTTTAGTACAGGGAATAAACAGCATCGACATTAAAGGCGGCAACTTTTCCCATCCGAATCATATAAAGAACCAAAGTTACCAAACTAAGGCATCTGAGCTAAGATCCAATTATTTCGTGTTCTATAAATCAATTAGATTCTTCATTACAGCAATTAGTGGGCTGGCTCACTAGTCTTCACTTGTCCGGACTCTGAAGAATGAAACGCCTACTCCGCATTTCAAGAGACTCAATTATCATTGCAGAGACACGAAGAGCACGAAAGAAAATCCAAAATAGTTACAGATTTTGAACATCCGATCACAGTTGCTCTTGTTCTTTCTCGTGTAACAGAGAATTAACGTAGCAAATCGGTGAAAAATTGTAAGATGCCGGAGATCGTAAGCAGTTGCCGGCCATCACTCGGCAATTTAACTCCTGGCTCAAGCAAAAAGGCATACAATCGATGAGTTCTTCGTAGGCACTGCCGTCGATTTAAGGAGGGACAGGCGGGAGGGAGCTCACAAGTCACAGCAATGAAGGAACCGGCGGGCTTAAACGGGGTCGGTCTCGGGCTCAGGTTAGCCCGGTGGCGAGACTGTCGGGCTGGCCTCTTCCAATCACCTTGCATGGGACCCCTGTGAGCTCAAAAGTTCTTCCTGGCCCAATGGTTAGTTGAGGTCAGCCGCTTTGTTGGGCACGGCCCATTAAAAATTATATATTCAACTGTTGCGATATAAATCCAACGTCGGAGAATTAATGGGTTGAAATCTGATTTATAAAAAATCAGTTAAAATCAAACTATTAATTTGAGTTTTATCTAACCTCTTGTGAGCCGAGTGAAAATTTTACATGGTATTAGAGCGGGTCAATCTTGAGCTCACATCGCGCCAGACTCAACCGTGGAATTCATAGTCCGTTAATCTTGAGTTTGGAAGAAATTTGACGTGGGCCTAACTTCTTATGGATCTGGTGAAAATTTTACATCAAGCACCATTTCGACTTTGAGAGCGACATGTCAGGAAAATTAGGGACGATAAGCACATTGGGAATGAGACATTCGAGTGAGATGATGAAAGAAATGATTTAAGAAGACAACGCTGGATTCAGTTATACATAACGCAAAGGAAAATATCCTCTCGTGATTCTTGGCTCACTAAGATGTCTATTACCTGTCGTGGTTAGCATGATTCTACGATCATCCTTGTCCTGAATGGAACATCGTAACCTCCTTGCAGACCGTTGCCGAGATTCCTTGGGTCGTAAGGCACGATAGCCAGCGGGTATGGCCTTTGAAGTCACGTGTATGAACTGTCCGTAAGTATTCACGATGTACACGGGAATTTATCGGGCAAAGCCCGAACATTCCGTAGATATAAAACGAGGGCAAGTGGGCAAATATTGGACGGACTAGTTCAATGATGTGGAATATATATTCCATGCAGGCGCACACGAGCTTGTATGAATTCCTCTGGGATCTCTCTCCTTGTCCGGCACGAAATTTGGAGTCATCCGCCCTATATATCCGGCTTCTACGACGACCCCCTGTGTCCTTTTCTTCAGTTCAATCTGTTTGCCGAGGATTCCATAAACAAGAAACGGTACCGTGCCATTGCAACGTACGATCGATTGGGATTCTCATTAAAGACGACAAAACTTCGGACTCAGTGATCCGCCGGCAATGATAGAGTTCCCTTTATGATCCTACTCCCTGTGTCATTCATTACCTTGAAGGAGTTTTCAAAGCTCGCACTTTGGCTCCCTCTTTTTATGGATCTGCAGCCCGGACCCCTTTTGCCCATCAAGATCAGGAGGGAACTCAACTACGCCCTGTGGTTCATCTTCCTAGTGGTCTCCTCAGTTGCCTTGCTCGGTCTTGTGAGCCTCCTAGAGCCCCGCTCCCTCCTCCGCTTCGGGTTCCTCTCGGAGATCCTGCCGAGGCAGGAAGCCCCGGCCTGGGGATGTGATTACTCGAGAGGCCGGTGGGTCCCGGATGTGAGCCAATCATCCAGGCTGTATGACGAGAGTTGCCCGTTCCTCGATCCAGGGTTCCGGTGTCGTTTCAACGGAAGGAAAGACTTGGATTACCTGAATTGGCGGTGGCAACCCGATGGCTGTGATCTTCCAAGGTGCTGTCTTTCATGCGTTAACATTGTGGGAGTTTTGGAAACAGGGTTTGAGCAGTGGTCGATTACGAAAACTTACTAAAAGCTGGGGCTTGAGGATAGGAAGTAGGATTCTTGTTTCAATAATGTTGCCCCCTTAACAAGGCAACTTTTCCATGTGACATAATTTACTTACCACTCCCTTTCCTAGCCGGTGTATGTCAGCATAAGCAATGCACACTTTCTCGAGTTTTCACTCGCACAAACTTGTCTGATAACACTGCTTGATTTTCCAGAATTTGCGTAACCTTGGATACCCGATACATTCCAAGAGATTTGATAAAGTATAATTGGCTTAGCCGCTTAGCCTTTATTCATCTTAGTTGCTCTTTCCTCCTCCTTTCTGCAAACATCAGATTCAATGCCACGAAGCTCCTAGAGAGGACACGGAATGGAAGGATAGTCTTTGCTGGCGATTCGATAGGAAGGAACCAATGGGAGTCCTTGATATGCATGTTGTCAACAGCAGTTTCCAACCGATCATCAATATATGAGGAAAACGGAAACCCGATAACCAAGCACAAGGGCTATCTCTCAATACGGTTCCAGGATTACAATCTCACGGTCGAATACTACAGAACACCTTTCCTGGTGACAACTGGGCGGCCTCCAGTAAACTCATCGAGCCAAGTTCGAATTGCTATCAGGATTGATGAGTTGCATTGGTATTCGACCAAGTGGGTTGGAGCAGACGTGATGGTGTTCAATGCAGGGCACTGGTGGAACCCAGACAAGACCACAAAGATGTATGGAAAATTTCTAGGTTCCAGTAGCTCTGGCAATACTTTCAGATATTTTTCCATATATTTAGAAAAGATCATACTTCTCAATCACATAGAGAGTGTATTTTCCCTTCATATTTTCATAGGGGATGCTACTTCCAGGAGGGAGAAAAGATCAACATGACAATGGATGTGACGGAGGCCTTCCGAAGATCAATTTTGACTTGGAAGTCATGGACGATGAAGAACTTGGACCCCAAAAGGACTCGAATATTTTTCCGAAGCTATTCTCCCGTGCATTACAGGTCAGTATTCTCATCTTATGCGGTGATTTTTGAAGTATCATGCATAGCCGTTGATATTTCAACATAAAAAACCTGTCAAATTGCAGCAATGGGAAGTGGGACGAAGGTGGGAAGTGCAGCGGGAGCACGAAGCCTGGTGCTGACTACTTGAACCTTGAGCTTGAATTGTCGGCTAGTAACCATTACATCTCGAATGTGATCAACGATATGGATGGTGAGGCAAATGGAGCGGTCAAGTTCTTGAACATCACATTGTTAACAGAACCCAGGAAGGATGCGCACCCTTCGAACCATCGGGAGCCGGGGACGCCGCCCGATGCTCCGGAGGACTGCAGCCATTGGTGCCTCCCCGGAGTTCCCGACACTTGGAATGAGCTCCTCTATGCCCATATCCTGTCAAGTTGATTTCAAGGAAAGTGATCATCAGGTGATGAAGAAGGGTCCTTCCCCCATGCTCTTGTGCCCATTGTTTCTGGCTCCACCGATTAGTTTGGATTTTCCTAGACCGTATCCTGAAGGGGTGTCGAGTAGTAGGAAATGGTGGGATTGTTAGGATTACTAGCATTGGCACATCTCAAGTTTTCACAAATAATTAGTGAGTTCTTAGGGAGTTTAGCTTTCAGTTTCTTGTAGTATCAAGCGATTTCCAGCATATTAGATCAATGATAATAGAAGATTTCAGGTTAATTGCATTTGTCAATCCATGAACAGCAAGTCCATCTGGAATGAAGCGGAGATACCAGTATCCATCGGACCTTGGCTTCACCAGAATAAATTAGAACAGATTATATTCCGTGGAAGTTCTTCCCTCTTGCTTTGGCTGCTACTCACCATCGACGAAAATACACTTCCATGGTAGATCACAAGATTGTTTTGGATTTGTGGTCGGGATCAGTGGAACATAAACAACTAGCTCTTTCCTGACTGCACGTCGATATCATTCTTCATTCATGTTCTTGGATGTTTTATCTCGGGATTGTGTAGTCAGGATACTCTTCCCTCTCTTATTCTATTTTGTAAATAGACGGAACAATTTCTGGAGCTTCCATAAAATTCACTTTGACTACTAGCAAACTAAGGCGTTTGATAAAATTGACATCTGCCTGGGGTCACCAAGATCTTGATTGGAACAAATGGTACAGGGGAGCAATCGATTAACAATTTCCCATTGAAATAATTGGCAATGCAAGGAATGATACAATCGCATCTTTTAAACATCGTATCTTCATCTCTTTTTAAACTGAAATAATGTTCACAACATCAATTGGAATACAACATGCTAAAGGGAATGTGGGAAAAGATATGAACAAGAAAAAGGATCACAATGGAACTGACAAGGACAGATGACCTTCTTTTGCTTCAACAACGCCTCTGGGGATCATCAGATCCTGCGAAGGGCCATTGCAGAGAGAAACACGAGGAACACGAAGAGGACCACTGCTATGAATGATCCTACAACTGCTCCGCTCACTTTCTGGCAGAAGTCGCCAAACTGCTGACAGATCGCCAGCCAGTTGGTGTTCGGGTTTCCATTGTGTGCAAGGTACACTATGGCTGCTCCTGCTGAACCTGCTGCCGTGGTCAGCGTTAGTGCCACCTACAGTAGTAGTACGTCAACTCATATCCAATAGGGAAAATCCTCAAGATGTAATACAGGAGAAACAGTACTTTTTAAGTCGGCACATTTTGAGATCATACCGTGTCCAGAATCAACAATAGAATCCTTGGCCCAACTGCAAAGGGTCGAACTATGGTTACTATGGAGAATGGAAGGGAGAGGAGTAGGTAACCCGCGACTATGGCCATCGCAATCACAAAGAACCTGCATTTAAAGAGGTTGTCTCTCAATTCATGAACTTTAGTATAATGTTTTACATAAGCTGCATTCATAGATAAATTGTATATACAGTACAGACTAATAAGACATACTGAAAAGTTGGGAGGTCATCATAGCTGGCCTCGAACTGGAAGAACTGAGTGAAGAAAGGGAGAGTCTCGTCGCTGGTTCCCATAGCGGCGGCAGAAGCTAGAGCAGCCACCATGGTGCACAGCCTGAGGATGAAGTCGAATATGGCAATTCCCTTCTTCCAACCCCCTGGCCTGACCGGAGCTGCCACCACTGGGAGAAGTGGCGCTTTGCCCTTGGAAACTGCGCTCGACTCTGGAGGAACATTGATGGTGGTCGACATTTTCGGAGCACTATGAATAAAGAGAAGCAGATATTAATATTGTAGACTCTTTTTAGGCTTGGAAGAAGGGACGTTGAGCTTGTGATGAAAATAGGGGGCTCAGCACAGGTTCATATATAGAGGAACAAAGAAGTTGTGAACTTAGAATCTGTTCGGTTGACTGGAAGAAAAAGGAAGGCTAGAGGAGTTGTTGTTAACCTCTCCATATGTATGGATGCCTTTGAGTTGTCAAAGATGGAAAGTGAGCATGGGTTGGTTTGACCTGCTTCATAATCAAAACACAAGTCAACTAAAACTTGCTATTATATGCTCCAACGACACTCATAAATCATAGTCAAGCACTGACCCCCGATGGTTATGTCCAAATCCAAAACTGTCACCCAACAGACAACGGATCTGCATTTGGGAAGACGAAAGGTAGTCATACCAACTTTCTGAGGGTAAAATTGAAAGTTCAATACAGAAAAGACCGGTTACAGTAGAAAGAACGAACAGATCATGAGATTTATGTCCTTAATGTTTCAGTCCAAACTCTCACATAGATTAGAAGGCCGCGTTCTCCACAAGATTCAATACTCCGGAGAAGATACGCGATGCAACAGCAAAATTCTTCATAAGCTGCAGTCAAAGTAGGATAAAAGTTCTCTGACTTGACCGGCACCATCAACTAAATCTCTTGGAAGTGCCACCAAACACTGGAAGCACAAGAGGAACATTACAAGAAAGCTGCATCATCTCAATATTCTCCAACCGCATTGAGCAACTGCTTCCTTCACCTGAGCAGCAGCCTCAGCAGTATCATTCAGAGGAGGATAGGTCCATGTTTCTGATATCTGTGGGTTAACATAGTAAAACAAATATAATTGAAAAGCTTTCTCTGTTAACAAGAAAGATTGATTAAGCAGAAAAACGACTTAAATAAATTCAAATCGTAAAAAGAGATGAGATCTCAATATTAATATGATTTTAGCTCATACAAACTCAAAACGCAAAAAGACTGATTAGCTTACATCTTCTTCACCAATGAATGACCGAACGGCACCCCGGACACGTAAAGACCTCTGAAAGTCTGCAAATTTCCACGTACAGCGCTCAGCTCCAGCAACATATACAGGCTTACTGCATAATAAAGATAGCCGCAAAAACATTCAAACATTAATTAGAAGAATGGAGAAGCAAGGAGCCCAACTTCCTAATAATAGGATTGCGACCAATTTCTTAATAATTGACCATACCCTGTAGAGCAGACCTCACTCAACATGCTCACAGAATCCGCGGTCACAACAAAAGCATCAGCCCAAGCTAAATGTCCCATGTGAGGGTTTGGACCTAATTAGCATTAAACCAAGAAAGTTGAAGGTTGGATCTCTTGTCACACGAATGAAAAAGAGTTACTCTCCTATAAGATCACCAGCGACTACCTTCTCCGTCCCAAATGCAAACTTTAGGATCAACGCTAAGTTCCTTTTTTATGATTCTGGAGATCTGTTGATTGAACAGATGTTATAAATAACCTCAAAGAAACAAATTGAGAAGGTGTTTTGAAAGTGGAGAAACCTTCTCAGGGGTTCTCCTTGAAAATGATATCCTGATACTTCCGCAGCTCCAGAGGACATTCTGCAGCTTTGCTACTAACTCTTCCGCAAGATCTTCACCATAGCGGCAATTTCCTGGAATAGAAATGGCACTCAGTCTTGAAACATCACTTAAGAGAGTCATTATCACAATGGCCTAGAATCGACTTATTTAATCAGATTATATAGGTCTCGGAACAGAAAAATATGAGAAATGGTGTTTCAATACCTCAAAAAACTAAGGACTAGTGACAGACAGATTATTATGATGACTACAAGTATCAATTTTTTTTTACATATATAGATCAAAGAGCATCACTTTGGACATTGGCATACTATTATAGGGCTTAACAAGTCCACTCGGAAATCCTTTTCTTGAAGATCTCTAAAACAACAACAATTTGACTACTGGAAAAGAACATTTTCTCATTCAAAAAAACGATACATCAGCCAATTCTTGTTCAATCCTTCTCACAGATGGAAGTAATATTTACACACCATCTTCAGGGGATATTTATCGAAAGTTTATTGACAGAGATGGTAAATGCTATCATGACATTATTAACAAGCAAAATTGTTGACTGAGCTGCAATTCCTACATGGTGAAACTCATGAAAGTCAAAAATCAAACCAAGAATCCACAACTAATTACTTCCAAATCCAAATATTGAGCACACAGTTAACCGAGAAAGGTAGATGTTGTGGGCAAATTAAGTGCTAGCATAATGTATAGAGAGATTACTTGCAGGCCCTCCAATATTAACCGCAAGAAAAGGTTTTGGTAGTGGGCCAAACTCATTGCGCCAAGCAGAAGTAGCAGCCATAAGAGCAGCGGAATCAGCTTGATGAAGAGCCCCAACAGTAAGTATCTGTAGCCAAAGCCCAAAAGGAAGATCCTAACGTTGCTATCCCATTATTCAAAGAAATATTCACCATTAATGCATACCACATTTCTATCAGGAGGCTCACGTGGAGTAATCCACCTCCGAAGAAACCAAGGAATTTCTTTTTGCCCTTCAGGTGTCAAAGGATAGTAATCGTGACGTGGAGCAATAATTAGATCAAACCGATCCAAACGTGACCTTGGATGTTGTATCTAGAAAAGGGAGAAAGAGATAAAAGTCCATCAGAATCAGGTTTCTCAGCAGCTGCAATGCACCATAGCTGACACTAAAACAAAAAGAAAACTAACCTGAAAATGACAGAAAAAAATCATGGCAATATCTATCAGCGAGAAAAGAAAACAGAAGATTTAACCTGAACAACAAAAACTTTCTCTGGAGCTAACCGTTTAATCAAGCTTGCAACGGGAATAGTGTCTTGGCCAGATGCAACAACCAACAATGGACCATCCCTAGCATGAGAAAGAAGCAGATATTATTTTATCAATTGCAAGCAGTTGAGATCAGTTTCTTCTACAGTGAATACTGACACCAATGAGATCGGTACTAAAATTATAAATCTGACATTAGAGTTTCTAGATCTGATCTCAAGAACCTGTTCAGGAAGGGCATTAACTAAGAGCATAGAATTCAGGAAAGAACATACTTCTCAAATGTTTCACGAGCCATCATGGCAATCTGCTGGGCATCAGCTTCGAGAACATCTAATAAACCTAGAAGAATTGAGCAGAAAGAGGCATTTGTTTCCACTAATGTAGCATTCTCTCGATAGGATTATGCCATGAACAAGTGTAAAATCACCAGATGCAAATAAAATTTATGATGCGTAATTGGCAAATAAAATCAAGACCGTGAGTACCGCTCTTTTCAGCTGAAAGTGGAATGGTTCTCCTTCCTCCTTTCTGAAACTGCGAGGCTCCAAAAACTCGGCTCATGATGGAATTCAATTTTTTGTGTACAGAAACAGGAAGCCAGCGAAGCCATCTGTTGATACCTCCGGTTGGCCTTGTGACACGCTGCCCAAGAAATCAAATTGACGCATGCAGCTTAACCATAATGGAGAACAGCAACCTTTAAACTAGAAGATGTGAGAAGATGGAAGCAAGTAGGCTCTACTTCAAGAACTACGGCATACCGACTGACCCTACTCTTGTGTTTGAGAATCTAAGAACACTATACAGTCCCCGAAAGACAGTTCTTTCAATCACTTCTAATGGATAATGATCCGCAAATTTGTAGAGTAAGGAAGAGGAAATAAGGGAGGAGGAATGCAATTCCTGAAGAAGAAATGAGGAAGAAGATAAAGGGAAGTAAAGTAGACACGAACATATAGGGAGTGGCAGTTGGCAAGGCCGAGAGCTCGAACCAGACCAATGCACTGACTCTCTGCGCCGGCGAAACCGTTGCCAATCACAACCGCCCGCCTTATCGCTCCTTCAAAGACATCCGACACGCCCCGGAATACACCGGGCGGCTCCGGGAGCCTGATGGGTCTCATCAGCTTCAGCAGAATTCTGCAATAAGCTATAGAAAGCGAGCTGAACTTTCTCCAGGGTCATAGCACCTGCTGAAGAACGGCGAACTGATTGTCTGTCCGGTCCGGCCGTTGCCACTTTGGGCCGCCAGGAAACTCTTGAGTGGGCTGGATCTGGCCCTCTGATGCCGGTTGTAACCCAAGTTGGCCCAAAATTCATGGACGCTGAGAATCCATCGGCGTCATTCGCAGGCTTGCCCGATCACCGAAGTACTCGGGTGGAAGAAAACCATCCGGATACCTTACGTGGTGGACTCCATTTTCGCGATTCCGATCACTTTGGCCGACAGCCATGGCCTCTTTCTCGGAACCTCTCTCGTTCAGCAGACATTGAATTGGTGACGGTTTCAGTTACTTTTAGAAGGGGGTGTCATGGACTCGAGCTTCAATGCCCGTCAATGGTGCTCTGGGGCTGTGTCATGTAGATTTTCTCGACAAGTTCTTTCCGCGATCGGCAAACTAAACATGTATTGCAGGAGTGCAGAAGACAATATCTGGAGCTTGCAGGATTTCAGCTGTCGCCTTTGAATGGGAACGTGAAAGGGAATGTGAATGTCAATCCATGACGGAATCAGTCTGGTTTTGACTCGTACTGTCAGAGATACCAAATCCTTGCAGTTCCCAGTGCTAACCAAAGGAGGTGCCAATTGAGACATTGTCAATCATAATTTACAACCCATTGCGATCCCTAATCCTGTCTAATGGGGAAGAACGCAATGCACTGAATACATCAATAAAGCTGTCCACCTCCTTCAATCTGCTCTCCTCGCACGGAGACAGAAAATCGAACACAGCTGTTCACTCCCCACCCGAAATTTACCCAATTAATGCCGATTCTATGTAACAGTATAATGGCCAAACACTGCATAGGTGTACAACCGGGGGGAACCTCTTGACCTTTTACACACTTAAAAACCGAAATGGTCCCGTCACATTAAATGTCCAAGAATCGAAGTCCACCTGCATTTGGAGGCTCAGCTTGCTTTGCTGGGCTTTGTGCCATTCTCCTCAGAGGTGGACAGGGTTAGAAGAGACTGTGGAACCGGTGCTGCAACCCCGTTGGCTTTGATAGATCCAGGAGACCCCTCCGTCGGCTTACTGACTGATGGCTCTTCGGATGCTAACTTTCGTTTGAGCACTTCGAGCCTCCTATATGCAGGCATGTCTCCCTTACAGTACCTTCGCCACATGTTCCTGTAGGTTGACTCTAGACCGACCGTGAAGTTCAGCCCATCACACAGGGGTGATTTGGACATAAGGTCCCGAAGACTCATTCTCAGGTTGGAAAGAGCCAGGATATCAGAAGCCAGTTTAATGGCCAAGTCGACATATTCATCCTCGTTTTTGGCAACTAAACGTTCCAATCCTGTTGCAGTTCAAAGAGCATGTTCTCTTTAGAATCATTCAATATTTGACTATGGAAGCCATATAAGGAAGAGCTTTTGTGGGAAAAAATTGAAATCGGTCCACGGCAGTCCGTTAAGGTGTATCTCATCCAACATCAGAGAAAATCACAAAAATAATTAAAGCCTGCTTGGAATTAATTATAAAATAAATTTTACTATTTCAAGCAGGGAAAAAAACTTTTATTTTTAAGAAAAATAATCTGGAAACTGTTTTTACAGTCCAATTTTACATTTAGAGACATGACATCCAAGACCATATTAGGTTTTAATAGAAGGCAATATAGGGAGAAATACTCACCGACTGTACTCAGAAGACTCACGCCGACATTGTGCGCGTGAACTGAACCACCCATAGTAATGCAAGGAACTCCCATGTACAAAGATTCACAAGTTGTTGTTGTTCCAGCATATGGGAATGCATCCAAGCTACAAACAAGAGTGAGCAAACACTTAACTACTCGTATGGAAGATAGAATATGGTTACGGTAATAAGCACGTCCGGATAGGAAAGTCAGCCTACCAAAGATCCCGTGCATGCTTAATCGACCATCAAAAAGAAAACCCAGAGGACTTTCATCTTACCTAATGTCCATAATGTTGTACGCTTGCATGTGGTCATGGTTATGACGAATTAAAGGAAGGAGATCAACACGCAGAGATTCCAGCCCCAGCTGCTCCAATGTTGCAAGAAAGCTCTGTTTTATGTTCTCGCAGCAAAATGGTTTACATTTGACCACTGGACGAGAGTTTGGAACCGCACACAAGATTCTAGCCCAAACTTGCAAGACTTTAGGAGTTATCTGATGAATGATGAAAGGATCAGATAATAATATCAAGATACAGAGACAGATATAGGTTCGTTCACTCTCTTACAAGCAGCACTCAATACAAAGGAAAGGAGCGAAGAAGTTCTCGAAGGGTGAAGGGTACAATTGAAAGATCATTGTAGGTCTATGCTCAATCTGAATAATACCTTTGCTAAGTTATTAAAGCTACCAAAGGAGACAAATCCATTTGAAAGAGTCGGCCCAGCTTCAGGAGAAGGTGTATGACAGAGGAAGCACTTAGGAAGCCGAACCAACTCTTCAACATGCCTGCATATCGATACTGATTAGTAGAAAAACACAGGATATGATATTTATATGCATCCGCACTTATAAATACATTATGATCATGAAGCATGACAACTACATGACCCTTAAAAAAACATAAGAGATTGATAAACAAATACAATCCATTATATCCTATGGAGAATGGCATGATCAAAATGCACCATTAAGAAAAATTATTTGTCAAGCATCCAGAAATCCGTATTGAGAGCAAGTCATTATTGAAACATGCTGAGTCAAGTTAACCATGCATTTATGACTAATTTATTTTCCATTGCTTGTTTTCGACACGGGACATGACACTTTCCATTGTCGGGATTGTTGAGACATAAATATTAAAAAAAAAAGAGAAAAAAAGAAGAAAAGAAAAATGACCTTCAATAATTGATTGAGATCCACGGGCGGTAGCTGCCTTGATGCTCGGACGGAGCGTATGTCATGTCCCTTCTACAGCGACACGACACTAATCACATTTTCCTTTCCCATTCATAAACGGATTGATTAGAAAGAGCACTCTGAATAATGTTTTACTCGTCGGGCGTGCACTGTAAAATACGTAGAAATGCACTGACATTTGACGGTCGATTTCCAATGGTACGAATGAACGATGGAAGATCGTCTCAGTAAGCCCAACGCTCGGTCGATGCATCTTCCAAAAGTTTAGTGGCAAACTCCAGGTCTGGTCCATGAACTTTCTTAAGACCCAAGCTTTTGGGCCGGGTGGTGGAGGGTAAAAATGCAATTTCTGCTTTCTCCGAGGGTAAACATGTAACTCGGTGAGGAGCTCGCTACCTCATCGGCCTGCTACTATAAAAGCATATCGGCTTCCTCAAGACCTCCACGCGCAGTGTAAACATACCTTTTCTTACCCCTCCAGCCGCCGCTAGGGTTTACAATGCGACTGCTAAGTTTGAAGCGCAGCCCTTAAGATCGCCTTCCCTGAAACAGCCATGGAAGCGTGTCGAGTCATAGCTGCGCCATATTAACACCCTACCATTGTCCGGAGTTCTATCTAGGGTTTTCCTAGTGAGAGCCCCGGTTTCTTCTCCTGCCATGACATCCCCCACGGGACATCTTCCAGTTCTGTGTTCCTGCATCGAGTTGGCTCCCTTTTCCTGGGTCGGTGTTTAAACCGGGGGAAACAGGGAGCAGCTCAAGTCAGATCCATAGGTGGGGCTGGCAGCCTCGTGATTGTCTCTGCACATAGCGGGAGACAGAAGTTTAATCCAGCCTTGTGAAATGTCTGAAAAGTTTCTTCTTTTTACTGGGTGTGGCAAAGGATGATGAGGATGATTAGATGGGTGAGAGGGAAGTCTCCCTCGTGATCTCAACTCTTGAGGCTTATTGATATTCTGACTTTGTCACCCTCTAAATTGAGTAGCAAAGGTAGGATTTTTAACAGTGTTCTTGCAGCTTATTCAAAAGAAAAGAGAAAAAAGGAAAGGTTGAATGTGTTCTAATGTGAAGGTTGAGATGGCAGGAATGATGAATCAATTAGATGTGTGAGAGGATAAGTCCTCCTGATCTCAACCTTGAGGCTTATTGATATTCTGACTGCAGCCATCCTCACCTTCGTGTAATCATAAACAAAAATTTTACACTTTTTCATGAATACCCTGTTATGGGTGCCATATCATTGAGACGCTAAACCCTGAAAAAGGGCCTGCTGATGGAGGAAGAAGAGCATGGTATGGTGCAGCTACGCTCCACACTTCACCCAACATTGAGTGATCAAGCAGGATGATTTTAATGAGTCTGTGAAAAAACAAGGGTATAAGATCATGATCTGTTGCCATCTCTGAACTAAATCTTGGAGAAATGAAGATAATTAAAAGCTTCACTTTTCAAGACTGGTTGATTGCACTTGCGCCTGCATTCTTAGTGCAAGATCATCAAGGAACTATACAAAAGAACACAAGATTTGCCGACCTGGGCAGGAGAAATGAATCACGACCAACCCCTAATGCCATAGAAGATCAAAGGTTTCGTTGAATCAAGAGTTTTGTTCCTTTGGACTAATTACACGACACTTCATCATCCAGTCAATAACTAAAGCCGAAGACTTGGAAGGCAGTATAGCATACGCGGAAGCGGTGGAAATTGAACAGGAAGTTGTAACATGATGTATGCACGGATAAGAAACCAATCCTTCGCCAAATTGACGATGAAACAAACAGACAGATTATCATACTCAGGATGATCGGGTCAGTCTATTAAAATTCGAATTTCATGTCTGGGAACAGCTAAAAAACCATGTTACCACGTTAACATTTGACTACAATACAGCTAGAGCATTCAGTCAATTCCCCCCTTGCAATATCTCATGGAACCAGCATAGAAATTCGCTAGCCCCATAGTCTTACTAATGGTAATTATTCCCCTGTAATCTCCCACCGCTACTAATATTCTGCACATAGCTCCATAATCAAACAAAAACTGAGTTTTTGACTGTTAAAAGAAAGCAAAAATCGTTTCTTTCCCATGCAGAAAGCACGGTGCTTTCAGTCCAGAAATCCAGTCCTCTGCCAAATAGCGTTCCTCACCTGCCGCAGATCTCTCCCCTTCAGAGTCCTCCCCACGCCTTCGAGCACAGAGCACGCGCTCTTCATCGCGCTGTGCGACCTCCGCGCCACGATCTCGTGCGGCGGCAGCATCTCTTCGTCGACCTCATCATCATCATCCTCGAGGAAGGGGTTCTTCCGGCGACTAGCCATGAACGCCGAAGACAGGATCGGAACGTTAACCGGCGCAGACTGCCCGAATTTACTGCAAGGCGCCGTCTGGGCGAAGTCTTTCTCGCGATGGGCCGGCCTCGAAGGGGGGATCTGCTTCGATGCGGTGGCGGCAGGTACGGCAGCGTGCAGGCCGGAATTCTGGAGCTGCCGCGAGAACTGGCGGCGGCGATTGGTTGCTACGGAGGAGGAGGAAGAGAGGCGGTTGACATTCGCCGGATCCGTGAACCCGTCGGTGAAGCAGACTTCAGCCTCGTTGAGCTCGTCGCTGCCATCAGCGGTACCGGTACCTGCGGGAGGAGGGAAGGAGATGAGGCTGCGGAAGTGATCACCGCCGGAGGAGGACCGGTAGTGGTGGCGGAGGCCTGCTGGGTTCATCGCTTCACGTTCCGGAGTGGACTACAGGGATCAATTTTAGGTGAATGGATATATGTACGAACGACTTTTCTGTTCGCAGAGTCAGAGAGTTTTTTGAGGAAAAGGGGAAAACAGCAGTAGGTAGGCTAATGTGGCGACGGGTCGCTGAGAGTAAAGGAGGGGACGAGGAAATCGGGTTGCGTGTGGGACCCACCTGTCGTTATCCAGTCTGACGTGGCCTATGCCTTCGGCTTCACTTCTTTCTCTCCTTTGGGACCCACCAGACACCCGCCAAAATGTCGCCATCCGGCCTTATCTTGTCCTGCGCTGGTTTCATTCCTCTGTGTTTAGCCTCCGGGCCTGTCAACCAATCACCTACCGACATGTCGACATCCTTCTTCTGATCGGTACAGAAGTCGTTGGACATTACATTCGGGTCACTGCCTCGTTCAATGGACGGAGGAGTGCCTATATGTCAGTGGATTATGTATAATTAATTATGAGTCGTTTGATTAAATTATTGAATGGTCAGTGTAAATAGATTCGATTACTTGTGCTCTTCCTTTATAGTCAAAGGAAATGGCGTGAATGGCCACGAGGAGGAGATAGGATCGATGGCGATTCTTCCAAAATGTTGTTTTTTCTTTTTTTTTGTGGTCAGGGATTCCGTGGACTATCCGGTCGCCGGCGAAGGGCCAGAGCCCACTGGAACGGCGGAGCCCGCGGATCTCGGGAGGCGTTGATAATCAACAGTAGGAAATCGCAAAAAGATTGCTTCCACTCGGGGGTTTCCCTCTTTTTCTTTAATTTATTACCCATGTTGGAGTACCTGACGATGCTTTCCAGGACATTTTTTTTTTTTTTTTGGTCGCCAGCCACGGTATCCAAGCAGGCCCCACCAGCGGTGAGATGACATCTTTCAGCCAACCATACTTGACTAATCCGTTGGTCGCCCCGGGTCGCACGCCTGGCAATGGCGGGTGAGGCTCCCAAGGGGGGTGTCTGCGTACGTGAGGTCTCGAACTCGAGACCTCCTTAAGCGGCACCGAGCTGCTTACCACTCGGCCCAACCCCCCTTGGTTGATGCTTTCCAGGACATTTCAACCTTATCTCCTTGCTTTTTTCTACATTAATGAATGCTAATGAGAGAGAAAAAAAAAAGACGAGGATTATCAAAAAGGGAAGAAAATCAATTATCGAGAAAAGAAGGAAGAAAATCCATTACCAAAACAGTTTTGTCACCCACCCCACTTAAATTTGTATGGCTAGATTTCTAGATGTTGGATGTGAGCAATGGAAAAAGGAAGTTGGGAGAAGGGCAAGCTATGCAATTGGCTTGATTTAATTAATTCAGATATACATAAGCACTCTTGAATATCTCAGAAATACTAGCCGATGTGTCATCGACTCTGTGTACAAAACATGTTCAGCGTGCAAGTGGCACTGTAATCTGCCACTGTGAATCGTGGACAGACCACCACGTTCCTCTCCTTCTTTCACAAGGACATAATCGAGCGCTCTCTGTCTACTCAGTAATGGCCAGTGCACTTAGGTGGCTGCTCGGTCTCCAGAGCTCGGCTGCCCGTGCCAAAGCGTATTGATCGAGTGCATTTCTCAGTCCCCGATTCTCGGACGGGCACAACTGTTACCACCGCTTTTTGAAGCTCTCCCACGGCTGATACTGGTGACGGTATTCCGTAGCACAGCTGAGGCCATTGCTGGAGTTCGAGCGCATATTGATATTGTCCACTGGAGAAGGGTTTGAAAGACCATTGAAATGTAATAGATTTCAAATTGCTAACGGCAGAGCTGGAATAGCTCAGTTGGTTGCAGCGTGCGGCGGTTAACCACGAGCTTGGAGTAAGATTTCGACTTTAGCTGAAAGATCAGCATCCACTCTGTGAACCTTGGACCCCCGAGAAGCCTTCAGGCAGCCCTAAGCAAGTCAGTGGAAAATGCCAGGTTGCAATGACGCCGGCTCGCCATTAGAAGAAGTCAAAAGTCCTTGTACAGAATACCAAGCTGTGTTTTTCACACCAGGTCCGTAAGACTCCTGCAACGAAGAGCTCTTCTGTGGAAATTAGAAGTGCGTCGGTGCTTGCTGGTCTAGTTTGCTGCAATAATCCTAATCAGTGATCAACGGCTCAATCTAAGCCTGCGTCCTTCCAGGAAAAAAGCGGTGGATTTTGCAAGTCTACTCCAGGCTCGCGGGAAAATTTGATCGAACTGCCAACAGCAAAATCACACTCTCAGCAAAGAATGGAAAGAGACGGTGTAAGGATTTCTTTTCATCGATTACAGGTGAAGCTCGTGAACCCGAGGAAATAATAGGAGAAGGGGAGATAAAGGCCGATGAGAATTGAATTGAATACGGGGTTGTTGCAGGTCAATGGGAACAGTTATGATGACTGTCAATCTGATGATACTGCTGACTTTACAGGATTTATAGATAACGGGCCCTTTTCATGGGCTTATAGGCCCGGCCCAATAGATGGTCCTCCAGCCCAAAAGGAAGTAGCTAGGGCTATGTAGCCGAAACCCCGACGGGGCTGCAGTAAACCCTAAGAGACGCCCTATAAATAACCACCGAAGTCGTTCTCCTCCTCCTCATTTCGTAGTGGGAGGGGCTGGGACTACAGCACGAGAGGCGGAGATGCAGATATTCGTGAAAACCCTCACCGGGAAGACCATCACACTCGAGGTTGAGAGCAGCGACACCATCGACAATGTCAAGGCCAAGATCCAGGACAAGGAAGGTACCCAATTCCCTCATCTCTCAGGGATCCATTCAAGTGTTCCAACCATAAGCTCGTCCGGTCGGTCTTCTGTTTGTTTACCGGTCGTTTGGTGGTGAATAGGAATTCCTCCGGACCAGCAGCGTCTGATCTTCGCGGGGAAGCAGCTCGAGGATGGCAGGACTCTCGCTGATTACAACATTCAGAAAGGTACATTTTTGAGCTGCTGAAGGTCCTTATTTTTGACTGAGTTCGATGATCGTCGCGCACCAGTTGCATCGATGAGCTGAGTATTTTCATGTTGATTGTTGCAGAATCCACCCTTCACCTCGTGTTGAGGCTTCGAGGAGGAATCATCGAACCTTCACTGATGGCCTTGGCCCGCAAGTACAACCAGGACAAGATGATCTGCCGCAAGTGAGTTTCTGTGTCTCGTCATTCATATAGTCTTTTTTCTTGGGATAATAATACTTTTATGTGCGATTTTAACTCCCAAACTGTCGTACAGCATAATACATAATGCCTTGCTTTTTAAAATTAGTTTCTTTGTATTAAAGTATGCTCAGATTAATCTGTTACGTAGTTCAGTGATTGGTTTATGGTGTTAGGATAATAATGTTTCAGATACACTACATAGTTGTTTTTATAAGCACAGTCCTTAAGATCGCCTTCCAGAATCAGCTGTGAAAGCATGTCGAGTCATAGCTGTGCAATATCAACTCAGTATTCGGGGTTCTCTCTAGGGTTTTCCTGTTGAGAATACTGATTTCTTCCCCATCGCAATCTTTTCATGAGCCATCTCTCTGTCTTGAATCCCATCTATTGGGCATACTGAGTGGTGGGGATAGTTCAGGGCAGAGCAACCTTGTGAGTGCCTCTCCTCACTGCAGGGGAGCAAGATTGTGATCTCATTGTCTACCATTTTTGGTTTTTTGAGATAAAAGTTTGGAATCTATAATGGGTTTTGGAAAATGAAGATTTGGGTGTGCGAAGGATGATGAGATAATTAGATGGGTGAGCGGGGGTCTTCCTCATGATCACAACTATTGAGGCTTATTGATATTCTGACTTAGCCACCCTCTAATTCTACATATTCATTTTACTATTTTCATATTTCTTGGTTTAATGGTTGACTTATTATATTTACTATTTATTACCTGAGAAAACGTTCGAATTTGAGTTGCAAATATTGTGAGCCTACGGATATGTTCAACTTGTTTGTTTTATCATTCTGGTTTGATGCTTTTCTATGTAGATGGATGAATTTAAGAAATTGCCTCGTATGAAATTTTGGTACTTCAAAATTTTCCATGACTGGAGGATGTGTTCCTAAGAATTAAATGTGCTTGAAGCAAATGCCTCAACCTCTTGCTTCAAAGCAATTAAATTTTCTTGTGGAGACAGTCGGTTGAGCCGTCCCTTGCCGTGTGTAGTGGAGTTTATCCTAATCCCACAAAAATCGAGATTGGAACTTTCCATCTGGTTGTGTTTTGCTTTTTGTATTAATGTTAAGTGCATTTTCCTGGTTGCACTTCTTGAGATGAACATTGCACCTCTTATGATTAGTTTAAATGATCTGTGAAAGTCATACTTAATTGTCTATTGACGGATGTATGTATTTTGGCTTGTTAGATGCTATGCCCGCCTGCACCCAAGAGCTGTAAACTGCAGGAAGAAGAAGTGCGGTCATAGCAACCAGGTTTGCTGGCTTACGATCTTCTGGGCCATGTTCTTCTCTTTTTCCTTCGCAAGTGTTTGGGCTCTTTCTCATACTGTTCACTGAGCAATCTGATTTTTATTTTTTGCTTTTTGGTCTTGCAGCTGAGGCCCAAGAAGAAGATCAAGTAAACTTTCAATGGATTACTTGTTTCCTGCCTTAGGATATTTCGATTCTCATTCTGGTTGAACAGAATGATGTTTGATTTTGAAAGAATACACATTGTTTGTCCCTTTGGATTTGGTTAATTCAACCAGAGTTTATGATGAGGAGTTTTTCTTGTTATATCAGTCTTTGGATCAGCAGTATGATTCTGTTTCTTTTCTTGAATTCTGATACCCTCTGTTTCTTGGATAGAAGATGAAACTTACCGAACCTCCATGGTCCTCTGTCCAAAGTTTTCAAGGGGTAAGGTAGGTCAGTGCCGAAACCCTTTCAAAGTTTCAAACCCTGATAGAATGAGAATGAAATGAAGCATGTTATGGGATAGCTCTGAACGCCTCAAACATCTGACTACTTGGAAGTAACGAGGATGTTGGAGATGGCTTGGTCGCTGCCTTCCTGGCCCCTTATCATGCAGCCGCACCCTGTCTTAACATTGTCTCTGACCTAGCTGGGGCCTGGTGTGGCTGGAACAGCCTGAGCATCCTGAAGGGGTTCTCAAAGATCATTCTGCACCCGAGTAGCCTGGCGACCTGGGTAATCCAAACAAGTACAAATACAAACCTGATAATAATCAGCAAACTAGCACTCTTCATCTGAAACCAATCCAAGAAAATGGAAAAAGGAAGATTTAGGGTTGATCTTGTTCAATGTTCATAGGCATAGAGGTAAAAGAGCAAGAAGCTATGTTAGAGCTTCTTTCACATACAAAGAAACAAGCTGCGGCTAAAACGCAAGATGAGATCTATTGACATCCACCTTTACCGCCGAGCTTATGTCTGCCTGCTCATCGATACAGATATGAAATTATTAGTGTACAATTTACAGATCTATGTTTCCTCTTCGATCTCTTTGACCATCTCCATCCTCAATTGAGTTGTGTAAGAGGTGAGCGTGGGATGGAGGACGGTTTCAGTTCTTTCACCTCGAACAAATTATACGAATTATTTTCACGAAACTCCTCGAGAAGAGCCTCCATTGGCATGGCTCGAAGCAACTCAATAGCTCCCTTTGTAGGTACTTCAGACTCGGATCGAACAGTTGTGGTCCCACTTGGCTTATAATCCTGGACATTGTAATAGGCTAAGCAATGAGGCAAGAGAGGAAAATATTGAGTATGCTAACGGGCAGCTGGAAACAATTGCCATATTCCGTTCTCCCCTTGATGAAGAGAGATAAACAAATGAGGTTCTCATCACAAATGGAAAACAATTTTCACCCGCCTGCTGAAAGGCAGATTTTCTGCTTTTAATACTTTCCAAAAAGAGGAAATGGCATAAGAGTGATTTTTCACAAGACGAAGCCCTAAAATCTTTCCCAGGTAATGTCATGTAGCGGATTCACCTACCGTATATGTCTGATGAAAAGTCTCTTCTGCTTTCTTACTAATTGATGACGCTGGGGATTTGGTCTTCACGGAAGACCTCTAAGGATTTTTTGTGCTCCTTGGCTGTGTCAATGATTGTTGATACCAATCCAAGCTCGTGTTCTGATTCCTCTGCAGTGATAACAGCCATAATCTCTGAGCAAACAATAGTGGTACAAAGAGCAGATGGCTATGCTTTTGAGACAACAAAGTTTCCTGCCGTATCAATTCAGTTATTCCATATCAATATGTAATTACAATCTTTCAATTGAATCCGTATATGATTGCTTTATTTGAAATAGAATTAGACACTTTTGTTTCTAATACTTCAGCTTAAGTATGTTCAAACGCCTCGATAGCTAACAGGTCCTATCAGATATTCATTATGGAATTCAATTTTAATGAAATTGAACTCACTATCAACATGCTGAATGATATCGCCCACGCATTTGGCCATATCTTGCTCAGATGCATCTCGTGCAGCACTAACTTCAAGATCATGTTGTTCGTTAGAATCGGTAATATCGCTGCATGATACACAATAATTTCACAGAACAGTCCACTAACACACTAACTGTGAATCTCCACTGAAAGAGGGAGAGAAAGCAAAGTGATGTAATTGCTGAGCCAACAAACACTACATAATCAAATCAAATTAGTGTTGAATCATATCTTCTATTACTCCCGCCACTCACATTCCCAAGTCCACTCTCAAGACACATGCTTGATGAGTCAAAGCATTTTCTGTTTCACAGATTTTCAATCTCTTAAAAGCAAAATTGATGAAAGAATAGCTTACAAGAAATAAAAAAGCATTAAACTCACCTGCTTTTCTCTGCTCAGGTATTATGAAATCCCTTTCCTTAACGGTATACTGGCATTTCCTCAGATCCTCCTGAATATGGCTAGTTGTCTACAGGTTTTTTCCAAATTTTTCTGCAATTACACTTCAATCAGAAGATATTCACAATGGATAAGCATCAGCTATCACCAGATTCAGATAAAAGTTACCTCAATGGCACCAAGCTTGTTACTCAAATCAGAACACTCTTGAACCTGACCATCATATTTGTCTTGCAATTCGTCCAGTGGCTTTCATGCATCAACATTAAAAGTTTAAGTGCTTACCAAAAGGATGAAATGATTAATGCAGTGATATTAGAAAATTGCACAAGGCTAACCTTCTGATGGGTTTCTATTGTGATTCCCATTTGTTCAATTTGCTCTGCCATAGGCTAAGAGTTAAACCTTGTGAATATCAGTCAAATTGTTCATGAGTTGATATGTTTACCTTAGGGCTAAGAAGCTGGTAAAATCAGAAAACAAAATCGATGAGCATCAAGTGTCCTCCCCCTAGGTAGCAATATTCAAAATTTGAAAACTTAGGTTGAAAGATACCTTCCTTTCACTTTCCTCCTGATAATATCGCTCCTTTGGTATGTACACTCCATTTTTCTCCCTGGCAGCATAAACGTCTGCAAAAATATAGCCAGCATTGCTGAATTGCTGCATCTCCCCAATAAAATTACACCTATGGAGTGTACTATCTCATATTCTGTTTCCCTAATTACCAGCTTTAAGGCGATCAATTTCACCATAAAGATCCTTGATAAGAGTTGATTTCATCATCTTTTGGTTAACCTGCATAAAACCACGATCCACCATAAGTTCTTTTAAAGGAGAGCTATACCCTAATTTGGGATAAATAATCGGCAAAAATTTGAACCTAGGACTTATTCTTTATGTTCTTAGCTCTATGGGCATAGTCGAGTGTACTCAGGGTCTCCTCCAGACAGTGAGCTGCTGGTGGCACGGTTGCAATGATGCAGGTTTTAGTTCTTCCTCCAAGAGAATCCCGAAGTAGCCGGGTCAACTTACTATCTCTGAATGGCAAAGTGGCTCAATTAGATTCAATTAAACAATGAGCATCGCACAAACTAAATCAAAAGTTTTTAACTGCATCTCAAACCTTTAAGGAACATGTCCAAGATGCTCCACAAGAGCATTAATCACACGCCCTAGTATGAGTAAACTCTTGCTGATTTCTCCGGCCTCTCTTACACGACCCTAATATTTTAAATCAAAGCATATGTATTTATATATAAAAGTGCATCTAACAATTTCAGTGAACAAGACTCCAAGGGAGCAAGATACATGATGCAAGGTTAATGTACTCTACCTCCCTCGCACCAGAATGAGAAATATTTTCTGAACCAGCTAAGTCAACCAAGTTCAACTTGCCACATTTAATAAGTTCTTCACCTTCCGGAGTTGCTTCTTTGATATGGATCGTAACTGAAAATAAAGAGTGCTAGCGGCTGTAGTGTCAATTATGTTACATTCAAGGGGAAAAAAGGATATCAGCTGATGGGAACATTCAAGAAAATGGTTGCAACTTATTTATTACCTGGACTGTTTATTCAGCAATGTTTCAGCAGTTTGGCGCTTTCCAGATCCCCTCTCGAGCAGAGAGAAAATTTCACTTGCACTTGTTACAATTTTTTCCTCTACACCTCTTCTCCACCTTTCCCATCTTCCATCAAGGGCAACTGCTTCTTCTGCTTATCCTCCGCAACGACTTTAGAAAGTTCTTCAGGTGCTAGCAGGTCAGTGATTTCTTCATTGTAGAGCTCTATGAAAGTAACTTTCACACTATATTCAGCATTTTGGCTTTCCAAATTCTCAAACATCTGCTCCACTGCCCGGGGTATCACTCCTGCATCTGGAGGTAATTCTCCATTGGGCCCACTCTACAATGTTTCATATGATTTCTAAAACCTGAGATTTCATAGTTGGAAGAATATGAGATCATTTCGATCTGGACTATACAAGGGCTCTGTATACCTTTGATCTTTTGCATTCCCCTTCCATAGTGTAGGTTTTTCCTGTAACAGTCTGACCATATGCAAAGATAGTACAGTTAAACCCTTCGAGAACTTCATTCACAATTGGAACAACAGCTTGATCATAGAGATCCTTCTGCTGTGCACTTGGACCAAAAACCTGTGGATTCCATTCAATTCAAAGTATCAAACATACGTTAAAAATGTCGCCACAAAAGCTAAAACAAATTGCCATTAGCCAAAAGACAGATCATTTCGAGGAACCTCGGCAAAACAATTAGCTGTGTGATGTTTCAGATAAACCTCGTCCTCGTTACTAATTTCTCAGCCTACCTTCTCTTAAATACATAGGACCAGCTGATGAATTGAGGAAATGCGTTTCCAATTCCAAATTCACATAACTAAAGGTGTATTAGCTTGGATGATTAAATCAGCATCATCAATTGTTCTAATAGCTAACTCAACGAAGCAAGCAGAATCAGCCCGAGTACAAAGATTGGTCATCACTACGGCACCTTATCGAAGGTGAAAACGCGATCCATCTGCTTCCCCGCAATATTCTGCGAAACAGACACTTCTCTCTGATATTCCCGGCACTTAACCACTTCGGGCGCACCATTCCGCTTCTCATCGTCGCTGAAGGGCCTGAAAGGGTGATCGAACTGGGAGATATCACCAGAAATCCTCACCAAAGATATAGGGGATACAATGACGAGGTACGAGAATACCTGCAGCGAAGCAGGACCTGAACGTTAACGCCTTTCTCCTTCTCGTGGCGAGCCGACATCCTATACGGGACCCCCCGGGAGGGCGAATCAACCAACGAACCTATGGGGCCTAGCTTCAAATTCCCAGATCTTCCGGTGTCTCTCTCGGCGAGACTGCCTGCGTTTTGTCTGAGGCCCTCGCTTGCAGTGAAATAAGACTGGAGCCGGGACAGGGAGAGGGATTCAAAATTTCAAACCCGCCCGGCCAGAGATGCGACGGACGGTCTTGATTCGTTTCAATGTGATCGTACGGTTGCAGCCTCTGGATTCCAGTGCATATTTGCTGGACCTTTTTGCCCTTGGTACCTTCTCATTCTCCTTTCCAAAGAGGTCAGGGCTAAGGGCAGTTTGGTCTTTGAAATGCTAATCACCAGAGTAAATACTATAATTATTATTAATCGTTAATCCTCAAGCGAGAACAGTAGGTACCTCGATCGTCTCAAAAATCACCGAACCATGGGAAAATTTCTCAAATTTCATCCTGAAACTTGTATGGAACGACTTACAACCTCAAAAACCGAACATACCATTGCATAAAATGTTCTAGTTTTCCAGTCACATGCCTAAGTTCTCTTTCGTATCCTGGCTTACTCTCTAGGACAGGCTCTCGACAAGGCAGCGGATTGCACATGGGCGAATCTATCTTCCCTATCATGTGTTCTATGTGAAGAGGAAATTGAGAATTCTAAACATCTCTTCTTCACATGTCGGTTCACCTACTCAATTTGAGAAACTATCCTGGCACAGCTCCAAATCACTCGCACAGCCGGACCGTGGGAAGTTGAGTTGCAGCATGCCATTTTGCTCAGCAGGGGATGCAGTTTAGACTCCTTGGTATATTGCCTATTGTGGACTAATTTTATTTATTTTGCATGAATAAGGTGAAATATCATAATTTTTAAGAACTTTTTCCAATTCACATCTCAAATAGTAGAGAAACTTTTGTATATCACGAGGGATAGAATAGTCTCACTCCGCAGGTTGGAGAACAGATTTAATAGTAGTATGCTAGGAAGAGCGCTAGATATTCGACTTCAAATGTAAAAGTGATGTATAACTTTCGATTAATATTAATGAAATTATAGAATTATCCAAAAAAATCTTTCAGGTGAAAGTGGATTTTTATTATTTATATAAATTATATTTACTGTGTTTTTGAAAATATAAGTGATTCCTACCTTTTCTATGTCTCTCATTATATATATAGATATGAATAATTTAACAATCTTTCCAAAGTATTGATTCCTCTCTTTTCCTATTTGAATGTTCAACTTCAAAGGATGATCGATGCCTTTCTTCCCTTTAATAATATCGATATGAGTGGCCTTCTAGAAACCTTTTCGTGACCCTTCAAAAGATCATTTGTATTGTGTTATTCAATATTATATATATATATATATATGTATGTATATGCATAACCTAAGATCATACTCTCGACAGTGACAGGAAGAACATAATATGAATACGCATCATACATATTAAGATTTTGTCAATTCATTTATCAGTGAAACCCGATGAGTTCTTTGATCGGTGTGAAACACGAAGATTTATATATTTGTGTGTGTGTGTTTGTGTTAAACCAGTCAAAGGTGGAGATGGAGTTATACATGTAGACGTTGACAATAGAAATAGAGGAAGAAATGTGTATATTTGCACCATACAGTATCCCCGGATCGGTTGAAATGCACTTCGAGACTATTCTGTCATCGGATCGGGATCCCTGAAAAAATTTTAGTTGACCCTCATAACTTGATAATCGATTTTGAGATCACTAAATTGGGAACCTAGTAAGAAAATCACTAGACCAACGGTAAATAAAATCTTCTAAATTGTGATGTATGTGTTCTAGGGTGGGAAAAGGAAGAGAAAAGGGTAAATTCATAAATGGCTGCGGCTCGTGCTTGGACTTGGAGTGGAGCCCGTCGAAATTCCGGCAGGGCTTTCGTCTCTTTTCTTCCCTTTTGTCTGCCCAGAGAAAAGTGGTTTGATTTCTCCATCCATTCTTCTTCGTCATGATCGTGGAAGGTAGGCTAGGACTAAATCAAATGAATAAAATGAGAATTTTATCCTTTGATTTCAATCTTAGTTCAATTACAGTTGAAATGTATGCTCCAGCTTTATTCTTCCTCTTTTTTTTTTTTAAATGTCGGAGGTTTGATCCCACCGAAGTTTTATATGCCGAGCTGAGCTCATCGTGGGTGGGACTTATGCCCGCGAGGCCCCAAAGGACTAAACTTACGGATGCGAGGAGTCGAATTCATAAACTGGGGGAGTACCCTATTTAGGGGTCTGCTCTATTCACCCGGTTGTACCCAGTAGGCTATTATTGATTTAATAGAGTAAAATTCCAAGTTCTTTCACCCAAGTAGACCAACCGAAAGCAATCGTTTGAACTTTTTATAAGTCAAAATAATCGAACATGGTATTAATATTCACTAGTTAAAGTGATTCAACATCTTTTATTTTGAATTAAAAATTTTTGTTCAAGTACTATAAATTTTTTTTTTAAAAAAATAACTTTATTTTAATTTGAATTAGTCACAGTCCGTTAAACAATTTGCTACTAAGTGGTGCATACCGTTATTATTTTCATCATTAAACAGAATGACGGCAGTAATAACGACTCACACGTACCGCTATGTAATTCTTGACATTTTATGTTCGACTGTGAACATATCAGATGAACGGGGATAACCGCATTGACCCTGTCAAGGGAGCAGCACCAAAGGCCCAGTACGGTCTAAGGAGTCAGTGTTCGACAGGGCACAAGTTCAAGAGCCTTTTCCGACACTGATACGAAGAGCGAGACTCGAACCCGTGATCTCGATCTCACCAGATCGCACGAGTCTGGGTTTTAGACTACTAACCACCGCCGTCGGTGGTTAATATAATCACGAAACACAACTAGAAGGTCAGATGTGCGTTCTCGAACATAGTTTAATCACGTTCGAATGATTGGGTTGCAAATCTCGGGGATAGATAATGGTTCACTTTATCTAATGAATAGAACCAGTAATGGCGAGCCAAGACAAGGGGTCTCCACTATAAATTTAGGCCCTACAACATATAAAAAATTAAATAATAATAATAATAAATAAATAAATAAAATGCAAAATAAACTAGTGTACTTAATATGAAGGTTCGATATGGCAAAATCCAAATCGGACTAGCTCAGTGGAATGATTGGCCAATAGTTGGGGGGCATTTGAAAGCTTGATTTTGTATTAAAAAAAATTGTGATACATCCTAAAAGTTTAGATTTTGTCCAAATTTGGCCCCTCGACATGTACCTGATTGGCAGAGAAATTCAACATGTCATCGGTTTTGGTGATTTCGTTACTCTCAATTTAAAATCGTTTCGATTTTAAATTATATTTGAAAAGACCGGAATAAATTATATTGAAGATTTGAATTGGGAGGGCAATGACAAAGAGATAAAGAAAGCAATAACCTAACCCCTAGATCACAATTTTTGTTTCGGTAGAATCCAAATTCAAAGTTTTGTTTGCTTGCCTTTTTTTTAATTTAATATATTTTATACATTGAGACAAATTTTTGTTTATGAAACAGAGGGAAGTGGACGAGTCCAAACTAAGAAAAATTCTCCGATTCAGCCATTGTACTATTTATTAAATAAAAAGATAATTACGTACGAGTCATTAATTTTTTTAAAAAAATTCATATTATTACTTGTGAATCATATGATAAATTTATAATTTAAACTAACTGAACCGTACAAGTAATTGGACCGGAGAAGCTCCTCGAAATAGATAACACTAGCTGCATAATTCACTTCGTTCACCCACGAGGGGTCAACATCTACGAACCCGAGTCTCCCGTCGAATCTAATCTCTCTTACTTTGATGAAACATCGTCCGTCTGCCCACATAAGTGGATTCAAATGATAAAATATTTATTCCCTTTAAATAAAAAGTATCGTATTCGAATATTTATAGATGAAAAAAATTTACACTGAAAGAGATTTACCCTATAATATACCATCTGGTCTCAAACTGGATAAGTGAGTCTTATAGATTTCTGAATACGTATAATAAAAAAAAAAAAAGAGAAATCGCCCGCCTCTCTATAAAACTTCTCTCATCTCAGCTACCACCTCGATAACCATCTCCTTCTCTTCCTCCTCCCCCAGCTCTCTCTCTCTAAAAACTGGCTCAGAGCTTGCTATACCAGGATGCCTCAGGTGGATCTGGAAGCTCTGGTCTCGGCCTGCGCCGGCGGTTCATGCGACAACAAGATCGCCTGCGACACTGTCGTCGGAGAAGAGCGGCCGCCGCAGGGGGATTCGGAATCGGATTCGGACTCGGACCCGGAGCTGCCAGAACAGATACCTCCCGATTTCCCGCCCGAATCCTTCTGGCTCTCCAAGGACGCCGAGTTCGACTGGTTCGACCGCAACGCTTTCTACGAGCGGAAGGACTCCACAAAAGGATACTCCAACTCCACGAACTTGAATCCGAGCTCGAACTCCAATTCTCAGCGGTTCTCCGTAAATCTGAAGTCCAAGGCCTCGATCATCGGACTCCCAAAGCCTCAGAAGGCGTGCTTCGTCGATCCAAAGCATCGGAGGAACTGTAAAACAGGAAACGCTCGGCTGTTCCCCAAACGGTCCGGATCCAACGGGAAATCGGATGCTCCCCTGATCGAGCCGTCCTCGCCCAAGGTATCGTGCATGGGACGCGTGAGGTCCAAGAAGGATCGCAACCGCAGGCTTCGGAGCCGCCAGCGGTCCAAGTCCGTCGAGCCGGACCCCGTTAAGTCCAAGCCAGCTGGGAGGAGGAAGGGCGGGTTCTTCTCCGGCTTCCAGTCCTTGTTCCGGTCCGGAAGGAAACCGGGGAGGAAGTCGGAGCGCCACGCGCCACGCGGGGACTCATCACCTCGAAGGAGCTCGGTGTCGGCAGCGTCCATCACGCGTGACTTCAGGGAGCGGTTGCCCCCTCGTGATTTCGACGCGCCCTCCGCGGAGTCGCTCCCCAGGAGAAGAGTGACGGAGGGCGAGCCCCCCGGTCTGGGCAGCATGATGCGGTTCGCTTCTGGCCGGAGATCGGACGCCTGGGCCGGTGACGTGGCGTGACAGTATTGGCTAGTACAAAGGGACGTGCAGGGCAACAAGGATCCAGACGGGGCGCGGGCGCCCACGGAAACGAAGCGGTGGCGATGGGGTGCCCCGCGGGGCCCACCAAACGTGAAATCGGGTAGTTCGATGACGTGGCGCGTTGAATAACTGTAAAACTGCAAGGTTGGGAGGTTTTTCGTGATTGATTGTAAATAGACCCGAACGATTTTGGAATGAGCATATGTAAATCTTTCGTGTGAGAATTGGGAGTGGTTGAGCCAGAGATTTCCTATCGAATGGATGCACGCCATTTCCCGCAATCAGGACATATCCGATTTAATAAATGAATGGATGCTCAGACACTGACCGACGAGATAATTCACCAGAGCGGAGAGATATTATATAAGTCACGATTGTTGCCGAGGACAGGGAAATCAAAGCAGCCTCCTTACATTACTGTGATGAGTCGACGATGACAGCATCCAGTGCTCCTTTCCCCCCGCAATTGGGGGTGTGTGTGATGCTTGATGGGTCAACAAGTTGCTTAGGTTAGGTTAACTGGTCAAAAAGGGAGGGTTATTGGACTTTATAGTCTGGTCCATGGCTTCGTTTTCAAGCTGCCCTGCAAAGTCCTTCACTAATTTTTTTTTCAATTTTTTTTTGGTCATTGCTCTGAATAATTAATCTGCGCTCCGGTCTTTAATGATGGGCACATTAGCTGTTGCGCCATTTAACAGTGCCAATGTTGACTTGTATGCATGCCTGATGTAAAGAGTCCACATCCTTGACCACACTGTCTGTCCGGTCCGTATTTCATTTTCTTCTCATAATTATCCCGTAAGGTAGAGGGAATTGTAAATTAATAGGTGATATCTAATTCCTCTATGTTGATCCTCCGTTATCTGTAATCATCATGTGTCTTGAATATTCAACATCATCAATTAAACTCGACCATACTTTTTCCTATGTTACACATTTTGCAGT
The DNA here is from genome assembly GCA_037672795.1 of Lagerstroemia speciosa. Taxonomy (NCBI): domain Eukaryota; kingdom Viridiplantae; phylum Streptophyta; class Magnoliopsida; order Myrtales; family Lythraceae; genus Lagerstroemia; species Lagerstroemia speciosa. The sequence goes on from CM075291.1 coordinate 1,297,056, forward strand.
ATACCTTCCTCTCCTGTCCATCTTATTTTACTATGCTTGCCTATGAATTTCGTGAATCTGTCAGGGCACTTGCCTAGCCCGCCAAATGAAATATTTAGTGTATTATTCATCCAATGTAGACGTACAAGAGCTGATTGACATTTATTCAAATAGGAAGCTGACTCGACTACGATCCACGCAACGAACTTAAATAAACTTCTATTGGCTCTTAGACATTCACAGAGGATAAGAAATACGCATCAAATTTAATCTCCCCCAGGCTCAACTCATCATGCTCACGTGGCCAGCATTTATTGGTCTAACTTCCCAGTGGGGCATCGGGTTGGAACTGCGTGCATGATGCTTACAATGGAGGCGACCATTTCCTGCAGTTCATAGGATTGGGTCACATCTCAACCGCATTAGGCGGGGTGGAGCTTTCTTCTTTTCAAGGCCGCAAAACAAAAACCATGGGAATTAGCGTTATCCGAATGCCTAAAAAACCAACAAGACCCTGACTCCTTAACACGATATTTCGAGACCCAGCAGCCAATGCTTCTCGATAAACCTTCCTCGATTCTCCCTGTCCGTCCTAGAGCAATATCTGAACCTAGCCAGCAATCAACTCGAGCAGTAGATGCAACCGAAGTTGAACACATGGATGCACCGCCTGGGAACAAAACGACCACGCTTCCATCCATAGAGATTCACAGCTGAGTATCTGCACCTGCGCTTGTTCATTGACGATGTTAAACTTTATTTCGACTCAACTCGCAATGATGATGTAGCAAGGAAGAATCGTAGTTGAAATTCTATTTGGATCGTTAAATGTAATCGGGCCACAACGCAATCGGAGCACAAGGACCCTATGGACCATCTTGTGTCACACTGAACCGAGGCCCTATGATCCTGTTTTAAGACCAGTGGACAAAATGGACATCCATTCTTGACACCAGACAGGGACAACGGCCTGGCTGATCTATTTCATCACACCTCTTAGGTGAAAATATAAAGTGATTCTGCACGCTCCAAGATCACTGTTCTCGATATTCCCTTCGGTTTCTTGCTTTCACCTTCTGCCTTGTTTTTACCGGAATCTGAATGCTTCACAAACAATGCAGTGCGCAGTACATGCATGTGACACTTACGTGTGTACTCTATATTGCCTCGGCAGTTTTTGATTCGGGGCTTCTACACGCGCATTAATGTAAGAATTTCACAGACATGATGAGGTAGAAGCAACCAACCAATGACATTGCCAGCTGACTTCCAGAATCAAGATTGTTATTGAGGAATCACGTCTCCGCAAAACTTATTTCAGGAATGTAAGCTTCATTGCACGCTTCAAAACAACAAATTGGAGGACTCGGAACATTCACTCTTCAGAAGGCCTCTGCCCCAAGACCGGGATGTCTTCATACCGCTTCTGCAACAGTTGGAGGAGTCTCAATCTTGTCAGATTACCGGAAACTTCAGTAGCATATGTATAACCAGACAGAAGGCTAGCAGCAAATGAATTGGTAAAAGAAAATGATTTCAGCGGAAGACATTTCACATATCACACCGGTTTCTTTTTAATACTGGACACAAATCGGATCTGCCAACAACACGATACGGGAATGATTTCTCATCTAAAAACAATTACCCACCAATCAGAACCAATGTCAAAGAAACAACAGAGCCGATGACAAATTTCGTATATGATCAGTCTTTAGAAGAAGATGCTACATTGGAACACTGTGGACCCCCTTCCCAAGTGATGATAAGCCAAGAAACATCAGAACAAATACCAAAGAAATTCCATTCTGATTAAAAATTAGAAAGGGCATGATACAGCTTGCGTATTGTCAAATCCATCAATTAGTCGATTTGTCCCTTAAACAAACAACCTACAGTTAGAAATCATGCTTTCTATTATATGGAAAAGCATATCATTCCTCAAAATTGTAAGACCTTTTTAGTTCCAAAAATGAACATGGAGAAAGCATGGTCACAGAGATGTTTGAGTTTCTGCAAGCACCTCCTCATATGTTAAGCTTCAACATATACATAAAAAAATTGGACTTGTTGGGTATTTTATGGTCCATCACTTAAAGGATCAGCACTGAAGGCAGAATAAGCGAAACAAAAGATAAGATGGCACGAGATGCATTACCCCCACGTTGTTGTACTCCCAGATTTTCTTCACTCCATAGTCTACGGCCTGCATTAAAGTGAAAATGTCAACATAGAGCCAACTGCTCTATCAAAGGTTGCAGTGACTGAAAAACTTATTGAGCCACCGCGAACAAACAATTCCTGAACTTCTCTCACGATTTAATCAACGGATGTCAAACAGCAGGAAATGGACATCTCGAACTCGCAGTAGACAAAAATAAACCAAGTAGATCTTGAATTGAAGCTGCAAGATCAAGCTACAATAAGCTTTGAGTTCCCTAACTCAGGAAAAAAATGAAATTTAATAGATGGCGTCTCCAATGAATGTGGTTTAAAACAGAAGAGAATGGATATCTAGAACTCAGTTCCCTAAAACAAACTAAATAGATCTCAAATCGAAGCTAATCAATAGGAGCAACCTATGATCTTTCAGGCCGGGCCGCCAAAAAAAATTAAAGGAAATGAAAATTCTATGAGATACATGCAATCCAAAGATCTGAACGAAGCAGAAGCAGGAAATGATCCAAGCTCCTCCTAATCACCGATAATCAACACAAACGATCTATCGAGCTAAGTCGAGTGATTATTAATGAGAGGGATATCTTCATCACATCGGATTCTTACCCGCTCTCCGAAAAAGGCGCCGGCGATGATGAAGGTAACATACACAGAGTTCCGGCGCATAATCACCCGGTAGAAGGTTTCGGCAACGCCCCCGCCGCTTCTGCGAGCTGCTGTCTCCATGGCGATGTATTCGGAACCGTGAATCTCCCGCACAAAGCAGATTTCCTTGCTAGGGTTGAAAGACGAAGAAGAAGATGATTCAGTCAGTCGCCTTCTGCCAAGTCTTCTAATGGCTAGTCGTATCGTGAATGAACCGGCTCGAACCGGTTCGGAGGATCGGGAGACCCGGAATTCTCGAAAGACCGGAACGGCCCACGGCCCACGTACATGTCCAAAACCCAATCAAACTCTATGAAGATCTCTTTGAATTAGACGGGAAGGAAGCAACACTTCCTGCCTTCCCCTCTCTCCTCGGTTCTTTAATTTTATTAGCTTCCATTCATGTCATCATGAAGTTCATTTTGGGCAGGATCCCATTCCCACCATTGGGTCACAGAGATAGCTTTCTTGATCCAGGGGAGCACCTAGTCAGGTTCCGTAGACTCGACCAATCAGATGTTTACAAGAGAGACGAGCAGGCGAACCCGTGCTCTACTCGGCGACATGCCCACAGGGTGACCTTCGGGAGCTCCATCAGCCAGAATCCTGCAGAAGATCCCTTGCTGCAGATTTGGTTCTGGTGCTCGGGAGGAGCTCTCGGGGAAGGTTTCTGGGATGAGCTCTAGCCAGAGTCCTGCAGAAGATCCCTTCCTGCCTCCCCTTCTTCTAGTCTTTATCCAATTTCCCATCAAATTTTATTTTACAATGCATTTTCAAATAAAGATTATATATTTTCTGTCACCAGAAAGTACATAGAATAAAAAAATAGAAAAAATGAGAATAAATGGATATAAAAAATGCCCGCGATGGCGATCATTTTCCTCTCCCTTTAACTGTAGATTTCAAGATAAGGACAAGGTGCTAACTGGCAATCACTATACTCAAAATTTTAAATTTTTAATCCCAAAGTTTTGGAAGTACTGATATCAGCTAAGATAATCCGACTTTAAGCTGACATGGTAAGCTTGACCTGATATCAAAGGAAGCATTCACGCATAACCGGGCGGTGAAAACCGAAAAAAATAAAGAAAAAGACGGCGTTTCGTGTTACAGGGATATATAGCAAAACAATGAGCAAATAGCACAGCTGAAATCTCAAGTCCAAGAGCTAATCATCAGTCACACCGAGCAAGAGGACCTTCGCTATGCGATCGGCCATCCCAGGAGCCAACTGGAAGGCGTGCCCAGAACCAGCCAGCTCGTGGTACTGAATCCAGGGGAGCTGTTGGGCAATGAAGCGCTGGATCGTTGTGGGCACGAGCCGGTCATCCTCCCCTTGCCAAATGTGCACGGAACCTTCATTGTTCGGGAATGGATTCTGCAGGTCTAGTGGGCTGAATTCCCAGGCACCAAATCCTATCACCAGGTCTCGGTGGAGGGATTCATACTCTCCCTGCTGCGTGGGCACGGCCTTAACGAACCAATGCCACGAACACGAAATCACTTTAGTCAGAATATAGCTATCGCCAAGCAAGAAAATGAATCGAACTAATGCAATTTCTTATGAAAGAAAAATAAAGATTTTCCAAATTGTAAAATCATTTTCCTTTAGAAGTAGAAAAGAGAAGAATTACAGTGAGCCAACTTTAGACCTTTATGGTCCAAAATGTCGTGCAGAGTTAAACTTGATGATGAATGAGTTTCATCTAAAGGATGGACAGCATGAAGTTTAAGATCGAGGTTTATACCAAGTGCTCCTTCGGCGGTGGAGCACGCTTTGCCAAAATCTCCTTGTCTGCAGGAGAGAAGATATCAGGATGCCAGGCTATGGCAGCCGAGGAAGGAAACCATTTCTGGGTGTTCCACCAATAGGTAAGCCATGGGGGGGCATAGTGTGCAACACGCAGTGCCCACTGATCTTGCAACAGCATTTCTTTATAAGCTTGTGACGATAAGTTTGAAGGTAAACCTGGCCACCAATAATTGACTACCGGGGCTAACATTGCTACTCCTGCTAACCTGCTCATCACAGAAAATTAGGAAATCAACTTATTGGAAGCGAGGCAGTAGAAGAAGAATAAACAAGAACAGCCTCATCTGCAACAGAGGAGCAGAGACGAAAAGAAACGGAACAGCTGTACAAAATGGGCACATCAATGTCACGATTAGATACTTACTACACAGCACGACCTTGAAAAATTTACACTAGTTGGTCCACTCATTCATTGAGAAACTGCATGACAAGTTGATCAAAAGGAAAATTGTACACGTTCAAATGTATTTACTAGAATAGAATTGATGCTTCTAGTAATTCCTTCTGAGTAAAAGAGAAGGAAGAGAACAAGTAAATAATTGGGAAATACAAGAGACATGTTAGTGCCGGAAAGGCTACATAAATTCAATCAGTTTCTCATGCTACCTGTGAGGTATGTACTTGAGGCAGCCCCAAACAATCTGTCCTCCCATGGAAGTACCAACGATGTAAAATTTTGTTCCCAGCGCCAACTGGTCAGCGAGCTCCTCTATGTCTAAGGCAATGCTCTTCACTGTTCGTTTTGGATCAGGGTCACTCTCTCCGTAACCAGGTCGATCAAAAGATACCATGTGGATTCCGAGGTCGTTGATTACTTCCTGGGGCAATTCATCATAGTTCCACTATAAGGTTTAGGCATGTAAGAGATATTAAATCAAGACTTGAAGTGAAAAATGGTCACGGACCTTGGACAAATCGAGAATGTGATGCCTGCAACCGCCAAAACCGTGAACTGTCAAGATCTTAAACTTGGCAGCATCTTTCGGTACCCCATGTTCATTATATGCTAAGTGTCTTCCATCTCTGAGCTTAATTCTTGGTGCTGTAATTGGGGGCCCACCGATAGAACCGGGAATTTTTGGTTGAGGTGGTTCGATTGCCTGATATGCCCAAGCAAGAACCCCGATAAATGCAACCAACAGCAGCTTCTTGAAAATCCCTGAGTTACGTATGAATGAGAGAGTAGCTTGAACAATGGAAGCATGCAACAGAAGGTAATAAGCAATGGCAACACTTTGTATATACTTGGATACACCATTTTACTACTGAAGAGGAAGGAGGAACAACATCAAAATTGAGAACTGCCACTTTCTGGTCCTATTCTTTTTGTGCTTTGCCGGTTTACTTGCAGTTGCTCCGTAACCAAATATAATGGTTGCTCTCCCGACAATGGCATGCAGAGTGGAGCAATGACTCTAGATTAACCGGGGAGGGTTGGGAGTGTGGGGGAATCAAAACAAGGACTGGTACTCAATCCCTCATGCTACCATCTTTGAAATATCAAAACATAATGATGCAGGCAGGACAATAAGTTCAGCGGTTTAAACTGGTCTGCCTGCCTCTTTCCCTAATATGTCAACCCCTGAACGGGGCCTGCCCGTAAGATGGTCCACAAATTGTTGTGAACAGAAATATCTTCAGTTGCCAAGAGATACTAAGAAGTTTAGAGTTGCAGCGAATCTACAATTGCAAAGTGGAGAATTATCGGTTGACTGTTGCTCCTACTCATTTGATGCACCTTTGTCTCTTCGAACAATGAAAGAGAATCATCTTCAGCCGAACCAAAGAGATGCATGCTGGATTGAGATCGATGTTCCCATCCTTTTAGTTGTTAATCAACCTCTTGATACCAATCAACGCAAAGAAGAGGTTCCAGCTTTCACCCTCTTTTACAAATCAAATGCTAAGGCCCCAGGAATCTACCCAGCTACAGAATCCCAGAAGCCTAGAATAGCAATATTCTATCCCCAGATAATTTATAGATCAAGCAGACCAAAGAGAAAAGACACAAGATTTGAACCTCGACGATTTCAGAGAACATCAAGCAGACACCATCCATGACACGAACTGAACAACCGAAACGCTGATCCAAGATCTGTATAAGTGGAAGAGGTGAATTGACCAAGGAAAAGATTACCTGAAGGGGGAAAGAAGGATCCCTGCTTAGCTTTCCGGGTGTGAGCCCGAGCTGATGCAGCTGATACCCTCCGGGTCGGCGCCCCAGCCATGTAAAAAGCCAGCAACGATCTGGTCGGACCTTGTCGAAGGTTGCTGCCAAGGAAAGCTCGAGGAGGTAAGGAGTGAAGATCTTTGAGAAACAAACAACTAAGGTTGTTGAGCTCAGGAGAGCATGAGATGTGATGCTGTCCCAAGTCAAACAAGGAGGAACTTCGACCCGGATCCGATCGGTCCCATCGGGAGTGTCCTGTCCGCCCAGCCTCACCCAATCATGATCTGCCCCTGTTCCTCCATTTCCTTCTCCATTTTTGAAAACTTCACTTGTTTATTTAAATTTAATTTTAAACGTCTGATAATTAACTATATAAAATGAGACAAAAAATTTAATGTCCAATAACTACTTTTTTCTTTTCATATATCAATTGATTAAGTAACTGAACAAAATTCCAACAAGATCTAAATCTATTGAGTGCGTAATTCTTGATGAGAATGGTCTCAATTATTTAAAAAAAAATCATAGACCATAAATGAAATAGTTGAAGACAGGTCAATTGTCGTTTGGGCCAGCTGAGACATTGGCCCAGTTAAAAGCCCGGCCCAGGATAAAACCCAGCGGAAGGCAGCCCGATCTACGCTTCTTCATCGATCTATTTATTCTATACTTCCCATAGAAGTCATCCGATTCCGACCGACCTTGCATCGAAGCAAAATTCCCTCCTCCATTTTCATATCCTCATGGATCCGCCACCGCCGAGCACCACTGCTGCCGCTGCCACCGTGGCGGCACAGCCCGCTGACAACCTCCAACCATCCCAATCTCAGCCAGAGTCGCAGTCAAACCCTCCGCCTTCTATCCTACCTCCCTCCTCCACGGCACCCCTCTCCGCGCCGACTACGTCGTCCACATCCTCTCCAAACCCTATACCCTCCCAATCTCTGCCAACTTCTATGCATTCCAGGCCTCAGTCGCTCTCCAGGCCTTGGCAGCAGACTCCAACCACTTCCGGTCAACCGCCTCAGCGCGGAGGAATCGCCGTTGGCGTGCCGGCGCACCACAGCAGCCCTTCTCCGCAGTCGGCTCCGTTCTCCTCTCCCTTTCTAGGACAACATTATGGCGGTCTAGGTCGCGGTACGGTCAATGCGCCGGAGTCCATCTCCTCTTCCAATTCCTCACAGGTGTTTCTTACTAGCTAATTCCCGACTTGAGCTGGCACTTCATTTTGTCCGTAACGTATTCTGATTTGCGAGAATCTTGGTTATTATTCACAAATTCAGTCTGTTGCTCGTCCAAAAGTAAGAAATTTAGTCGGAGAATGAGCTAAATCACGATAATTCTGAGTTAAACGACCAGAAGACGCTTCCACTATCCGTTTTCCACTTTAGCCATTGACGCATGCTTGTTAATGATGTTCTCATAAATATGATCAGTACATTCTTTTAGTGCGTTCGCTGTGCTTCCGCCAAATTTGCAGCCTGCTTTAATTAGTAATGTGTATAGAATTGTAAAATATGGTGGCTGAAATTGTTGATGAATTCTTGGTTTCAAATCCAAGAATCCATATTTCTTTCAGTTTTGTGCCGTTTTAGTTCACACTCAGTTGCTCAGTGAGGCCACGTAAAGGAATATTCAAGTGTCTATACAAACTGGACATGTGTTGTCTGGGCGCTTCTCTAGTAGCTTTAGGTTGCTGCTTGACGAGTTATTTTGGACTTTATAGATGAGACCATCAATACAAGGAATGCATGGAGTTGGGATGGGTTCGGGCTCTCAAGTGCGGCCAGGTGGAATTCATCAACAAAGACCTCTTCAACAACCTTCAGCTAGGCCAACACCATCTTCAATTAGTCAGCCCTCTTCTTCCCAAGTTAGTGCCAGCTTATATCACGTAAAGTATTGTTTTATTTGTGATCTTGGGGATTGTACCCTCAACATGTTCTGTACTATGCCGCATGGTCTTGCTTTTTACTGATGCTGTAAATTCGTGTGTAACAGCACTTAATTTTGTCTCATTAGTTCCCTCTCAGGGGAATATCTCTTTTTGTATTGCATTCGATACTTATGTTCGCTTCACGACTTCTATGAAGGGGTAATACTATACATCATTAATAATCTAGGTTCTTTTGCTCTAAAATTAGGTGTTTAACAACTTGTAAATAATCAGCCAACCCTTCGAAATCTGTCTATCTGTTAATTTTCAATGGTGCATTGTTCCCATGGTTTATTTTTGAAAAATAAAATCTATTACATAATTTTTCTTGCTTTGTTCCCTCTCCATGTCTTCTAATATTATCCTTTTCCTTTCAGAGTTTCCCAAGCCATGGCCTTTTGAGGGGCTCTTCAGTGGGTTCTTCTCTCTCCCCTTCACCAAGTACATCACAAGCCTTGCCATCTCCCACTCAGCCATGGCTTTCCTCTGCATCACAAGGGAAGCCTCCTGTACCATCTCCTTCATTTAGACCTCCCATGAATTCACAGTCATCTTTGCAGCAAAGATCTCATATTCCTCAGCAACATCATCCCTCCCTTCCAGCTTCTACACAGAAACAGCAATCATCATCTGCACAATCCCAACAATCCTCACAGTCAAATCAGTCACAGGAGCATTTTGGGCAGTTTCAATCACGGGTCCAACCATCTGTACCTCCACAACCTATGCCAAGAGTTACCGGGCCAGCAACCCAGAAATCTCCATCGCTCACAATGGGACAAACACAACCTAATTTGGTTCCATCAGCTACAAATGGTAAAACAGCTGCTCCAGAAAGCGATGAATCTTGCACTAGAATCATCACCAAAAGAACCATCAACGAGTTGTTGAACCAGGTCAAATGTATTAGATGTTTCTTTCCTCCTCTCTTTTCATCTTCAAGTCTTCAGCCTATTTAGAAAGTGCATCTCTTTTCTTTGCTTAAATGTTTTACGATTTTGCTTTTGAAACAGATTGATCCTTCAGAAAAGTTGGATCCTGAAGTTGAAGATGTCCTTATTGATATTGCAGAAGAATTTGTTGAATCTGTGAGCAGCTGGTCTCATGCTCTCCTTGTTTCTTCGTGGCACTTTTTCATGCATTTGTGGGAAAATTCTGTTAATGAGGTCTGATGGTTGCAAACCATTTAGGTATTGCATAGCAGTTAGGTGATGTGAAATAAGTTGATTGCAGCATGTCGGGCAAAAGTTTGCTCCATTAACGGAAGAAATATTCTCTGCTTGTTGCATCCCAAGCCATTGTTGCGTACTAAGTTTATCCATTTTTCGTAGAATGTTTGTCGACATAAATATCCTTTCCTGCTCAATGTCATCCCAAGCCATTGTTCTGTATTCAGTTTGGATAAACCAACCGTAGCCTTTACAGCAGGTTTTCTTTTAGGCTTCTTTTCCCAGACTAGTTCTCTGACACTTGAGAAATGATGAGTAACAGTGTCGAAATTTTTAGAATTAAGCCATGTCAAGTTTTTCTAGTTGTGTTTTCCCAACTTCAATCTGGGATGATTTGAATATTTTTCTTCATGGAACAGATAACTGCATTTGGTTGCTCACTGGCAAAGCATCGGAAATCCACTACACTGGAAGCAAAGGACATACTTCTTCATCTTGGTCTGTCTTGCCTGCAAAGTTTTGTCATAATTGTTTTGCGCTTTTCATTCTTCAAAGTTCAAGAGTGTAATGGCCCACTTTCATTACCTTATTACACCATCTTGCAGAGAAAAATTGGAACTTGACACTTCCTGGTTTCAGTGGCGATGAAGTTAAGAGCTTCAAGAAACCAGTAAAGTTTTCTGAATCCTCAGATGTTTCCTGAATCCTCAATTGTTTCGTGGCCTATAAGAAACTCTCTCTTCTCATCTTCCATGTTTTTTTTGTCTTGCAGGTGACAAATGATATACACAGGGAACGGCTAGCAGTGGTGAGTTATAGCCTAATCTTCCTTTGCATTAGATCAGATGCACATATTGGAAACAGAAATTCTGGGAAGTCAATACCATGTACAAACACATGCCTATTTGCCTGACTCAGCATTGCATGATGGACCCCTGTGGGTTCAAAAGAGGGTTTGTCATTATTAGTTCAATGAAGGCATCGCTCATCCTTCCTTTTTCCACCCTCATTTATCATATTATTCTCATATCGCAGATAAGGAAGTCAATTGCAGTATCTGAAACGTCAAACAATAGGAATGTTGCTGGACAAGTCGCGGGAACTGGAAAGTCTATTCTCAAAAATGTTTAACATTCCAGGCTCCTCCAATATGTAGAAGTAGATATACAGGTATATTATGGTATTTTCATTTCACATGGATTGCTGGTAATATGAGATGAGTCGGAAAATCAAGGTTTTGGAGCCCGCAATTGTATTTATGCCAAAAATGGATGTGATTTTGCATGAACATATGCACAACCAATTGACCATGGGCCTCACTCGTTGTTTTTCTATTCGGTTTATGATTGTGATACCTGTGAAAAACCACCGCGAAAGCTTCCATTCTTTCTTCGCCGACAGTGGTCTCAACTGATTCTCTTGATACTTGCAGGTCTTATCCATGAGTTAAAAAAAGAAAGGATGAAAGTACCCATAAGGTTCAACGGTATTATCAGGCCAATTAGCTTCCTCTAGTTTTTCTCCCATAATTTTCCGAGTTACTGATGAGGTAGTCTTTGTAGTTAGTTCCCTTCATCAGTCTATATGTAGAGCATGATTAGTTGTGTCTTGCAAAGGCGTAATGAAAATGATCAGTGTCTTACAATTTCGACCGGCTCGTTCTTCCAAACCTTATGAGAAGGTAGGACTGTGTTACATGTACGGCCCCTGTATTCTCCCTGTTAATTTGCGCATACTATTACAGTACATAATGTTGAGCTTCAGGTGGAAATGGAATGGAAAGAAAATGATCAATTCCTAATTTTGCAGGAAACCCCACTGGTTCACGATTGGATGTAGCATTCTTTTCTGCATAACTAACTCCGAGTTTTATCCGAAGATGATGCACAGGTAGCCGGTCTAAGGAAAATGGGATCCGTAGTATGTTCAGCACCGATAACTTATATAATCTTTATCCCTTTGCCATTAGTGTCATGGTTACTTAATGGAACCCAGATTTGTTGAGAGGTGTGATGATATGGCGGACATTTTGGAGATATTCAAATTCGCAAGGGAAGGCTGATCGTGACTTGTGAATTTTGAATACCTAGCCATATGATCATAGAGGTCCTATATTTGGGGGCAGCGCAGAGTCTATCATATTCAAACATCAAGCGACATGTCTGGGAACGATTCTTTACTATATGACACATGACTCATGCGCATGCAAGATGGAGACTAGACAAAAAACACGTGGAAGCTGGATTTCTTCGAATGGAATTGGTCTTATTCGCACGTTGGAATTTCCTCGTAATACGACTACTTCGGGCCTGGTTCATTTTCTTCCGCGCTTCGGGACTTGGCATTAAGAAGAAAGAGCTGCCTACGGATTAACTGCAGATGCCCTTATTCTTGTTTGGGTGCTCCGTGGGACCGAGTCACTGCTACCAGAGAGGTGAGCTTGGCGCAGTACTCTCTGTTTCCTGTGGGCCGAACAGCTCCCAAACTGCTCTACGTATGAAGAGATTCCATAATATAATCTCCATCACACTCGCACACGAACACAAGATCTCCCTTCACCTTCTCCTCCCTTCTTCAACCTCCACACTGTAGCAATGGGCTCTCAGATGTCACTGATCTTCTTCTCCCTCTGCCTCCTGCTTCTGCTCTCGCACGTCACCGGTAAACAAGCTTCTCTCAGCTCGATCTCTCACGGCGGTCCCGACTCGCTGATATTCTTGACTCGAGAGAGATCCTCCAACTTAACTCTTAGTTTCGAGAACGTCGGATTTTCCCCTTCCTCGGTACGAACTTACGGTTAAGAAAAAATCTGTTCCAGGGAACGGAGCGGCTGAGAGCTCCTCTCACCACCGTGGACACGGCCGCCGCCAGCATGCAGGTTATGGGGACAGACAGGTTTACGCCTTCCAGCCGACGAAGCTGCTCGTGTTCGGGGACTCGTACGCCGACACCGGGAACAACAGGAAGAGCGAGTCCTCCTCCTGGAAGGTCCCTTACGGCATCACCTTTCCGGGGAGGCCCGCCGGCCGTTTCTCCAGTGGCCGCGTCCTCACCGACTACCTCGGTAATAATTGACCAACTCCTGTTTCATGTGCGAAAACTTTGTTTTTTTTTTCCTTTTTATTTTTTCGTAAAATTCGAATGATGAGCATTCATTTGCATATTTACTATAATTTAATTGGTATATGGAGAGATTTGGATATCACCATGTCCGGTTTCCATTCCTCTTAGCGAGCTCTCTCTTTACAGTGGAGCTGGTGAAGGGTTTGGTGTAGGGCTGCCAACAGATTCTCGTCATGGTGGGCTCCGTCTTCCCACTTTACATCCTATGCTGACAACAATTCCATGTCCTTTCTTTTCTTTTTCTATGTTAAATGTGTCGAGTTATGATAATTAGCTGTCTGCTTTTCTCATGTCCCTCGTGTACCTTTTTTACATGGAAAGGAAATTGCCTTATCGGTGGAGCTTTGGCCATTTCTCCGTCAATGGAATGACAAAAAAAAAAAAAAGGATTTTGGGTCTGTAATATCGACAGATGAAAACCATTTTGGCCCTTTTTTTCTTGTATGCTTTTACATGCCAGAGGAAGCCATAGCTTTCCTGTCCCTCTTGTTCCACGTGTGATATGATAATCGTACCAAATCCATATTCCTGAATTAAGTATCGTGATGAATGATTGCAGCCAATTCTTTCGGACTGAAGTCTCCATTGCCGTACCGGTGGAGGAAGATCGGGGCTCGGAACCTCAAATACGGTATGAACTTTGCATATGGGGGGACTGGTGTGTTCGATACGCTGGTACCTTACCCAAACATGACGGCTCAGATCGGTCTCCTTGAGGAGCTGATCGAAGACAGCACCTTCTCCGCGGCCGATCTGAATTCTTCACTAACCCTCGTCACGCTCTGCGGCAACGACTACTCCACTTACACGGCCAGAAACGGATTCAGCGCGGTAAAGCCTAATAACTCTTGTCGCTTGCATCAATTAATATCAGTGTAAGATTAGTCGCATATATACTCATAGCCGTAAAATCCCAATTCCAGAGCTTGCCGGAGTTCATAGGGGCCGTCGTCAACCAGCTAAGCACAAACCTGAGGCGGCTACACGAGCTGGGCGCGCGGAAGGTAGCCGTCGCGGCCCTTCAGCCTCTCGGCTGCCTTCCCTCATGGACGGCGGTTAACTCCTTCCAGAGGTGCAATGACACGGTGAACTCGCTCGTCGGCCTCCACAACCAGCTCCTACACCGGGCCGTGGCCGACTTGAACAATTGGACCTCTTCCTCAACCTTTGCGGTCGTGGATCTCTACGCCTCTTTCATGTCGGTGCTCAATGGCACAGGTGGTACAAATATACTCAGCACATCATCTTCCAGCCCAACGTTATAAAAACACTACTATTTATGTATCAAATTCTTCCTCATGCAGGTGATTCGAAGTTTGAGGACCCGTTGAAGCCATGCTGTGTCGGTGTGAGCAGCAATTTCAACTGTGGTAGCCTAGACGGGGACGGAATGAAGATGTACACGGTATGTGAGGATCCGGAGTTGGCATTCTTCTGGGACACGGCTCATCCGACTCAAGCAGGGTGGGGAGCTGTGTACTCGAGTCTGTCAGCAGCTCTTCAAAAACTCTAGGGAGTTCTAATCGATCTAGTGTGTTTAATTTGATTAGCCTCTCTAATTATCGAGTGATTGCTGTGGCAGTACATTAAATTCGATTCATTCATTTCCTTTTTCGATCCATGTTTCTTCTCTAGCTCGAGCTCGTTGTTCCTTTGCTTTGCATACCGTCTCAATGACATTTGTAAGTCTATACGGTCCAACTTGACTTATTTTAAAAAGAAAGAGAAGCTCAGCCCCAGGGTTGCATCTGCAATCTCCGTATTATGGTGGCGGGGATCGGCAATTAATAGCTAGAGTAAGAAAGCAACTTATGGAATTTACTCAAAATAAGTGACGAACTGAACAAGTGTAAGTCCAAGGCAATCCGGAAATCACTCTGCTCTCACACCTTAGTTATCTTACCAAGTTTATATAGATACGGTGGATGACTCCACAGAACTCCATAGAGAGTTTTAGATCTTACACGCAAATGCAATGCCTTCAGCTTTCAACTGCTCCAGGCTCTCGACAGGAGGCTGGACCCTGGCAACCTTGGCGATTGACTTGTTCTCCTCTGGGGTTCCACCCTCGAGGAAAGCTCCCACGACCTTTCCATCCTTGATCCAGAAGGTTCCAAACTTGGCTTTTGGTACTGCTGGATTGTTGTCTCCGAAAAGGACAGTGTCCCCAACATTGTCACCGTAGAACTGCCACGAGAGATCAAAGGAGCGGGAGTAGAAAAAGGGAAGGTAATCGTACTCCTCAACAGATTTCCCTTTCTCACTCGCTATTATGGCCTGCATCATCATGGATACGATATTGTAATCAGTTATGTTTCTGATCACATTATGCCTCAGCATGAGCAAACCTAGGTGCATCAAGCCTAGTTTATACTGAGTAGGAGGCTTGATCGAATGCTTGTATCAATGGACAGTGAAAGGAGAATGTCATTGTACCTTCACAGCTTGCTCAGCTGATTTACGGGCATGGTCGACATGTTCGACTCTCCTGATTTCATTGTACAACTTCATGGGGAAAGTAGCAACATCGCCAACAGCGTAAACATTGTGAACACTAGTCCTAAAGAATCCATCAGTCTGCAATCAATTGAGCCACGTTATCCTTCGTTCATATTTTACCATAAAAACATAGATTATGACTCTTATTTTGGGGGTCATTTGAAGGCAATGGCTATGCAAATCCAGCTTGGAAGACTATGATATGTTGGACACATTTTGTTTGTGTTTTGAGTGCAAGGACAATATCCTACCTTCTAAGCAAGACTGTAAGCAATTGGCACTCTGATAAGACCGAAAATAAATACTGACCTTTATTCCACCTTTCTCCTCTTCAACCTGTCCCTTGAATAGTGTGGTGAGTGGTCTACCACCTACTCCAACAACAACAATGTCAGCCTCCAGTACCCTACCATCCTTCAGTTTAACCTCCTTCACCTGAATACCAACATACCAGAAGTTAAAACTTAAGATCTCCTAACTGGGAAAAGCACAAGCAAGGGGAATTTGGTCATCTGCAGTACTTACCTCTCCGCTTGCATCAGCAGTAAATCCAACAGCAACAGTCCCCTTAATTATTTTGATACCTTTATTGGCATAGTATCCCTCATAGAAAGCAGCAATTTCAGCAGTGAAAAGCCGAGGCACTGCAACAAATAGCCTAAATTACTGCAAGGGATCTAAGCAAAATGCAGCTCAGTTATGTAATCATAGATGAGGAACTGAGACTTTGTTTTGGCTTCACTTACTGCACCAAGGTTCAGGATACACCATAGTAACATCAAAATTGTTGATCTTCATAACAGCACTGAGCTCCAGACCAATGTAACCTCCCCCAACAACCACACATTTTCCATTCTTTTTAGCTTTAATAGCCTCAATCAGCTTGTCAGCATCATCAATCTCTCTCAAGTAAAATATATTTCTAGCGTCAGCTCCTTGTACACCAAAATCCGTCAACCTAATAACCTGTATGAAAGATGCAGGTTACAGTCAGCCTAAATGAGAAGAAAGAATATATGTTTCCCAACCAACTAAAAAAACCTAGCAGTCCTCAAAGCTGGTCTGAATACTTACAGTTGAGCCAGTTGCGATGATCAATATTTGATACTTGAAAGATTCTCCAGCTGCACTTATGAGAGTCTTGGCAGCAAGATCTGCTTTAATTATTTCTGTGCTGAGAATCAACTCTATGCCTGAAACCAGAGGTTGAGAGTATAAGGCTATTATACAATAAGTCGAATAAACATATTTTTGAATGAACTAAGCGTGTACTAGATGGATTTGGAAAAACGGGAAACAGTTCACTTCATGGATGATGATACTCATTCTTTGAACGGCCATGTAATTACCATTCTCCTTGTACCATTCAGGAACTAATCTCTCTCCTCCACTTCCGACACAGACATGGAATCCTGGAAGTCTTGCATACCCTGAGGACGAAGATACACAGAAACATTATGGAAGGTTGAACAACAACAGTCTTACTGTCTTAGTGATATTAGATTATAATTGTAAGATCAACTGCAATGATAAATCAATTATCAGCAAACCACGGTCAGCATGTAATTTTGACGTCTTGCGGATTGTGAGCAGCACTATATATTGTATATCAACGCTACACAAGGATAACAAGTGAACTCAGTGCTCACCTTCCGGAAATAAATATGCCTTGCTAAGTGCTGGACGCTCATATGGGGCCACCTAAAAATAGGGCATATATGAGAAAGCAAAAGAATTTGAATTAAACAAAATAAAAGTCAGTAGAATAACGTCACATTCTTGTAGTCCCCAAAGTGACATGCAAACTTAAAGAAAAGCTGCCAATCTAGGACCCAAGACTGGTATCTCTCATGTTCACTGTTCTGCTTCAAATACCGAAGTCCATTGGCTTGAATTTACATACAAGATAGCTAGCTAGGCAAACAATCTTTATTAAGAGAGAATTTTTCCTGACGGCCAAAATTCTAAAGTTAGGGGTGAGGCTCAACTGACTCCATAGAATCCAGTATCCTTTTGCTACAACATCAACATCAATAAGCAAAAAATGAACTTACTGCTTCCTTGGAAATGATCGCAAGCTCGCCAGGCCTGACACCTTGCTTTGCAAACTCCCTAGCTGCATAACCCTACATATACATGTTGAAGAGCACTTAGCCGCAGAAACAAGCAAGTAAACGTAACTATTAGCATGTATCAAGAATATTTATGGTGGGGCCTGAGGAATTGACAGGCTCATGGTGTCAAAAATAAAAAGTCAAGGGCGTCCTGGCATCAATTTTGCTATTGATGATAGTAGTAAGTGCTTCTGGACCATCAAGCAGAAAATAATCGGAGAACATCTACTTCTCATAAAATCATCCTTCATGCACAAGGAAAATAAATGGTGCATGAAATCAGAGATCAGCGAGACTATTGGTTATCAACTTCATCAGGAGCAACTTGCGACAGATTATCAGGATTCAGAATGCCACTTCATCAGGAAAAAGTTGTGACAGAGATTCAT
This sequence comes from Lagerstroemia speciosa, assembly GCA_037672795.1. Taxonomy (NCBI): domain Eukaryota; kingdom Viridiplantae; phylum Streptophyta; class Magnoliopsida; order Myrtales; family Lythraceae; genus Lagerstroemia; species Lagerstroemia speciosa. The sequence goes on from CM075291.1 coordinate 1,315,068, forward strand.
TCTTTTCCCTAAACGCCTTCTCCTCCTGATTCCTCGAGATTCCACAACTCGAAAAGATGCTACAGTGTGGAGAGGGCCACAGAAAAAAACTACGCCAATTGTGGTGAACACAAAGGCATTTATGCGGCTAAACTCTTGTGCCATCCAATTCTATCCATAGAGACCGACCAGAAAAGATATCTGCCGGAGAGAATCTCAATCCCCAACCCCTCCCATCCAAATTGACTGGAAAAAACTGCAGGAGTCCAAGCACAGCAACATAGCATCTGATCTAGAGCTCGAAGATCCCGTGGCGCGAAATGAACACAATCACTAATATCAGATCTGAAGCTAGAAGGATAAGCGTATGTTCGCAAAGCTCATTCAAGTGCAATGAAGAGCTCTCACTCAGATTCATCGTCTGCGAATAATCGGAGCCTACGCATATAACGACCAAAAGAAACAGCATCGAACAGAAGAAACTGATCGCTGCGAAGACCATGGGATAATCAGTGAACTCACAGCAGCGACTCCACCACCGACGATCACGTATCTGAAGCTCTTTTCCGCCATTTTCCACTCCCCCAAGCTCGATCGATCTAGAAACTCGCTCTTTCGCTTTTTGACTGCTGCAACAGCGACGAAATGGAGGCTGCGACGATGGATATTTTCTTCAGCAAAATACCAACCTGCCTGTCTTATGGGAGTCTTATGGGGGCGACGGAGGTTGCCCTCCATTGGCGGACCATTTGGTAAACGATGTGAAAGGAATATGCGGACGTGGTTGATTCTGAGCCGTCCATCTCCCTGACTGTGCATCGTTTCAACGACGTGGAATTAACAACGTCCATGCAGCATAGCCCTCCAGTTGGCACCATGTCTGTACGCCTGTAACCAAAAAAAGGGGGAAAAACTACAGTAAAATCTAATTCTGGTAAAAATTATATTTACCGCCTCTTACAATTTCTAAATAAAGAAAAGCCTAACAGTGTTCACCATCACCAGCTCATTTTGTAAAATGTGAATGGATAATGTTTTTACCCATGCTGCGTGACGTCATTGCTGACGAAGCGAACGGTTATGATATGGATAAGCACTTTTGAATGGGCCACGGAGGGCGGATGGGAATAATTTCGTGTTCACACAGACAAAACATACGTGGAGGATACGTCAGCCCTGCGTCCATACGTGTCATAGGCCCATTGGATCGGATTGGGCTCAGAACTCTCTCCCGGACTGCAATGAGATTGATCGATGGAGCTCGGCCCACCCAGCATCCATCTCCACACCCTTCTCACTCTCTCCCCTCTAGTTTCCCTGAAAGATCCATCAACGGTGGAGGATGCGAGGAGAACCAGTGATCAATGCTTCTATTCCGGGAGATCGATTACAGGCCACAGCCACGTCAGGAGCCAGCTCTGTTTTGCTTACGGTACGGTTCTCCTTCACTCGTTGGTCGTGATTCGAGATGTGCATCGGCTTACACGTGCAAGTCAAAATGCCGAGGACATTACGAAACTGTCATCACCCCTACAGCCCCGAAGGTTGGACTGGTCTCAACCTGTGCTGGAGTGGAAAGAACCAGCTAAGTCAGTAGCTGCTCCATACGTTTTCAACTTCATTCGCAAATGACATGCTTTTTCCTTCTAATTCGATTCAGTATTATTCAAGTTTTGCAAATGTAAATTTATAAACTGATCAGATTGGTCGATTCGAGCCTGAATTAAAAAGGGTGCATTGAACTTTTGAATACAGAAGAAAAAAAACCATGAGCGAGAGTAATAATTCTAATCAAAGAGTGCCGTAACTATTTGTGTTTCCTACAGTGAAACTAGAATTTAATTTGTAAAAAAAAAAAAAAGGAGACAGATGTACATTTACATTAATTTAAAGCGATTATGTAAAATTGGAAATTTCAATAGTCTAAAGGGTTGACACCATAGCTAGTTAATAGTATGTAAATATTATCATTAGTTTTTCTCCTTTTTTTTTTTCCTTTTTTTAAATAAATGGCACGATTAGTGGGTTTGTTATCACATTAGATTGTGCCAAATCACATATGCCACCAAAATGATATTATCCGTTATCACCGAAAAATAGTATTACCGTTGTCACGTTAGACTTTTCTCTCTCTCTATGATCCGAAGGAGTTCATATACTCAAAGGACGGTCACTTTCGTTACACTTTCAGCAGCTGTTCGATCGTGCGAGGCCAGTGGACCTCCCCGGGATTTAAATCCCACCCTGGGCCGCAGGCCTGGCTCTCTTTTCCCACCACCACCGCCGCGCTCGTACGAAATCGATGGCGGACGGAAAGAGTCCTCCCTGTCGTCCCAAAAATTAATAACAAAGAACGGAGCCGGGAAAGAAGAAGGAAATGCATTAATGCGCGCTCAAAGTTAGATACTGCCACACTTTTAGGTTTTGAACTAGTTAAGGAGAGAGCTTTGATGGGAAATTTCATATTCGAATATTATAAATTAAAAGAAGGATTAAAAGTTAGTATGAGTTGGTTGAAATTATAAGATATCATTTTTTGTTATTTAAAGTCTCAGTTCGAGTCTTGTAAATAGAAAAAAAATATAATAACATAAATTGTACATTGAACTTTTGATACCAAATTACTGCACGTGGAAAAAAAAGAAGAAGAGAATTTTCATGTTCCCCCTCGCCCCCTGCAGTCTGCATGATAGTTTGGCTGTGGATCCCTCTTATTCGCTATTCTCTCTCTCTCTGTTTCGTTACTCATCTAAACTTCAGCACCGCCGTAGGTAACACGTAACAGAATACTGCGTCGCCCCTTCCATGGTAGCAGACGGATAGCCTTCGCCTCGCTGCGGTGTGCCGTGATAGGTCTGTCCTCCCTTAGCAGTCGTATTACAGTCGCCCTTCCTGGGATCTGATCCGGCTCAGGTTTCGAACATATTGGTAGTCCTCTCTGTCCGGACACTTCTTTCGATGTGAACATTATCTCGATACCATTTTCTTGTGTTGGGTATTCGGGTTTTGATGTTCGTCGCACTCGTCAATGATGGGACGTTGGATATGAGAGAACGGTTATGGAATCAAGCCATCGAACTTTGTCTTCACGATCCCATTTCACATCTTTAGTCTCTTGCTCGCAGGTTGGAGGAAGCGTATTTAGGGGCAGCTTTAATCGCGTATAATTGAATTTGAATCTGACGATGGCATCAGCACTAGCAGGAGATGACCTGGCAAGGTCGACGAGCAGCCGCCGGAGCTTGGCCTCGAGCAGTCGCCGGAGCTATGTGCCTTCAGCCGGCTTCCAGGAGGCTTGGCACGACCCGGCTGATGTATTCAGCCGCAGCGGGCGGCAGCGTGAGCACAACGACGACGAGGTGGAGCTCCAGTGGGCTGCCATCGAGCGGCTCCCAACCTATGATCGCCTCCGCAAGGGCATGCTCCGGCAAGTCCTCGACGATGGCCAGGTCGTCCATGGCGAGGTAAGACGGCGAGCTCCGGCTAATACACGGAACTCCTGGAAGCTTGAGACTGTTGTCCAGGAAGGTGGGTGCACAACTCATACACCTGTCTTTCCAAATCTTTACAGATCGATGTCACGAAGCTCAAGATCGAGGACAAGAAACAGTTGATGGATAATATCCTCAAAGTGGTCGAGGAGGACAACGAGAAGTTCCTCCAGAGGCTGAGGGACCGAACTGATCGGTGAGCTTAAAGTGTCATCGAGGATTAGCACACCTCTGTTCCTTATTCTCTTCAAGGCAGAACATATTTCTGATTTTGATGCTTCGGTGCAGAGTTGGTATAAATATTCCGAAGATTGAAGTTCGAATCCAGCATTTATCTGTGGAGGGAGATGTGTATGTTGGAAGCAGAGCACTTCCCACGCTGTTCAATGCCACCATGAATACTATTGAGGTTTCCCCTCGTGCAATTCTGAATAATTTCTCTTCCCCCTGCAGACATTCTTCACCGACGAGAAGAAATTATCTTGAATGTTTCCAAACTTAAAAGCTGGATAATGTTCGTATGTGTCGTTCAATGTGTTCTGTTCATCACCTTAACTTTGATGTTCGTAATTGTTTTCTGTCTCCTGTAACATAACCAAAAGAGTATCCTCGGGTTGATTCGACTTACACCGTCTAAGAAGAGGAAGATCCAGATTTTGAAAGATATAAGTGGGATAATCAAACCATCGAGGTATCTCTCTGAATTTGGCCTCATCCTATCGTCTTGTAATTCAGCTATTAGAACAATCCCGAGCTTCGCTAGTGCTGATTTTTCTGCATTGGTAATCATAGGATGACTCTGCTTCTGGGGCCACCAGGTGCCGGGAAAACAACGTTGTTGCTAGCCCTTGCTGGCAAGCTAGACGATGACTTAAGGGTGCAATTTCTTACTATCCGAACTTCTTCGTTTCGAGATGTTACTTTTTCCGGCAGCTGACTATGGGAGATGAATGACAGAAAACCGGGAAGATCACCTATTGTGGACATGAGTTAAACGAGTTCGTTCCCCAGAGGACGTGCGCATATATCAGTCAACACGATCTTCATTACGGGGAGATGACTGTCAGAGAAACATTAGATTTCTCGGGGCGATGTCTGGGAGTGGGGACAAGATTTGAGTTGCTAGTCGAGCTCTCAAGGCGGGAGAAGGAATCGGGGATCAAGCCAGATCCGGAGATCGACGCGTTCATGAAAGCAACAGCACAGGCAGGGCAAGAGACTAGCCTGGTCACCGATTACATTCTCAAGGTCCGTTCGTTTTTCCTGTATCAGCAGAGGATCAGAATGATCATATAATGCCATGACCTGGTGTAAAGCAATGAATGATTATTGTTTACTATTAGTTTATAGGCTTTTATATTTTCAAGTTTTGTGATTGCAGATACTCGGGTTGGATATTTGCACAGACATCATGGTTGGCGATGAGATGAGACGGGGCATCTCAGGTGGCCAGAAGAAGCGTGTGACGACAGGTTCGTATTATCTGATCATATTGCCATGGTCGATCCTTTAATGCCCTCATACGGTCACTTGATGGAACTGTGATGCATCGACTGCCCTTGAAGACCTTGGATTTTCCTGGTGCAGGAGAGATGCTGGTTGGACCTGCAAAGGCTCTCTTCATGGATGAGATCTCGACCGGTCTGGACAGTTCGACAACATATCAGATAGTCAAGTACATGCGACAGATGGTGCACATCATGGATGTGACCATGATAATCTCCCTCCTTCAGCCTGCTCCCGAGACGTACGATCTCTTTGATGACATCATTCTCCTGTCCGAGGGCCAGATCGTGTACCAGGGTCCACGCGATAATGTCCTCGAGTTCTTTGAGTACACAGGCTTCAAGTGCCCCGAGAGAAAAGGAGTTGCTGACTTCTTGCAGGAAGTGACATCCAAGAAGGACCAGGAGCAGTATTGGTACCGGAAGGACCGGCCTTACCGGTTCATCTCGGTCGCAGACTTCGTGGAAGCATTCAACTCTTTCAGGATGGGGGATCAACTCTTAAACGAGCTCCAGGAGCCATATGACAGGTCCAAGGCCCACCCAGCAGCACTGGTAACACAGAAGTATGGAATCCCAAACTGGGAGCTCTTCAAGGCATGCTTCGCGAGGGAGTGGCTCCTGATGAAGCGGAACTCATTCGTGTACGTGTTCAAGACCACGCAAATCTTCATCATGTCCCTGATTGCGATGACAGTGTTCCTCAGAACTCAGATGCCGGTGGGAACCGTAGCAGATGGAGGAAAGTTCTTCGGGGCTCTGTTCTTTAGCTTGATCAATGTGATGTTCAACGGGATGGCGGAGCTGGCAATGACAGTTTTTCGGCTCCCCGTGTTCTACAAGCAGAGGGATTTCCTCTTCTACCCAGCGTGGGCATTTGCATTACCTATCTGGGTCCTCAGAATCCCATTATCTTTCATGGAATCGGGAATCTGGATTGTTCTCACATACTACACCATCGGTTTTGCTCCTGCAGCTAGCAGGTAATGTAAATGAAGTATTCTATTGATAGTTTTCTGTTATCCAATCCAGCACATTGTTTAAATTAGTTGATAACATTCTTGCCTTTATGTCTAGGTTCTTTCGTCAGTTCTTAGCATTCTTTGGTATACATCAGATGGCACTGTCTCTCTTTCGATTTATCGCTGCAGTCGGAAGGACACAGGTTGTCGCAAACACTCTCGGTACCTTTACCTTGCTAGTGGTCTTCGTCCTTGGTGGCTTTGTAGTTGCCAGAAGTGAGTGCTGAATTCCGAATGTATTGAATAAATGATACAAAACCGATATTTCATTCCTTCATGTCTCTTCTTGGATCCTATTATGAATTCCAATTTTGCTGTCTCATTTGCAGATGACATTCGTCCATTCATGATATGGGGCTATTATGTCTCTCCCATGATGTATGGGCAGAATGCCATAGTCATGAATGAATTCCTGGACAAAAGATGGAGTAAGGTGAGACATCTTCATTAAAGTATATATTCGTGCTAGAGGATTTCCAAAAATAATGTCCATCCAATTCATGTCGCAGCCCAACTTGGATCCAAGAATTCACGAACCAACCGTGGGAAGAGTCCTCCTCAGCTCAAGAGGCTTCTTCACACAAGAATACTGGTTTTGGATTTGCATCGGAGCTCTATTCGGGTTCTCTCTTCTGTTCAACGTTTTATTTATCGCATCACTGACCTGGTTGAATCGTAAGTTGATTCCGGGGTGGAGTTTTTGCTTCAGATTCCTTACATTGGATATGGATTCAACGGTCCTCTTATCTGACATGTTTCTTCAGCATTGGGAGATTCGAAAACAGTGTTCTTGGATGAAGATGGAGACAGGAAGAAGAAGAAGAAGAAGAGGCCTTCTGCTCAACAGAGCTCTCAAGGTTTGCCCAGTTCGACACTCGATTTCAGTTGTTATTATATGGAGACCTCTTGCTGGAGGAACTTCGATTTGTTATTGTCCGTCAAATCCACCACTTTGTGATACCCGACCACAGATCTGGACATGGAACGACAAGGTTCATCAGAAATCTCTCACAGCAGTTCCAACAAAGGGCAGAAAAAAGGAATGGTTTTGCCTTTCCAACCACTTTCACTGGCATTCAACCACGTAAACTACTACGTCGACATGCCCGCTGTAAGTCACCAAACTGTCAGTTCCATCATTTTCCTTGAGCTAGTTCATAATGCAAAGCCATTTTGATCTTCTCTGAATTCCGAGATCTTAGCGAAAGTCAAGCTAAGGGATCAATCTCTGCATTCCCAACTCATGTGCCAGGAAATGAAGAGTCAAGGAGTTGCAGAGGACCGTCTCCAACTGCTGAGAGACGTTAGCGGTTCGTTCAGACCCGGCGCTCTTACGGCTCTGGTTGGAGTCAGTGGGGCCGGTAAAACAACCTTAATGGACGTGTTAGCCGGTAGGAAAACCGGAGGTTACATCGAGGGAAGCATCAGCATCTCTGGCTTCCCAAAGAACCAGGAAACCTTTGCTCGAGTCAGTGGTTACTGCGAACAGAACGACATTCACTCTCCATATGTGACTGTGTACGAGTCCCTTCTCTACTCCGCCTGGCTCCGCCTCTCTTCCGATGTCAAGCCAAGCACTCGTAAGGTGAGCTCTCCAGCAAATATTGAACAGTGGAGCATTTCACATTTATCATTGCTTTTCTCCTTGAAAGGACTTGGTCAAACTGAACCTGTCCCAGTTGCCAGTATTTTTCCCAAAGACATCTTGGTTTTTTTTTTTCTTTTTTTGATGAATAAGGACATCTTGTAAAGTCTTCTAGAACCAGATAGAGCCACAAGACAATGTTTCTCACCACATTGTGAATGCGTAATAGATGTTTGTCGACGAAGTGATGGAGTTGGTAGAGCTGGACGTTTTGAGGGATGCACTTGTCGGACTTCCAGGAGTAGACGGCCTCTCAACGGAGCAGAGGAAGAGGTTGACCATTGCAGTGGAATTGGTTGCAAATCCATCGATCATCTTCATGGACGAACCGACTTCTGGCCTTGATGCTCGGGCTGCGGCTATAGTCATGAGGACAGTAAGGAACACGGTCGACACCGGAAGAACTGTCGTGTGCACAATCCACCAGCCCAGTATTGACATTTTTGAGGCTTTCGATGAGGTCAGGCTATTCTTTTCTCCGCTCTCTGCTTCTGAAAGGGTGAGATTTTTGAGCAAAGTATTCCAAGCTGATCTAAATGCACAAACTTGTCACAGTTACTACTGATGAAAAGAGGAGGGCAAGTGATATATGCCGGACCGCTCGGTCGCCAATCCCACAAGCTCATAGAGTACTTTGAGGCAAGCTGAATTCTACTTCTCCAATCTTCCAAATGCTAAACTCTACAAAATCTAATGCCTCAAAATCTAAGACGACATTTCTTTTTCTCCTATGACAACCTATGACAATGAGCAGGCTGTGCCCGGGGTTCCAAAGATAAGGGATGGGTACAATCCTGCGACTTGGATGCTCGAGATCAGTACACCGGTGGCGGAAGCCCAGCTTGGAGTAGATTTTGCAGACGTCTACACAAAGTCCTCGCTTTACCAGTAAGTTTGATCTTCCAGAAGATTCGATTGGCAGGCTAATAGGTTCTGATCTTTCTTTCCGGAATTCTTCCAGGAGGAACCAGGAACTGATCAAGGAGCTCAGTACCCCGGCTCCGGGCGCAACGGATCTTCACTTCCCGACTAAATACTCGCAGCCTTTTACCACTCAGTGCAAGGCTTGTTTCTGGAAACAGCACTGGTCTTACTGGAGAAACCCGCAGTACAATGCCATCAGGTTCTTCATGACGATAGTCATCGGCCTTCTGTTCGGTCTTATCTTCTGGCAGAAAGGAGACGAGACGTAAGATTCATCCTTCTCTCTTCGTAAAATATGCAGCATTCACAGGCTACCACAATTGTCTTGAAGTTCTTTCCATCGATTCGTTGAACAGAACCAAACAGCAAGATCTCATGAATCTGCTGGGGGCAATGTACTCAGCCGTACTTTTCCTGGGAGCGACCAACGCTTCTTCAGTTCAGTCAATCGTTGCAATCGAGAGGACGGTTTTCTATCGTGAAAAGGCCGCAGGGATGTACTCTCCGCTCCCTTATGCATTCGCTCAGGCAAGTAGAACACCAAGAAACTCCGGCCCGGTCAGTTACCAAATTTGCAAACTCATCTGACACAACTACTAAAGCTGAGGTGATCCTTTGCAGGTGGCGATCGAGACGATCTATGTAGCGATTCAGACATTCGTTTACACCCTCCTCCTCTACTCGATGATTGGCTTCCAGTGGCAGGTCGGGAAGTTCCTGTGGTTCTACTACTACATCCTGATGTGCTTCATCTACTTCACGATGTACGGGATGATGGTTGTCGCACTTACACCGGGCCACCAGATCGCTGCCATTGTCATGTCCTTCTTCCTCAGCTTCTGGAACTTGTTCTCCGGCTTCCTCATCCCAAGACCGGTAAACGACACATTACTGCTATTCAGTGACAGATAGACATGTCCTGCTTTTAAAAAAAGTTAACGTTATTAGAATGTTTATTACTTGGTCAATTCACTATGCGGAATTTGCAGCAAATCCCGCTGTGGTGGAGGTGGTACTACTGGGCTTCGCCGGTGGCATGGACGATCTACGGTCTAGTGACGTCTCAGGTGGGAGACAAGAACGCTGACCTTGTGATCCCCGGAGCCGGCACCGCGCCGCTGAAGGTGTTCCTGAAAGAGTACCTGGGCTTCGACTACGGCTTCCTGCCGGTCGTAGCGGTGGCTCACGTAGCCTGGTGCGTGCTCTTCTTCCTCGTGTTCGCCTACGGCATTAGGTTCCTCAATTTCCAGAGAAGATAAGAGAGCAACCTTAGAATTTATGTATGGTTCGTATTGAAACTTCGATCTGTTGACGAAGGAAAGGAATAGTCCAACTCAGTGACATTCAGACAATGTTACACGACACAGGCCTAGAAAGATTACAACCTTCTCATGTAGTATCAAATACACATCAGTAAATCCTTCCACTATTACTATGTGCATAGCATTATGGATGCCCGACATCGATTTCGACATCCTCTTCATACGAGTCAGCAAATGAGTTTAATGTGAAAGCTCCCGATTATGCGATCGTAGTTTAAATTCTGCCCGTACGAGAATAACTCTTGTGGAGATGACGCTTACATACATTTAATTGGATTCGTGGGCTCGTGGGATGCTGCGAAAAAAAGGATATTAACATGCAAAAATTCCGTCATCTGGTAATAACCTTACATAAATTTTATTATAAGAAAAACCTCACAAAAATCTTGTCACGGGTCACCTTGCAAGTTACGTCTACGGGGAATGGATATCTAAGTGGGCCAGATGTTAGCCGGGAAAGTCACGAGGCAGCCAAGTGGGCCCGTCAACGTCAGTGTTGGGCCTGGGCCCAATTCCTAAAGCGCTTTTGCATTCTGACGTCATTTTCTCTTCTTTTTCCTTTTTTCCTTTTTCCCCCTCTAGAACCATTTCAATCTATTGTGAAGCTGTGTTGCCACGTCATCCCAATTTTATCCCTTTAAATAAAATAAATGGTCCCTTTCTCTCGTATTGGGTGAAGAAATACGGATTATTTTATAGCACATGAATAAATTTATATTAATTATCTGAATAAATAATCTTAATCACATCATTTGTCTGACTTCATAATAATTACGTTTTTCTAATTAATTTGCCAGGTGTCGGAACTAAAGGGAACTCATCTCATCTCTCCAACCACTTGCCTAACTAACCATGGCGTCATCCGTCCGTCATCACTCCATTGATTTGAGCCCAGATACGCGGGTAAATATTATAGCACGCAATAAACGACTACGAGCTTGTTATGTAAAATTCCGTTCAGATTTCTGACAGGTGTAAGATTGATTATTGCAAAGTGCACTTATATAGAAGTAATAGAGTTCTATGTAACCAATTCGTTATATATTTTACAGATTTAATATTTGCTCTACGGGGGCAGGCCACCAACCCAAGTGTATATTAAATTAGTCAGCTGAAGCTCGCACCGCGGGCGTGCGGTGGTTGACTATCTGTATGGAATTGAAGCGTGTTTATATCTTATAAATGGATCCACGTCGTGATCGATCAGTTCGAGCATTTAACGATCATCGGTTTATCGGCAGTTAATTTAATGATCGTGAGAGACACATGAGGGCTCCGAAGTCCTAGTCAATAAAAGTTGGCCTGTTTTGCATTGCAGCCATGGTCCATGGCATTTGTACGCGGTCCTTGGAAAGGAGGAGAGGTGCGTGTGAGTGAACGGCCCCAGATGATGTCGATACACACATGTATATGTCACGATCTCTTTCGTGATCAACATTATAAGTCGATCGATCTTCTCTGTAGTTATTAAAAAAAAAAAAAAAGAGGCATGCTCAAGTCAAGATAAGTCCTAATTAACTCCCTTCAAGACAAGACCCCATGGCGTTGTTATACACATATATTTACACACGTACATACATATGTGTGTGAGAATCTCTTTAATTAGACAGTTGGCCTTAACTGCCAACCACTGCAAGATTCCTTAATAATGTAATCTGGAGGAATGAGGATCGTCACTTCTCAGACAGCGAGGTGGTGCAACAATGAGCGATATATGCATACATATATGCACATCTTATCTGTATTTGTTTCTTGGACCCGCGCCTCGCCTAGCTCGGTCCTTATGTGGGCACGTATATCAGGCAGGCACCTAATTCATCCGTCCGGTCCGAGTCTCTCTTAGTCAGATTAATGATCGACTCACTGTAAGTCTGCAACAGTTCCTCTGAGGATTGCCATATCAGTTTTCGCCTGGACTCGACTCGGGGCAAGTAGGTTCACCTGCTCTCTCACGCGCACTCTCTGTAGACTCGACTTTTTTGTACGTTCTCTATCCTGATTAACGTGGACCACAACAGGCTTTGAAGGACCCGAATTCGGATTCGACACATCGAATAGGAGTGCATGTGAGGGACCGTGTGGTATTTCTTATTTGAATGCTGATGCTGGCATTAGGTAAAAGTTCTCTCCCACTTAAACTATCATTCCACTTAAGTATATTTGATATATTATTCTCTACATACGATATCGATATTCAAAAATTTAAGAGATCCCGACTGATCAAGAGCAGCTCAGTCTTAATAACACGATGGTATGATTTATGAGGATCAGATTTGAAACTTTATTTAGAGAATGATTAATCGAATTATTAACGATTTTACGCACGGTGCGTAGCGCATATCAACTTCTACGTTGCTTTAATAGTATAAGGTCTCACCAAGAGGGGTTGGGCCGAGTGGTAAGCAGCTCGGTGCCGCTTAAGGAGGTCTCGGGTTCGAGACCTCACGTACGCAGACACCCCTCTTGGGAGCCTCACCCGCCATTGCCAGGCGTGCGACCCGGGGCGACCAACGGATTAGTCAAGTATGGTTGGCTGAAAGATGCCATCTCACCGCTGGTGGGGCCTGCTTGGATACCGTGGCTGGCGACAAAAAAAAAAATAGTATAAGGTCTCGTGACCCGAAATTCAGCAGTCCAGGCTGCACGCCAGAGATGCTGATGCTGCGCGCACTGAATATTTTTCCCCACCTAATGGATGGCCCCACTAGCGAGATTCCGGGGCCCCTCGATCGAATTCCTTCTCCCTATCACAGCCGTCGATCGGGCAAATCCACCGTGTTCTTGAACCTGTCAACGGCGATCAGGAGGACGCCCAATGCACGAAACCCCATTAGCCGGAGTGATTAATCATGGCCTCGTTGGAATTATTTTAAGCACACATTGACCCAATCATGGCCGCCCCTTTTTCTATTTTTCTATTTTATGATGAAGGAATACGAGAATAAAAGGAAAAAATAATTAAAATGAAAAGAGAATTTAGCGCATCAACATCAATATTTATATAAAATTGTAAAATTACGGATTCCATCCTAATTATTAGAGTTTTTGTACAAATTTATTCTCTCATTCTCGTACACCTTTAAAATCACGTCTTTATTTTTTTTATAATTGAAAAAAAGAGAGAGAAAATCACCAAAATGATCCAACGAATAAAGTGGCTGAAAATTTAATAGGAAAAAAGTCGTATTAAAGTATGATGGAGCCGTTGATCAGCAAGAAATGAACAGAATAAAAGGGTTTAAGTTAGATGAGCTGCAGCTTCCTGCCCATTCTCCCACCTTTTTCTTAATAAATATTTTTTATAAATAAAAAGAAGAAATGTGCTTATATAATTTATACATACATACAGAAGACGTACGAGTTGGGTGGATGTATGCATAGTAATAGTACGTCACCTGCAACGCGACGCACTTCTGTGTATTAGTTGACCTCTCTGTGTCCACTCTTCACCAAACCCTAGCTATCTATCATATTGTAATTCACAAACAGTCTCCGAGGGTTGTCGATCTTACACGAACTCTTGGAAGAGTTTCGCACGAATGTGCACCGTGATCGGATTCATCCTCGGACTATAGATCTCAACTTTAGTTCTCGTAAGTTGGGCTATTTATATCTCGGTTCTTATGTCTCCTACTCAAATTTGGGAAGGGCTGGGTTGGGGGCAGTCTGGTAATTCAATTCCGCTGCTGACCTTTTCCATAGATTGTTCATTGTTTTCACGTTGTTTTCGATTATAAAAGAGATGGATAACTATATAAGAAAATGGAAAATATGAAGTACAATAAATTTACTAAGAGTAATATTATTCAGAAATTCTTAATTATAAATCAAATATAATATTTTATTATCTGAAATTTATTTTTAAATTTTTAATCCTCTTTTATCTATCAATTCCATCTCCCTTTCTTCTTCCTCCAGTCATTCTCCTTTACATTCTCACTAATTAGCTAAATTATCGCTTTAATAATTACTAATCCAAAAAAGAAAAAAGTAAAGAAGAAAAGAGAAGGAAGATATGTTGGGTTTCCCCCACCTCTATTAATTCAAAAACCCGCTTTAAAGCTGCGACCTTTATGCCCCTCTCTCTCTCTCTCTCTCTATGAGCAGGAGGCACTTGCCATTGCCAAAGCTCTTCCAGGGACGACACAACACAGCCCATCATTCCTAAAGCAAAAGGAGCCAAGTAACGGGGAAAAGGCAGAGGAGAGCAATTCCTCGATCCCAGAGAGCGAAAATTCGAGGCCGTTAGCTGGAGTAAGGAGAAGAAGAAGAAGATGAGTACGTGCGAGCAGCCTCCTCAGCCGCAGACTCAGCAGCAGCTGTTGTTGCAGCAGAGCTCGGGGAGCCTGAGCTTCAGCAGCAACATGTCGAGGGAGGACGAAGATATGTCGAGGTCCGCGCTTTCCACTTTCAGGGCCAAGGAGGAGGAGATCGAGAAGAAGAAGATGGAGGTGAGGGAGAGACTCCTCTCTCAGCTCGGCCGCGTCGAGGAGGAGAACAGGCGTTTAGCTACCATCCGTGAGGTACGACGTCTCACCCAATTCTCCTCTCTTCTTTTTGTGGTGGAATTACTAGAGCTCCGAACCATCCGTGAAATTTATGAGCTAAGATCCGACGGTTTGGGCTCTAATTTTTCCACTCGAAGGATAAAGACTGATTTTTTTTTGGGTGAAAAATAGTGGAGAAATTAACCCCCGGACCGGAGAGAGTCTTCCGTTCCTTTTTCCTTTTGTAATTTTGGGCTGTCTAATTTTTTTATAATAAAAACTATTCATCCGACTGGATTTAAGGAAACAGGCTTTGGGTTTACCGAATTCTTTTGATGCCTTCCATTCTTCTGCTTGCCGGAAGCCTTGCAAAGCATCTTCCTCAATTTTTACCTTAGATTTGCCTTAAAGCTTCCATTTTTTTGGGGTTTCATCTATGCTTAATCATATATCCAGGAAAAAAATGATCATTTTGCATGCCTTATTAGCCATCATTTTTCAAATTCTATCATTATTTTTCTTTCTTGGTTTGTTGTTTACCATAGAACATCTCCTGACACAACCTCTTTCTCACACTTACCTCTGCTTTTCAGATTTTGCTCTCCTTCTTTCCTATCGGGTTAATTATTTCCTTCAACGTTTCCATGATAGCCCTCTGACATTAGAAGATCAAAATAGTAAATCAGTAAACAAATAGTAGGAAGGAAGAGCATGTACAATGTTTAGTCCATGAAGATCTATGGCTGCTGATTTCTCATAGCCGATGTATACCTTTTATGGGCATATGTTGTATTCCTGCTCATGTCGAGTTTCATCCTTGATCAATTGGGTATATAAATGTTCTTTTGTTGTGTATATCCCGCGATTGAGTGGAAAGTTTTAGTCGTTATATCGGACTAGTTTGAACGTCTCAATCCCAGTGAGCCCCAAATGAAATATACTATCAGATTCTATGTAATTTGATGTAAATGTGGTAATATTCATGATTATTTAGTTTTGAGCCCAGAATGATACTTCTGTTATTCAGCAATTCAAGATGGATTTTCTAATTTGGATTTAATTGAACATTCAGGAGCTGGAGACGTTGGCAGATCCTCTGAAGAAGGATGTTTCAAGTGTCCGAAAGAAGATCGATTCGGTGAACAAGGAGTTGAAGTCACTGGGCCACACCTGCCAGAAGAAGGTGATCCCTCTAGCACCCGGATTCTGTGTGTTTTAAAGTTCAAGTTCATCCTTGATTTCTCGATTTTGTTCAAGTTTCATATTAAGTCTAATGGATCCATACCCGTGACTCGTTGCAGGAGAGAGAGTACAAAGAAGCCCTCGAGGCATTTAACGAGAAGAACAAGGAGAAAGTACAGCTCATTACCAAGCTAATGGAGGTAAGAATTTATGCTGTCATCTGATTTGGCTCAACTAATTGCGATTTGTCCGATCATTTATTGGAAGCTAATTTGTTCTGGCTGGCCTTCCCTTCTTTCACAGTTGGTCAGTGAGAGTGAGAAGTTGAGGATGAAGAGGCTCGAGGAGCTGAGCAAGAACATCGAGTTGTGAGGAATTGAAACTCTCAATCCCGACAGCCGATTTGGTTCGCATGGTGATCATGTATGTAGTGGTAACATAAAAAATGACTCAAAAATTAATTATTCATAATGTGGTTTGCAACTTTGGTTTTCTGGTATGCTGCATTTTTTCCCCCTTTTGGGTCTCATTTCATTGCCATTAGCATTCAACAGGGTTAAGTTTGGACACCTTAGCCAGTTCTAGGAAAGCAAGTGGAATTGCACTGAAAAGGCAGTTCTTGTAGAAACAAATGCATAAGTTTCTTCTCATTAAATTTGTTCGTGACGTCGATCGAACGCTGTTCTGTTTGATGGTCCTGTATATGTTTTTTTCCAGTGTGGTTTTGAAGAGTAGCTTGGTATTTTTTTCCCCTTCGAGCCTGTAATGTTCATGACTGATTGATTATTCAGTGTTTGTAAATTTGCAGCCGAGTCCGTTCTACGCATTCTTTGTTTCTGTTTACACTCAGCAGTTTCCTGTTCATCTTGTATTGGGAATTCGGATGAATACTAGCACATGCAGCACTTCCACCATTGATAAGTGCCTTCCTTTGAAGTTCAACTCGATCATTTGGAACACCGAAAAAGTACTGATCTTCCTTTCTTTCTCTGACAGTGAAATTTCAACCAGCATATCCTGAAATTGATTGTTATCTTTGAATCGAAGGATCTGCTCATCTTAGTGATACTGAAGGGGTTATCCAAGGTCTGTCTAAACAGTGAGAAAGCTCCGAGTTTACCGGACCAGACATTCTCTTCTTCCAAAATGCAACTTTATCTTGGCAGCCGACCATCACAGGGCAAAGCTTGTCTCTGTAATTTGCAACTCTAGGACCAAAGCATTATCTCGTTCTTCTCGAAGGGAGCCAAAAGTTTTACTGTTCTTTCCCCGGACACCTGTCTGCATGTCATTTGCAGAACTTGTGAGCAATAATCTAGCTTTGAATCTTTGATCACAAAAGCTAAAGTAGAAGTTCAATTCTCAAAGTAACATTACAGACGAAAACCTGTTGACTAGATCCTAAGCATCCAAAAATGTAAACCGATTCCAAAGTGAATCTTTTTTTTTTTGGGTGCCTGTCACCTGATATGAATAGAGGTTCAAGAGGTCTCGATTAATTCTCATAGAAACACCGATCATAGATTTTCCTTCTTTACATTACTTGAGCCCGGAACCTCATTTAAGAGAAAGAAGTACTAAACAATCCCAACTTGTCCACCCATCCCGGTAAACAACAATCAAGAGCTGCACCCAGCTGCCCATGTAAAGGTGTTATTAAATCTACACATTAAACATTAAGAATTAAATTGAATTGATTTATAAAAGAATATATCAGAATTGCGATGAGTAATTGCTAATTTTTTACACCATGATCATCGTTAGACTCGCGAAACGCGAATGGGCCACTGTCGTCGTCCATAGTATTATCAAAGGAGGCCACTCACAAGATCATCCGTCGCCACAGTGAAAAGAGCCCATGACATAACCTACTACATCTGTTGAGTGGTTGGGGGGTTATTCGTCATTTCTCCTTCTTAATTAAATAAAAGCCCCGGGTGGTTCATATCCTTCCCGTAAACAAAGAAAATCCGTGACCGGACTAGATTTATCTCTCAGTAGCTGACCTACCTCGGGCTTGGATTGGTCCGGGATCTATTAGATTTCTAAAATATTTGGTCTGGCAATATGCTGTACATACTCCTCTGCATGTATGTATATGTGTACATTTATATGAAACGATGTGACATGTATATATGTACGTACAAGATTATTGTAATGTACTCTTTGATCAGGTTATATACGTCCACAGACATACATATATATATATATATATGTATATGTCGGTAAGTGTAACATCACATGCAATTAGAAGACGAGCAGCTCCTTTGTCGCGGCATCGATAAGGGGGGATTCACCAAAATTCCACAGGATACCTGCACTGTCTTCTTCCTCTCAGAAGAGACATGGAATCCTAAGCCGTCCTCGATTGATTCCACGCAGTTTTATTTCACCAATGTTTTCTCTACTTTCTCCTTTAACCATTTATTATGATATAAGCAATTAGTAAAATAAATTACTGCAGGGACAGAGCAAGCAAAGGTAATCTTGTAATTGATGGATTTATTCGGGAAAGGGGAAGGAAAAAAAGATTCGAGATGCATACCGAGTAGTTACAGATGTATCTTGACTGATACTGTCCGACAAACTAATAACATCCTTAGTCGACGAAGAGACTTTGGAGAAACGTTTTGTCGTGAAGAGCATGGTCGAGCTTGATTTGGAAAACTGAGAGGAATCACCATGACACCCATCGTATTACCTAAAATACAGTCAAAGAAATATAAAGAGACAAAGAGAATCTACTAAGAGAGTCGAACTTGGTATCTCTCAGTTCTTAGTTAAAAATTATGTCGTTATATCAAACTCTCTTTCTAATGTTTTCAATTTATTTATTAATAATTTATGCCATTTAGGGCACAAAAAGAAGTTGTACGCATGTCAAATAAAACATCGGAGAGTCAATTATTAGAATCGCTCCACTATCTTCTAATCTTTTCATTTCATAATTTCACTGGAATAAATATCATTAATAAAATTAAAAAAGGCGTGAAAAAAAGGGGAAAACGAAAAAAGCAAGCCTTTTCTTGGTCGGTGTGTAATAATACATAACGAGTTCGATATATAATTATCGTTCGGATGATGGACACGTGTAATATCGAACCTCGAGAATTGTAAAAAAAAATTTACGCTTACCAATATCCGAGAAAATTTTACATAATAAATTCACTGTTTATTAGACACCGAATATTTACTCTTTATTGGTGGCCCCTGTCCCCAAAAAAAATTTCTGGACGTTTATTTCCTTTTATTAATTAATGTTGGCTACAGAGAATCCAAATTCAAAACATGAAAAATCATACATATTATCGATCTAAGATTGACCTAATAATTTCCTTACTAAACTCCCGAATGAGTGATATCAGGATTGAATTTTAAGTTGAGGGGTCGACGGGAATTTTTTTACGGATCCGAGCCCGACTGCAGATTAATCTCAAGGTGTATTTCGATTGATTCGAAGATAACGCGTGCGACAAACAAAAAAAAATCATACTTATTTTCTTCAAATTTGAATTTTACGTGTGATATATATATATATATATATATATATTCAGTATCCCACTTGAATTTGTCAAAGCTTACGTGAAACCAGGAGAGTATTATTTACTAATAATAAGTACAATTAATTAAATACAGAAATCATTCGGGCTGTACAGATAACATTTTTGTAAACGAGACGTGTGAATTTAAAACGAGTAAGAGGAAAAGAAGTTTAAAGAATTGTATGAAATTCTACCAAATCAAAT
This sequence comes from Lagerstroemia speciosa, assembly GCA_037672795.1. Classification (NCBI taxonomy): domain Eukaryota; kingdom Viridiplantae; phylum Streptophyta; class Magnoliopsida; order Myrtales; family Lythraceae; genus Lagerstroemia; species Lagerstroemia speciosa. The sequence continues at coordinate 1,334,371 of CM075291.1, forward strand.
TCTAATAGGATCTTCTCAAATTCAAGTTGAGATTCCTTTCTCGAACTGCAATTGCCCTAGTTAATTATTCAAGTAACCTTTTACGATTGACAGAAACTTTGGGCATTGGACATCGGAGTGAATTGGACGGAACTGACTGACAAATTATGCACGCGTGTACTTGTTGGAGGATTTTATGATATGTTATTTGTCTAAATAAAATTCAGAATCAGACAGCGATGTACTTATACACTGAGAGAAGATTCTCACAATATTTAAACACTATTATCGACATTATTAAAGCAAATTTAATTAGGTGGGTCGGAGACGTTGAGTTAAACTGCGCCGAAAACATCGCCACGACGCATCCCTTCACTATCCTCATCTCGTCTCGGCAACGCCGTGTTATTTCGAAAACGTCACGATATTCTCGGCGCTGCTCTCAATTAAATCGTCAACGCTTTGCCGGGGAACGGCGTGTCCGCATCTCCTCCTACTCGCCCTCACTTCGAGGCACGTGTCAGGACGGAGACAGAGGCTGTCGGAGCACTGTTCGACACTAACAGCTCATCGGGTGGGTGCAGCGAAAGAAAAGGTCAATCGCCCCGTCGGTCAAGATTCCAATGGTTTAGCCGAAGGTTAGGATTCGATCTACCTAGTCCTAGGATTGGTTTGAGTTAATTCCACCTCTTTTTTTTTTTGGATTTTCATTATTAACTATGAAAGGAATGTCACATAATAATGCTTTATTTAATAAGAAACAAATAAATTTTAAATTTAATTCTTATTGACATAATTTTCGGTATTTTTTAACTCACTCATCCTCTTGTTTCTTTTTAGAATGAAGGGCCTCACTGTTATTCGATATTGGCCGAAACAAGATTACTATTAGCTGGGTTCCGGTTTTGTTTATTACTAGTTGGGTAATATCTTAATGGGTTTGCTAGACAGTAAAAAATAATAATAAAAAAAAGGCCAGAAGAAAAGGACGATTTGCCAGCGTTTCACAACGTTACTTTACCAGAAGTCCAGCTGTAAAATTTGGGCTTTTACTCTTTTAAGAAGAACCCCACACGGTTGTCTGTCTGCGGAGAAGAATGTACACTTTTTCGAGTTTTTTCTTGGGGGTCAGAGTGTCTTCGAAAATCTTTATTATCGACAACAGTATTAAAATTATTATTTCCTTTCCGTTTCCAACTGTAAATGCAGGCCTGGTGGCAAGCGTAAATTTTACCGTGTCCCGAGCTTGCTCGAGGTCTGCCTTAGGATTATCGACATCCGGACGATGTGGTGCTGGACTTCTAATTAATGGTTAATTAAAAGAGAGGGTTTGGAGCTAAGCACTGGCTGTAATTAATGAACAGAATAAAAAAAAACATGGGACTCGAGGCTTACGGAAGTGGTGGACTCAGGTAAAGAGTTGACCCCCGGCAGTAAACGTGCCAACTTGAACGATCGACGGAAATCGAAGCCGAGTGTGCACCGACCGACCCATTTCCCAACTCCTCCGCCCACCCCGCCGGTGAAGTGATTTCTAGGGGGCCGAGATAAGGTGGTCAATGTACATTTTTTCAAGTAAAAATTACTATTTTAACTATTCACTTTTTAATTTCTTGATCTAATCCGAACTTGGATTAATAAAAAATTTATCATAACTGTTCTCGTGCATCCGATAATTTCCGCTACTCTCTCCCCGTTTTCTTCCTTTTTCCCCCTATCATATAAATATATTCTTGCCATTTCCGACATGAAAATTGATTTTGAAGGAACAGAACATCGGACACTGTTTAATGAATTAAATGGGTGGGGGTGGGGTGCTATAAACGGACGAGACAGAACACAAAAATAGACATTGTAAAAAGACAAGTCAAGATCCTTCCTTCCCCCCTCCTATTAATTGTTCCTGTCTTAGTCTTTTATCTTCGCCATTATTTACCCCACATTGCACTCCCCCAATTAATTATTTAATCACATATTTTTTTATAGGTAATTACTGATTTAATCACAGATGCTCTGACTAGATTGCTCCTAATTACATCCCATCGTCCCAGATTACATCAGTTGACATGAGATAAAGATGATTCAGCTCACGAAATTTTTCTTAACAGAATACCTTTAGTGTGCAGTATATCCATCGAATTTATTGTGTAAATATTTCTTAAATCTTAACACGTATAAAATTTTTATAATCTTTTTAAGATCAACTTACCGAGTAAATATTCATTATGTAATACATAATAATATTTCCTGGGTAAATTACAATTCAAATATTAATCCAAGTAAAATGAATCATAGGAAATTGTAAAAATTTTGGGCATGCATGAAGATCTAAGGGAAGATTTAAACAATGAACTATTTCACACAATATTTACTAGGATTTACTACCGCACTGCCTCGATTTGAATCAGGAAACCTCCTCCCTCATTCATTCCATCCCCCTTCTCTCGTCTCTTCTCTGCCGTTGTGCTCTGCATCTCTATCCCTGTTTTCACCACAGCTCTCTCTTTCGATCCCCGCAGAACTCTTTCACAAGAATCATACGATTCTCCCTTTCTCCACCCAACCATGCCATTCCCATGGCTCTGAAACTCCCGGCACACTTCCAAGCTGCTGAAACTCTGATTTCTCCATCAGTTTACCCTCATAAACCATCTTCTCGTGCATGATTGATTCCTGATTAGATAGAATGGCACAGAAGCACTTGAGTGAGCTGCTGAGCGAAGACCAAGAGCCCTTCCTCCTCGAGACTTACATCGCCGACAGGAAATCGCAGCTCAGTCGTCTCCCCAAAGCTAGAGAGCTGACAAGGTGGAGCTCGTCCAACTTCGGCGGAAGTTTCTGCAAGAGCGCCTGCCTCTTCTCCGCTCTCCCCGATTCTCCCGACCTGAGGAAATCCCCGCTCTTCGACTTCAGCGCAGCCTCTCCCCATAAGAGCCCGAAACGGATTTTCCTCCAAGTCCCAGCAAAAACCGCCGCCTTGCTTCTCGAAGCGGCCATCCGGATACAGCAGAAGGGCGCCAAACCGATAAAGCAGAAGCCCGCGAAGAAGGGGCTATTTGGGTCGATCCTGAAGCGGCTTAAACGGGCGGCCCCTACGCGAGAAATCGAGAGCGAGCGGTGGAGATCCTTCGGAGCATGCAGAGGGGGTGATCCGGTATCGGAGCTCAAAAGTGCGGGGGGAACAGGCACTTCGCCGCGGGGCTGCAGAGCACACAGCCGACGGAGCAGTGGGCTTTGGTCAGAGAGCAACGGGGAGAGGTCTCTCGACTTGGAGACCTCTACGAGTGGCAGCGACTGTGTAGAATTAGCAGCAGAGGAAGAAGGAGTGTATGCATCGTTCGACGAGAGCCTCTGTGGAAGCCCTTTCAGATTCGTACTCCGGAGAAGTCCGTCTTCCTCCGGCGACATGACGCCTGAATTCGCATCTCCGGCGGCCTCCCCGGCTCTCCATGGCAAAGAGGTTTGGTTGATTCATTCAATTCGACAATACACTGGCGCTTGTTTCTCATGAATATGAACACAATCATATAGAATCGGTACTTAAGAATCTTAAATGTATGTTTTAATGTCTCGGGTCGACGTGATCCCAATTACCAAAGAAATGCTCTATGGAGATGTCAAAATCTTACCTTTGGTGGGTGTGCTTTGTCATCTCTCCCTGTACCTTACTCAATTATGTAGCAATCGACTTGACATATTTAACAAAATTAATTCCTTCTATTTGCTACCATTATTATTATTTCGTGCTAAATATGTACCTTAAGGTCGTGTCCGTGTGCCTCTGCCCGTGCAAGTAATCTGCGATAGGCAGTGTCAGAAAATCATCTGTGACAAAATGACGAGATCTGTCTCTTTCTCGGATGTCATCCGGCGAACAATACTTGACATCCGATTTAGTAAATTTTCCTTACTAAGTTTTCCAGTTTTTAAATTCCTCCGGGCATTAGAAGATGAATTGTCAACATCAAACCCATCTTCTAATTTTGACAGGATATCAACCATTGCGATGCCGGGAGTTCAAAAAAATTGAACTTGGAAGAAGAGGAGGACAATGCAGCCCAATATCGGTGCTGGACTCCCCATTCGAGAATGGCCAAGACCAAGAAGAGGAGGATGACGGGTTTGACTATGAATGCAGTTTTGCAAACGTACAGAGTATGTATCGCAGTTGAGACAGAACACCATCTGCATTTATTTAGTGATATGGTCAGAATGTGGTCCTTTCAAACAGCCAACTTCAGTACAGATGCACCATATAACTTGGCTTTGTCTGTTTTTTTTATGTTACATAGTACATCAAACTGATAGCTCGAAAGCAACCCAATCCCCAAGTCACATTGCTGTTTTCATGAAACCTTGCGTGAAGTTGTCTTCAATTGTTGGCATGTAATAGTGAATGTAGACTGTCAATAAGGTCTTTCCTTACCTCTGGAGCTGTCCTGTTTATCTGTCCTTTGAGTGATTGGAAGATTTCATTTCTCCTGGCTGTGTATTTTCAGGAGCAAAGCAGCAACTCTTAGAAAAGCTTCATAGATTTGAGAAACTTGCAGAACTCGACCCAGACGAGCTAGAGAAGAGAATGCTGGAGCTAGATGGCGATGGTGGCGAAGATGACGGCCATATGTCAAGGGAAAGTTCGGATGATGATGAGGAACCAGAACCATCAGATGAAGAATTCAGTGATGACTGGTTTATCACAGAAGTCCTTAAATCAAAGTTCAATAGAGTGAAGATAATCCCTAACGATATGAAGAGGCTGGTATCGGATTTAATTGTGGAAGAACAGGGAAGGCAGAACGAACTGGGAGTGACGTTGACGGGAAGGGTGTGTGAGAGGTTCGAGTCATGGAAGAGGGTGAACTTGAACACCACGGGCAAGGCAGTGGAGGACTTAAGAGGAGAGCTTGTTGGGTGGAAGTGGAAGCAAAATCAGGACCAGGTTGATGAGGTTGCAGTCAGGATCGAATTTGCTATATTCGGGATATTAGTGCAAGAACTGCTAGAAGATCTCACAGGAAAATGCTGGTCCGGATAGTGATTCAAGGAATGAGGGCTGTTTCGGGTGCAAAGCAATGCATATTGTTAATCTTGATAATGAACGTACGTAATAGGTTTGGGCAAGGAACGACTCCTAATGCTCTGAAAGGGATTAGTTCATGTAATAATCCCAGCTTCATGCATAATAATGACATTGTGGAAGCCACTGCCCACACTAAAGGGAAGAAGCTTTTACTGAAAAAGGGGATTCAGATCTTATATGGAATGCAGTGAAGAAGCTTTTACTGCTCACATGGGTTAATTGAGCCCCTGGTGTGCGAGGCCTTTGTGGCCCAATAAACGTGTTGCAAGAGTAGGTAGAAGGTCTGCATCCCAATACAGGCCCTCCCGGCGCTTGTAGTGGACTTATTACAATAAAGTACTGATATTTAATCAATAGATGTGAAGCACATAGTCAATAGATGTAAAATACAGTACTTTGTTTGGGCATGAGAATTTGTATACTTTAAAGTATCGAAACTTTTCTCTTTTGAACTTGCTCGAGAATTTCTTTGTTCAAACATGTAGAAAACAAGATGAGGGGAGTAGCTTTACTCAAACCTTATCTACCAAAAAAAAAAAAAAGCTTTACCCAAACCTTTATAGCACAAGCGCGCATGCTTTCTTGGCTAACTACATGACCAAGTCCACCATGTAGTTTTCTCCACTCTTCTCTCATCTAATCAGTGAGTCTTTCTTCATCTCTCTCTCTCTATAACAGGTGGTCCACTTGCATAATTTATTCAACTGGGAAGAAAACTAACATAAAAAACGTCAACAAGACATAAATAAAACTGAGTGACGAGTTGGATGACATGTGATGTTGACCGACCCCTCGTCCATTTCTACCCTGCGCATCTTTGCTTCCTTCCCTGTCGTCTACCATTTTTCTTTCCCAGTATCACAAAAGAAAATCCCTCCCGAATCGATAGCAACCTTCAACTCCAACTATAAAGATTCTCAATTACTACTCCCTCCCTAATGGGCAGCAACTCCATTGGTGGAGGAGGAGGAGATGTAGATGAAGAAGCTCAAACTCCGCAGAGCTCCAAGCCATGGGAACCCAACAGGGAGAGACTGGCCTTCATGCGCGACAAGATCTCCGAGAACCCGAAACTCCTGAGCCCTGCTGCCGGCAAGCCATCCTGCTGCATATTCCGGGTCCCGGCCAGCCTCGTCGAGGTCAACGGCAAGTCCTACCAGCCCCACATCGTCTCGATTGGCCCCTACCACCGGGGCGATCCGAGCCTCAAGATGATCCAGGAGCACAAATGGAGGTACCTAGGTTGCCTCCTCTCCAGGACACAAAGCGTAGGAATCTTGCTGGAAGATATAATGAAGGCGATCGAACCGTTGGTGCCGAGTGCTCGGGAATGTTACTCGGAAGTTATCCACCTCGACACGGACGAGTTCATCGAGATGATGGTCGTTGACGGGCTATTCATGATCGAGCTGTTCCGGAAGACAGCTCGAATAGTATCCTTCGAGGCCAATGACCCTCTGGTGACCATGGCCTGGATCTTCCCATTCGTCTATCGAGATTTCCTCCGGCTCGAGAACCAAATCCCCTACTTCATCCTCGAGCGCTTGTTCGATCTGACAAAGGTAAAATTTTGAAATTCAAGACATCATCTTGTCGGATGGATGGGTGTTATATCATGTTTATCAACCTCTCGTAGGTAAATCCGCGAGAATCGGAACATTCCCTGGCCGAAATAGCGCTCGAGTTCTTCAACAACGCGATGCAGAGGCCTGATGAGGACATCGAAAGTTACCATCACATCACTGGAAGGCATCTTCTCGACCTGGTCCGATCGAGTTTCATGCCGCAGGTCAACCAGCTGGCCGAGCAGCCGCGCGGCCCCGTCCCGACCCACGTAATCCACTGCGTGTCCAAGCTGCGGCGGGCAGGGATCATGCTCCGCCGCGCCAAGCGCCACCGGAGCTTCCTGGTCGTGGGCTTCCAGCGGGGCCGGGGCATGCTCGAGATGCCCACGATCACGATCGACGACTTCATGAGCTCGTTCCTCCTCAACTGCGTGGCCTACGAGCAGTGCCACCACAGCAGCTCCAAGCACATCACCGCCTACGCGACCCTCCTCGACTGCCTCGTCAACACGTACAAGGACGTAGAGTACTTGTGCGACCGGAACATCATCGAGAACCACTTCGGGACTGACTCTGAGGTTGCCAGGTTCATCAATAACCTAGGGAAGGACGTGGCGTTTGATATCGACCGGTGTTACCTGGCCCAGGTTTTCGACGATGTGCACGAGTATTACAACAACAGTTGGCACGTCCAGTGGGCGAGCTTCAAGTACACTTATTTCGATACGCCGTGGTCGTTTATATCCGCATTAGCTGCGCTCATCCTGCTGGTTCTGACTCTGGCTCAGACTATATACACTGTCTATGGATTCTATGCTTCTGGTGGATCATAATCTATGTGGAACATGTATATAAAGATTCTTTCTTTTTCATGTTGCGGTTTGTCGTTGGACATTTGCGACCGGAAGGTGTTTGATTTTTTGTCTCAATGAAAAGAACCAAGCAAAGAGGATTGATTATGTAGCCTTTCTCATAGTGTAACTTCCTATTCCTTTATCATCTCTTCAAATGATCCACGGCTGCAAGAAAGGGTTTCGGAGTGCATATCTCATATAATATACCTTAAACTTCGATTCACGAGCTGTATTGGATCATCGGATGATCCATTGCATTAAGATGGGATTAGGATCTTGTCCTGGGCAATACAAAGCCATGTGTCAAAACACGACCAAACAATTTTGGGCCAGAGGTAGTTCTGTTTCGGAGGCTGGGTTGTTGAGTACCCATACCCAATGCTCATCCACATTAATAAAGGGATCTGTTTGGCTGTAGCAGTGATTCAACAACAATGTGCGATTCTTTTCTGAATCGGATCAATCTTCTGCCCTCATTGAATGGTGGACGAAGGTCGCAATTCATGAACAAGTTTTCATGTTCAAACAGCTATATCCCTAAAAATCGTCTGCAAGAACTTGTCAGATTGACTTGACTTGTGGCAATTGAAATGCTTATCTCTGTGCAGAAGTTCCAATTCATTGCATGGAGAAACTGTCTGCAGAACTTGGCAAGAAGAGCATGTCTTTTGACGAAATTCTCTGTCACACGAAAATATGATCCCACGAAGTGGCGCGCTGTCTGCTCGAGGTGCGGTGATCGATAAGGATACCGTAAAATCGGTAATACAATTCCACTCATGTAATAAGTAAACTATGGGTGGTCCAGACCATAAGATCAACTATCCATCCGACCATAAGATTCTGGTTTTTATTGCAGGCTAATATATGAAAAATCCAACAATTCCTGCTGGCCCAGTAACTCCTCCACGGCGACCTTACTAATGCAGAGCATTCATTGGCCCATTGCCCAAGATCAAACCTCCCAGACACTCAAACTCAAAACAAACCATGAGAGACCAGGCCAGCTCGAGAGACCTGACTCCTCCTGCAGTATATCTCCCTCTTGGCCAACTCAGGCCATCAACCAACTAAGCAAGGACTCCATCTCAAGGCTCCAAATACAGCTGTGCTCATCAGGGGAGAAAAAATTAATTATTGACCACTTAACTTTTTTTTAAGAAAACCCTTCTATTAGATTAGATTGAATAGCAAGCGCCAATATGATGACAGAGTTTTTTTTTTTTTTTTAATACGGGGACTGACTTAGTGAAATGGACCAAACAACATGAGCTAGGTGCCAGGCCATTACAATCTCATTATCAGTGGTTTTTAGTTAAGATTTGCACAGAAGTATATATGTCGTCCTGATGAGTAATATTGGTCCTCAAGCAGAGCAGAGTTGCCAATGATAGATAAAGGAGGAATCACATCTTGTCTTGTGTAGAGGAAAAGCAATACACACATATGGTGAAGTTTATATTTTTTCGGTCTATATCCAGAAGTCTAACGAATATAATTAATTAATTTAGTTCTAGACGAATGTCTGCTAGTCTTCCAAAGTGAATTCTCTTGGTCACAAAATTTGAAACCGAGAGTTTATATTAGAAGAAGAGGGAGCAGACAGTCAATTAAGGTGATAATTATGTCCCTACGAGGCACTTAAACGCATTGCTTGATGCATAATTAATTATCATTATCCTTGACTGCGCCCATTGATGTGGCACCCCCGTCCCCACTTAAGTTATCAATTTCTGTGCCCCATACACAGCACTCTCTGTGTACTGATCTCCTGGACCCGTCCCTCAATCCCCCCCCATGTTCATGGCCAACTTACACTTTCGATTTTCACAGAGATTTTCAAATTTACTACAGTGTTGTAAATTAGTGTACGCGATCGAGAATCGAAATGAGTTTTGAGTCGCAATGGAGGAACACGGTGAGTGCATGTGCGCCGAATTTACATCACGTATACGAGAGATATGCAGGCTGCGATGACAAATCAAGTGAATTTTAGAATTTTTCCAGCCGGGTTGTGACTGGGGTTCGCAATTGAGAGCAAACACTAAGAAATGACTTCATAAACTCAATCTTTTCTTCCTTATTACTTTATATCTAGAAATTTAACCCATCTTGACTAATCAGCTCAAGCCATTGGGTTGGCCCTGCCCTAAAAACCAGAACTCTTCGAATCATTCCAACTATATCGCAGAGATTTTATGTCGGGACGATTCAACAGAATTAACGGAAGAATAATTGAGGGGACAATTGACCATTTCGCTTGGGGCCGGTCCTTGCACGCAAGACCTACTGGAACCCTAATACGTATGGGTGAAATGTCAACGTCCTCCTCGACATCACACAGCGTTGGGAACTACTGCAATGGTGACACGTGTTCGTTGCCCAACTAGTTGGTAGTGACACGTCAGCAAAAGATTTTAGAGGTTGACCGTACACACTTTCTGGCATGCCAAATAAAAATAAGTTTCATCATTGGAAAACCATCAGCGCCTTAATCCCAGTCAACCGTATAATAATTCCCATCGACTAATTCGCCCAACTTGCATCTTTACCCTTCAGTTTCCACGCAGAAATCACTTTCATGTCTCTTTTATATGTCATTTCCCGGTAAATGAAGGAATACGTGTTTACGATTATAATTTTTTATTGAGAGGGTTGTTTGGTAAAGTATCACCTGAATAAAATTAAGGTAAAAAATGCATGTGTACGAATTCCGAGTAAACCCAATTGTCTGCGATGCAGGTCACTTAGACATGGAAGTTGAAAGCATCAACGTTAAAACCTCGACCAGGAGTCTAATCCTTTCAGATGTATACAAGGCTTTATCTGATAGGATGACTGCATATCTTAGGGTTTCATCATCACGCCCAAAACTAAAAGACAGGAAAACATTGCATATACGTACATATACATATATCATCTGCTATTGCAAGAGCAAACTTTGAGTAACAAAAAAACAAAACGAGAAAGACAGCAGACTTCGATTATTGGACATTTTTCTCTTCCGAGTTTCCAGCGCAGACTCCATAGGGTTTATCATGAAGGTACCTGCGAACAAATTAACCAAAACCACACATGCATATATATTATGAAGATGAAGACTAGGGTTTATTACGACTTATTATGCGTATGATATAGCAGGTACTTTTGTATATGTACGGATCAGGGGAATTTCCAAAGTTCTGGATCTTCGGTGCTTTCAGCTGCAAGATCATCCCCGCCAGCATCCAGCCGAGGAGGGCTAAGAAGCATCCCTTCTGCCATGTTCATCAGGACATTTGGCATATCAAATATCAATTCCTCATCGAAAAACTCATCATTCCCTACTGAAGTATTAAGGCCTTCAGATGTCACCGGAACTGGATTACTGCCGGCAGCTAGTTGCATGTCCGGCCTACCCCTGGAGACTAACGCATCCCCGGCAGCCCCGGCAGCGGCAGCAGCACTTGCGGCTGCTGCCTGGATGTCCCGTGGGGAGGTGGAGGCCGGCACTGGCAGGGAAGAGGCTGACCCAGGGAAGTTCAGCTCAGCCTCCTTGCCCTTCAGAGCCAAGGCAGCCACGTCATAGGCAGCCGCAGCCATCTCAGCAGTGTTGAACGTGCCGAGCCATATCCTGGTGGGCTTCTTGGGCTCACGTATCTCAGACACCCACTTACCGCTGCTCCGCCGCCTTACTCCCCGGTAAGTAGGGTGGCGGCCAGAGGCAGGAGGGGAAGAGGCATTACTAGTAGTGCTGCCACCGCCACCACTGCCCCCACTACTGCTGTCGCCACTGCCACCCTCGGTGTTGGCAGCAGGACTCGAACTAGGGTTTGAGCTATGCATTGAATGAGAGGATAGAACGACTCCGACTCAACAAAGACTATGATTACTAGATGATGATGGTGATGATGAGCTAGAGAAGCCATTGTTAATATATGTAAGCAGAGCTTACTGAGGATAGCTCCAGAGAAGTGCATACCAGCTTGGGATGTGGAGGGGAGAGGAAGATGAAGTCTGGGGTGTGTGAAGGAACTGGGTTGGAAGGCAGCTTCCCATTCCAGGTGATCGCTATGAATGGGTTGGAGGGCTTTTACATCTTTTCTTTCCCTGGGGGCTGAGAAATTAAAAGAGAGAACTGCGGGCAGTGTTCGGTGCATTGACGTCAAGAACAGTGATGTGTGCGGGGGATTTCAGCAAGCTGTCCATGATCTTCTTTGCCCGTCTATTCTAAAGTAGATTTGGTTACAATGATGGGGTTTACATATGTACTGTCTCCTGATGAGAGAGTGAATGCAGTGCGGAGAATGTCGACTTATATAATACATACCTGTGGCCGATGAACAATAATCCATCTTACGTCTCTTCCACCCTAGAGATGTCAAATCATGCATTCCAATTTCCCGTATGTTATTTCCCTTTCTATGCAGTAATAGTAAAATTTCACACTTCCGTGATAGATCGTTAAATATGTGAAAAAATCACTAGGAGATATTAGATTCGTTTTCTTTAAATTTAATTATTGCGAGTTATTGGATCAAATTGATGAATGATTCGGTGCGATTGAGCCTTAAAATTTTTCACATATGTGTATAATCTATTTCCGGTTGTGGATGCTAGCCTGCTTCAAGGTACGAGGTTGAGTGCGCAGTATTTACTGATGTGAGACACAGGATTCAGCGTGATGTTTCTTTTCTAAGCTTCCAGAATTGATATGTCAAAATATCTTATATTTTGCGCTTTCATCTATCTTTATATGGGATTTGGATTGTTTAGCACCTCCCATGTAGCGTGTAGCGTGTAGCGTGAGGTCGACACAAGAAAGCAGCACGCCAGCCATAGCAGGAAAAGAATGTGAAATGGGATGCAATCTTAAATTTATGGCTTCAAGACATTAGAATATATTTACACCATAATCTAAGTGGTAGATTGCAGGACATTGAAGTCATCTATTTTTGCCTTATATTTGATGTGTCAAAGGAAAAATTGTAATCTTTTTTAAAAAGAGAAACGAGTTTGTTATGCTAAGGTTATTAGCCTGTATAAACTAAAAATTCATATACTAGAAAAAGAAATTGTCATCTCTAGTTCCCGTACTGCCATAAGCCCTCATGTTGATTACCAGTTAATCTCAAACTGAATATGCAAGTTCTGCGGTCCATAACCGAGACCAACACTGATGAACTTTGGGAAGCAAACTGTTCTTCAAATGATTCCAATTCTTTTCCCCGACAATTACCGAATTTCCAGGATGATTTTAACAAAGAAAAAACCCCAAAAGTTTAAACCAGAAAAGGAAAACATGTCTGGCTGCATCTCAAAATTGAAAAGACAAATTTGGCCATCGTTCGATGCCTTTCTTTTCTTGATGGATAAAAGGAATTGTGAGAGTGGACAAAAAGAAAATCAAATTAGACGATGAGGTACATATGTATTGCACTGCTCAAGTTTGTGATGATTTGAAAGGAGAAATAACAACTCAATAATTACTTGAAATGATTTAATATCTCTTGTTTCTAAACAAAGTTAAGAATTCTGAATTTTGTTAATGGTCAAACACCTATAATTAAGAGATATATATCTCTTAGTAGACCTAAAATCTTATGTTTGGATTAACCGGGACTTGTTATGTTCCTGATGGCCAGTTATATTCAATTCATATTCGAGTACATCTTGTCACTGAGATGAAATCACGGTAACTAGTACGAGTACGGGTCTAAGTCGAAGGTAATGGAATAACAAAAACTGGGAACTTAACCAAGTACAGGGTTGAGTTAGAGATGATTCCGGAAAGTGCCGGTTAAACTTAATCATTTTTCAACTATTTGGGAGATATTTTATAAGTTATAAAAATAAATAAAATCGTATTTGATTATTATGGTAATTAATATGTTATGAATTTCATTGTTAATCAATTTCCTATTTAGGTTTAAGTTATATTTTTTTTTTCAAGTTCATTCGTGTCACTAGGCTTATAGAAGTTTTAGTAGTCTAATATTCTTGGAGTTTTTTTTTTCATGATAAGTAATAAAATCAGTGATCTTAACTTATCATCTGTATCATTGATCTTCCTCCATATCTTTACTTTTCTTCCCTTGTTTTATTTTTAATTTATCCATGGTATCAAAACAGGTTTATTCAGACAAATAGACACGTCTTGTGTGCATCAACCGCATAATCTTCGCAACATTAAAAGAAAAAGGAAAGCTTAAGAGATTTTGTAGGAGTAAGAGAAAACATTCTTTTCCTTTGTTGCACTGAAGCTCAATTATGGAGTAATTTCGGAACAAGTCAAAAAAATTGTGAAGTTGAATTATCATTATAAAATAAACATTTATTCAAGTGTTATAAATGTCTTATGGTTTAGAAAATCAAATGAAAGCATATTTGGTTACCATGGTTCTTATTACTGTGTGGATTTACGTATTCACTGAGATTTTTCACTTATTAATAATTTGCTCTTTATTAATGTCTTGAGCATCTTCCGCGAACCTTAATTTTAAATTTCTTCACTTAGGTTTAGATGCAGTAGCATAGAGACCATTGGTTGTTGATTCTTGGAGTGAATCATGGCGTTGGACATGTCGCAATCTTCCACCTAACTCCCCCAGCTTCCCAACACGTCTATAGTACACGATAGATGTAGGGGAGGCTGTGTCCTGCGCCCGAGTGCATGAACTTTCACCGTGACATATATCAACTCGAGCACTTGCCAATTAATCGATTAAACAACTCAGCTAATCTAACAATCGGTTTGCCCCCTTACCCAATTTCCGAAATCGCCAAGCTCATAAAATAAACTAATGAATTGTAAAGCATCATCAGATGGTGCTTAGTTTAATCTATCTCTTTTGCCTTTTTGCCATAACTGAGGCAGACAAGCAGACAATCCATGGCCACCATTATCGTGTTAACAGTGCAGTGTATAGTGACTTTCCACCCGAGTGAAGATCGCGGAACAGTGAAAAGATATCAATGCGCCGTGACAAGTAGGGATTGGTTTCAAGATGCGGGATGACTGAGGTCGTAAGACATGCCTGTAAGTACCTGCTAAACGCATTGGAGATTAATTACCGATTAGTCCCTTATCATGGAACATCAGGCGAGAACATCGACTGCAGCAGTGCCGATCTCTTGGGCCTGTCAACAAAGTCCGGACTGCCTCAAATAACAGCATTTTGCTTAGTTATGTTGGATTTTGCACGTTTCTTGTCCGTCTGAAGCGTTCTCCGAGTCCCAGGATGCGACATTCTTAGCCTCGTGTGGCTGTGTCTAGAAACTACGAACAGAAGTTGGAAAACTTGGGGTTTCTATCACTTCGGACTCATTCCCATTAAGCATTTCTATGTCACATCAGAAACGAAAAGATGCCCGTTAGAAAGAGATTGGGTATCACTGTATAGTGCAGTCGATGAACGGGAATTGGATTTTCATACAAAATATTCAGCAAGATCGTTCGGATATTGGATAAATGCAGTTCCTGTGCTTCAAGCTGCAGCCTTCCATTGGCTTCAGATAAGACCCCCGGCTAAAAGTCTTGTACTTCACCAAGAACTGCATCCAAAACAAAAAGGACGGAGACGAACTGGAGACATGGAAAGTCTTTAGGATTGCGAAGCTCTTCATCTACTCTAGAACAATCAAATCAATGTACGATGGCAGTTTCAGCAATTCCCTGCAAAAATGTATAAGACCAACGGATGAACGTCTCATCCTTTTCACTTCAGCTGGCCTGTTACAGTGCGTGCGGCTGCAGAAGCAAGAGAAGTGGCGGTGAACGCTCAGGATCAGCTTTTAATCGATCACCATCCATATCCTAAATTTTAAATACGCACCTCATTCCTTTCTCCTCTGTTAACACTGGTCTGGTGGAAGAAGATTGAGTTTTTATAGCCTCGTTTCAACCAATTGATTCCGGACCTTTTTCTGCAAATGCTGCTCCTCTTGTAGCCACAGTCCTGTTATTTCTTCAATAATTTTGGCTTCTGTCCCTTGGCTCTCTTCTTCATCTTTACCACGCTCCTGACCAAGCTTACTTCATTGATTCCTTGATCTTTGCTGCACATTCCTAGTTCTATAGGCAAATCCAGCGGCTGGAAGTCTTTCCATTTACGCCTTTGATGCCTTGCCGTCCTGTATCCGCTATCAGAGTACACCCACAAGCTCATCTACTACTTGCATCTCTAGGGAAAAAAAAATTCTCCATCTGGTCGAGATTGAGGTCTGATCAAGCCTTTCTTTGACCCTGTTCTATGTTACTTCTGGTAAATCTATGTCCTTTGAAATCCTCCCCCATTCACTTGTTTTTATTTCATTAAAATCTCCAATACACATCCAAGGCAGAGAGCTCTGCGCTGCCAACTGTCTCAATTGATCATCAGCCTCCTTGGAACGCTAGCTGTCAAGGCAGGGCCAGCAACTTGACATTTCCAGCTTATGGCTCTCATTGGGACCATGTAACTTTACAGAGCGCCAGCCACCACACAGGTACCAATCTTCTCTAATAACATCTGTTTTCTTAAGAGGGAATATTATAATATTTCATACTGAATTATCGTATAGTTTTATGCATATTATATTCATAATGAGACAAGGAAAACTGGATTTTAACTGTGGATTTTTCCCCTTTCCCAGTGGAATATTTCTTTAGCATTTATATAGATGTCCAGCACTGAAACATAGGATTCCAAGTCATCTCCAACGCCAACCATGGGAAACCCAGAGACGTACATTAATAAATTAACAACCCAATTCAAATAACTCAATCGAGAAACAAATTGTGAATCACAAGATATGTACATATAGCATTAACAAAGCGAATAAATTAGTGAAAAATGCTTGCTCCAAACTCCTCTCCATCTCTGTACAATTCCGTGATCAATCTGACAAAATTTGCGGTGAGCTTCAATGAAACTAGATGAACAGACACCTCGTATCGTTCCTCGCCAACCGCCATCTCATAACTGGAAGGGATCAATTCAACACGAAATCCCCGGTTTGCAGTATCTGGTAGATCCAATGGATCTGTAAACTGGTCGTTTATTCTGTCCCGAACAGTGAACTGAACCGGTTTCAAAGTACGAACTCCTGGCTTGACCGTCTCAGCTCTTTCCTCAGCTTCTGGGAAAACAATCTACATGCATCCATGCTGAGATCCATCGCTGCCGCTAGTGCCACAAACGCAGCAGCATCCTCAGTACATGCTACGTGCTGCACACCAACCTCGACCTCGGGTTTGCTGGCCTTGTCCACGCCCTGCATAGTTGAGGACATCACAAATCCTCCAGGGAGGAAATTCGGCCATGGCGATCCAAAACCCGACCCGAAGTCCGCAGATCCTGAACCCGACCAGTTCCCCGACCCGAAATCCATGCTGCTACTTGGGCTTGCCGTTGGGGAGAGGCTCGCGGTCGTGTCGATGACAAACTTCCCTCCCTTCCTGATGCTGACGGTGGACCCTGCAGCAAGAGTAGTGGCTTTGCTGGGGCTGGCAGCAGTGTCGGAGAGCAGCTCAAAGCGGTAGGAGAGGGCATCTGAGCCAGCCCTCTCCCTCCAGGCCTCGAGGCGGCCCCAGGGCTTCCAGGTATTGTGACCGGGCCGCAGGATGAGCCAAGCACCAGGGTTCGACCGGCTGACACGGTCAGTGCCCGGTGATGGGACGAAAGGGGTCACCATGGAGGCAGCTGCCACGGGAGAGCCGGAGAGGTCGTGGATGATGATCGACCAACCCTTCCGCTCTTTTGCTTGCTGGTCCTTATCACCGGACCCGAGGGAGGACAACCAACTCCTGGATGAGCCAGATTCGAACAGGGATGATCTGTTCAACACAAGCGCAGCATAGAATTAGACCACAACCATTTAAGGATTACTTGAAGAAATACAATTACAATGAATTGAAGTAGGAAGAATGAAATACGAATACAAATTTCAGGTAAAGTCTTAATCTTTCTATATCTTCTGGTCGATCAATTCCATCGTAACTTTTTTCCTTCATCAACTTTTTAACTGCCTGACCTATCTTATCTGATCTGACAGCCATTCACATTCTATACCAGGGTTTAAGATCTAAGAAATCCCTTTCTCCTCAATATAATTCGAGGAGCTAAGAACAGAACATGAAAAATAAATGCTCGGACTGAAAATAAAATTTGATCAAATTACTTACATCGATCTCAAGTTCCGCTCAGTGCTAGGGTTCCTGCAGCTGAACTTGCAGGTGAAGACTGGCTGTTTCACATTGCCCTGGACCTGGAAAACCTGAGGGCTGCACTCGGGCTCCTTCTCGAACTCGAACATGAACCGTGGGTCTGACTCCACCCTCACCGTCACGAAAACCTCCTCCGGCTGATCGGCCGCCCCGATCTTCACCCACCCATTGTGAATCACGAACCCCTTCGGCTCACCCCTCCTCAGATATTCCATCAGCTCCGGCATCGGAACCGGGATGGGAACTGCGACCTTCCCCAAGAACTTCCCTTTCCGTCCTCCTCCGCCGCCGCCCAACAGCCCGCACATGCCGTTACCTGATGCTCCGTGGCAGCGGGTCCTGTAGATCGAGATCTCGAGGCAGGGGTTGTTCTTGGGCCGCTTCTCGAATAGGAGCTTATCGATCTGGGCCTTGTCCAGCTCGAAGCAAGCCGCGAGGGACTGGGTGGAGCGGGTGTCGGGTGCGACGGAGTTCTCGGAGATGACGAGAGGGATCGGGGCGGTCTGCGTGGGGAAGGAGGATGACCTGGCACCGGCGGCGAACTTAACATCACAAGAGAAGGAGGTGGTGGAGCTCGAGGAGCGGCGGTTGGGGAGTCTAAGGGCCAAGTTGCCGACGAGGATCCGCGCAAACGGGCACCTATCCATTGTAGTTAACCTCCCAAAGGTCGGTAAGGATCGATATAGTCCGTTACTTGGGATTGGAGAGTTCTGTCCGATGCTCACTGTGGAGCTTGGAGCTAGGGGAGCAGTGAGGTTGAAGGGATGGAGGAGGAGGGAAGAGAATAAAAAGGGTAATGGGTTATGGAATAGGAAACAATGGGGAATCGAACGGGGAAAACTGGAAAGGAATAATGAGACGGAGACAGAGGAAGGGAGACAGGCTGGAATCTAGCTGGCCGCAATGGAGGAGGAAGGAGCACTACTACTAGTCTTCGAAGTTGACCCCACCTGACCAGAAATTCCTTTTCTGGTAAAATTGCTTTAATCAATACATTGATTTGAATAATTAATAACCATTTATATAGTCCTTTTAACTTGATGAATAATTCTCACATAATTCTATATTATTATATATGATTTGCGAAAAATATTAAATAATTTATAACAAATAAGTAAAATAGTGTAATAATCTAAACAAGTATTACAATTAAGTGATTTTATCGATGTTTTTCTTGCACTGTATAACAAGGTTGCGTCACTTGCCAACCCGAGATCTCTTTCTTACGTATGATTCCAATCTCCGGCGCCAGTTATTGATTTGACGGCCGAATTCATTAGATCTTATGAAGTTGATGCCACCGAGGTTCTGGGTGTTGACGTTGTTTTCAACCCGCCAGCGATGAAGATTTCGCTTTTTTTTTTCCCATAAAAATTTCCTTCTTAGTATTTAAGGTATAAACAACCGGACATTGGGGAAAAATTACAGATGTGTAAAAGCATTATTGTGTAAGCGTGAGACTAAGGTTGCTAAAAACGATATTTCTTTCTTTTTCGGCATTCCTGTAATTGGGATGTTTCCCCAGCGCAGCCAGCAATGCGACAGGTGAGCAGCCAGTTGAGAGGGGAAAGGGAGGTGAGCATTCCCCCAACCTTTGTGAATTCCTATGATTCTCGACTTTCACGTTTCGTTAGTACGATGCAGACTGGTCGCTTTTTAAAAAAAATATAATTTAAAAACAGTAGTAGTTAACATGGTCGAATCAGCCACTCTACTACATTGTTGGAGATTTCGTAATCAATTATAAATATATCAGATAAATTAAATAACCAGTAAGAACACTAGTTTTGTCAGCATAGTGCTATTGAATATCTCAGACAATCGAAGGAATCGGTGTCCGCTAATATTCAAGTTCAACTATCTTTCTTAATAATTTTACTTAGAATGAGACTTAAATACGATATCCTAACCTAACCAAATGCCACTAGAGTTATATTACTTTCATAAATAGCATTTGCAATTACTTTCATAAACAGCATAGCTGATGATGTGGACAACGGAATGCATGCTTGGGAGCCGTGCAGCTGAAACGTTGGGCTGGCGTACCACACGCGCACGTACACCAGGATCCAGCAAAGAGCATCTCCAATTCTTTTAATAATTAAAAAAAAAAAACAAAAGAAAATTGCACTGCCGACCCCTGTATTCTGTTTTCATTCGAATGACACCCCCAGAATTTTCAATTTCTAAGGTTTCACTTCACCACGTGAATAGAATCAATTCAAAGGTTTTCTCAGGCAATGAGAGTGACACTAACAACAGGCCGGGACACCCAGCTCCTCCTCTACTCTTACGATGGGAGAGTTCAAAAGTTGGGGTGTGGGCCAAAATATGATAAATCAATCCTCAAGGAGCAACAGATAAATTTTGTTTGATTTTTTAATATCTAAATAAACAGAAAATATTATTTATAACATCCTAACCTTTGTCTTCACTTCATTAATCATGTGAGCTGTGATTGACGCCCCACGTTTGGATGATCTAGCTTGCTTTTCCCTATCTCAAGTTTCTTTTATTTATTTTATTTAGTACCAAGAAATTCAATGAATACTGATCAATTTAGATTAAAGCCAGATGGAATGTAGTAAATGGAAGAATTCTCTCAGATGTAAGTCTTCCAATTTTGAAGATTTGAACTATAAACGAGACCTGAGGGAAAAAAATCATCTTAATTAAACTAATACATTTGTTTTCTTTTTCGTCAAAAAAAAATAATTCGGGCTCTGACTTAGCCGAAGGAGGGAAGGGTCGGTGATTCGGTGGGCTACAACTGCTGGACAGCTAAGACGAGCGGAACTTGCGGTTGAGTTGGCCCCACTTATTCAGAAAATTTCAGACCAGTCATTTTAAAATGACGTGGCAGGGCATAATTAGAAAGATTGTCGTAATTGTTAATCATGAGGATGATAATTGTTTAATAAATATTACTTTCAATTAGCCTAAATTTTTATGGCTCATATGGACTCGATTTCTTTATAAAATCTATTAATAATAATATAATATATAAGTGTACTAAACGTAATGATCTGGGCACGCACGCCACCGTCCTCCTCGCAGCAAATTCAAGGGGAACTTTCTTAGGTTGGATGTCGGCTTGGTGGAGAGATTCATGCACCCATGGCTGCAGCTGCACGTGTAGTTACCTCCCTGTCAGCTGTCTCTCCCTGGTTTCACAGATAGATTTTTGTCTCCAACCCTTTTTCCCACCTTCATATTAGTATAACAATAAAATATATTATGGGGATCGAAAATTCAAAAAGTAATTTGTAAAAAATAAGAATAAAACAGTGGGAGGTTCAATTTCCCACTTGCATTCGCATCTCTCGGTGATCCTGACACAGCATGTCCTTACACGTGGACTTGCTTGCGGATGTGAGCCTGAGATGCTTAAGATTAAATTGTGAAGTTATGTGGAGCCCAATGGGCCTTAATTGGAAGGTACCGATTGGTTGGACCATTTTTTATCCTGAAACGGAGCCCATTGGCTTCAAATTTATATGATTGGCACCACTCTCATTGAATAGATTTATTTTGAACCTAAATTAGTTAAGACTCGTTAAGTTTATGAATAATAGGTAGTGTGTGTATATATATATAAATTAAAAATAAGAATTTACCTTTATTTGGTAAAAATTTGCAGGTTGCTGTATATGGTAACGTTGTAATGCCACATAATAGGTCATGAGTTTTTGTTCCAACTTGGGTCCACGGCTTTTGAAGGATTTCTTTGCCAAACAAAAAAGCTGTCTCCTGTTTACCATAACAGTGATGAAAGACAAAATAACCACTTACTTACCTTCTATTCTGACAAATAGTGACAAATAGGATGAAATTAATTAATGGCTGAGTCGGCTTTAATTTATTTAGAGAATCCTGGATCCATGCACGCGTTAATGCCATGGACAATCTGATCCAAGGCTGGCTCGGGAGATAAGTGTTCCATGTAATGAATATTGCTTCCTGACATGCGCCATGTGAATATGGAAAATGGTTTCTGAGAGCTCCGGTGGCAGAACGACACTTTTCACGTTTTGGAGTATACAAGGATACTGAATTTCAAGGAGTTGGTCTGGTGTAAGAAAAAGTATTGGTCTCCTAGACATCCAATGTTCAAATCTCCTCAAAGGTAACGTGCTCCTGTAAATTTATTCTACTCCGTGCGCTTGTGGGTGCTCCTTCTTTTAGTTTATAAAAAAAAATATATAGGCCTAAAAGTTGATAAAAGGAAAAAGAAATAAAAGATTACGGGAAGTCCAATAATAAGAATGGACACATGGCATCTTAATCCTCTCATTTCTTAGGTTCATCAAAATATATATACACACACATATTCTTGGTCTGAAAAAGCATAACAAATAAAGAAAGAGAGACGGACAATAACTTATTTTGATACCAAATATTGAAACATGACACTGAGGACACTGATTACATACCAAGGCCCATACAAGTAACTAGAACGACGAACACGAGTCATAGAGAGCACCCGACAAAGTCTAAATGAAAGACAAAATGCAGACACAGGACAGACAGCAAACTGGACGAAGACACATAAACATAGGACAGACAGCAAGGGACCAAATATTCATGGAGTATTACTCATCAACTGTGGATGAGTAATAACTAATCAAAATCGATTTAAATGAGAATACGTGAACGGTTTCCATTTGAACTAATTATAATAAGTTAATACTCATCCACAGTGGATACAAATGCGGACTGTTTGTGTTGGGCCCCGCACAGTCGGACAACCCTAGAAAGCTAGCTAGGGTTTCAATAGAACCCTGCTGGTTCATAAGGATAGTCATATGGAACGTTGGGGATCATTACATTATTGAACCCTCCAGCATTGAATCCTCCATTGTTAAAACCTCCAACATTGTTGTTCACATCACGGGGCATAATGAGGGGCTCGCTTGGAGCCATGGTAGTGGAGCTAGGCTCAGCAAAGTAAGGCTGTTGTTTTTCAGTTTTCACCAGAATCAACTTAACCTGCTTGGTCACGCTCTCCTTGAGCTCCTCAAGTGAAGCCTTCAGCTGCACAAGCTCCGGGAGGCTGAGCTCCTCAACCGGCCTCTTCCAGCAGCACTGCATCTGGGTCACCATCATCGTCTGCTTGATCTTCTTTCTGCTCTTCTTCTCCGCCTCAATCTGGCCGAGCAGCCGGATGAGCTTAGCATCCAGTTCACTCACGGTGGCATTCCTGTGCATCACTATGGCCTGGAGCAAACTGCTGGGAATTAGGTTCGGTCCCATTGAGGAATGGGTCGAGGACTGCCCCCACGGTGGGGTTGCTGAAAGAGTAGGCCTTGTTTCCGGGGGAGAAGATGATGATCGTGATTTCTGCATCACAGAGAGTGGAGAGCTCGCTGGCTTTCTTGAAAAGGCTGGTGCTGCGCTTCGAGAAGGTAACTTGGACGTTTCTCTCGTTGTTTATCTTGACCATTTGAATCTTCTGACGGCCCCTGGTCCTTTTTGCTATGGCTTGGTTAGGGAACTGCATGATTAGGATTAGAACAAAAACGGGTGCGAAGCAAGCTGATAAGGAAAAGGAAGAGGGAGCGAGAGGAGGAGCTTGTTTCATGAATGAGACTAGAGCACGAGTGGAAGGCAAGCTGCGTGCCTGAGAGGGGATTTTATAGGGGTTTCGAGGGATCGGAGTAATATTTATGCAGTCGGGCCTGGCAAATTTTACTCAGATTTTCCATGCATTCAATGTGCTGCTGCTGAAGAGGTTGTGGTCTTTTAACTTTGCACCATGATATCCGAAGAACTAATCCAAATCAAGTGATGAAACTCTTTCAATTACACATGTACGTTTTCTATTCATAATATTCAAATATGAAGTATGGATTAAGGATAAGATGTGATAAACCACATGATGCAATTTATGTTCAAGTTAAATCTTGTTTTAAATCCAATAGATGCATGAAATGTATTTTTTTTACAATAATTTGGAAAAAAATTCAATTATTTAGTGAAATTAAGATAGCTGCCATTTTATAATGATCGCATCCTCTTTGTCTAGAGTGAAGCTCTATCCGACGGATTATGTGAGGATTTTATTGTATGAAATTACACGCTAATGGAAGATGTATACGTCCTATTAGGGGACCCGACATGTTGTTGAATAGAGTCAATCACAGTCTAATTATTATTTGCTTTGCTAAAGTTCTTACTCGACGACTTTTGTTATCAGAAGGAAGGCACGTTTGATTCTAGAGAAGAGGACAAGAAAAAGGGAAACGAAGGGGCACACCAGCGCTGGTCAGATTTTAATTATATACAAAGTATTCGATGTGCTATAGTTTGTTTGCATATTTGATTATGTAAGCAGTCTTTGCATATTCGTTTTGCACCCGGTGCTCCGGCCATTCTCCTCTCGACGTTTGGACCTTTATATATATATATATATATATATATAGCTGAAAAAACCTTAATTTCGACAATTCTACTCAAGTTAGGATTGTCTTCACATTGGATCTCTCATTATCTTAACCTTTTTTTTTCTCCAGCAGCTTGTGAGTTTACTTACACCAATGTGCTTTTGTAATATGTTTTTTTCCAATTTATGCTGCGCTATCAACCGGAGATAAATAGTGAAGCGATGTTTTCTCCGCAAATTAAATTCTCACACTGATGAATCCGATGGCCCAATTGACCAAAACAAATGAAACGTGGCCCGATACCTCCATCGTTCATGGGCCAACCGCTCTATTTTGCTCTAATAAAAGCAGTCATCTTTACCAAAAATGGGTTAATTGGTTGGTCGACCCACCTCGAACCTGTAATAATCTGAGTTTATTAGGCATCGGGATAACGGGGTGATATGAATTGAAGAAAAATATGCCTCTTTGCTAGAATGAAATTAAGTAGGAAGCCTTTTATCCATAAAAAGAGATGTGAAGGACTATTTTACTGATAAAAAATGATTAATTCGTTATATGGAGAATTATACAACTGGATCAAGCACTAAATTTGAGCTTTTTTTCTTACCGGACAAAAAATGCTTTTGCAATTTGAAATACAAAGATCACCGGAACGCAGACGAAGATCTCCCCGCGCGCAGAGAGGGAGAGGGACAGAGAGAGATGGATGTTAGGCAGAGGCTGAGGGGAGCTTCAGGTTGGAACACCTGACAGGCGGCGAAAGCTGGACGAGCTAGGCGGCGCGTGATTCCCACTCGCCGGAGCTAGAGCGAAATTCCAGTGCTCCTGTCTTCTGGGCTTCCATCGTGCTCAATAATATTTAACTGACCCAGCGAACTTACCATATGTATTTAATTCACCCTAAACAGAGGAGAAAAACATTGTATTATTCATTAAAAAAATGCAGTTTTTATGGTGAAGACGAGAGAGGCAGAGTCAATGGGCGGCAGAAACTGAAAGGTGGCTGTGGTTGACCGTTGATTCAAGTGGGCAAAGATTAATCTCTGTTGATATGTTTATACGGTTAGATTAATCTGGTAATCTAAACACACAGACTTCGACTTTTCCTTGTTTAGGAGTGTTTACTAGATATTTTTAACGTTAAATTTCCTGTCAATGTTGACATGTCCTTTTTGATAAAGGCAAATTCTTTACATATTCTATGACACTAATGTAAATTCAATCTTATCAAGTCTTACAAGCGCAAGGATGAAGATAACTTCAAATAACAATCCTTGATTGTGAAGTGATGTGAAATCATAGTTTTTTTTTTTTGGTAAATATTGAAATTCCATTAATCAAAATGATTGTACAATAATGGACAAGATTTACAACATTAGGGCACTAAGATTTGGAGACTGATTGAACTTAATGGCCAAGGACGGTATCAATGCTATTCTTGATTTGAGCTGGTACAATACCATAGTCTTGATACTGGAAATGGGTCTTTGTTTTTGTTGAAAAATCCTCTCATTCCTTATCCTCCAAACTATATAGATGAAGCACGTATAGGCAAGCTTGTAGATAATAGAAGAGAGAGATCTTCCTTGCTTATAGCGTATTGCCCACTCCAGTTCAGCATTCCAGTCTCCTACACTTCGAGAAATTTCCAAAATAGCCAATATGTCAGACCATATTTGATTAGTAGCCGGGCAAGAGAAGAAAAGATGGTCTCTAGATTCAAGTCTCGTCCCGCAAAATTCACACAAAAGATTAGGCAAATGCTGCCAGTGGGATAGGACATCTTTAGTGGGTAATCTATTAAGGATAGCCAACCAGCAAATGAAAGAGACCCGAGGTATATAACCCGAGAACCAAATTATCCTGCACCATGGGACTTTAGGCTTCCTTGGTCGTATACTCTCACAGATATCAGAGATCCTAAAATTCACTTTGGAGTTCCAACAAAATTGATCTTGCGTAGAGAAGGAGACCGAATTTTGAATGGTGGGAATGAGGGCCCAAGCAACTTGGTCAATACATCTCGGCCAGTGCCATGAATTGTCAAAGTACACAGAAGAAAGCTTTGCATAAGGACCAATAGATGGGAAAGTGAGCTCTTTTTTTAGGTAAAGCAGAACATAGAGGACCTGGATCTGACCACTTATCATACCAAAAGAATAAGGATGATCCAGAGCCCACCTTGGCTGAGATGAAGTCTCCAGCAACGAGTCTGAGCTTGAGCAATTTCCTCCAGCTCCAGGATCATGAGCTCGAAATTTTGATAGTCCAAATGCATTTGAATTTGAGAAGGAACTTGTTGGCCCAAGCTATCCATATAGATCCAGCATTAGCAAGTAGTAGGCAGAGGTTCTTAATGATACAAGCAGAATTCCATGACACCAAATCTTTGAACCCCATACCTCCTTCACTTTTAGGAAAGCATAAGTCAGTCCACTTGACCTTGGCACCCTTGCAAGAGTCGCTTTGACCATGCCACAAGAAACTAGCACATATTTGATGGATTCTTCGGATTACCTTCTTGGGGAGGATAAAATGAGTACACCAAAATTGTGTCATGCTTTGAAGGACTGATGAGATGAGTTGAGCTCTTCCTGCATAAGAGAGAGTTTGAGCTGCCCAACTTCGCACTCTAGCTGTTATTCTATCGATTAAGCTTTGACAATCTTGGTATCTAAGCTTAGTGGAGGTCAATGGAACACCAAGGTATCTTACAGGAAGTTCACCCTGTTGGAAACCGGAGATGGTCGCAAGAGTGGCTGTTATTCTATCGATGTGAAATCATAGTTAATAAGTCCAAAAGCCAAACATAAAGCATACTTCACAAGCCTGATAAAAACTTGACAATTGTAATTAGTTCTAAGGCAGCCATCTTACGCTCGGGTTGTTGCTACAGGAAAAATTATTGATGACTCCACTTTATTCACTGAACTGCCTGTCACATAAAAAAGGAATGCGAATTCATCTTCTTTTGTCAAAAATATGAATAGAGATGTCTTGGCACTGTACATTTTCCAGCTATACAACTTCAAGCACCAGAAACGTCGTCTTTGCTTCATAGGTTAATTTAATGCACAGACCAATAGTTGTTGAAGTAAGTTCCTTGCTTTGACCTTTCTCTTCTTGTCACCTCCACCTTCCCTTGTCCCCTCCAAAAACCATAACAAGAGCAGAGTACCTTCTTTGTAATCCCCACCCCCTCCCCTTCAGCAAAAAAAAAAAAAAAATCTCCACCTCCTGTCTCTTCACAGAAAATCCAAGCTTCCGCGGATTTTACAACTCGGTTTCCCTCTTTTGCTCCTCCTACTCTCAAAGTCCTAACCTTTGATTCCTGGGACTGAAGATCTCATCTGCACTTTCCCAAAAACATGGCATTGGCTGGAGATCTAGCTGTTGCCTTCACCAGAGGTGTTGCAAGGAACTCAGATATTGATTCCGGGAATTGGCTTTCTGGGAGACTCTGCAACAATGTGGGAATGTCCAAAAGTAACGTTTCCAG
This sequence comes from Lagerstroemia speciosa, assembly GCA_037672795.1. Lineage (NCBI taxonomy): Eukaryota > Viridiplantae > Streptophyta > Magnoliopsida > Myrtales > Lythraceae > Lagerstroemia > Lagerstroemia speciosa. The sequence goes on from CM075291.1 coordinate 1,361,920, forward strand.
TGGTGGAGTCAGAGCAAGTGTGCAAGTAGGTTTTCAGCCAAAGGAGGGTCTGAGCAAGAATGTGAAGGGGGTTTTAGGGTTTGATGTCGTGTCAGAGTCAGAGCTGAGAGATAAGGGGTTCCTGGGCATGAGGAAGACAAAGCTTGTATGCACTGTTGGCCCTGCCTGCTCTTCAATGGAGGATTTGGAGAAGATGGCCTTGGGAGGGATGAATGTAGCTAGGCTTAATATGTGCCACAACACAAGGAGTTGGCACTTAGATGTGATTAGGAAGATCAAGAAGTTGAATGAGGAGAAGGGGTTCTGCATCTCTGTGATGATTGACACTGAAGGGAGTCAGATTAATGTGGTTGATCATGGAGCCCCTTCCTCTGTCAAAGTCGAGGTGAGTGAGCATAGCTCATAATATTTGTCTCTCCGTCTCTGTTAAATATTTGCCAGCCAAAGTCTATGCAGATTCTCAACTAGTTCGACTTTAATCAGTAAAATTTTCAAGCAAAACCTGTAACCAAAAAAAAAAAGGAAAAGGTTGTTACATTCTCTATCAAGGTTGAAACTAGAACCCAATATTGGTATTCGCGACATTGTATTCATAATTTGGCCTTTGATTAGTTCAAGGGCTGCGTTTATGTAGTAGAGGATGAAGCAATCCATGTCTGTTAAGCTTGCTCTTGCTGTGCGATGGTTATATTCTCTCTGTGATCTTTTTCCATATTAGTATTCTGGTCCAGTGCCATTTTCCTGTCGAGCCTAAACTATCTCAAGGTTCAGCCCGAGTTAGTTTCAAGTTGACCTTGTGGGCTAGTGCATTCTAATCTTTGTCCTGCTCATATCTTCAATTGAAAATTTTTGCTGCTATTCAGTCTTGAGAGAAATAATCTTAATAATACAGATTATACTAGCAGTCGTATATTTCAACTTGATATGCTATAAGTACTAATCTCCAACGGCATTGCCTTTCCCTTGGAGTATTAGGAAGGCTCAATCTGGCTATTTACAGCAAAGAAGTTTGAGGGTTCTCGCCCTCACACAGTTCAAGCTAACTATCCAGGCTTTTCTGAAGGTCGGTATTGAATTACAGGAATTTTTCTCGAGCATCTTTTTTACACAGATACACATTAGCTCCATATTTCATGTTGAATGTTTTTTGGAAGGTATTGAGATAGGAGATGAACTTGTGATTGATGGTGGGATGGCAAGTTTTAAAGTGATAGAAAAAATTGGGAACGATTTGAAATGCAAGTGCATAGACCCAGGACTGTTCCTTCCTAGAGCAAAGTTCAGCTTTTGGCGAGATGGGAGAATTGTGGAGAGGAGCAATGGGTTGCCAACTCTATCAACAAAGGTACGTTAATTTATTGCTAAATGATAGGTCAGTTTCAATGTACTACTTTATCATAGTTCAATAATGTTCTCTGAGTACTGAGGCAAAAGAAAGCGGATTGCTGCGTACTCCTTCAGCACTTTGTAATGCTAATGATGTGATGTTTGTTTTTTGTCGGAGGACATCAGAACTCTGCAATGTGCTTCTCATTCTAAAGTGTAGAGATAATAATAGTACTGTTGTTCATGAATTTGCTTTGAACTACTTCAGATTATAGTATTAAGAGGGTCTCAAAGTTGTTAACAGTTCTGTGGAAATAAGCTTAAACTATCAAGCTGTGCAAAACAGTGGTCATAAACTTGGGAAAATAAATTGTGCCCTATGGTTTTCCCCTTGCTAGTAGCCTAGTGCTAATAATTCTTTTTTGTTTTCTGCTTCATTGGCTGTAGGATTGGGCAGACATTGACTTTGGTATTTCAGAAGGTGTTGATTTCATCGCTGTATCGTTTGTAAACGATTCCAATGCCATTAGTGATCTAAAGGATTACATCTCCACAAAATCACCCAAGTGAGCGCCGAGTCACTAAGTGATTCTTCCAAACTATTGTTTTTAACCTCGAAGTCACATAATCTATGGAACAATATGATGCATTTAACGCAAAAATAAATTCAACACTTGTCCATTTCAGGTCCATTAGAGTGTTGGCAAAGATTGAGAGCCTCGAGGCTCTTCATAAACTAGAGAAAATTGTGGAGGCTTCTGATGGAATTATGATTGCTCGGGGTGATCTTGGTGTAGAGATCCCCCTCGAACAGATACCTGCAGTCCAAGAGAAAATAACTTATTTCTGCCGCCAAATGAATAAGCCTGTGATAGTGGCTTCTCAGCTTCTTGAGTCCATGGTTGAATATCCAACTCCTACCCGTGCTGAGGTATCACAATAGACTAGACCACAAATTTCATGATTTTGGTCGGGTTGTATAACTTCCACTTTTGGTGAAGAAAAGTACTCTACAAAGTTTTGGACATAGTTTTAGAAGCTGGATTTGATTGGCCAATTGGACTAGTCTGACCGGCGAGGTGATTCATGCTAGGAAAATCAAATATAATTTCTCCTATGAGTTGGCTGATTCATGCTTTGAAAGAGTCTTCTTCTCCTTGCACATAATTTGAACCAGAAGCATGCTAGATGCAGGCTCAGGTTCTGACAACACTATTTTAAAATTTGGAGCATACCATTTTACATTATGGAAAATGTAATCTAACATACTGACAGAGTTATTTGCATATGATAAGGTTGCAGATGTGTCTGAAGCAGTTAGACAATATGCGGATGCTTTGATGTTGTCTGGTGAGTCTGCAATTGGATCTTATGGACAGAAAGCGCTCTCTGTCTTGAGAATGGCAAGCAATCGAATGGAGTCATGGAGTCGTGAGGAAAACCGGCAGAGCCTTCCGCACAGGCGCCAGCTCGGAGTGTCGCTATCCGAGCAGATTGCTGAGCAAATCTGCAACTGTGCAGCTGAAATGGGTCAGTTCCTCCGTTCCCTGAGCTTTAACATTGCCAACATATTACCCCAAAATATGTCTCCTCTATGTTTCAATGTAACTTTAACCCAGTCCTTAATTCATGCGTGTTCCTCAAATTGCAGCCAACAACCTTGGGGTCGATGCGATCTTCGTATACACAAAGCACGGGCACATGGCATCCCTGCTCTCACGCAACCGACCAAACTCTCCGATATTCGCATTCACAGATGTGGAGAGCACCCGTATGGCTCTGACCCTGCAGTGGGGAGTCATCCCCCTCTTCGTTGACCTCACAGACGACATGGAAGCGAATATAAAAAAGTCAGTCAATCTGCTGAAAATGAAAGGGATGGCTCGAGAGGGAGATGCTGTGTTGGTGGTATCTGATGTGACTCCAACTTGCTCGGCCTCCTCGACCGCATTCCAGTCAGTCCAGGTGAAGACCATATCCTAGAGGGCACAAGCCTAAGCCCGGTATGCAACAAACATGGTTTGAAGCAATAATGAGACTGCTAGTATTGGCTTCATCAGTCGAATGAGTACTTTATCAGATTTCTCTTCTCTTGTTAGCGTGGACTGATGGAAGTTTTGTTTGCCTTTATCATATTTCTCTTCTCACCATCAAACTGCCGTTCAATAACAGCAATTAACTACAATAGGACTGTGGAACATCTGGCACGAGTTTTGAGATGAACATTGAACCTTGAATCTGGTATGCAATGAAATTTGAGATAATTTAGTGCGTCTGTTAAGCCTTATGAACTCATGAGGACCTCTGGGAAGCTCGTTTTATTGATGGTCTGTGGAAGCTGTCAGGGCCAGTTCTGTGTCTCGATACACGAACCATGGAAGTGATGATCCAAGTTGAGCAGAACTCTGTAATTCGAAATATCGATTGAGTGAGGATGTTGAGGTCTAATGGGCCGATGGAGTTTGCAGCATTTGACACGATTCAATAAGGTTGCAAAGTTGATTTTGGCATACAATATGGTCCAAGGTTCCCATGCTTTCCTCGTGCAGTTAAATTTGGTGAGCGAGACTTGTCGGGGCATTAGCAAAGTTCCAAGATCCAAAGTCCAAATTTGGGAAAATTTGCTTGCACGCCTCGTAGTCCTATGATTGCTCCACAAAACTTGTCCCACCCCCAATTGGAAATTCCAATTTTCCACTCCACCGAACATGATTAGTTGAACTAAATTATACATGCGAAAATATAGAAAAATTGGAAATGAAACAGGTAAATCTTTTCTGAAAAAAATAATTTAAGACAAATTTTAGTGAGATTACTAGATGTTACTTGGGAAAAGCTGAAAATACGAACTTTGTTGGATAGCATGCATTTAGAAAAGGATGGATTACAAGAAGATTTAGAAATAGATGTGACCGTGAGTGGAAGAACTAAGTAAATTATATAAAATTGGCAGATTGGAAAAGAATGTGGGTTTAATTTAAAAAACGCAAAATGTCAAAGACAATATGAGAAATAAAGAAAATCGTAACCAGATTTGCTTCCTCATCCACGTCACCACTTCCCCGTTTCCTTCTCTCTCTAACGGCGCACCCTGTAATCTCAGCCACAGAACATAACGTCCAACCCGTGAGCGCACTCTAGCCTACCATAGTTCAATATTACTAAAACGCGCCGATCAATTCGCACCACAGAGGCGGACCCGCCACGCTTGTCGTAACCGCTTCCCTGCTTGCCCCCAAGTCTTTAGCGTTCTTCCTCTCTCTTGCACTCAAATCCTCCAGTATGCTCCCATAAATGTGAAATCTTTGCTCCTCTGAGGAGAAATTGCATACGCGAATGGCTTATTCATTTCATGCTGTGAAGTCCCCTTTGACGGCAGTCTCTGCCTCGGGACCCAGGACGAAAACTGGCGTTCTTGGGCTGAGGAGCGGCTGCTGCTGCTGGACCCCTTCGCCGCAGGCCGCAAGGGGAGGAAGGTTGAGGGTGTCGTGCAAGGCTCAGGATGAGGACAACAGGAGCAGCGGAACCGGCAAGTTGCCTTTTTTCTTTTTCTTTCCTCGTCCTTTTCCCTCAGGATACAAGGACTCTGCTCTGTTGTTCTTGTCAGACTTTGTCTCGATGGAAATAAAAAATATTTATTCTGATTTCTGGAAGAATTGGATCAAACGTGATAGCTTATGTATCGTCATTTGAGATTGTCGTGGGTGTCGTGCAAGTTGGTTAGGATGCATCACTATCAACAGCAGCATATGTTTAATAGTAATTTCGTAAGGTTCGATGAGCATGATGATTTGTTGGATTGCCTTGATTGAAAACTCTTTGAATTTCATGTAGAAACTCAGGACACTGTCTGTTGATTTCGAGTCTATTTGGAGACTCTTATTGTTCTAAATGGAATGGAATGGAATAGAAGCGCCATGTAGATTGGATGGACGTAGTTTTGTTATGGTACACTATGCTATGCCCTCCCATTACCATTCCTTATGCCAGCATAGAAAGTTAAAACCAAGAGAGCGCACAGTGATTCAATGATTTTTGTAAGACAAGTGCAGGTTTAGATGCATGCTGCGGAGTATCTAAATGTCATAAGAAAGAAGTGTAGCATCTAAGTGCAGATGATCTTGTGCGCACTTCCATGCGAGATCACAGGCCCTCGATTTGTATTCTGTTGCCTAGCATGTGGACAGTTTTAGTATATCAATGTTTCCTGAAAGCTTTCATCCTGTGATCTGACTTTACCTTTTCAAATATTTTCAGGTGAAGAGCCTCCAGAGTCATTATTTATGAAAGAACTACGGAGGAGAGGCATGACTCCTACCTCTATCCTCGAGGAAGCTAAGAGGACGGATGATGATTCGGAGGAGGGATTTCTGGGAGAGAAGGATTTCTCGAGAAGGAATGCAGTGTCTACTGAACCAGGAACCAATTTAACTAATCAAAGGGAGCAGTCTATGGCATTGAACAGTGAGGGCCTTGAGGTTCACAAAAACCATTTTCTTTTTATCAACTGTAACAGTTTTGAGGCTAGCTAGACTCTCCATTCATTAGTTGTAGAACTCAGATAGTGAATTGCAGTCTCTTACCACTACACTAATTAATTCATCTGCACGGTCTTCATGATCTTAAGCTGCCATGGAGGTAGATGGTCATGTCTTACATTGAAACCAGTTTCAGATATTATCCTGAGGAACAGTTTTGAGCATTTACTGAGAGCAAATTTTTCGGTATCTACCTCTCTTATCATGAAATAACCTCAGAGGAGGATACATCTAATTTATAATGCACCGTTCTGACATAAGGGCTGCACTTCCGTGTTTATCTCTTTTCAGGGCCTAATTCCTCGGGCTAAACTATTGCTGACCTTAGGAAGCACATTCTTCGTGGGATTTGTCCCATTGATCCTCATAACAGTGGCATTTTTTTCTGTTCTCTACCTTGTAAGATGCCTGTCTCAGTTCTTCTGATTCTTCTCTCGCGTTATGTATCAAGTCTGCTTATTACTCATGGCATGACCTCTCTTCGGGGCAAATGATTGTGGACATGGAGTTCCTTACTCAAGACATTTATATATAGTTTTAGCTTCTTACTGTGCTTCTCATATCTTCTGCCTTCTTTCTGACAGTACTTTGGACAAACATTCATTCACGATGCAAGCAAGCCGCAGATATCCCCTCCGCAGTATATCGACCCTTACGCACTGTTGGAAGATGAGAGGATCTCCCAAATGGCTCCCCCTGTCAAGTGAAAGGGGAAGCATTTGTTTCCGGTTGCTCCCTTTGGGATTACACTGTCTCCACTGCCATGCCAGTGCTCCCATTTATCAGTCCCTCTCTATGTAAATCCTCCATATCTAGAAAGAACCCTCTTGCATAGAAAAGATATACAGTCTGATGGTTGTTACAGCAGTTCACTGCTCTCAAGCTGTTGGATAGTGTTAAATCCTCCAGTATCTTGCAAGATGTTGTAATTACTTGTGACTCATCAATGCCCAATGGCTAAAATCCCGAGAAACCGCCTCCGTGCTTCCGGGACTTTCACTGATGTGTTTTGACTACGGAATTTTTTCAGTTTGTTAATGGTTTGTTCAGCAGATTATCTGATCCTCGATATCATAATTCTGCATTCACCTGATGAAGTCGGGGTAACTTGATCCCTTGCTGACACCCCTGCAGCTTGGCAGCAAGATTCCTGTACATTTACCATTTCAAGATATGAATATAGCTTCCTCCCTGATGCATTTATCAATGGGAACTGCATAGGTGGGAAATTTGGATTTGAATGCCCGCGAGTAATTCTTCCATACAAAGATCTTGAAGCATGGAGCTGTACCTAAATCGGATTATGATTGCAATCGATGAAGCTTTATACATAGAGAGGTCCGATCATCCCTGCAGCACTGGCAGTACCTCTGAAGACACTGAAATTAAACCTCTCTTCTCCCAAGCATCGGCTGCTAATATGGCGAACATCATGAATGCCGGATAAGGGAAGCTTGATTAGTGTATACTACCCTGCAGAATCATGCTAAACTTCCATTAAACTGATAGCGGCAGACCAGATGGTTGCGGAAACCAATCGTGCGATTCACTTTGCAAGGATACTATGGTTGGAGAGATATAATCTGCAAAGTAAGCTCCCCAGACTCAAAGTCTCCTGCCTACTGCCCTCCCCCACAGAAGCCAGCGGCTTTCGAACAAAAGTTAATTAGCTTTTCCAACTCGAGATTCTTCATTTAGAGGGCTGTGAGAGGCTTGAGGTTCGAGGCTCTACCAACTCCTCCTTCCAGTTCAATCAGTCTAAAGCTTGGTGGTAAGTCGATCTGGTCTTTTCCAAATCTAGGGTACTTGTTCAATCTAAAAGAGTGTTGCAGGCTCGTGGAAGTGCCTCCAGGTGCCAGGAACCTATCTAAATTGGATCTCTCACCTCAGAGAGCTCTGCCCTAAAACCTGTTGGCTACAACAAAGCCTTCCCATGCTGGATCGACCTTTTATATGGTGGGGATTTTGCTCCTTTTTTTTTTTTTTTTTCACTGGGGGGTCGTCGTATCGTTTGAACTTGATCGTGTTCACAGTTACGCGTTTCCAAGTGCTTGAGAATAATCCTGATTCCATGCCTTTGGTGTCTAATATCTCCCAAAAGGTTGTATTACCAGGCTGACCAGGTTAACTCGCCTCAATGGTCTTGAGGCGGATCGAATCTTTGCATGGATGTAAAGCAGTTCTAAACTTACTGAATTTGTCGACGCTCTACAGATAATATTACCTGCTGTACGGAATGATCTGGTCAATTGGAGGGTTAAGCAAGGTAAAGGGAGAGTGATGGCTTGCATTAGAATTGTAGAAGATCACACGTCGCCTCGATTACTCAGCGCAAGCCTGGTCTTTAGGAGATGACTCTTGAATTACATCTTTCTTATTCCACTGTAAGTTATCCTTCTTAAATCCGTGCTTGGAAACAAGAAAGTTGCTATACGGAAATCCATCTAGATTTCATACTTCCTGTTGGAATATGTCTCGGCATAAGCCGAAACTCAAAGACTGGAAGATCTAAGTAACGAATTAGAGATCAGATTCAAGATACGAGATATGTGCGAACAATGATCAACGGTCGAGATCATGGTTGGAAATACGAAATATCCTGGATAGAATTTTGGTGATATTTGAAAGATTTTATGAATATTATTTTCTCGTTTGAATGTGATATACTGAATCTCGTAATCTATTTGATTTAGAAAATATACATTGATAATATTTTCTACGATATCAAATAGAATACGGTCTTGTGTTATAAATAAGGTCTTGTGCGAGTTATGAAGGCAGTGTCTCAGTGCCATGAAACCCCGAGGGCCTGGGTGAGAGAGTCCGGTGAGAGATTAACAAACTTCTTTGTAGTATGACGTAAGAACTTGAGAAATCGGACGGTAACTCTTTTCTGAATGTAGTTTGTAATAGGGCTTGAGATTGATAGTATTCCTAAAGGCTGTAATTTCCTGATTTGATTTAGTGGAATCTCTTGTTTTATCTGTGGTTGTTTCCCTCGGAGTTGAGGGTTTTTCCACGTATATCCAGTGTCAAGTTTCCGAATTTCTCGTTTCATCATCTCGCTCGGGACACCCAGAGACCTGACAGACGATATCGGAGAGATCATCGGTCCCCAACACTTCTAATCCTGTTATGCTCAATTATCAAGTAATCACACATGGATTAGTTCTCATGAAACATCATAAGAGCTCAGAGTTTCCAAAACGAGCTCCCCTTTAGCTGAGAAAACACTGTACGATTACAGATAAAACACTTCACTGTACCCCTGACCCCTTTACCCCTTTATTTTCCCCAGCCACTAGCTATACCAATTGTCTATTGCTCAGAGATAGGCCAGCAAGTTCAAAACTCGAAATTTGATAAGCCTTAACACAATCAACATGCTCTCTTGATATGCCACTTCTGTGAAGAGGGCGATTGAGTAAGCGATACTGAATAGAGAACTAGCGATTCAAACCTCCAAGATTGCAGTTAGGCCCAACGTTTCTATGGATTTGAAACCGAGGAAAGGCACCAGGCCGCAAAAACGAAGGCGGTCCTAGCCCAGGCAACCAATCATGGTCTCCTCCGATTATGCCTGGCATCCTTAGAGGGCCTGGGTCCCCCCATATCCTGCGAAAGTGATAGGGCCTGTTCGATCGAGATGACCTCTCCACTTGGAGAGACATCCTCAACAGAGTGTCGTTATCCCTCTTCTGCTTCATATATGTCATGTACAGTAGTTTCCAATTCAAAGCACCTTGCACTTCCTTCGCATCTCCAAACTCGCTCAGGAACTTCTGCTTCCACAGATCATTATGAGATGACAGATAACGAAACTCAGAGCTTACAAGAGCCATCTGTAGAAGATCCTTTACATCAAGCAGCTCCAGAATCTGAAGTTTCAGCTCAGCAGGAAGGCACATGAGACAAGATGGCAGTGGTAAATTAGCCCTCTCGCTGAGGTCTATTAAAAGAGGCAATGCCAACCCATCCTTCACAATCTTCCAGAATTCAAAAACTTCACTCTCAGGATAAGAACTATGGCTACCATCTCTGTAATTCGCCCCATCATTCTTATCACAATTTGCCCACATTAAGTCTAGCGTGGGTACAAACCTATACTCATCTAGACAGATCCTGTGCAGCCCCGACCTTCCCTTGGCTAGAGACCCATAGACAGTAAGGTAATGGCCGATACTCTGAAACTTCAAAACCACATTCTCAACCTCATTAGACCCATCAGCAAGGAGCTCCGGCAGAGTGTAGTACAATGAGACGGTGAAAGCTGAAGGTGGCCACTGATTGGGGAGGTGGAAACCATCGACCCGAGCTCGAGTCACTGAGTTGAATCCAACGAAGCCAGACTCTAACATGACTGCATGAACTGCAACAGCGACAAGTCTATGTTCTATCTCATCGTTACCCAGTTCTTCTCTGAAGACCCTCCGGAGGAAGGAAGGCACGGAGTGCTTATATACATCAAATTCCATATCCTCGCCGCTGGATTCAGCACCCTGAAGCCCAGAACAGTCTTTACCGTTTCCACCCTGCAACTGTTCCTTCTCCTCGGCCTCGCCGCCCACATCTTTCATGTCCAAATCCACGCTTCGATTGCCCAAGTTATCTACTTTCCCAGAACTGTCAACTGCCATAGAATCCAAATCTGCGGAGGTGTTACCTTGTTCAGGTTCCGGAGAATTAGGTGGCTCTCGAGTAGACGAACTGGGGGCTAGGGCTGGAATTACTTCTTGCTGCTGCAAAGGCGGACCAAAAGCATTAGGGTTAAAGGAGTAGTAAATTAGATCGCCAGGGGTCACGCCAAGCGCTTGAAGCAAATCGCCTTCGTGGGGGGAGGAGGAGCCAAGCTCATCTTTGCGATTGAGCGAGACGTGGACGGAGGAGAGAGACGGCGGCGAAGAGGAAGGCGGGACAGTACGGGCCATCAAGATTTGCTTGAGATGGTGGAGAGTGCAGTGATCAGGGATGTCGAGCTTTAGGGTTTCCCTGGACTCTAGAGATCGGAGACGGAGCTTCATGATTCTCCGAGAAGGGTTTCAGTTTCCGACTGTCGTGAGATCGGAGAGAAGAAGATCGGCCGGCGATTTATTTTCCCTTTTCCCTTTTCGCAAGCTTTCTTTGCCTTTTTCTTCGTTAATTTATTTTATATATTTATTTTCCTATAAAGGCCACGTGTAGGCGCAGCGGTGGTGAAAGTCTTGTACGATGGATATACATATGGAAGTGTTAATGTAATATTACGGTTTAATTAAATTAATTTCTTTTTAAAATTTTTTCTTTTAAATTATTTTTAAAAAAATTTTAAAATAATTTAATATTATTAACACGTGACAGTATATTAATGCTATTACTTAGTATTACAAGGCTCTCTCGAGGCGGTGATCAGTCACCATAGACACTACAAGGCAACTCCTGAGGCATTTCCTTTTACAAGAGAGGCCCTGCCCTTTACCTCTTTGTGTTTTCATCCTCAATCTTTTACAGAGTAAGCGTTTCGGTCCTTCCGGGAGGATTTCGTACATGGTTCGACCAAAGTTCGCAGAATGCAGGCCGTTAGTAAATTGTCTGCATGAATTGAACTTCCCTCTTTATGTGCAGGTTGAAGTAGATTTTCAGAGAAAGGAAGCCAATTTCGACAATCACTGGCTCGTTATGTAAGGCTGAAAGAATCCAGACCATCAATGCACATTCCTCATTATTCGATTGCGCATTTTGAGTATCGCTGGATACAAATATGTGCAAGGAGATTCATAGCTGCCAGTTTGCTGAATAATTTCACATTCCATAGTCTTGGGGAATACAGCATTTCTTTAATAAAGTTTGGAGAATGGGAGTTAAATGGGAGACAAATAATATATACACAGTGAAATGGGAGACAAATCAATAGAACATACGCTTCTTCACATCAAATTCTGCTACAACGTAGATATCAGTCCTAGACATCATCGATTGTAACCTAAGCATTAAAGAAGCCAATTGACAGTGATGTTGCCGAGCCACAACAAAAGAGGGAACTGCACGAGAGCGATAAACAGAAGCAGGCAGTGGTGCCTGCTTGAGTCGTAGCTCCTCACCTCAGCGAACAAGACCCTCTTCATAGTCTTCACGAGGAAGATCCCCATGCACAGACAGGTGCATGGTATCAAGGCATAGTACATGTACCTGACCACGATCTTCCCGAGAACTGCAATGGCTAGGCCTGCGAAGGTGTAGCCCGCATAGGCCATGATATCAAGTAAGGGTGCCTCTCCACTCCCAAGGGAGGGGAGAGTCATGTTGAGGAGAGCCACTTGTAGGAGCCACCCCAGCAGGCCCTTCACGAAGAGCCAGTTGAGAGCTTCAGGGCTGAACCTGGAATTGATAGTAACCGATTTTAAATTTTTATACATGACATCTTTAATAGATGTGTCGATGAAGGAACTTCGAACCCATAGATCCGAACAGAAAAATAAAAAGTTACACTTACTTTCCCTGAATTAGTCCTGAACTAGCTCAGTAAAATGCATTTCCGAATGGATTGGGCTGAGCAGCAGCTGGTGGATGATGAACACCTGGCTGCAGGCCCGCAGTGTTTATACATGTCTGGAACAAAATTGCAGAGAAGATAAAACCAATCATTGGCATCAACAATCACCCATAGTCATGCTGATTACACCAATATTCCCAATTACAATTCTTCCCTTCTCAGTAATCCACCAATATGCCACAGGCTTTTGTACACTCTAAAGCTATGACAACACAGGGAGGACATCTTCTGACTCTGCTCCAAATTTTATCAAATTGAGTGTTATGGAGGAAGATCCATTTTATCTGTCGTCGACACAACTTATTCTCCTACGTGAAATCCGATCTATTCTTTGAACAATAAGCCATTATGCGGCATTAATCAACCTGGCAAATAACCTTAACTGACAAGAAAGCAATACGCCCTACACTAGTAAATTTTGGGTCAACTAAGCATCAGCCTCTATACTCTACAGATACAGATAGTGGCAAGTATGCAGCATAGCATTGGATTTTACTGAGGCACGACAGGAAAGAATCAGCAAGGAATGGACCTCACCCAGAGATTTAAGTTCACGCAGTGATCCGATCGCGCTGAGTCCGGTTTCTTCTGGAACAGGTGCCTAGACCGATCTCGGGGCCACGAGGTGGCGACTGGGGGAACGTGACGGTTTTGTCGGTTTCTCAGAAGAAACTCCGAGTGGAGAACTAAGCAGACGGTGGAAATGGGTCGTCTTCTTCCATCCCAAGGAAGGTAGGGTGAAGGGAGAGGGAATGGAATCGACAACGGTTTCAACACGGTCTGGCCCGTTGGACCTTGGACTCTGTCGGGCCCACGTTATTGAGAACCGCTAGATCGTAAGCATCTAACGCTTTCAGATGTTTTTAATGGGCTTCAGACGTTTTCGATGAGGAGGTCCGAGCTCAATTGGAAGTTTAGCACCCGGTTCGATTTAGCTCGTTGGGTGGTAAGTTCTCGAATGGTCAACCACGGTCTTATTCATATTTATATAAGTACACTATCTAATTCTGGGTAAATCAAATATTTTCGTTATGCACCGAATTGTATCTATGAGCCGAACGAGTTCTGACTAATTCATTTGATTATGGCCGTCCACCCGGAAATAAAACTCTTGGAATGCATTTTTGCATTCACAGCACAAATTTGAACTCTTACTTGAGATGAAGAGATGCACTAATGTATATATAAAACCAATTTAATTTTATGTGTAAATTAAATTTAAACAGTTGCATGATCTACATATTGAAGGAAAAAATATGGGAAAAATTTTAGGTAATTTTATCTCACAGTCACATGACGAGAAAGAACCAATGAAATTGTATTAATTAGTAATGATAATTATAACAATACTCTAGTGATTAATATAAAATATTTTATTTTTATATTTTAATTAATATTTTATCACGTTACGTGATAAGATAAGATCACTTAATAATTCCTCCTTTAACGTAGGCTGTGCAGTGTGTATGGACTCCACCGTCATGTGAACAACTCAAAGCTCAAAAGCTGAGAGACGCGGGCGCCGCTATATCAGGGCCCAATCAAGCAAGCATTTGATGACGATGATGACAAAGCAAACAAACGCGTTGACCAAACCCTAAAAAATTCGATTCTCATGCGTAACTAAATTTTTATTCTTACAAAAAAATTGTTTTTTTAAAAATAAAATACAGGTACCTGACCCTGAAGTAGATCAAAGTGGAGTATCGAATAAATATTTGGACAAGCATGGAAATCTCCCTTCTACCTCTCTCTCTCTGGCGAATCTTTATATTTCTTCTCTAATTTTGTGTCTTGGTCAGATTTGTTTCTAGAACTAAACATTTGGACAAGCATTCGAAGATTCGACTGAACCGAGGGCTTCACTTCATCAACCCACGTATGAATGTTCTCAAGGATCGGGTTGACTATAGAACCTCACTTTCCTTGTTCTTTTTAAAATTTTAGATCAACAGTTTCGCAATATATTGAGGATGTCCATTTTATGTGACCTGGCACAAGATGACGACACCCACTATGACAACTGTACGTGTGGAGAAAGCGGGTCCTGTGCCATGATCTTATCTTGATTCGACATAAAAATTAGTCCTAAATTTTATTGTTGTAAGTGGGCGAGACTTCTCGTATCCTTATAATTTCTATCTTTCTACGTTTCCATTTCAGGCACATGGACCTTCTTCCTAAGGGGACAAAAAGGCCATGCATGCTTCTAGAAATTGCATGATTTCAACTAGGTCGATCGACTTTGTAAGCCTGAGACATACGCAACCTGTCGTGTTGCCATATGATATTTTCTGCTTATCAACGTTTTCCCTTCTTTAATTTTTTTTTTTTCATTTTCTATTTTTCCACGCGTCGACAAATTCCTGCAGTGATTGGGCACCTTCGTTTCAAAAAGGAGAATTGGCCCATTCCCATTAAATGGAAATTCCGCATCTACCCCTCATTCCCATGAAGCTTCCTCTCACCATGAATCTCTATATATGTGACCACCAAGTTGCCTCTCCCTTTGTCAAACTCTACCTGCGTTTTCCATATAGCACTCGATAGACAGAGAGAGAGATAGATGAAGAAAATGTCTGCCAAGCTCATCCCCTTCTTCATGGTTGCTCTCATCCTCTTCTCCACCATCTCCCTGCATGCAGCTGCACGGCCTGAACCTTCCTTCCGTGAAGTCGATACTCGACACAAGGTATGTCAGTTTCTGGAGGATCTTGATCATCTCGTCCTTTCTCGTAAAGCTCCAGATCAGGAAAAACATTACCCTAGCTAATGGGACATAGGTAATCGGTGAACAAAAGGGGCTGAAACCCGACATTTCAATATATTATATTTAGACCAGACCGTACATAAACATCGAAAATTGTTTGCCCTGGTGTCCTGAGAAATGACACACAGCGAGGTCCGTATACACCGCAAGCACATAGCAAACATAACTAGAGAACTCACCCCGTATCACAAAAAGGCCTCATAAAGATAAATTTCGGTCGGCTCACATACACCATGTTTTTTCCTCGGATCGAATCGAATAATTGATGTGTTTATTTCTTATGTGGTGCTGAAGATTCCACAGGGTGTTGAAGATGAGAAGACTACAGATGTCGACGACTCGTGTGATGGAATCGCAGAAGACGAGTGCCTGATGAGGAGGACCCTTGCAGCTCACACTGATTATCTCTACACCCAGGAACACAAGAATTGACCGATGTATCATGAGAATACACATCTGCCACACATTTTTTTTTAAAAAAAATTTCTACTATATTTTTATCGTGTGTAGTACGAGGAAGCTTACGAACATGCGTGGATTTGAATGTATCAGTCTCGCAAAAAAGAGGTAGTATCAGAGACATGAATGCACTGCAGAGTTTTCCGTGTTCTGTAACATATATGGAACCAAATGAGCTTGTACGACTTGAGAGCCTGACCTGGGAACTCTTGATCTTTGTTTTATAATTTAGATAATAACTGTCATTTTGTCTCTTAATAAGTATCTTGTAGGGTCAGCTACTTCTAGAATTCCCAGCTTTCGCTTATTCCTGTTATAGTCAAATTAGAATCATCAAACGAAGACAAAAGGAGCATCTTCATCAACTTAGAATGAAAAAAATTATGTATTCGATTTTTATCAGTAATTTCCACATACCCCTTTATTCTTCTACACGTCTCCTTTATAATTTTTATTAGCTAATAACACGTTTCAAATTTTGGTAAATTTCTTGCTTATTCAATACCATGAGGATAGATTTAAGAGGATACAAGGAGTTGGGAAATTATACAAAATATTACGTAAATCTCACTTAATTTTATACAATTTTATTAAATTATCTTATTTTATTTCGCAAACACATTCTTTTACACTTCTTTTGACTTTTCTTGAATGAACTTTTTTCTAGACCCATCACTGCTTTAAGGGTATGCCCTAGTTATGATTTTTAATATGTAGCGTATCCTCCTAAGAAACAACAACTTATACTCTTCTACTCTAAATTTAAAAAAATTTAAAAAATTATCGTATTAAAAAAAAAAGAAATTCTTTCGTATATACATAGCATACATGAAGCTGACATTTCTCTAATTGTCCAAATCATGGGACATCGATGGCCAGAAGAATGAATTGGGCAAAGTTTGAAATGGGTAACCGTTCATATTGGGTAATGGATTTGTAACCTTTTCTGCTCTGTTAACTTTTAGTTATTCCATCCTCATCTACAATTTAGTTATTCTCCCATTATAAGGTTGATGATTGAAGTGACATTTTTTCTTGTCTGGCCTAACAAAGATGCTTGAAGGATAACCATACATAGTATTGAACATCCCACTATAACTCGAATCGACATAAGATCTCATATTTCTCGGATCTAGATGATACAATTGTAACGAATTCCCTTCATTGACACAACGCAGTATTTAATCCTTTGGAGGAAGTCGAAAAGAGAATCTACATATAAGTTGACTTCTCATGTTGCATTTAATATTTTAACCCTTTGCACGAACTTCTTGTATTTTCCTCCCTTTTAAAAGTTTGCTTTTCGTCAGGGTCAACGGGGAGCCTAGATCCTTTTTTTTTTTTTTTGGCTTTATAGAAGAGAGGTAGAAATATATATAAAAAAATATATAATAAAAGGGGAATAAATGAATAGGACGAGTGCCGTTTATCATAATTGAACGTGGAATTTCCTAACTTCAATTAATTAACAACATTTTTGAATTAATTATTTCCCTCTCAGTGCAATTGAGGCAGAAATAGAATAATGGGTGAAAATGGAAGAAAATGGATGTCAAGAGCTTTTTTACAGTTAAAATCCAAACAGTTAAAAAAAAACCACTGGGTAAGTAAAGTTCGAAAATCAACTCTCACCACGTAAATAGGCATTAGACAGTTCCGCTTTTCCCCCCTCAAAACCGTGCCCTTAATAAATCAACTTTGTTTCTTATGCAAGTGCCTGCTTCAACAATAATGATCCATCTCTATCGTTGAATATGCTGTCTATTCCTGATCTATCTCGCTCGGCCTGTGATGCAGAGAAATTCCGGTCGATCTCATGCATCGCTTGGCTCTTACTTGATCACGAGAAAAGTCAATGTCTGCTGGATAATCTCATCGATGACTGCTCCAAGGAATTTTGACAGGCTTCGAGGTTGCAAGTTCGTTGGAAAATACTCGCTGGAGCCCTAACTTCCCCAAATATTTCTATTACGCGACTCTTATGTTGTAATCCGATTTAATATTTGAGTGAGATGTTATAAATCTGGCAGTTAAAAGAATATTATCCTTCTAATGATATAACATATAGATAAATATTTTTTTTTGAGGGTCTTTAACTCAGGTTATCAGTTAGTATCCATGATCGATCGAGAATGATCATAGCAAGAGACTCAAAACGCGTAACCTGATCACACTTCTACCGTAACAGATTCGGGTACGCTTCCGATTCAGTATTCTCTCGGACGATCTCAGCACAGAAGAGGAGACGCAAGGAGTTGCATATTGCATCTATGACCAAACAAACGGGTCAAAAAGCCAGGAGTAAATGCCGCTTTTTTCTGGTCGACGCAAGCGAACTAATGGGGTATACTTCTTCCGGTACAACGGCACCCGAATTCATATCCTTTGAAGTGATTGGTGCTTTCTTCTTTTGGATGTTTTCGACATATATCATTAGTATGCAGAAATCCGACGGCTCATGATTAATCTAATTTGAGTAAGAAGAGTTCACGGGAGTAAAACTCTCTAAGATGAATTCTTGATATTTATAAGCTTTGAACTAGAGATTTTAAGAGAAGAAATAAGTGGTTGGTGCTTGCACTTCGTCGAGCAGTTTAGGCCACGATTGATTATGGGCCACATCCATTACCTCCCAATAAAACGATGGCCCACCTCCCACATGCTCCGAGTTATGGTTCCGGTCTCCGCTGTTCTTAAACAAAAGATGCTGATCGTCGTTTTCGCTGTCCTCCTTTTATAAATGAAAAATATTATTCCAACTTTGCTAAAAATAATGAATAAATTAGACACGTGGACAAAATGATGATTTATCAGTCAACCTTGTTAATAAATTGAGGGAACCCGGTCAAGCGAGACCACCCGATCCGATTTTAACTGACAATTACCAAGGAAACCTAAATCTCTAGTGTATTTACGCTACTGTCAACTTAACTTCCGCGTAGAACTAGGACACTGTGCGCGGTCCAGTCCTCTCAATGGTCAACGAAAAAGTCTACAATTACCTGGCGGTACAATCGTAATTTTAGCAAAATCAAGGGGGTAATTCTTGATGGATCTCCCCTTTATAGGGGGCCGCCGAGTGTGGAAGAGTGACATTAGCAGCACAGGCGTCTCAGCGAAACAGTCTGCCCCTAAGAGATCTCTCTCAAATGGCACTGCCACTCCAACTCTAGCGTGCCATCGGGCTCCCTTATCAAAATCGAGATCGGGATCGGTCGGTCGGAGCGGCACTGAGATGGCGAATCCGGCGATAGAGAGCCTGGTGGAGTCGATAAAGTCGAAGGTGAGAGCGCTGAAGAAGAAGACCAAGAGCGGGAGCAACAAGCCGTACGTGAAGATGGACAAGAGCAAGAGCGTGAAGGTGGAGATCCGCAGCCGCAAGGCCCGCAAGCTCATCGACAAGACCCTCAAGGCCGCCGACCACCCCGGCAAGCATAGCATCTCCTGATCCAATTTCCCCCCCGCCTCTCCGTAGCCTTTTACCGTAGGTAGTTTTGCTTTCCAAACATACAACAATAGAATTTGAATCCGCCGTAATTATTTGTTTCAAAAGATGAATCTTATTAGATACGGTGTGATTTATTATCCATAATTGTATGTGTGTACGTATACATATATATGCTCTCTTGGTTACACTGACACTGATCTTAATACGAAGATAACACTCATGATATGCGTCCGATGATCTAAAACTTTAGCCGAAGAGTTTGATTTTGGCTTGAAATCAAAAAACCAAATGAAATTTTTGGGTTTTTTTCTTATTTAACTCATCATATTCCCTTTTTATTGTTCGCGTAAAATCGAAAAAAAAACAGTCAACATAAACTTGCTGAACAGAATCAATACAAATTGGATTTTAAAAAAAGAAAGAAAACTATTCAAACTCTTAGAATGCAATTTATATAAGTCAAAAATAGTTTTACTCATATTTTATAGCTATTTTTTTTATAAATAGATTTCGTAATTGGAGTGGTCGAGGGATTTTAATTTAGATTCTTTGGTGATTTGTTTTGGGTTCTTATGAGTCAGACTTGGATTCGTTTCCTCCTCCATCCGATTTCTTGGATTTATAAGGGGGATTAGTTTACGGTTTATAAGGAAAATGAAATCCGCCATTCGAACACATGGGAACAAACGCATCAAATGGAACAGATGGTTCCCTTTCTGATCGTGGAGGGAACAAACACACCATAAATTAATTAATTATTTATTTTATTCACCGTTGATTGGTCGCTTAAATTGAAATTAGTGGTAATGGTAATGACTTTCTTACCATTTTATTTACGGCACGGGTTTCTCATTTTCCATATTCAAAACACACACTTTCGCGTCTCCCAAATTTGTGCGGATGAAATTTAATTTCAAAAAAAATATTTATTTAAAGTTTTGAATTGTCGGGCGGCAGCATTCTCATTTATTGGCCTTGGAAAAGTATACACAAACCGGTACGGATTGTAGTCGAAGGAAAAAGTCAAATTGAATTGATTTCGGCTGAAGATATGGGAACACTGCGATGAAATTAATCAATGACGGGTCCGGTCTGGTTGGGAGAGTGGAAAACTGGAGGTAGCCGGTGGGAAATTAATTAAATTCGATTGAGGGAAAAGTTCTACGGTTCGCTTTAAATTCAATTTACAGTCGAGACTCATAGAGGTCTCAACACCGTGTCGCTCTTTTCTAACCAGAGCTCCACTGATTTAATGATTCCTGGTCGGTTCGCTGGAGCATACCGTTCGTTCCCATTCCCATTCTGGGCACTGTGCGATGTCGGAATTGATCGGCAGTTGTGTCTCTTTTCACCTCTCTCCTTCTGCACCAGATAGTGAGTGGATAAGGTCCGGAGGCAGAGAGTAATGAATATTCCCGAAGAAAACCGAGCTCGGACACGACCGACGGCAAGTCACCGGAAGATCAATTCCTTGATTCGTGTGGATCGATCGGAGGGGAGTATGAAACGGTGCATTTCACATAGTCAAATCGCTGGACTAGAGAAATTCGTTTTTTTATTCGTAATAAAATGTTTATTTTATTTTTTAATTAATTATTCAAAGGTGAGATGAAACTGAGAGGGACGGCGCAGGCTGAACTAGTGAAGCTACATTCTAAACTCCCACCCTGAATAACCTGAAATTATTATTATTATTTTACAAAGTGATTAACATGATTTGAAAATTATATTATTTTAATCAAACCCAAAACGTCTCATTTTCAATTTAAAAAATGTCCTCAATCAAATTTAGTTTTAATCATTTTTATAATTTCAGTATACTTATCAATTTTATTAATTAATCAAATTCTGTTAATTATTTTCATAATTCTCTCAACTGTTTTTTACGATTCTCGTAACCATACAATATCATACTTTCACAATTCTCCAGCTCCTTGCTACGTTCGCAGCTGCCATTAAAAATATACTTTATTCGCCGAAAACTCTCTCAATTATCTGGTTCTATTACATTTGTATTTGATTTGAACTATTCATTTTTTATTTACTCTAACATTAATTTTTATTTCTTCGATCACCTTAAATTTTTCATAACAGAATGAATAATTCACAATTCTGTGCGTGGCACGGGGCACCCTCTACCTGTTTACTAATACAACTTGAAATCATCGTGTGTTAGTAAAAGACACTTCGATCCTTCTCCCCGTCAGGCGAGATTCCGGATTCAAGTCTTCATAGTAGAGAAGATTCATGAATACGGGAGTTCAATCTTCCAGTAAACTGATTAGACTCGAACACGAATCGGTAGGGGATATTAATTTACCGGATACCTGGCAGTCGTCATGCCACATTGGACTGCACTTGAGCAATATACATTCAACGGAGAGAATGCGTTTGTATCGTACGACACAGTAAATAAAAATAACATAAAGTTATAATCAGAAGATGCGTTGAATTACAAGAACGTTGAATTTCCTCCTGTTAAGCTCACATTCAACCCAAAACTATTAATTAATTGACGGCGGAATCCAACCTACTACGCTCCTTAAAGATTTTCTTATTTGGGTTTTCAGCAAGGAATGACAGCTATCGACCTTGGATTTCCGACATGCGGTGCACGTGATCATGGGCGTGCGACGGTGCGGACCTTTTCGGGCTTTAGTGAAAGATGGCGGGCTGGCCCATCAGTTCTGTGAAGAATCACTTTTGGGCCATGGCCCATGGTCCTCGAGCTTTGCCATAATTACCCCTCTCAGTGACGAAAATTAAATGCCCAATTGACCCCTGTATCCCACTGAACTTTTAGAATGGGCGAATCGGGAATCGAAAGGTGTAAGGAATGGATTTAGAGGGGCAGAAATAAATACTTCATGTAATAGTAATCTTTAAGATGATTATTATTGTTTTCATTTTTTAAACAGGTCGATCTCATTTGATTTAGAATGAGTTAATTTCTGTTAAATTTTACATATGTACATTGGGAATCCTAATACAATGAACGAGTCAACCCTCTAACTCCCCTTAACTTGACCGGCCGCGCGTCATTCGACAGTGTTGCTTGCGACGTCTCCATGGTCAAGGCGGACTTTCTTAAAAGGAGGGCTGTGCGAAAGGGCATATCCGTCCACGAATCATCCATTCCACTCTTCCCAGTCAAATTTGCCTGCAAGATTCACACTATTAAAATGCTCCTGCAATTCATATGACCAATCATTCGGACATTATATACATATACGTATATATATGTCAACATCGCAGGTCAAAGTCAAAAATTTCAATTCGGGCTCCTAATTAGACCGGGCATTAAGTTAATCATTGCTCTTCGAATGCTTCACTAAGGTGCCTTCCTGGAAACCACAGCCATTATTCAACCTTTTCATCACTCGTCTGTACGTGTATATATAGCTCAGCCATTGATGATCTCTCCCCCAAGAAACATCAGACTCAAAACTACGAGATAAACCCCTTCGTTCGTATTCTGCTTCGGTTACGGTTCTGAGTATCTCTGCCACCCGTGTGTTCGAGAATCTTTCTTTAGTTTACCATCTCGATATGGGAGGAGGGAAAGTGAGGAGCCAGAACAGGCTCAAGCGGGCAATCTTGGCTCCCTTTCGGATAATGAGTAGGGCCAAGGGCTTCTACATGAAGGGCATGGAGGAGATGGCCGGTTGGGTCAGCCATGGCGGCGGTGTCAGCGGGCCAGCAGCGGCTCAGGTCCCGACTGTGCCGAGGAGCTTCTCGAAGAGGAGGGAGGATGATGAGGATTACAGGGAACTTCTCCGGTCGGTCTCCAAGAGGAACTCAGATCAGAGGCAGCAGCAGTCCGCGATGGGAGCCCCGGTGCCCAACGGTATGGGTACGAGGAGTTATAGTGTCGGGATAGGGAAGATAGGGAGGATCGACGAGGACGAGCCATGCGAGTTCCAGGAAGTTAACCCGAGAGCCGGGTCACTGTATCCGAGGAGCAGGAGCCAGGCCGTCGGCAGAAGGAATGTCGTATTTTACTAGGAAAATTAAAGGATCGAGTTCTCGGCGAATGATAGCCGATGGTGAAACCGTGTGAAAGGAAAAAGGAAAAAAAATTCATTTGATTTTAATGTACATAGAGAGGTGCATGTTTTATGTGCCGTGTGGATGAACTGTGTCATACCAACAAAGTTGTCGTTGATTTGATTACATCCTAGATAGAGTTACCTTTGATTACCCGTTGCGTGGAATAGAGAGGCTGTTCGAGGAAATCTTAAAAGTGATATACATTGTTTTTAATTTTTATAAAAAATTATGCTGAGACCTAATAAAAACTTTCACGAATTAATCCAACCGGTGGGTTAGGTTCTTTTTTGGGCCGCAAATCGGGGCGGTGGCCGACGGAGCAGTAGCCCCCAGAGTGTTGGCTTAATTAGACCAAGAAAAACAAAGGAAATATCGAGCCTATAGAAGGTGTCAGCCGCCATGAACAATATGGCCCGTGGCGAAGATAGCTGTGGCTAACATGGTCGTGACCAGAGAGAACGTCGGTTGCTAAAGCGTGTGTTGGAATGTCTCGACAAGCCGAAATTCTAAAATCGTAAGACATGAATGAAGCACAAGTTTGAGGTCAATTTAAGGTACAAGGTGGGTGCAAATAACAATCAATAGACAAAGATAAGATTGCTTTTGAAGAAGATTCCTTGATCTCATAATATACTTATTTAGAAAATCTATGTAAGGGATACCGAGTTCAAATAGAAGGGGCAGGGTCTTGTATTATAAATAAGGCATTAATTTTATAACCTATTATTTGTATTAGGAATAAGGTCATGTACGATTAAGAATGTGCTTCCATGCATCGAAATCCCGGGAGAGCATTGAGACTCGGCATGGATGAGAGAGTTCGATGCGTGACCTTTCTGATAACTTTTTAAGCCAATTAGAGCTCATTAAAAGAACTTATCGAAAAATAATTTTATCTAAATAAAGAAAAAAATAAATGTTTATAAGAACTTATGTCGATATACAAATGATTTGTTCACGACCACGTCCAATGTGAAAATAACAAACATATCTCAAACTGTTACATTTGCCGAGACAAATCTCTGTTTTTTTTTAAAAAAAAATTCAAAAATGCAAACAACAATATAATGTAAACAAACTCTCAACTCACCTTCCACATTAATGCAAAACACAAACTCTCAACTTGCCTACTTCATCCACCTGCAATCATTACAGCAGCCCTAACTGATTTCTAACGCTACCGTTCTGACTTAAGATCAAAATATCTTAAGTTTAATTCTCATTGGTATAATTTCTCAAACTCCTTTATTCCTTATTCCTTCTATCCCATTTTATATTCACGTGTTTTCTTTATATATCGAAAAAATTTATTCCAACGAATAATAGATCTTGAGAATCTCACTGAAGCAGCCCTTGGCTTGGCAGTATCACGACCAAAAAGTTAAAATGTTACCCTGTAAAAAGGAAAGTTAAGCATGACATCCAATGGCGCAAGAGAAAACAGTGGTCGGTATCGGATGGTCCCCACCCAAGGATCGGTGGTTCAAGTTGAATACGATTGGCTCGGTCTTAGATCATCCGAGGAAAGCGGGTACGAGAGGAGTCATTTGTGATTCATTAGGCAGGTTGGTGAAAGCCTTTGGAAGACATCTGGGATTATTTAACAGCTTGATTGTCGAGCTATGAGGAGTTCGCGATGGTCTTTTGGTGGCAAAGAGTCTTGGTATCCAGTTCCTTTGTTTGGAACTAGATGCAAAGGTTATATATGATATGATTTGGGGTTCGGTATCAATACGTACTGCACTAATGGCTCTTGTTGCTGATTATTGGTCGATCGCCGCCTCCTTCAAGGGATTTCGGGCGATGCACATTTTGAGGGAGGCTAATGGAGCCGTAGATCTGATGGCTGAGAAAACGCGGCGACACCGTCTTATTCCTGTACTCGCATCTCTCCCGGCTCTCCTTTCTTCTTCATCTTCATCTTCTCTTCCTCCTAACTTTCTCCTGCCCGCAGCACCCAAAAGAACACACACACCGACGGAGAGCTAGAGTTAGAGTTAGAGAGAGAGAGATATATACGGACCATACTTTCAAACTTCCGTACAATTAGACTTCATTATATATCATGTACATTGTTCACCTCAGGAGTCAGGCCTGCTCATCTCCTGGCCCGACCTCGGGTCTTTCCTACTCCGAACAGACCATGGCTTCCTCAGACGGACACTGCACACGAGGCTGTTCATCACCGATCCCCGGCTTCCTTGCCCTGCTTCTCCTCTCACTTCTCGGGTCCGTGTTCTCCGGGACCATCGTCAAGACGCTTCCGGGGTACACCGGCATGCTGCCCTTCACTCTCGAGACCGGGTACGTACGAGGCGCGGGGGAGGGGGTGATTTTGTAAGGTTTCCGTTCCGGTTTTCCCAGTCTTTTGTACTCGGAAAACATTTTCTATTTTCTTGATAGATCTCACATCAATCACATAAGAGAATAATGATAGATTTATAAGATCACTGGGTACCATCACCTAATAACTTGGGCTTTTCTGTGGAAACCGGCTCGATCTCTTGTAAAACCCATTATTAATAATATAATATATATATATATATAAGTGTTTGACCGCATGACACTATTTGATGTAAACCCGGATTCGATCTCCGGTAGTCCCTCACTAATGTAAGTCCGCAAGTCCGGCAGCCCCTCTCGGCCTCGTCGCCGACTTCACCTTGTGGTCGTGGGTTCTAGCCCCATGATGATGGTTCGCTCATAGTATTCAACATTCCTATTTCCAACACATTCAATTTTCAGTGTCTCTTGTCTCTCCGGGTCAATGCCTTAGTGCCTGTGTGGTCCATTGTTGTGTTGATGAATGAAGTTCATAAGTCGAGTTTCCTTTATATGGGAATTGGTTAGGTACACGAATGTGGGAGAGGTCGACTTCTTCTATTACTTTGTTCACTCGCAAGGGAACCCCGAGGCCGACCCGGTCCTGCTATACATGAACGGACGACCAGGTTGCACGGGACTCAATGGTTTCTTTTACCAAATCAAATCGGTAAGTTGTAACACCTCCTTTACTTTGATGTTGTCTTCTAAATCATTAATGTTATCGATCTTTCATGACTCATATTATAACTTATTGTTTACGTTTGGATTTTTTTTATGCGTTTTCTTCTGCTAGGGCCATTGAAATTCAATATCAGTGACCACACCGGAGGCTTGCCCACTTTAATCTATGAGCCGAATACATGGTCCAAGGTGAACATTTAATTATTATTTTTATTTTGTTCCCGTTTTAAATATCAATTAATTAATTAATTAATTATATGTTTTATTTCCTAATCTGGTTTATTAATTTTAGACCTCCAGCCTTCTATTTCTGGATGCCCCAGTGGGCGCTGGATTCACCTATGCAACATCCACCGCAGCTTACAGCTCCACAGACGCATTGACTGCGCAGCAGATTCACGCATTCGTAAGAAATGTGAGCTAGGACAACTCGTACAACTCTCGTGCTATAATATATACTATTCGAACGCATCCCGCATTTTATTTTTCTCATGACACAGTGGTTGGTCGAACATCCGAGCTTCTAGACGAACCCGTTTTTCATTGGAAGCGATTCGTACGCCGGTATAATCACTCCGATGCTGGCCCAGAACATTCTGCAGGGTGAGTTAATCATTGGCCATTTTCTTTGAAGGCTCCGATTTGATCCCTCCCGAGGAACTCAATTACAGTCAAACATTAACCATTCTCTGTGGATTTGACAGGAAATGAAGCCCTGCTCACGCCTACTGTCAATCTTAAAGTAAGTCAAACAAATTCTAAGCTTGACAAATACCGATACTGACGAGAATCCAACCCGGTATCCTTTTAGTTCTATGTCAAGACTCGAGAGCGGTGTCTTTGCATCGAATTCATTTTTTGACCGACTCACACAATTGTCCTTTCCTTAATGTTGGAAATTTTGCTGATGGTAGTATCGTGTAATTAATTCCAGGGCTACTCAATCGGTTGCCCCCACACGGACACGATTCTGGAGACCAATTCGAAGGTTCCGTTCGCGCATCGGCTGACTCTCACATCGGATGCACTGTACAAGGTTAGAAAATAATTGTCCTTGGTGAATTGATACTATCCAGAATTCGCACTACGATTCATTCATGATGTTATAAGTCGAGATTACTAAATTCACTCAAATTTTACATGTCAAAAATCTCTGGGTAATGTAATGTTCTAGGCAGTGAAAACGAGCTGCGCTGGCAACTACTGTGACAACACGAGCCCGAACTGCACCGAGGACCTGGCGGCAGTAACCCAGGTAATTCCGGGGGTGCATTGGGTTACACACGACTTCTTTAGACCCCCAGTTCGAGTTTACATGTTTGAAGCACAAGAATTTCGGGGTTCCAAGTCGAAACTCTGGACGTGTCCGATACTGAATCTGAATTTGGGCAGTGCATCGAGCTGATCAGCCCTCTGAATGTTCTCGAGCCAAAATGTACGTTCATATCGCCGGAGTCGCACGAGGCCTTCTGGCTGGCCAGCGAGAAGCAAGAGCAGCACAGAAGAGCCCTCCAGGAATTCACCAAGGATTACTTGGTCTCCCTCCCCAGGCCACGCGATCTCTGGTGCAAGGTCGGTCTGCCCTTTTTTTTTTTCTGGAAAAAATATTGTGATAATCATTTAGTAATTACTGTTAATGGTTTATTTATCACACTTCTTTTTTTTTTTTTCGTTGGGTAATTTACGACTTAAATTGGACAGAGTTTTGACTATTTCCTCATGGACGTATGGCTCAGTTACCCGAGCGTGCCAAAAGCTCTCAACGTTCGCACGGTGAGCAAATCTCTGTCATTAAATAATTTAAATTTATTTTTATAATTTATTATTAAATGTATGAAAATGTTCAGGGAACGGTCGGACAAGCTTACAGGTGCAACATTTCCTTATCCTACACTGAAGACGTAAAAAATGTCACGGAATATCACAAGAACCTCACCACCAAAGGCATGCAAGTCCTGGTCTTCGAGTAAGAACTTTCACATGGCTTTATAAATTCTGGCATCATCGTACTCGTACTGAATTTTGGTAATCAACCCCTTCACTCTTGTGGCAGTGGTGACCACGACATGCTTATCCCGCACAATGGCGTCGAGAGATGGATCAAGTCGCTCGGGCTGACGATCGATCTCGACTGGAGGCCTTGGTTCGTCGACGGTCAAGTCGCTGGGTGAGTTCGGATGCATTACTATCATTTAATTTTTCGACTTTTCCTAGCAATGATGCTTAGTGTTTCAGTTACTTCGTTTAGGTACACGAGGAAGTACGCAAACAGTGGATATCGATTGACATATGCAATTCTCAAGGTGATAATATTATTTAAAGATACTCGAAACCAAATAAGTCATTATTTATTGCAACTTTTAATAAATGAATTTTTTGGATTTTCGCACGTAGTGAGACTTACAGCAAAAATGGAGTAAATTTAATGATTTTAATTAAGATATTCTTTAATAATTTTTATGATTTACCATAATTATTACTTTTTTATATTTCCCTCTGAGCTTTTTCTTTATTTAAAAAAAAAAAAAAAGGGAGCTGGTCACTCGCCTGCGGAGTACAAGCGCAAGGAATGCTACAACATGTACCACCGATGGATTCATTACTCCCTCTGTAAATCCAGCGGTTGAAGAGCCCTACGAATGCCGTTTCACCAATAATGAGGACTCGGATTCCTTCCTTTCCTCGATTAGTTTACCGATTCGGGGATTCCTAGTTTCCTCATGCCGTGTTCTCGTGTAATTCTTAGGGCTATTTGAATCAATCCCTTGGCCAGATTATATGATATATAATTGTTTTTCCACCCTTAATGAGCTAAGCCCGAGACGATATGATCGTTGGGAAAATCAGACATGGCATTGGTTTCTTCGTAAAATTTTCACGAGCTAAACTTTAACGTCATCGTGGAAAGGTGTACCCCAACCGTGTTCGGGAATCTTTCTTTAGTTTACCACCTCTGTATGGAAGGAGGGAAAGTGAGAAGCCAGAACAAGTTCAAGCATGGAATCTTGGCGTCCTTTAGGATAACGAGAAAGGCCAAGGGGATGGAGGAGTTGGCCGGCCATGGAACGAACCAAAAATTCGACATAATTTTTTCTAAAATTTGGATATTTTAGTCAGAAAATATAACATGTTATAAAATTATTAAAAATCTTTAATAATTCTAAATATATTATTTCATAAAGTCTCCAACCTAGATGTTATAAAACTATACCAAAATTTCCTTGTCGCAATAATTATTATATAACTGTAATGATTCAAACTAAATTATAAATAGTGTACCTCTATCTACTACAACCTTATGTCGATCCTCGTCGTACAGAGAACTGCCCCTGCTCACCGTGTCAATCATGCTGACCTTAACTTATCTGAAAAATTTGTATGTGAAAGATGTGAGATGCATCTCGATGAGTGATTATTTTAAAATAAAATGAAGTGCTATATATTAAACATTTAAATATTTTGGCTACATAATTTGTGTGGATTTCTGTTCTTACCATGAAGTTCTATATATTAAACATTTAAATATTTTGGCTACATAATTTGTGTGGATTTCTGTTCTTACCATCATATTATTCCTCGTATTGTTCTCTTGGATATTCACGCGCACATATATATATGCACCACATCCATACACGATATATCTCATACTCGTAGATATATATACAATAACTTAATACAAAGAATAAGTAGATAAAGACTGCATTAACCTCACAGAGAGTTGTAACGGTACCATGATCAATAGTCGACTATCTATTTTATATCTCGTTGGATCAGCGGTCGATCTTTCATTTTATAACCCACCGAATTAACAATCTAACACACATGGCTATATCAACCAATCAATTATAACGCATCTTATTAATTATATATCATCCCTTTCCAATCTATACATATTATATCCTCTTACTCATTATTTCCAATCTCTCTCTATATATATACACATATTACATTTTCATAATCTCATAACAATTATATTAATATAATAATTATATGTTATATTTAATATATAGTTTTATTTTATAATAGAATAAAATACTCAGAACAACAACAGATCCTCCATAAATAGGTCCGCGAGCCAATCTATCATAATTCAAGCCTTGCACTTCTTTAATCCATGTCAAGTATAAACACAAATAAAAGATATATAGAATAAGAGATGAAAATTTATATAGCACAAAAAAATTGGTTCTTTCAAAACTAACATTGATTTCTAATAGTTTTGAAATATAATACTACTATATATATATATATATATATTCATTTTTCATAATTCCCAAAACATCCATCTCATTTTTTCCCTCCTGCCTGCCTCTTCTTCTTCCTCTTCTTTCTTCTTCTTCCTCCTGGCGATTTCAGCTCCGTCGCCCGATGCCTGGCCCACCGTCGCTTGCTGCTCGCCGCACCTGCACCCAACGCACCGTCACCTGCTGCCCGTCGCACCTACGTCAATCGCACCGTCGCCTGCTGCTCGCCGCACCAGCGTCGAACGCACCTTCGCCCGACGCCCAGCATCGAAGTTAGGTGAGGGGTTGGGTGTCGGCAGCGTCAAGGGTCGGTGGCGTCCAGCGAGGCGTCAGGCATCGGGGCAAGAGGTTGGGGGCTAGGGAAGGAAAGGAAGAAGAGGGGGGCAAATGTGGAGTTTCACATAAACTTGTGCTATTTTTTAAAAAAATTTTACAAACTGGTGCTATTTTTACAAGTTTGTAGAGAGTTGTGTTATTCTCCACCATTAACACATATAATAATCATAGAAGTATACTTATCCATGAACCCACATTCCAAATAAATAATGAGAATATAATAATTACAGAAGTATACTTATCCATGAACCCACATTCCAAATAAATGATGAAAAATCAATCTTTTCAAAACTAATCTCACTTATACAAATCTATACTAATTAGCAAGTTCAAGGAAATCAAAACTTTCTAGACCTTAAAACTCATATCTCATTTAAAACCCTTAGATTATACTATACTACATACTGTTAATCTTTTCAAATTTCAATAGTTTAAATTTAAATTCTAAAATGAAGAATCACAATAGAAGACCAAAGTTAGCCCCCGTCGAATGAAGATCTTTCACTACCAAGAACTCACTTCATAACCCGGCTCTTAATTTAATTCAAGTAGATAAGTAATAAAGGTTTAAGAGACTCCAATTACATCATAGATATATATAGCAGGAGAGCTATACGTAACCATACAGGAAGATAATTAAATCAATCGGACACCAAGCATACTAGTCAATAATAAAAAGAATTGTAATGTCCACGGTTCATACCCACCATTCATCGCTCTGAAGACTTTTAGATGACTCATTAGCAGACCAACAAATTAGAAAAATGATCCATACGACTTGGACTCCACCACCGTCACTGTCAATACTTCCATAGTTTTGAACTAAATTTTCTTTCAAAATGAGCAGTGCAAATTTCAACTTTCGGTAATAAATCTCATCCTAATTTAAAGAGGTAAAAGTCTAATTTACAATTTGAACCATGCACTACACTAAGTAGCAAAGAGACCTCCTTTTTAGCAAGCTTATGGTCACGGGGATAGAGTCAAAATAATACTACAAATAAAAACTAAATAAAAAGGAAAATTGAAACAAATACTACATATTCACTTGATTGTAAGAACACTACACTAATTCAGACAAATTCATGAGAAAAAAGATTAGGGTTTCATCGAATAATCCATCATTGAAGAAGACTCCCTCTTATTACTTCTCCTTTCGATTTCTAATAGACGAGGCCAAGAATTCTTCTAAGAGACCGAGAATTATCAACTTAATCACTCCCACGTCTCTCGCCTACCTATACACACAGCTCCACTGGTTTTGCGGTGGCTGGTGGGCTGGTGTGCTACATGGTATCATAAGTCTAATGGGCTCTCTTTTTTTTCTCTCTCTTTTTTTTTTATTGCGCAACGATAAACACATTTACATATGTAAATAAAATGAGGTTGTTCACAGGCTGGGCAAGCCAGGGCGGAGGGTGTTGGCGGGCCGGCAGCGGCTCAGGGTCCGACCGTGCTGAGGAGCTTCTCGAAGAAGAGGGAGGATGATGAGGATTACCGGGAACTCCTCCCACCGGTCTCCAAGAGGAACTCTGATCAGAGGCAGCAGCCGGCCGCAATGGGAGCCCTGAGGCCCAACGGGATGGGGATGGGGATGAGGAGTTACAGCGTCGGGATAGGGAAGATAGGGAGGATCGACGAGGACGAGCAGTGCGAGTTCCAGGAAGTTAACCCGAGAGCCGGGTCGCTGTATCCGAGGAGCAGGAGCCAGGCCGTCGGCAGAAGGAACGTCGTGTTCTACTAGAAATGTTCGAGTTCGAGTTCTCGTTGAAAGCTAGAGAGAGAAGTCATCTGATGTGTGTATAGTTGTGCATGCTTTACGTGCTGTATGGGTGAATTGAGTGATACCAACAAAGTTGTCGTTGATTATCCATCCTAGAGCTCACCTTTGATTACCGGAACAATGACAGGCTGTTCAAGGAAATCTTAAAAGTGACACGTTTTAAACTTTTTAATAAAAAGAGAAAACAGTCACTTTGATCCCTCAATTTGTACCTGACCAGCACTTTAGTCCCTAAACTTTTTTTGCCAACAATTAGACTCAAACATCCATATTTTTGCCAACAAATCAGTCCAACCGTTAGTTTGCCGTTTGATGTGTCACTTACCGGGTTAGATTTATACTTTTTTATTAGTAAAACATTAAAACGATGTCATTTTACTGAATAGAAAAATATAATGACTATTTTATCCTTAACTATTGATCACATTTCCAATGAGTTTGTTTTTAAACCAATGGTAATTCGTCAGAAATATGATCAATAATTAAGGATAAAACAGTCATTACATTTTTTTATTCAGTAAAACAACGTCATTTTAATATTTTGTTAATAAAAATGTATAAATCTAACCCCGTAAGTGACACATCGAACGGCAAACTAACGGTCGGACTGATTTGTTGGCAAAAATATGGATGTTTGAGCCTAATTGTTGGCAAAAAAAGTTTATGGACTAAAGTGCTGGCCGGGTACAAATTGAAGGACCAAAGTGAATGTTAACTCTAATAAAAATTATGCTAAGAAATGCCGAACAACCGACAATTAATCCAACCGGTGGGCCGGGCTAAATTAATGGAATAACATGGGATGTTTTTTGGGCTACTGGTTGAAACACTTCGTCCCTAGCAGACGATTTTCTCCAAGTTGGGCTGTTCAGAGTTAATCCACGGTCGAGCCACAAATCGGACCGGCGGTCTGCGGAATAGTGGCCCACCGAACGGGGCCCGGTGGAAGAAAGAGGAGGTGCCAGGAGAAGAAAACCTAACGAAGGCGTCAACCATGAACAATATGACTTGAAATACTTGGAAAATGATCGGAGATCATATTTAAGGTGCGATGGAGGTGCGAATAATGATCAACGGATGAAATCGAGAGTGAAAGCACTGCAGAGGACTGTCGTTGATATCTGAAAGATTTCGAAAACACTGATTACTCATTTGAATAGATTTTATTAAACTCGTAATATGTTTGTTTAGAAAATATGTACGAGAGACGTCGAGAATATTTTCCACGAATTCAAGTCGAAAAAAGATTTTGCATTATAAATAAGGTCTTATGTGAGTTGAGAATGTGCATCTATACCACGAAAAGTTTTTTTTCGAAGGGTTGAAGTATTTTTCGATGGAAGTTGCATAATTGACTAAACGTTGCATTTTATGTTTCCACAAAGTTTGAATTTCATGTTTACGACAAATTAATGAAAACGTGCTGTAATATGAGTTTTTCTTTTTTTAATTGGAGCTGTAATTTGAGCAGTGATATTCAAAATTTTAATAATGTACGACTTATCTAAGATCAAGTCGATTTATTATATTAGAAATAAAATTCTCTCAATTATGATTCAGAAAGAAAATTCTCTCGATCGTATATTTCCTGTATTCAAGTTTCATTCTCGGGATATTGTTTGATATGCAGCCTAAGAAATTTTCGAGCCAACTATGACACGTGGTGCAATAGCAAATATTGAATAATTTATTATCAATTTAACACAAATAGATAAAGAAATAATTATGTCGATATATGAATGATTTGTCCAAGTCCGATGTGAAAATAACAAACATCTCAAAATGTTACATATGCCGAGACAAATAAATTTTTTATTTCAAAATAAAAACAATTATATATATATATATATATAATTTAAACAAACTCTCAGCTCACCTTCCACGTTAATTCAAAACGCGAACTCTCAACTTGCCTAACTCATCCACCGGCAATCGTGTCACAGCAGCCCCAACTGATTCCATGGTACAGTGGTACCTACTTCATCAAATGTGTACGTGCGTGCACACACAACGTATGATCAACATCAAATTACTATTGAAGTGTTTCAACATCTCATTATTAAACATGAATCTCTTTGAATAAACTTCTTCTGTAAATGAGAAAAAATTATAATCGAGAGACTTTTATCCCCCGATGAACTAGTCAACTCTAAGTTTGAACCTAACTTATTCGAAATCGGTGCTTCAAAAAAAGATATATACACGCACACATATTGTCGTGCAAGACAAAACAGATTTCGCACAAGGGAAAATGAATTCAATATCTAACCATCCCCTCTACGCTTCGCCAGGCATAACTAACATTCACAGTCTAGCCGAATCCTGTCCTTTTCCTTGTTCCTCTGTTCCTCCTCCTAACTTTCTCCTGCAACCTGCACCCAAGAGGAGAACATAGACAGAGAGTGTCAGAGAGATGAACCGTACTTTCAAACTCTCAATTCGACGTAATTATATATCATGTATCTTGCTCACCTCAAGCTTATTCATCTCCTGGCTCGACCTCGGTTCTTTCCTCCTCCGAACAGACCATGGCTTCCTCAGCTGGACACGGCCCAGGACGCTGCCCATCGCCGACCCCCGGCTTCCTCGCTCTGCTCCTCCTCTCACTTCTGGGCCCCGTGCTCTCGGGGAAAATCGTCAAGACGCTCCCGGGGTACTCCGGCACGCTGCCCTTCACTCTCGAGACTGGGTACGTACGAGGCGGGGGAGGAATCTGCAAGGCTTTCGTTTCCGGTTTTCCCAGTCTCTTGTACTAGGGAACCGTTTTCCAGTTTCCTGTTTCCCACCCCATCTCCGACACATTAAATTTTCAATGTCTCTTGTCTCTCCGGGTCAATGACTTAGCACCTGAGTGGTCCATTGTTGTATTGAATGAAGATCATGAGTTGAATTTCTTTTCGATGGAAATTGGTCAGGTACACGAATGTGGGAGAGGTCGAGTTCTTCTACTACTTTGTTCACTCGCAAGGGAACCCCGGGGCCGACCCGGTCCTGCTATACATGAACGGTGGACCGGGTTGTTCGGGACTCAACGGTTTCTTTTACCAAATCGGTAAGTTGCAACACCTCCTTTACTCCGATGCTATCTTCTAAATCGTTAATTATCGACTAAGTTTCGATTTTTTTGTGCGTTTTCTCCTGCTAGGGCCATTGAAATTCAATATCAGTGACTACACCGGAGGCTTGCCCACTTTAATCTATGAGCCGAATACATGGTCCAAGGTGAACATTTACTTAATATTTTTATTTTATTTCCATTTTAAATATCAATTAATTAATTAATTATATGTTTTATTTCCTAATCCGGTTTATTAATTTTAGACTTCCAGCCTTCTATTTCTGGATGCCCCAGTGGGCGCTGGATTCACCTATGCAACATCCACCGCAGCTTACAGCTCCACGGACACATTGACTGCTCAGCAGATTCACGCATTCGTGAGAAATGTGAGCTAGAACAAGCCGGAACGACTCTCTTGCTATAATATATACGATTTGAACGCGTCCCGTAATTTTATATGTTTCTCGTGACACAGTGGTTGGTCGAACATCCGAGCTTCCAGACGAACCCGTTTTTCATTGGAAGCGATTCGTACGCCGGAATAATCACTCCGATGCTGGCCCAGAACATTCTGCAGGGTGAGTTAATTGACCATTTTCTTTGAAGGGTCCGATTTGATCCCTCCAGTCAAACATTAACCATTCTCTGCGGATTTGGCAGGAAATGAAGCCCTGCTCACGCCTACTGTCAATCTTAAAGTAAGTCGAATAAATTCTCAGCCTGACAAATACCGATACTGACGAGAATCCAACCCGGCATCCTTTTAGTTCCATGTCGAGACTCGAGAGCGATATCTTTGCATCGAATTCATTTTTTGACCGACTCACACAATTGTCCTTTCCTTAATGTTGGAAATTTTGCTGATGGTAGTATCGTGTAATTAATCCCAGGGATACTCAATCGGTTGCCCCCACACGGACACGATTCTGGAGACCAATTCGAAGGTTCCGTTCGCGCATCGGCTGACTCTCATATCGGACGCACTGTACAAGGTTAGAAAATAATTGTCCTTGGTCAATTGATACTATCCAGAATTCGCAGTACAATTCATTCATGATGCTATAAGTCGAGATTACTGAATTTACTCAAATTTTACACGTCAAAAATCTCTGGGTAATGTAATGTTCTAGGCAGTGAAAACGAGCTGCGCTGGCAACTACTACGACAACACGAGCTTGAACTGCACCGAGGACCTTGCGGCAGTAACCCAGGTAATTCCGGAGGTGCATCGGTTGCACACGATTTCTTTAGATCCCCGGTTCGAGTTTGCATTTTCGAAGCACAAGAATTACGAGGTTCCGAGTCGAAACCCTGGACGTGTCCGATAGTACTGAATCTGGATTTGGGCAGTGCATCGAGCTGATCAGCGTTCAGAATGTTCTCGAGCCGAAATGCGCGTTCCTGTCGCCGGAGTCGCACGAGGCCTTCCGGCTGGCAAGCGAGAAGCAGGAGCAGCACAGGAGAGCCCTCCAGGAATTCACCAAGGACTATCTGGTCTCCCTCCCCAGGCCTCGCGATCTCTGGTGCAAGGTCGGTCTGCTTTTTTTTTTGGGGGGGATAATCATTTAATAATTACTATTAATGGTTTATTTATCTCACTTTTTTTATTTTTTGTAATTTATGATTTAAATTGGACAGAACTTTGACTACTTGCTCATGGACATATGGCTCGGTTACTCGAGCGTGCAAAAAGCTCTCAACGTTCGCTCGGTAAGCAAATCTCTCTAATTAATATTTTGAAATTAATCATTTAAATTTGAAATTACTGAACGTGTGAAAATGTTCAGGGAACGGTCGAAAAAGTCTTTAGGTGCAACATTTCCTTATCCTACACCGTCGACGTAAACAATGTCACCGAATACCACAAGAACCTCAGCTCCAGGGGCATGCAAGTCCTGGTCTTCAGGTAAAGAACTTTCATACAGTTTTATAAATTCCAGGGTCATCGTGCTCATACCGGATTTCATTAATCGACCGGTACTCTTATGGCAGTGGTGACCATGACATGGTTATCCCGCACAATGGCGTCGAGAGATGGATCAAGTCGCTCGGGCTGACGATCGATCTCGACTGGAGGCCTTGGTTTGTCGATGGTCAAGTTGCCGGGTGAGTTTAGATTCATTATGACCGTTTAATTTTCGAGTTTTCCATGTTACGATGCTTAGTGTTTCATTTACTTCATTTAGGTACACGAGGAAGTACACGAATAGTGGATATCGATTGACATACGCAACCCTCAAGGTAATAATATTATCTCATATATATATATATATTTATTGTTTGGTATTATTTTAAAAAAAATCTTAAATTCCAGTTATGTGAATGAAGATTCTGTAATTCGGAGATATTTGAAACCAAATTAGTCATAATTTACTATAACTTTTGATAAGTGAATTTTCTGAATTTCGACATGTTGTATGACGCATATTAAAAATAGAGCAAATTTTATGATTTTAATTAAGATATTCTTTTGATGATTTTGATGATTTACTATAATTAATACTTTTTTTATATATTTCTCTCTATGTTTTTTTTATTTTTATTTTAAAAGGGATCTGGTCACTCGCCTCCGGAGTACAAGCGCAAGGAATGCTACAACATGTACGACCGATGGATTCACTACTACCCTCTGTAAATTCAGCGGTTGGAGAGCCCTACAAATGTCATTTCGCCAATAACGAGGATAAGGATCCGGATTCCTCCCTTTCCTCCGTTAGTTTACCGATTCGGCGATTTCTAATTTCTTCGTGCTGAGTTTCCATGTAGTTCCCGGGGCTAGCAATCCCATTGGACTCAATTATATGATAGACTTAATGAGCCAGCCCGAGACGCTATGATCATCGGGAAATTCAAATGCGGAATTGGTATCGTCGTAAAATTTTCACATGCTGAACTCCAATGTCGTCGTGGGAAGATGATTGCCCGACCATGCACGGCAATATTCCCTGATCACGAGGTTAACTATATCATCGTATATGTGGAAAATTTATCACGATTATATTCTTTTTTTTTATATATAATATTAACATTTTTAATAATATTCGAACCAAACTCACCTGAGTAAATTTCAGCGTATTTAGGTGGATTTTTTTTACACATCCAACACTCGATAATTCAGACAAAATTTCACCAATGAGAGGGCAGTCGGTTGGATTGGTTTTGGGAGGTCCTCCAAGACTTCCTAAGTTCGAATCCCCTGAGGTGCATTTGCTTGTGGGTGGGGGATTTATAACTGGCACACGTGATTTACGGACTATTGTATATCCTCCTAGGAGGAGATGTCGCAACTCCCACTAATTGAGTCCGGAAAATGCCACGGCCATAAAAAAAAAAAAAAAAATTCAGACAGAATTTCAGCGACGCGGGAACCTACCTTTCAAAAGTTCAACTGATGGCCCCATCATCGAAAGCTGCCAGTTTGTTCCAGCGGGGGCCCAACGGTACTTTACGCACAGTCTTCTGGTTGGATTTTGGAGAAGGACTGTTGGGGTTGGTTGGACACGGACTCCAACGCGATTTTCATGAGTGGAATTCTTGTACACTACAGCAGGAACGTGCCCACGTAGAAACGATAGTTAAAACAGGACCAAGCTAGACGCCCATGTTCTTGAATACCATCCCATTCCATGCTTGAACGAACCAATCAAGGTCATGGTTAATGTTTGATACGGACTATGTATATTCATGTCTCGGTAACACGGGTTCTTGTAAGTCACTGCTGTATGAACCAGCACGGGATCAACCTCTTGCGAGATTTCCTAGTCCCAAACCCGTTAGTCCACATTAGAAACCATGCCTTTGACCGGCCTCCAAGCCCAGCAAATCTTAGCTCCCACCTGATCATCTGACCAACGTAACCGAAGGTTTCAATAAGGTTTGTTGGAAACTAGCGAGGTCAACCCCAAAAAAAAAAAAGGAAAAGAATGTCTGGATCGAGCTTTGAAAGGGAAACAAGAGACGAAAATTAAATAATTAATTACCAAATTGAAAAAAAAATCAAGAGAGATAAGAAAACAGTAACATGAGTCTGAACCTGGAACATAGATATACTAGGTTTTGATTCTTCTATTTTTTTTACAATAAATTCATGAGTTTTCTCTGTGATTGAAAATGACAGAGACGGGCCCCCCATAGTTTCGTAGGTGATGAGCTGAGGATCGAACCACCTGAACGCTACACCAAACTTTCACTTCCACTTCCACTTCCACCTAATGGAACCCACCTATGTTCACGTGGTTAAGTTCAAGTTCAATCCTGTGCATCTCCAATTCTCTTGCATCCCAGTCAACGTGCACATAAGCTCCTCCTCTTCGGGCCAGGCGCACGTGCCTTAGGATTTGAACAGGCCCTGCAAATGCAAACACGACAAGCTAGGGACAGATGAATGGTTCCTTTGATCCAACCGAAGAAGGGATCGGTTCAAGAGAGTGTCACCTGCAGATTCTTTCTCCGGGTGGGACTGTTCTCCATATTATCCACGCTGACCTTCTGGTAAGAAAGGGAAGCCGGAGGAATGGTGGACCAGGAGAAGGTGGAACGGGGACAATTGGCCTGGGGGCCAGAAATGTACGTCGTTGGGCCATGTTTGTGTGTTCTCGACATGATTATTGTCTTCGCCGTGGCCGCCTCCTCCTTCTCCTTCCGGTCCTATCTATGTGGAGACTGTTCCTGGCTACCCTGGGTAATCTCCCCTTCAAACTCGAAACCGGGAAGGACTAGTCACCTTCCTTCCTTCCTTCTAACCATCCTTTCTTGAGATATTATTGCCCGACTTATCACGTCCTGTGATCTCACGTCGGTTATCTAAGAAGGAGAGTGTGAATATATATGCAAGGCCGCCGATCCCACGAGTATCAAATCTAGCACTTTTGGATTATATGGTTGTGATGATGCATGTGCTATTAGAGCCGATCATGAGGGATCAAGGATAGTTTATGTTCGGAGGCAGATCACTCGTTCAAGTCATGCAAAGTTGGAGCTCTAAAGGAAGTTTGTCACATTCCATGATCCACATAGTATCAAAATTAGCACTTTTGGATGATAGAATTGTAACAACAAGATCATTCTTAAATTGGATCGGGCTGGTCTTCGGGGTCATCACTAGTCAAGAATTTCTGGTAGTATATGTAAAAATTCTAGAGAATGGGCTGAATTTCTCCAGTTTTGACATGAGGTGTAATGTGATCAATCTGCGGGTTTGGAAGCTGGATTGAAACCCAAGATGGAACTCGAAGTATGTACACATTTCTGCTCTCGAATTGCTATGGCTCTTATTAACAAACTGTGGCTTTGAACCCAGAAACCGACAATTTCATCGACAAGAATTCACGGATCTCATATGTTCATTACTGTAAACTATGTAATCTTAAGAAGAAATAGATACGATTGAATGTTAAATCAAACAGATTATCTGAAGAGATCCATGTTTGTCTATGATCAAGTCGAATCCGTACATGCATTGGACTTCCTGATGGGCATTTCGATCACTTGAATGTCTCGCTCGGCTGAAAACAATTGCAAACCTTTCAAAAGTTTCTGACACTGAGAACAAAATTGCGGTTCCAATATTACCAAAAGTTCATTAACACCTTAAAAAGATGTTGAAGAGGTGCAGTTTCCTTCATGGAAAAATAACCCCCATTACTCATAAGAAGAGAAATTAAATTTGACTTTTGAAAAGTTTCTAGCAATGAGAGCAAAATCCCGATTATG
The DNA here is from genome assembly GCA_037672795.1 of Lagerstroemia speciosa. Taxonomy (NCBI): domain Eukaryota; kingdom Viridiplantae; phylum Streptophyta; class Magnoliopsida; order Myrtales; family Lythraceae; genus Lagerstroemia; species Lagerstroemia speciosa. Next base: position 1,403,179 of record CM075291.1, read on the forward strand.
ATATTAAAGTAAGTTCATTACCACCTCGGAAAGATGTTTGCTTCGTGAAAAAGTCACCATCACTCGTAAAAAAGAGAAATTCAATTTGAGTTCTTTTTTTTAAACTTCTAATAGTAAGACCAAAAACGTTGAATCCTCAAAATGTAAAAGGTACAGAGTTTAAGGACTGAAAAGCAATTATTTAGCCGTCCGCGTAGGCCACTTCTCTCCAGTCTCCACTCCACTGAATAGACCGGGAAGTTCTTTATTCACTGACACACGCTGCCCTCCCTCCAGAATCATGCGAGGAGGCCACCTTCTGCCGATCCCCAAGCCGGGCCACGTGCCGCCACCGGACGACCCGGAACCAGACCCTGCCCGGGGCGCAGCTCCGAGCATCCAGCTCCCCCTAATTACCGCTGCCACCATCAGGAAGAAGGGGCCCGGCGTTCGGGCCTGGCTCCTGCTCGACGCCACCGGGCAGGCCCAGGTGGTGGAGGCGGGAAAGCACTATATCATGCGCCGCACCGGCTTGCCGGCTCGTGACCTTCGGATACTAGACCCGCTCCTTTCCTATCCGTCCTCGATCCTGGGCCGTGAGAGGGCCATAGTCATCAATTTGGAGCACATTAAGGCCATAATCACCGCCCAGGAGGTGCTCCTGCTGAATTCCAGGGACCCTTCGGTCACCCCCTTCGTGGATGAGCTGCAGCGGCGGCTCGCGCGTCATTATCACGCGACTATCAAAGCCCAGGTTGTTCTCCTTGCTTCAGAGTTTCTGGATTTTGTTCTTATTCCTGATTCTTTGCGGTTCGATGGATTGACATCCATTATCGCCGCTTCTTCAAATTTTAAGCATAATCGGGTTCTGAAAGTGTTCGGTTGTTTGTGATCGTTATTGATGAGGTCAACATCACAGGTAGACAGTGTGGATTCTAGAGAGTGTGAGAGAAATTGCTTGGGGTTTGCGTGTACTTTTGTGATCTGGTGAGAGAGAATTTTAGAGAGGAGCGGATCTTGTGAATCAGTTATGAGTTATTCTGAGTTTGGTTGATCCACAGGGGAACTTAATGAATTTATAGGTTCTGCGCAGTGATGATGAGGATGCGAGATGCTGAACTCTTAACCCGTTGATAGTTCTGTGAAATGTTATTGCTGGTAATGAATTGAACTCAATTCCTTTTGCTGGAAAAAGAGTCTTGTGCAGGCTGTTGTGTGGGTAATTCACTATTAGGTGTCAATTGATAGTTGTTATGGTACAAGAGACCATGCTATTTAAGCCAGTTCATTGCTTATCCTGGTGACAGCTGCTTGGCCAGTTCAGTTAATTGTCAATTATTTGGGGTAATTATACTTGGTCTGTATCTGTTATGAGGTTTCATCTTTTTGCAGCCTGGATGTGTGTTAACTAATGATGTTAGAGCCATGTTCTTAACTGATAATTAATCAAACCACATACGTGGTTTTTCAGTCACCCTGTATGATTGGTCTTTTCATGCTATACAGGAAGGGAATGGAAGTGAGTCGAACTGGACGAACTTATATGATTTGGAAGAGCCACAATCAAGACCTGTCAGCCCACGATATTCTGCTGGAGGCTTCTCACAGTTAGATGATCAAGAGGAAGATGGCAAATCAGATGCAAAACAAGGAAACGAGAATCGTGACGGTCTGAAAATCCCTCCCTTCGAGTTTGTTGCACTGGAAGCTTGCCTTGAGGCTGCTTGCAGTTGCTTAGAAAATGAAGTAATAGTTCAAAACCTCTTGAATCTGATGGCTCCTTTTCTTTATTTGTTTATTTATTAATTTTTGAGGAGCTTCACGTTGATGGGTTGTTTTTATTGTGGGAATTGGTTGTGCACATTAGACAAGGACATTGGAACAAGAGGCTCACCCAGCCTTAGATAAGCTTACATCCAAGATCAGTACGCTCAATTTGGAGCGTGTCCGACAAATTAAGAGCCGTTTGGTGGCAATAACTGGTCGAGTTCAGAAGGTTCTTGTCTCTTCCCTCTTTCTTTTAACAGATCATGTTTTCTCATTGCAGCACCGTTTTCCTTTCCTACAATGTTCTTAGGTTACTTTTGATATGCTTGAATCAATTATGGTTAATTGAATGAGTGGTTTAGCCTTCCATTCCATACTTTTTACTTGCATTTTTGAGAGTTATTATTTGCATTTCATTATGATAGACTTTTTTCTCATCTTAGTAGAATGATTTACCTTAAAAATAGTTGGGAATATCCATTACATCACTTCTCACAATTACATTCTCTCATTTTTCAAGATTAAAAGATCAAATTTTTTCTATGTTCCATTACGTTTTATTTTGCGAAATTGATTCCATTCCATTCTTCCTCCATACCAAACATGATCTTATAGGGTTTCGTACATCTTCAAGAATCCTTCTTGGTTGTGCTTAAATATGTTCTTCATGGATTTGATTTCAGCAGATGGCTTTTGAACTGAAGTAAATGGTTTGACCTTTGCCTTATCTGAAAAATGTCTCCCGGATTTAATTTTGGATAGACATTCAGCGTGAATATGGTGTGGGCAAAAGTTTCCAATATTAGTGCCATGCTCTTTGGAGTTTGTTGTGTAAATACCACGGTTAAAGTTTATATCTTTTTTCCCATATATTTACAAGGATGCTTGATGAATAACCTACTAGTAGTGGGATCAGGTCAACTGAAATCAGATATCCTTAAGAATACTGTATTTGGATGCACATGTTTAAAGGTATTATTTGTAATTGGCTAACTATCCAACTTTACAGAGAAAAAAAAAGGAAAGTTCTCTAACTTAGTGAAGCTGTGCAAACTGCTGACCTCAGGTGAGGGATGAGTTGGAGCATCTACTTGATGATGATGAAGATATGGCTGAGATGTATCTCACTGACAAATTGGTCCAAGAACACCTGAAGGAATCCCCTGCTACCTCTGTCAATGAGGAGGAAGGGACTGATGATGAAGTCCTTCAATCAGATACAGAAGAAAGGTAACTGGCAATTCTCTTCTTTTCTTTCATTAAATCAATACTGATATTTAGAACTCAAATCATTCATCAAATGTTAAATGTTAGTTTTAGAAATTGTACAGAGCTGGCCAATAGCTTCTTCTGACCAGACCTTGGGCACTGACCGGTCTGATTTTGCTTTGAACAGGTTCCACTTACCCTAAGTTGATCAAATATATTTCTAGGGTATCTTTTATGCCATTCTTATGATTCCAGATGATATCTGTTAAGTCATGAACCCGTAGCTCTGGCGGCTTGATGTTTCATTCTTCCCTATTATTTCCAACCAATTTGTTTTGTTTTTGCTTTAGGATTGGTGCCGAGATATCACTAGAGGGAAATGAAAATCTCGATGCTTATGAAGGTGACCATTTGTTTGGTGCTTCTAATGTACTTAGACGGGACAGCCATGGAACACACACAAGCACCACTCGTAGTGCCATAAGTAAGCATCTTGATGTGGAGGAGCTTGAGATGCTGTTGGAGGCCTACTTTGTGCAAATTGATGGAACTTTGAACAAGCTATCCACGGTATGTAACAGATACTCTGCCTTCCGTCAATTTTTTCACTGTCGATATGCAAAAGCTTTTCCTTGATATGGAAGAGAAATCTGTCTCTGTCGCTTCATTGAAAAGATTTTTCTCTCATTTTAGTGTGGATTGGGTGAGTGAGTCTTAATATGAATAAAGGAAGACTTTAAGTTGGACAACTTGCCTATGGATGACTTGATTGAGGAAATGTCCTCCCACCAAAGTAAATTAACATCAGCTAAATGCTTCTTTTCATCGGTCTTTCAACCAGCCAACTTAAGAGGCTCACTTGGACTTAAAAGGGAAGCTCGGTGTCCTTGATGAAAAATATTTCTTTACATCTTGATTATCTAAGGAAATTATTTGTACGTTTTTTGGGGAAAAAACCAGAGCCAATTTCATTCTCCCTCTTCCGAGAGGACAAATTACGAAACAAGATTCATTGCTCATTTTTTGAAGCTTTCCTTTCCAATTGCAAGCATTCCACTTCCAGTCCCTTCCTGTATTATTTTTCCTTGCATTATCCCATCGCTTGGCAGCTTCGGGAATATGTGGACGATACAGAAGACTACATCAACATAATGTTAGACGACAAGCAGAACCACCTTCTCCAGATGGGAGTGATGCTGACGACTGCTACCCTTGTGGTCAGTGCCTTTGTGGTTGTGGCCGGTATATTCGGGATGAACATAAAAATCGAGCTCTTCAATGATGAGAAGTCAGGCCTCCAGGAGTTCCTCTGGACTGTAGGGGGCGGGGCCACGGGGAGCATCTTCCTCTATGTCGTTGCCATCGCTTGGTGCAAGCACAAGCGACTCCTTGAATGATTGTAAAGAGGAGGGAACCGAACTGGATTGATCAGTAACTGTTGGCTGTCATGGGTTCGGGGGGGGATTTTTGGTCCGGATCGACCCGATGTACATGAACTTTGGTTTCAAGGCTGACTCCTGGCTAAATGTGACGGTGCATGTACGAGGGAGGCAGCTCAACCTGTCCTGCCTGTGTGTATTGTTTGTGATTTTGCTCTCTCCTTGCTGTAACAAATTCTACTGCAATGGTACATTGTGACACCTTTTATGGAGTTGTGCCAGTTCTCTGTTCCTGTGTGAATGTGGATCTGTAACATAACATTGGGTGTCGGATAGAACTTACATGGGTTCGGCCCAGGCCGGTTCTGGATAGGGTGGGTGGACACCGATATTAACAGAAATTGTGAAGAGATATACTAAATTTAATTATCTTGTAGCAATTGAATTTATGAAATAACTCGATATTCACAGAGCTAATGATATGACTCGAAAGAAATAATGAATGAGTTTAAGAAGATATCTGAAATCCGTAGTATAATAGAATTTCCGATTAAGGTCCGATTTCTAAATTTAATAGAGCATGTTTCCGGTCCATGGTTTGTGAACCAAACCTATATGGAAGGGGGATCGGATACCATAACAAGTACAAGGTACCCATAATCCATTTATTCCAGCAACACAGTCTGTGTGTGCTTGTCTCGGTTACTAGTGGAGGGATGGATGAGCGATGGATTGGCGAGAGAGACGATAATAATATTAGCGATGGAATTCAGTGGTCGTGGGATGGGAATGCATCCATATGATTGACAGGTAGAGATGATAAGGAGACAAGCAGACTGCTGTCCATGCAAGAGGGAGCACTCAAACCCTAAGACAAATACGGCCATTGAACAGATACATCAGATGAGAAGAAACTGCAGGCAGCATCGCGGGCCTTACGGAGACAAGCAGACTACTGTCGGTGAAAGGTTTCGAGCACTTACTCCGTTATGGACATAAATAGGGTAAGTTTGATTCGGGAAAATTCCCTTCTCGAGTCTTATGGTTCGATAGGAGAAGCCTTCCTCATTCATCTTCACTCGGAAGCCAGAGAGGCACGCTGGAGCCTAGAGCGTTATATGACACACAGCTAGAAGCCGAAGTGCATTGCCATAAGCCCACCCAATACATCGCATCCTATCCAAATACAGTCGAAGTAAAAGAGGGGGGAGCACAGCATTGACATAGTTGGAGGTGGTTGGAGAGGCAAGATATGTTCCAGACCCATACTCCTCCCCTCTTTAGATTTCTTTCTTGTCCCAAATTCATTTGATGCAATCTGTTGAAGAGGCACTGCACTCCCTACATCCTCCATTCTTGTACTTTTCACACACACACACACACACTGTTCTTTTCCCACTTTTGTCGTTGTGCTTTATCTTGTTTTTTTCCTCCTCGTATTTATTCGGCTGCATGGGAGACTTCCATTACCTTACTTTAGCATTGAAAAATATAAATAAGAAAATATTAAATTAATTATTGAAAATGAAAAAAGAGAAGGATGAAGAGCAGGTGTGGGCTGTGGAGTAGAGAGCTTTGGCCCTTGCCATCCTAGATTAGAGAGAATTTTAGGTTAACTAAGTGACTAATATTATATGTGCATTCGACTAATGAGCATTCGACGTGTCAGTAGAAAATATTTCCCCATCAACAATGTGCAATTTTCCTTTTACAATAATACACTATTTCTACTTACTTATCGAACAACCATTACAATTTCTCCCCGAACTCACTCGCAATAGCCTTTCTAATGTTCCCCATTCAGCATTATTAATTCCGTCAAAAGAAAATATTACAGAAGAAATTTACTGATTTATTCCATAAAATATTACTCTTTTATTTTTAATTATGCCATTTTAGATATTTTTTCCTTTCCTGTTCGTGCATCTGTCTGCAATTACTATATTTTGGAGGAAAAAAAGGATTTAAGGATTCGAGAAGAACAGCGAAGGAAATGTATATTAGAGTGAATTTTGAAGAAACATACATGATTTTATTTATGACATGACATCAACCTCAACGCAAATGACAGCTTGCTCTACATCGGACACCGAAACTTTGTAAATTAATAATTTAATTGCATTGCAATAATGTGTGCACACTTACAAAAATATACAGTAATATCAATTTATAAGTGGCATGTCCCCCCGGATAAACATGACATTTTTTTATTTATCAGTAGATAAACATCACATATTATTCAAAACAGAAAACTGGACATGCTGTTCTTCTCAATAAGCTAACTTTTATAGTTGTAAGTAATTTAAATTCGAGTAAAATTAATTATAACAAGATAAAAATTCTTCTATTAATATAATTTTTTATTCACAAATTCAAACATAGATTTAATTTAAAGAGAAAGATGTGTCGAATATATTAATTAATCCATATTGACTTTCGTGTATTATGTTAAATTTTTTTTGTAATTGGGTTAGCAAGATCTCATCCCCAGGATCTCTCCAAGCCTTTCAAGGGTCAAAGAATGTGCATGTGGAACATTAGTTTTTTTTTTCCCCCAACTTTCTAAGATTAACATGAACAGATGAGTCAGCATAGTGTCACATGAATCATAATCTTGAAACATACTTGTTTATACAGATCAGCAAAAGGAAACATGCTTGTTTATACATTTAAAAAGGGGGGAAATTAGAAATTTTTTTTAATGCTCGAAAAGGATAATTGAAAAACTCAGACTTCATGGTCTAAATGTATCCAAATTGTGAGAAACAAGAATAGGAAAAAAAAAATTGGCAAGGAGAGGTAAGGTTGTCTCGAGTCGCGGGGACATAGAGGTCTTGTCCCCGTCAGGAACATGGGCTTCGTGTACTTTCAGTCCTTGCACAGCTAAGGAATTATATTATTTCCCCATAAATCTTGTCACACTTTTATTTTCAAATATTAAATATATATATCATTTATCAATAAAATCTCATATATTTACTCAATTCAGGGATGGGTGGGGGTGCCCTTAAAAATAAAAATAAAATTAAAATTTCGCATAAATTTTACTGAATTTGTTAGTATTTTTATTAAGTCACACTTCTTTAAATCTTACCCATTCTTGAATGTCTCACGTTTTGGTTCAATATTGGTAATAATGCTGCAAGAACCCACGTACATGGAGTCAGATTGGAGTTTACAAATAAAAGATAGAAAGGGGCCCATAATCCGATTTTGGAATATTGGAGGAGTGACAAAATTCGATTGCTCCACGAGAGGATCCTTTTTCCTAGTGAATACCACTCTTTCCGTAGTCATTTGAAGAGATGAATTTAATTTAATTTTGAGTTATATCAACATTCTACAAGTAAAATTATTCAATTTATAAGTTTTCTCTATTTATAAATTCCGAACTTGAAGCATTCCTAAGGAAAATACATGTCAAATAACCTGAATCAATTCATATTAGATAATAAATTAGATTTAGAAGGGAATTCGATAACGTGATATCCATGTCTATCACATAAGATAGAGATTTCGAACTTAATTCTTATATAGAAAATTTCACCTATTCTCTCGTGATAATGGAGAACCAGACAGCTTATCCCTTTTAGGACCTTGGTAATTGTCTACATCAATGAAGAATTTAGGTTGTCAGCGGCGGCTCCATAGTGATACAGATCGACTACTCCAAGCCATTTATCTGTAAGAATGTGACCCGTTCAGTATAGATTAGTCCCTCGACTTTCGAGCAGTAAATTACTCGGAAAATGAATCAAGCCATAACCCGGAAAGCACATCTATTGGCTTGTGAGTAACTGCATTGTGCAAAGATGAATGGCGCGAGTGATACATTTTCTTTTGTAGATGTTTCGTGTCAGTACATTTCCCGAGAAGTGGAAAACAAGGAGGCCGATGATCCCTCTCATTTTTGGAGTTCCTTTGTTTTCCTTTTTATCTTCTCTTCTTTTTTTCCATTTTGGGCAATAGAAACCAAACATTTCCTAAAATGATAACAAGAGGCTGAAACACTTCATCTGAACTGCATCTTCTTCCTCCCAGTCCTCCTGTAATTTTATGAACAATCCCTCAATTAATAAACAAGATATCAGGAAAAAATGGCTTTCTTTATATAGATCTTTGCATAACCATTTTCCTTCCATGGAACAATTGTAAGAGATCGCTTGGCAAATGTGTAAGAGATTGCATGGAAAGAAGACGAAGGCAAAAAGTAAAATGCCAATTAAAAACCGTTTTCCATTTATGTAAAACAGTTGTATATGCATGAATGATTCATTGATCTGTCTTGAATATGAATTAGTCAAGCCTATTGGGTGTCAGATTATGCACATATAGAAAAAGGACATGGTGAAGATAACTCAACTGATTTTTCTTAAACTGGTGCGAAGAGAGAGAAGGCTGCGAGATACCGAGCTGGTGTTGAGCTGCAGAACTTCCCTGCAAAATCGCATGGTAGAGTTTTCAGTAATGAATTTGTAAGATGTGCAATCCATCAGACAATAATTAGGAAAACATAGACATAAGCACAGCAAAAACGTGCAAAAAAAAAAAAAAGGCAACAGGAAGTACCTCAAAGTGTGTTGCTGGAAAGCCATGGGAACACATCAAGACACTGTCCAGTGGAGCTTTACTATGTGTCTGCATGAACTCGTTCTGTCAGATTGATGGGAAAGATTCAGGCTCAGACTAGGGTAAGGAGAAACTGATAAGTTCCATTCAGTCTTGGAAAGATCTGATGAGTTGGTACGCACTGTTCTTGAAAGAAATAGAGAAAGTTTAACGGAAATGGGGACAAGTGCCGAAGAACTCACACTGGGGATGGGGAAGGAGTTGATGAGAGGAGAGCTAGCAGTGTCATCGAGGAGAGAAGGGTGTTGGTGACCTCCCATCTCCTTCTTCCTCTTGCTGGAGCTCTTGCACTGTAAAGAAGCAGATCTCTTCCCTGATTCAGCAGGAACTTGACGCTCTAACTTGTTAAATCCTCCACCGTTGTTGCTGAAACACCCTTCGTGATATCGATCCCGATCTTCGTCCTCCTCTTCTTCATGCAAATAATGCAAAGGCCCCGAGGATGCATCAGAAACCATGGACAAGTCCTCCTCCTCCTCTTCATCTTCTATTTCTACTTCACCTGCAACCCTCTTGTGCCTGGTTGCAATGTCAAACGGACCAGCCCTGGCCCTGTTCTGGTCAAGAAACAGCGGTTCTCTGCGGGAAGCGTCCATGGAGTGCTCGAAATACAGAGTCCAACCCGACTCGCATCCGCTGCTGCATTCTGAAGCCAACACATCCATTCTCTTTCTCTCTCTCTCGATCTCTCCTACGAAAGGCTTAGCTTTCTCTTCTATCTTAGCTATGGATGTCTCTTCGTGACGGCTCTTGTTTTCAGTTTGACATAAGATTCCATGGGATACGTTCATATATAAACGAGAGCACCCTTTGCTTGTGGGGTTCCCTGGCACCATTAAATAATTGGCATGTTGGGGATATGGATAGGGATAAAAAGGAATTCTGTCATTCCATCTGATGAGAATTTTTACGATCGATGGTAGGTTCGGTGCAACTTGAAATTACTTGTTAGCACATTCCGGGTTATGATCAGCTCGGAAGCAGCCGATCTGTATCGAATGGCAGGTTGGGGTAAGTACCCCATATGTTGAAAGCAGTCTTCATGGCCTGTGGAACTCATGGAAAAGACCAGTCATATTATATACAACCAAATCAAGCAATGAAAGATGAAGTTAATCTATACAAGATTTTCTCCACATCATCAGCTTTATCGAATCGATTCTCGATGCACATTTATCTTACAACTTACGATCTCGAGTTTGATTTTAAACATAAGATTGCTCGGTGTGCTGGAAATATCCAATAATTACGGATGAAGGGGAGAGATGCTACGCATGGCCGGATGGACTCTCCATGTCGTGAGACAGCGAGGCAGCTTGCTGAAGCCGATCGCAATCCCACTTATCTTCCGCCCTCTTTGAAGGTACGGCCATACCCATTCCATTCTGCAATAACTCGCCTGTCTGTCTTCATCACCGTGATAAGTCCTTTTTTTCTTTTTTTTGCTTTTTGCTTGAGAATTTTGGTGCCCAAGAAAATGTCTCTTATGGCTTAGACACAGTGAGCCCTGTGGTGCATTGTTTTCAGTCTTCTTGGTCGAGAGCGAGAGTTTCTGGGTGGACGTAGTAGTCTTAGCCGTTTGTCGAACGAACGAATCGGAGCAAGAGCCGGTAGGTCTTTGAAATGACTCAAGACACACATTCCCTCCTTAAAAAAGTGATAACAGATCCAAAGACTGGATTCAACACGACTACTATCGTCTTTAATTTGGAATTAATACGCCAGGACACCCAAAGAGACAACATCAATATTTGTATGCTTGGTCTATAAAAATATCATTAATCTCTGTGTTTTAAACTTCCCTCAAAAACCTAATTATAGTTCATTCTCCTGTTTATTAAGATTCTTTTTGCAAAAATTAACTTTCCGCACCTCACTTGGTATTTTTCTCCATTATAAAAGGAATGTACGAACATGAAAACTGATCATGGAAGGAAGATGAGAATAAATAATCGAACTCAAAACTTATCAATTTAATATCGAGAACGATACCACTGTATCAAATCTCCTTCCTCGCACCTTACAAAGTATTAGATGCAAAGAGGAATGGCCAACAGAGAATTGAAGACATGTGTATTAATAAGGTATAGATAGATCAAGGGGGTATTATCCTGCACATGTGGTCTGGTCATTTATTTTAATTAATGGAATGAGATGTATTGATCAGGAATGATCGGATCGGGTCCTAACTGGTAAAGTTGAATTGCAAATGAAAGAATACAAAATATCAAATCTGTCTGCAGAACCAAGGCCGTACAGAAAATTTTATATATATATATGTTCAGGCAAATCTCTCTTCTTCTATTGACCCATGTGTGATTGCTCAGTCAAATTGGAATTATGAAAAGAGTTTTCCCAATAAAATAGAAGCCCGTAGTTGTTTACATTGGTTACTTAAACCCTAAACCATTTATTCTATAAATGCAGGAAATTGCATATACAACTTTTCAGTCCGATGAAGTGGTTACAAACATCGACAGGTAAAACTCGATATCACATGTACACCGATCTCCACTCGTGAAATATCGCAAGAGTCGCAATGTACGTAAATATCTACGTATTTCGCCGAGACAGGCAATGCAAGGGAGTCTTTGAACTCTGAAAGCTGACTGAGATTTGGAGGGAAAAGCTTTCATGAATCCCACATGCAATGCGGGAACAGGAAAATTTTGGCCACTTTCTCGATGTAAAATAGAGCTGTGTATTTAAAAGGAATATACAGAAAAAGGAAATACATAAATACAGAATCTCGCGTGAGAATTTGAAAGTTAAATCTCTTTTTTTATCTCTAAAAACGCTTTCACTGTTTACAGAGATTTGACTGAATTATAAAAGATGTTAGCGGCAAATTAGAGGCATGTGAGCACGTGTGCATATGGAGGCAGCATGCATATGCGAGCTCTTACATTCAGGACATATAGGTGAATTAAAATTCTCAGGACACAGTTCTCTCTCTTTTTTTTACCCAAAAAATATATAAATGTTCAGGACACGTGTGTGCACGTGCGACACGAACTTCAACTCCACAGTACTACCTTCGACATCTCTCTGTCGTCGACCAAAGTTTCATAATGATTTTTCAATTAGTCACTCTGTTTCCGATATGCTGTTCCCGATGCTGGGCTGGCTTGCTTGCCTGCCTGCTTGCTTTATCGTACTCTCCATCTGCCATGTTTGTGTTCTCGAGTTTCTGAATACAAGAACATGGTATGCATGCGTCTGCGTATACGTATGTACATGTATGACGTAGAGCAATTTGCTTTGGGTTCAAAAGACTGGGGACCCTCAGCAAGTTTTAAGGTATGCGCGTCGAAAATGCATGTCTATTTCATGTATTTCCGAACCATCGTTTGAGCATAATGCAGAGAACCGAAGATCCATCTGAGGCCCGGAAGCTCATAAATGTTGGCTTGTCCTGAGCTTATATTCCCAGTGATTCAAATAATAGATAATGTCCTCTCAATTATGAATCTTGTTCATTTGATCGTAAAACTCGAAGGTTATGCCTTAAAGATAAAATATACCAAATCATTTAAACTAACTCTTATATATTAAATGGAGATATTCTGATGTTATAAATTGATCATATATACGTATGGAATTGGATACACATACATACATACATATATATATATGTATGAAAGCATGCGTAGGGGTTGCACGATGACCTTGGTGCACATGGTGATTTGTCGTGCCCGAGAAAAGAAGAAGATATAATGTTTTTGTGTGGGTTTGTTCTTTTCTTTTCTCTGATCTACAGTCTTCATATGTATAGTACGGGAAATTGAACCCTACTCTTCAAGAATAATAACTCCCCTCATCGGTATTCCGAAACCCATCTGCAGGCAGAAGTGATCAATCAATTTGTCATCAGACAAATATCGGAGGCCATACATATGTGGAGCATGTATATATATACATATGGTAGGGAAAATCTCGGTCTTGAATTTAACACGCACACGAGAAGAAGCGTGTCGGGACGGGTCACTTAAAGGGACTGTAGAGGCATCCATGTGTCGTACTAACATGAGTTGCATCGACAATTCCAAACAGAAGTACAAGTGAAAGCTAAGAGATCATGCTGCTCTGTTCTGTACATAGTTTGTAGAAGGGGGGGCATGTGCGACCCTTTATCTCGGATCCCACAACCTCAGTAGCTCAAATCTTATTCAATACATTTTTCTGCGCTTTGTCTACAGTTTCTGCAAGTGGTGTACATGCACTGATCAATCGATGTACTCATTATATAGGTACATATATATATAGACATGGCACTTACTTGTTCTAAGGAAATATTCCTGATTTCATTTATTTAATTTTCTGAAAAATGAGGAATATGGAGAAAACATGCATCCGGGTTCGACTTATGGCTGTGAAAAACAATTACAGTTGCATGTCAAAAAAGTCAAGTGATACCGGGGGTGGAACTTATTTTCCCAACTTCCCATCTTCGAGAAAACATTTTTTTCCGGTTGGAAAAACATTTTTTAGTTGGTACTTGGTAGCTAGCTCCCTGTCCGTTGACTTGTGCATCTCTCGTGCAATGGGCCCATTGAGTAGGGATAGCCCAAACTTGTATTGCCCTGAACCCTCCTGGCCCGGTTCAGTGACGGCACAAGCGGGCTCTACGTGCTCAGCGGTCCAGGACCACAGGGCTGGAAGAAGGTCGACTGGCCCAGCAGGGCCCTGCTTGTGTTGTGTGTGTGTGCGTGTGCGTGTGTGTGTGTGTGTCGGGGATTTGCCCATGATCAAGATCGAACGGTCAAGAGCCCGCGGCACAGGGCCGTAAACTGGAAAAATTCTACCATACAATTGGTAAAATTGACAAATTCTTATTCGATACATTAACCCAAAAAAGAAAACGACATTACCTTTTTTTGCCTTACTTATATCCCTTTTAAATATAATTATTACTTATATTTTACTAATGTGCTAAATAATAATTAATCTACTTCACCATATTATTCATGACGATGACTGAAGATTTTCTCCACGAACCAGTTTCTAAGGTTTCCTTGGCTTAAATGTCTACAAGTGCGGGCAAAATGAATATTTTCCAAGGTCTTCGGTGGACACACAGAACAGTGGTTAACGTAAAACCCCCCCTTAACGTGTCCAGCAAGTTCAGGTTCACCTGGCAATCTAGATCCTGGCGTTCCTCGAACTATCGAGGTAGTAATCGACTATGAGTGCAGTCTCATCACCACAGATCGAGTGACCCAGGCCATGGTTAATAAGCTCCTCCAAGCATTATCTCATAAAATTGGACAACTGATATAAAAGTCGCCCTTCCATATCTGTCCACCGGTTGATAGTATCAATATTGAGCTGAGAGTACCGTGCAGGTAAAGTAAGTTATTGTTTCGGTCTATTCATTACTCCAGTAAAATGTCTCGAATCCCTTCTACTTCTCGGCGAGATCGGCGAAGAACAGTTCAGCATCATGACTCTTGACTTTGCCACTAAAACGATGGGAAGAACCTGTTGAGATTGTATGGCAGTGAGTAGAACTCCTCGCTCCTGATGTCACCGTCGAAAGTGCGGAACTTAGCCCACCAGTGTCGACCGCTGTCCCTCCGGACAGGGCCATACCCAATGCTGTGGGTTCGATCCAGAAGCACAGCCACGAGGAGGGCAACAGTCGCCGCAGATGTGAATATCACCTGCACAATGTTGTTGAACTGCAAAGGCAATGATCCAACAGTCAAACTGGGTTCTCGGTGAGCCTCACCAGCAGAAGAAGAAATCGAATGTGGAAGGTTGGTTTATCAACTTACGGCTATAGAAGGGGTATGGACAGGGCCATAACCGGAGGTGAAGAAGTATTGGTTGAAGTACTGGGGGACAGATAGGCCCATGAAGAGGGCGAACCCGAGGATGAATTTCGTCCTGAAGCTGTTCAAATTGCAGAACTGGAGAAAACCGAGCCCCGCCGCAGCTGCAAAGAACAAACGAGAGCCATATCAAACCAATCCAAATTAAAAGATCCTGATAATGTTTGTCTCCCTATTGCAGATATAGGGGGAAAAAAACACTAGACAGTTTTCCGTTTCCCTCTGCTTGAAAAGCTTAGATAACTACGAAAAATTTTCTGCACTATAGGAGCTGCAGTAGATCGTAAAATGACTTCTGAAAATGCAACTGTACTTTTCATCTAATCTCTTTGATTTTCGAGAAGCGAAAAATGAAAGATGGGGAAGTTCTTCGAAACCGAGGACGACTTATCAACCACCTCCAATGTCTTGATTGTATATATCACTATTCAAATACACATATGGGAAGCATCCATGCCTGAACTGCTTGCTGCAGATTCCGATAGATTAGAAAGAAGACTTACCCACGTAGGCATAGAGGACACAATACACGGCTGCAAAAATCGGGATTGGTATCGAAGCAAGGATAGCACCGAATTTTCCTGTCAACAGCATGGTTATTGTTATAATAGACCTGCATAACTAATTAGTGGATGAACACAACAAGATTGTATAAATTAGTTTTTTCTGAGCTATTAAAGTGACACACCTAGCACAGAAAAGAAGAGCATGAAGCTAGCCGCAATTTCCAGGACTCTTCGACTCCCGACTCGAGTCAACCCAAGTAGACCAGCATTTTCACTGGACATAAGAACAGAGAAACTAGCAGGGTCAATGCATTTATTGCCATATATATCAATTTTCAAGGATAGATGGATAGGATGATTATGTACACTAATGCTGTGGGACCAACTCCAGTACCAAACAGGCCGCCACTGAATGTGCTTAATCCCTGAAATTTTGGCATGAAGAAATTAAAAAAATGAAATTAGAACATGGCAATATAAAGAGTTGAGCTCTGCAGAGTTACGGAATTCACTTTACCAGCCAACCAACCCCGCGGCTCAGTACCGAGGGTGGTATTAGTGTAGCGCTTGCAAATCTTGATGCTGCGATAAATGTAGCTGTTGACTGCACGATGAAAGGAAAAAAAGGAACTTTTGTCACTATTTTGTAGGCAGCTTTCTGATAATGTTTTCATACGAACAGAAATATTGCCATGAGACTGATCATTCAGGTAATGACATCGCACCTCAATGATGGCAACCAATGCCGCTGCCATTACAGCAAAAGCATCACCAGCATTGAATGTCGGACCACCGTATTGGAATGGAAAAGGAAATCTTATCCTGCAACAAGAATCATGTATCCGTCCATTGGCAAAGATCACATGGATTTCTCGGAGCTATGGGAAACAAGGATAAAACAGGAAGCATTGATGGCGGCTGTTTATCAAAAAGTACATCAGATTCATCAGAACAGTATTCTCAGGAAGCTGATTGTATGATTGCTGAGCACAGGCTCACAGTGCTTTGATCTCATTTTGGAGACCGTTTTATGAACATTTTTCAGAAAATGCTCCTAAACGGCCATCTTTAATCTTCAAATAGGGTATTGTAAGCTCACCAAGGAGCTGCTCTGAGTAGTCCTGTTCGATCGACTCTGCAACTAAATTGAGTGTTGGGCGATCTTCTATCATAAGCACCAGAAACAGTCAGAACTGCTGCAAATGCCCACACGATCAACACCGAGACCAGGACAGCATACCGCTCGAATATGGCCCTTCGTGATCTCATGAAGTGGGGAACATGCTACAACAACAAAGACCGTAGGAACAAATGATTCAGATATTATCTGGTTAGCACAAAAGCTTAAATAAAAGCAGATGATCAAGGACAAACAGAAAGATGAGAGAGAACATTTCTTATGACTCGATATCTTCGAATATAAAGGAAAGCAGAGGCAGCCAATACAGCAAGTACTAGAAACAGCAGTGCTAGTTACCTGAGAAATAATCACCAGTATAATCAACTCAGGGAGCCCAATCTCAATGCATCTTGCTAGCTGCAACTCATAAAGAAAAAATGTGAAGTAACAACTATTTTAAATAAAAACTTCGCAACTGGAAAATTAAGTTTTCAGGTGTGTTGTTTCAACAAATTAAATGATCAATGGTGAATCTCAATCTGGAATGTCTTAAAACACCGCCCCATGATTCTTAGAAGTGTATGAACTTCAAATTCTCTGTTTCAGGGAACAGTTGGACAGGAAGAATGCATCTCCCATTTGCCATACCTTCTATATATCAAAATGGTAGGTGAAAGACATTTTGGGAAAGGATTAAACCAGAACTCTTTTCAGCACTATAGGTTACATGAAGAAAATGAAACATTAACGGGGGTGCAGCTTGCTTTCTTACTTGCGGGAAACCATTTGCATAAAGCCCCAGTCCCACAAGGGTCACAAAGGGAACTGCTGACAGAGGGCAAAGAAATCTGCATAATATATAAACACAGATATCAACCGACTCATTGTAAATGGAAGAAAAACAATTGGGTTTCACCATCCAATCTATCAATCCCTGCAAATTCATTTTGTCCCTTTGGAATGCTGCATCAGCACCAAGAGAACCGACCACATCAGCTTGACAAGCAACACAGTGTTCCACAATTCACAGTTTATCGAAGTGGGGAACATTACCTTGCAAATATCCTCCAAAAACCGAGGAAACCGATGATCATTTGGAAGAACGAGGCCACAATAAGTGCTCCTTGCATCCCTCTCATAGTATGCTCAAACCTCTGTGATATATTCACCCAAAAAGAATGACATCATCAGATGCCAAAAAATCCTTCATCTGATTGATGATTGACTTCTCCTATGGAAGATGATAACTTGATGGTGAAGACTTAAATTGCCGAATATTAGCCTAAATACTCATGTACAGTGATTATAAATTCACATTGCCAAAAACTATCCTCAGGAAAATTGAACTGCTATACTGAACTAGCCCAGAGATCCTATCGACTATCAGATTGTCTGATTTAGGACCGGATCATAGCAGTCCTAGATAATGGTGGAGAATCGAAATAATTTTCTTTTAGAGGCAGTATATAGTTACCTCATGAGGGTACACGTAGATGTTGTAACGATTGGACAGAGCAATGGAGATAGCAGGGATGAGGTATGTGTAGGAAGGACCAATCACAACGGGAAGCCTCGACCCGAAAAAGCACTGCTGCAATGTGTTTAATCCCGCAACAAACAGCAAAGTGTTTATCATCTCTGCCTTCTCCACCTATTAATGCATGCATATACATCAAACAGGGAAAAATGAAATGACCAGTTAGATCGTGTATTGCAATCAAATAGTAAGCACTCTTCAGTTTCAATCCAGAGAAACTATGAGATACCCAAACAAAAACTCTGGAACAAGATATAGACATTTTTACCAGGAAATTGACATGATCAGGTTCATATTCGAGAATAATAGCTGCCTTCTACTTTGGTACAACGTTCAATATATTTAACATTGAACAAAAACACACGAATCCTGATGTGAATCTGCATGAGAATACGAGCTGTGACACCAACTTAAGACCCACACTGCCAAGATTCGAACATCCCCCCTTCCCTTTCTCTCCGTTTCTCATGCAGTTCAATTGTTACCTCGTGATCATTCACTGTGATGACCGAGAAAAATATATCTCTTGAAACCTCAACTCACGTTGACGGACTATCTCGAGCTGGATTCATACTAGTTTTGAACTATGCTGTTGCCAGGTTCGATTCTAGTCGTCTCGTAAATGAGATGCAATGACGATTAATGCTTCAAGAAAAAAGTTTAAAGATGCTCACGTTGCCACCGCCCATGATAGGAACGAGAATGGTGGGAATGATCACGACAGTCCCCAGCATCACCAGGTAGTGCTGAAACCCCATGATTATGGCTTCAGCTGCAAGACAGATAATCAACAGACACGACATTACATTAGACTAAACAAAATCACCTTAACTGGCCGAAAAACAGAGCAAAAGACAAGCTCACTTCAATCCAAACTGGCGTGTATATTAGTCATGGAGTGAAAAGTTTTGGAACACTCACGCCACGGAGGGGGGCTGTTGAGGCAGAAATCGACGCCGGGAAGCTGATCCTTCACGGGATGCGGCTGAAAGTCATCGGCCTTGGGGGCTGCCATTTCTCTCTTCCCAGTTTCTCCCTGTTACGATCTCGTGTTCATGGACAGAGTTCAGTTTAGAGAGCCATGACGAGAGAAAGAAGAGAACAGCGCTCCCAGGAATGTCCCGTTCTCTGGTTTTCTGCGCCAGATATAATCAGAGAGAGGTGGTGGGTGTGACAAAGTTGGAGCGTAAAGCTTGTGCGTTGCTCTCAAGTGACATTTTCTCCATGTCAGTTGAATTGAACTAAATCGATCATGTGAAATTAATTTTAAAAAAATCAGACCATATTTGCTAATCACGATCCTATAATAAATGATACCATCATGCCTTTTAAATCCGAAGACCATACCAAATTCAAATTCAACTACGATATGCCCTTTATTACAACTAATTTCAAGCGATAAAAGTTTAAACTAATACAGTACATGCATTGAGGGAAGTAAAAATACGGTGTTTTTTTCTATAAAGTTTCGCTTTTTCGAGTGAATGATTTATCGAAACTCGAGGCAAAATTGGAGAAATGAGTATAGAATTGGAGCAAGGAAAAGGAGGGAGAGGATGGAGTGGAGTGCATGGAGGTCTTTTGATTTGGTTGGAGCGATGAGAGAAAGTTGGAGGTGTTAGGAAGCTTAGTTATGACCATAGTCACCCAACTTCTACCACACCCCCCAACTCCCGTTTCCTTGTTTTCTCCTTCATCGTCTTCTATTTTGAGTATGGCATGGAGGTCAAGGCCCAGAAGAAACGAATTCTTTATGGGGAAGCAATCTCGGATATAGGAAAATTGACCGCGACCGGTAACTGTCCCTCCCGCTCCCTGTCTCTCTCGTATAGCATCGTATGTGTTCGGCAATGACTCCTTTCTTGCTGTACCTACGGTCAGTCTAGACATAGTCATTGATAAGAGAGGCATTGTCCTCTGCGGACCTTGACTTTCAACTCCGGTCGGTAGCTCGGCACAATTCGTGGATAAGAATGATGTTATTACGCTGAATCTTTTCTTTCCCTTCGGATAAATTCATTGTCGACAATATAATTATTATTTCGAGTTGAAATTGAGGAGTATAAAATCATGAGAAGATGCAACCGTCAAGGTCACAATGGAGTACCTGTGACAGGAATCATAGAGATCTCCTGATCCGCTGTACTCATTATCTCGTACGGAGGGGACCAGTCCCCGGCCGATGATATGCTAGCCCTCAGAATCAGAAAGCATGCTACAGTCCTCCGGGCTAGAAAAAGAAAAGAAAGAAAGCATGACATGAAAAAAAAAAAAAAGGACAGAGAGAAATTTTGACGAATCGATAATCTAATCTAATAATTGATAAACAATAATTTAAATTAAAATAAATAGATTTAGTGATTTAAAATTAATTTTTTCAGTCACTTAATATTTTAATTATATTTTAACCCATAATTCAGTTGTGACGACACGACACGACACATCACATATGGGCGGCACCATATCACTCACTCATGACGTATCGCAGCTATATAACTGAATCATAGTCAAAGTATAATATTGTCAATATTTAATAAAATTTTCCATCTGAATTAGTGTGAAGAAGAGAGGAATTTTTTTGGGACGAGGAGCTTAATGAAAGGAACAAAATTCACCACTTTGCAAAGACGTCCTCTTGCCTGGTAGCGAAGAGAAACACGTGTCGCACTGTTTACTCCTCATCGGGGACAAGGATTTTCATGCATAGGGTTACGCCCCTAATTTTATCTCCCGGCCAGGGCCAAATTCATCATTCCGATCAGCAAGGGCATGCTCACAATTGTCGCCCAAGTTTAGGGACAGAACCGTCCTTCTACTTCACAGGGACGCACTATCTTTCATGGGCCAACACTCTCCACAAAGTAAGAGTAGGAAAGGCCCGGTAGACTCGGAGATCAGGCCTTTACCTGAAAGTCTCGGGTCGGACCACACGGCCCGATTCAGTCGCCCATCTTATTCAGTTTGTATGTAGGCATGATGGGATTCATGGATATCTCTTCTGGGCGATGTCTCTGCATTTTATTTCCGAGTCAAAATGGTGTGGATGATTGGAGTTGCTCTGTCCCTTTGTCGATGGCTGGCAATGTTTGTTCCCGAGCCCGTGGAGTCAAGCCACGCCTGTCTAAGGTTATTTGATTCTGTCCATTATTAAGTCAATCACTGAAATTTCACATCAAAATGTTATTGTTCATGTCCCGCATGGGATAATGGAAAGGAATGTTCTGACGTGAAATCTGTGACTAAAACGGTTGCATTTTAACCGATAATTCCTCTTTATATCATCTTCGTTTCCTGAAACTGAATTACCATTATCGAGAGGTCGTACTCGTGGAGTCCAGAAAAGAGATTTGGGTTATGAAATACGAATGATCTGTGAGAAGTCTAGAGCCGGTCAACATCAAGGCATCAACGCATCCAATTGATGCGAGAGATGAAAATTATGGCAAAATTCTATTTTTACCCTCAAACTTGGCATCTTGTCCACTTTACATCCCATCTCTTTACATATCTCCGACCGTATAATGAAATTTCACATCCGGTCCAGATAAACGTGTCTATGAGGCTTCGGCCCCCATCTTAATTTTACCCTCGTCAACTGCATTCAATGAACTTTATGAAAATAGTGGCTACACGACTATTCTTACTACGTAATGTTCAAACTTTTATATACAATCACGAATATATTAGATAAATCATAGTACTAACATTAATTCTATCAGTGTAGAATTATTAAAGGACTAATCCTTTTAGTAATTATGTTTAAAGGAGAACTTGAACCCGAGACCTTAACCCCATTAAATAGGATTTTAAATTACTACATCATTGCTCTCGGTAATGCGGCGCTCACTAATGAAGAGAGAACATTATGGTCTACAATATAATATATGGTTCAATGACTGTTATTATTTCTATAGAGTTGGATAGATTACTTGTCGTATACTAAAAACCTCAAAGTTTAGGTGCAAAGTGAAACCAAGACTAACACTTGAGGGTGCTAATCGTAAATTAATAAAAAGAGGGACCAATGCTGAGCGTGCGTAAAGTTATGGGGTGGGAACAGATTTAAGCATAAATTTTGGGTTCAAAATCAATTAGTCCGACAATTATGGGATGACGGACTTTCCTTCTTGCAGACAAACAGACAGCCCTTGCCCGGAAAGAAGACGACAGAGATCAGAGGACTGTTAGAGAAGGCAGAGCGGAGGAGGGAGCAGAACCCCTCTCTCTATCTCCCCCTCCTCGTTTAGGCTTCTAATCGTTGTGTCGTCCAATTACTGATATTGTCACTGTTGAAGCTTTCGCGTTTGTTCAATCTTCTCTTTGGTCTTCAGGTAACCTCCTCTCTGCTTTGTTTACATCCTCAAGGGGGCGCTTTGGTTGGTACAGGATTCGTTGGAACTGAGTCGATTTTCTACGGCTATGTCCAGGTTCAGTTATGAAAGTTTGGGCTTTATTTGATTATCCGTAACAGCAGTTGCGTTCTCCGTCAAATTGTTGCTCTGCCAAAATCTAGGATGATAACGTGGGTTCTTGCCCTAGAATTATTATGCTATTCTGAATTTTTCGTCTAGATGCTTTTAAGTTTCTTTCTTGTGCTCTAAGCTATGGAATAATAAAGTTCTTCGGTCTGCCCGTTGGTCTGGACCCTCTTTTTTGCAATCTGAAACTTTTGAAGATTGAGGTTTGAACTGTGAGAATAGTTGTCCCTTCCTCTGATCTGATGGTGCTTGATGGCATGTGCTGGCATGTAGAGAGCTTGCAGAGTCAACTGGTAGTCAATATTTTAATCCAATTTTTGGATTTTGTGAAATTACTTATGATTTTCACGCACTTGACATTGTTTTCTCTTAGACCATGTCAGACTTAATGGGATAATTACCTTACATAGAAAGTCCAGAGGCAATGTTTGGAATGTCAATTTAAGTCTTGAAAGTTTTGGCTGGAAAAGCACCCCAAGTATTGCTGAACATTCTTTTTTTGCTGGCTAAAGTCCATCCATTTCCTTTTGACATCCTACAGAAAGTGCAGTCCATCAGAATTAAGTGTTATGCCCATTTTTGCTATATCATGGGCATCTTGCACTTTTTCCCTACACACACATGCTATATCACAGGATCTAAAATGTTTCAAATGCTCCTAATATTACAAACAGTAGAGCTGATCTCCCAAGGTGGATCAGAGTCTACATTAATACTATTTACAAGTACTAAACAGTATTGCTGCACATTTGCTGTACAGTTGTATTTAAGTTTCATTCTGAAAATTACTTACCTTGGTGATAATGTGGGTTGAATATGTGTCTGTTTAGAGCATCATAATTCATTAATTGTCTTAATGAAATATAATCACATTTTGTGTGATGTAATATTAGCTGTGAGATAATGATGAGATTGATCTATTGATTCAGTCTGCTATCTGATTGTTGTGTGCTTTCCAGTTTCCACACTGCTTAGGTACCTCTAGGTTCATGGCTGTCAATGCAAGTGACAACGAGCATTTGTTAGTTCAAATACAACAACTTGAACATGGTATGCTTCTTTCATTTATAAGCTTTCCTCTTGAATCTTGACCTTGCAGTTTGTGTATTGCATGCTTTGTGTTTCTTTTTGTCTCCCCCTCCCAATATATAGTTAACTGTCCAGCAAAGTTGAAACACCCATATTATGTGTAAACAACTCCATTTTGATAATCACTTGCCTATGCACAACAAACTATTTCTCAGGAAGCTTCAATTGCTTATAGATTAGCTGGTTTTAACTTGCGAGTTTATATGTGATTAGAGAACCATCGGTGTATATATGCAAAATTCAGTTTCTTTTTGTTACATACATTTTTATCTGCACATTTAGAGATGACCAGTCTGATTGTTTAATCATCTCAGCTGTGTAACTACTACATTGGTTTATTGCCATCAGTGTATCTGAATATGGAGCTTATGTTAAAGGTTTTCTTTGTAGAGCGTGATGAATTACGTAAAGATATCGAACAACTTTGCATGCAGCAAGCTGGGCCTAGCTACCTTGTTGTGGCTACGAAAATGCACTTTCAAAGGTATGTGGTCTACTCTTGTCCTTCCAAGATCTCCTGGAAATAATTTCCTTAGTTGCTTTGTTGTACCTCTCTGTCAAACTTATATCTTTCGTCCTTCTTACTCGTCTTTAATTGTATATATAAAAAACTAAAGATATCTTTGTTTCTGTCTACTAGGACAGCTGCCTTGGAGCAGGAGATTGAGAATTTGAAAAAGAAACTGGTGGCGAGCACAAGAGACAACCTAAATTTACAGGAGGAGCTTTCTGAAGCTTATAGAATCAAGGTAAGGATTTGGCTTCCTATCAGACTTAGCAGTATGTTCATTATTCATATCTTGCCAAAAAAAAGGGCATGTTCCCTGTTCATATACTAATCTGTTTCTTGACTTGTCAGAGCCAACTGGCAGATTTGCACGGTGCAGAAGTAACAAAGGTCTCCCTCATTTGTCTCCTGTTCTTGTCTCCTGGAGGAGATTTTTGGAAGTTGTTAATTTTATTTGATTCTTTCTATACCAGAACCTGGAAGCTGAGAAGCAGCTTAAGTTTTTTCAAGGCTGTGTTGCCGCGGCTTTTGCTGAGCGAGATCATTCTATCATGGAGGTCTAAAAATTCTGAAATCTTAATTATGCATATGTTTTCTTTAGATAAATTTTTCCAGGTGGAAATCTATTTATTTAAAAGTCTTTTCTGAATATATTATGTTTTCTGACAGGCTGAGAAATCGAAAGAGAAAGAGGAGCTCATGTTTCAGAAATTAAATGAAGTGGAGAAGAAGTAGTCCTCAATCAAAACTTTGCCTTTATAAGATGGTTGCAATTATTTATCTTACTTATTGGAATCAATGGATAGAGAATCACACTTTTATACGCGTAGTTGGATTGGGCCAGCATGTTTTGAATCCTTCTTTTGGGTGCTTTCTTGAGTCCTTGGAATCACCATGTGATGCTAATGTTTTATTCTTTATGCTCATTGTTGACTGCTGATTCCCTGCTGGATTTAGTACTTTAGTCTGTCCTTGCCATAATTGATTGAGTATGAGAAGGTCTTAAATATTTCTTTTGGTACACTTTGAATGCATACAAATATTAATTGTTCAAGGGCGCTTCAAATATTAATGTAAAGATCTTCGTTCTCCTAGAATTACTTGTATTAATTAGTGACTTTTGCTTTGTCTGCTGTATTAGGGTATAAGTTCTTATATTCATGACATGATTATGTTTGCAATTTGTTTTACCTTTGGATGCATTTTAAATTGATGCAGAATGGAGAGGCTTAATTCAGATTGTCTTGAACAAAAGAGACTTATCGATAAGTTGGAAGCTGACCTAGCAAAGCAGCAAGATGAGAATAAAGCTTTCAAAAAGGTAATGTGATTTGCTGGCTCTTATTGCATGCAGTGCTTGCAATATTGAACATTTTTGTTTTTTTTAATATTCTTGTCACTTGGTATTCAATATCTTCACGTAAGAACAAGGTTAAAGGTATATATTGATCGTTTGGGTAAGAAATCCACATTTGGGGCATCAACAATTGTCACCTCTGGCTATCAAGGCATTTCTGGATATTCTATTAGTAATAGCAGTTACTATTGGTTTTAACCATTGAATGGCGATGGCTGAGTAGTAGGGTTACACACATGCTTTACAGGATGCTAGAGCAGGATCTTGAACCAACAGGTTCTGGACTAGGTGACCCATTAATTCCACCAACACAGTCATCTTCAACTAGACTTCTGCGTGCTGGATCAGACTACGATGATCACATTGCATTTGGTTGACCCTTAAAAAAGAATCAGTATTCAATAATGAGTTCCTGGGGTTTGGTGGATAGGAGCTAATAGTATTAGGGCAAATGAATACGATCACTCATTGGTTACCTGTTCTTTTTGCCTCAGAAGATACTGATTCTGAATCTCTCTTAATTGATGATATGATTGCTGCTGCATATTCTATTATTAATGTTACAGGAATTATGTTGTGCTTGAGGGGAGTATATTTCTTTTCTTGGAGTGCAAGGAGACTGATTATTTGTAGTAACAAAGTCCTCTGGATCAACAATAAATAATTATTATTATGCTTTGTTTTGCTCACTTCTTACTTCTGAATTTGCCTATTTATTTCCTACACGTGTCGATGCTGATGAAACTCTATCTTCTAGCATTTTCTGACAGATATGTTATTCACTCTTAATAGGTTGTTGATATGTTTTATGAGATCAGACAACAGCACTTTCAAGATTGCGAGGACACAAGTTGGGATCAGAAATGCACAGGTCTTTTGGAAGATCCACCAGAAGCATGGAGTTATAATGACCCGTCCACATCTAATTATATTGTAAGTCTTCATGTCTAAATCTATAACATTTATATGTATATTGTCAAATGGATGGTTGTTTAAGCTGGTAGGATGGTTGTACTGTGTATGACCTTCCATATTTTTATTGCGTATAATCAGTTTCACATTATCTTTTTTCTACATTATCTCTTTTTTCTGAATCAACTTTTATCAGACTCATACTGACCATTCTAATATTTAATGAGGGCATTTCACAAATTGATGTTTCTTGTAGTTGTCAGGTTTTCTAATCCAAAACCTAGTCTTAAAATTTACATCGTTATCTCAGTCTGATTCTGTAATATAGCTAGACTACTCCTTCACTCGGTCTCATTCAAATAAGTTGCCATAGTGTAGACTTGCCAACTTGGAATGGTTTAATGAAAATACCCAACTTAGGCAATTTTAGATTAAAAAGACTAAATTGTGCTAATTAGTCTAGTTTTTCCTTTTAAATTCTATCGTAAGTGGCACTTTTTTTTTTATAAGTAAAGTGTAAGTGGCACTTTCACCTTGTTCCTAAGATGATATTACATGCTTGACGGTTTAGATATTGGTCTTACATTCGTTGGGACAGGGTGGGTCTTATGTGAGTGCTGACCTGACCTAACCCGTGCATGGCCCATGTTGACCCTGCCCCAAACTTCAACTGAGGTAGATCAGACACAACAGAGATGGGTCAGGCCAGGCTGTGGTGCGCCTAGACCTGGTCAATATCATCATTGCTAATTTAATTGTTCAACTCCTTAGCATGACATAAGTTGACGAAGTTCAAAAAACATGACATAAATTGATAATTGATAATGTGCTTATGTCATCTCCACTTTCATGAAGTGTAACACATTGCTTTAGTTTGTGTTTTTAAAATGGATATCTTCAATTGT
Source organism: Lagerstroemia speciosa (assembly GCA_037672795.1). NCBI lineage: Eukaryota > Viridiplantae > Streptophyta > Magnoliopsida > Myrtales > Lythraceae > Lagerstroemia > Lagerstroemia speciosa. Next base: position 1,430,388 of record CM075291.1, read on the forward strand.
CTCTACTGTCAGTCCTGATATATTAGTGGATAATTTCCTACTTAATTTCTATGTGCAAGTTGAATTAACTTTTCCTCAGACAGAGTGCCTTAGAAGAGGAATTGCAGTTGGCAAGGAACTCCTTGGATAATCTTCAAAATAAGCTACGGGTGGTATGCACATCATCATGATGAATTTTGGCTTTATGGTTGATCTAATTTTTCATTTTAATCACATACGCGGTATTGACTATGATGTTGCAACGCAGGGTTTGGAAATTGAAAATCACTTAAAGAAGAGATTACGCGAACTGGAAAAGAACAAGGTGAAGTTGCATCTGCAAATTCACCAGCTCAACCTGAAACTGACCTCGAACTTGCATTTCTGAAATATTATTGGTTTCATGCAGATAGCCTCTGATAATATGATCAGAGACAAGTTGGCAGGGTTGAGGCATCATCATTCTTTTCATAGGACGCAGATAATTAACTTGCTTGAGGAGGAAAAGTCTCGTATTAAATATATGTTCAGTATGATGGAAGGGAAAATTAGGCAGATTAGCGGGTGCAAGGAAGCAGATTTTGAATATTCTAACATTGTGAGGCTGGACGAAAATTATTGTGCTGATAGAGAAACTACTGATGCTGAGGTCAGCATGGCACCTGAGGTCAGACATTAGATTTATAATGCAACAATCTTTCTATACTTATTTCAGCTTTTAAGTTGCAGAAAGTGATTATTCACAGAATTCTTCTTGTTGGACGTGGTTGGATGAAGTGCATTGTTTCATATGTTATTGCCAGACCTCCAGTAAGCCTGTGCTTTCAGAGTAGTGGGTCATTTGATGTGGTATTGAATCATGATTTCTGGTTTTGAGTCTTACAGCACCCGATACTATTTGTTCTACTTTTTTCTTATTCTGGTGTTGTTAGAGGATCTCTCAAAGTTGGTAGCATCGATCAGCCAATGAATGTTGATTTGTGTGCTAAAGCTGTTTGAATCAAAGTATGATCCGTCAGTGCATGTTTGTAGATTTTTCAGGAATAAGCAAGGTCTAGAATTTGATTTTCAAGCATTATCCACACTTTATTTAGTTCAATAAATGACTGCTCCCTCTAGGAATTATATAGTAGTGTGCATTTATGCTGGAGATTCTTCTTCCATAATGGGATCTTGATTTTAATTTTATTGAGAGATGGGTCTTACAGTTGCTTCAATCATATCATTTTCTGCTGAAGGGTCTTTAATCATAGCATTTTCTGCAGAGGAGTGGCATTGATCTAGCAGACTCAAAAGGTGATACATCTGGAGCACTTGCACAAGCACTGCAAGAAAAGGTTATTTATATTAAAGATTTATATTTGTCCATTCTTTTATTTCCAAGCTATTTACCAACTATAACCGTGTTTAGCAAATCTTGTGCTTAAACCCTCTGGAAATTACCGAATGTCTGCCAGGTGGCGGCCCTACTGCTTTTATCTCAGCAGGAAGAGAGGCATTTACTGGAGAGAAATGTGAATTCAGCTCTTCAGAAGAAGGTTGAGGAGCTTCAGAGGAACTTACTGCAGGTAATTCTTTCAGATATATTGTTTCAGAATTTATCGCTTGATTTCTAAAGCTCTCTCTTATTTGTCGAGGATGTGATGTGGTTTGTGTTTCAGGTAACTAACGAGAAGGTCAAAGCTCTTATGGAACTGGCACAATTAAAGCAGAACTATCATTTGCTGAAGGAGTATGATATTTGCATCTTTAGTTTGTTTTAATCAGTGTTGCATGTTTCAGATGCCAATATATCTTCGTCTTTTATATAGTCTTTCTTGTGTAGCAGTACTTATGGCTAAATGGTTAGCTCAAGCACTAAGGTGGATAGTATGGATTTTGATGCAGGAGGGTGGGGCCGGAGATGAGACTAAGAAAAGATGTGGGGTCTGCTGAGGATAATAGACTAGCCCCTGATGTGCATGAAGGAAAATTAAGAAACATTTTGAAGAAGACATATTTGAGTCGCTGGATAAAAAGAGTTGATTCTGGGAGAAATGCTTCTGAAACCTGCCCTACCGGTGAAGGAAATTTCTCCACTAGACAATCCAACAACAGCGTGGAGTTCGCCAGGTAGAAGAATCTTCTAACATTGTGAACAACTTATGCTGTAATTCATATAAAGCAAAAAATTCTAGGATCATTGCCAATGAAGAACCTTAATTTTGTATCACACCTTTCTGACTGGGCTAACCTGCACAATTTCCTTTCTCCTCCCTAATTCTCATGTTAACCTTTCTTGTGGTTTCAGAATAAAAATTGAAAATGCAACCCTTCGGGAGAGCTTGGAAAGTGTGGAGCACTTAACATCTACAATTCATAGGCTTCGGGCCTCTCTATCACAGGTAACTTCCCTAATACCTTACCTTTATCAATGGGACGCATCCATATATTTCGTCAACTCATAAGAACTGCCATTAGCAGAGATTGTTGTTTGCTAGGTTTTGCCTATGTTCCAAATCGGAGTTTTCCCAATAACAGCGTCATTTGAAGTTAGACAGAAATTTGGCCAGGAAAAGAGGTTGGACAGAAATGATAAAGGAACAGTCGTTCAGAAAACAGTTCTTTTTTCTGCTCTTACATTTAGGAATGCCTACTCTTCATTTTCAGAGGAAACAGTTCTCCGCAATTGAACTATGATATTTTTAAAATTAGGAAATTTCCAATGATTGGCTCGATATGGGCTTAAGAATTAAAGGTTCACCCTGTAATAGAAATCACTTCCATTGATTGAACCACTGTATGTAGACAATTCTGGAAACTCTTGACTGCAGTTCCTAAAATTACATACAAGTGAATGAGTGAAAATTGTACTTTTGTTGGGAAACTGTTTTCTCTCAGTTTAGTAAATAATTCCCCACTGCTTTACGTAGGTCAAGGAGTCAGCTATACTAGGAGGTACAGTTACTGGCGTTTCCCACGTGCTGGAAGAAATAGCTTCAGAAGCGATGCTTGTGAGGACTGCGCTCAGCAGCTGCTTACCTGTTAGTTGGTCTGCTGGGGCAGACATGGAATCTCTGGGTGGAGGTGTTGATGATGAATCTTCAGACATTCTCAGCGATTCTAGCAATGAAAAAATAGATCCTGTTTCTGCTGCTGGACTTGAAATGGTGGAGTTGCTGATACTTGCAACCGAGGTGTTGAAGGAATATATAGAGAAAATCAAATCTGAAGACTGCAACTGACTGAAGCTAGGGTTCGATTTGCTCCCAACTTCCATGATTCATGAAGATATTTCCCTGTGAGATTGATAGACAAGGAACCTGTCCTTAATATGAGGGATCCCATGCTGTTCTACAGGGAAGCATGATACTGCTGCGACCACTGATTGTTGTGTTTTTATGAATAGAAAAATAGTATAATTTGGAAGCTATTGAGTCTTTTCTGTTGTGTACATAAGCCAAGTTCACTTCTATGTTATGTACATTGATTGGTCATTTTTGCCTTTTGGTTGCCAAGGAATTGACAGAAGATTATGAAGCTGCAGATGTCCTTTGCTGTACTGGATTTTCCATTCCTTTCGTTGGTGTCAAATAAAACTGCAGTTATTTCTTTTATATCTTTGATTTTGGTTAAATTTTTCATGTAGCCAGATAAATGAGATCTTCTAATAGTCTTTGTCAGAGACCTGTATATGTGAATGATTCTTTGGTTGCATCAGAGGACTAATCAATAAAAGCATTTGTTATCCCGAGAAAGGAGAACTCGGCGGGGTGGCATGGCTTTGATCTCGACAGAGAGTTCTCGGATTTAATTTTTATTAGTGAGACTTTTGTGTATCTACATTTGTCCTTTTTATCTTGTCCTTCTAATCTTATGGAAGGGTCTCGTTTATGATAAAAGGAGAAAGGGGAAAATCTTTTGTTCTCTGTATTCCCTGTCGGTGGCCTCTGAATTGTCAGTGATATCTAAATCTTTTAGGTACTGTATTGACTTGTCTTTGGGTTCTGAGCGTACACTGATTTTGAATTTATTTTTGGCTTGCATTTGCTTCATGCTGAACTTACATTTGAATGAAAAGAAAGTGCATGAGCCAATGAAAGGGCACACCGACACATCCCATCCAGAATGTTTCGAGTTTCCATCACATCAGCAACCAAAAGGAACAGAGGAATATGATTGAAATTATATGGCACTTGCAGGTGAATTATCTACGATTCAGCTGCGACCTCCATGGAAATGATTGCATCTGCAGCCTCCAGGTTCTTCTCTGTCTCGAGCTGGCTGTAGTTTCCTTTCTCCTTGAACAGCTGAATGTGATGGTGCTTGCAGTAGAGTTTCCCCTCGTGTGCTATATAGTTTGATGGGCTGATAGTGCAACCTCCATAGGTGCACTTGAAGCAGCTCTTGTGGTATGCAGTTCCATTCACCGTAACCTTTCAGTGTTGCAAAAAAAAAAACACAATTAGGCTTGTACCATGATAGTACATAAGCTTTGTCTAGGTCTTACATGATCCAGTCAAAGGCCATTCCGTCGATTCTTCAGTTTTTTCTTAATGCATGGAACAGGCACCCAGTATTCCTCTTTTCTTTGTCGAGGTTTCCAGGGAACAAAAGCACGTTGCAGTGATCTCATTCACGCAGTCTGTCTCTGTTATTCTCCTTGTGTTTTGTAATTTTGATTTTCATGGAGTATGTGATCCAAAAACCAGAAAAGTTCTCTACCCTAAATGTGGTCCTGCGAATGTGTGTTACCTTCTCAATTGGGTAGACGGTCTTGTTACAGCCGGCACACTTGTCTCTGGTTCCAGCAAACAAGTTTGAGACATCCTTCGTGGAAGGAATCTGCATTCTCATTTCCCGTTGTTAACATGCCATAAGATAATCAATAAGAAGGTGGAAGGCAAGAACCGCTGAATTCCAATATAAGTCTGTTACTTGTTGAATCGAGATACTAATCATTATTTTCCATTGTGAAATTGCTCTTGCAGAGAGGGGTAGAACTGGATGCGCGAGGAACTTACCACATTGCCAGAAACTCTTTCAGGTTTCACTACCTTCGGCGCACCTGGAAGTGAATCGAGAAATAGAAGACAAAGAGCAGCTGAGAATTGGGACACAGCGCGAGGTTGAAAAGCAAATTGCACCACTGGTCTGTGGAAAACTTGTGAGTGCCGGGGATTTTGTGAACTCTCTTCTTTTGTAGTTTTCTATTTCCATACGTGATGTTCGAGAACCGCTGCCTATGCCATCACAAAGTCCTTCCCTGATTTCATTCTTTTCGATAAGTTGGAAAAACAGAAAACTGGAAACAGTTTTTGCAGTTATTCGTGTGTCTCTTTCTTGTTCTAAATTCTCATGTCTCCTTGAAATCTTGTAGGAAGATACAATGATTATAATAGTGTTCACCTTCAAAACTCTTGTCCAGACTGCCGGTGCGTTTGAAGAGCTGATCGAAGTGCGGTCTGCAGTACAGAACCCCCTCGAAAGAATTGAAGTTGCTGAGCTGAAAAGATCAAAAGAGGGAACCCAGAGTTATGAATGGAAGGTGCAGAAAAAAGAACTCCCAGCGGGCAAGACTTCCTGGAATCAATTATGCCTGTTAATGGGAGGAGCTTGGATTTAACAGTAAGATAACGCACATACCTTGAGGGTCCCCTTGCAGTGGTGGCACCGGAAGCACGACTTATGGTAGACCCGGTTGTCTGCAGCCAGTTTATCGACCAGATACACCGTCCTATCGCAGGCATTGCACTTCTGGGTTGTTCCCGCGAAAGCCATCGGTGTCAATTACCGTGCCAGATAGAGATCGAGGCAGAGGATCTTGGGATGATCAGGTATGGATTTTATAATAGTAATATGGCTAACTACTGGTTTGTGCTGGGGCGGATAAATCTGAGTTAATGGACTCCAGAAATTCTCTCTTTGCCTTCATCTTCCCCCCTGTCACCTTTCTAAAAAATTCAATGGCTTACATTGGGAGGGGATGAGAGAAAAGTGGAATTCTCTTTATGGTGACAGCAGACACCCCTTTAAAAGGAGTGCACAATCCACCTCGGTGAGTTTTGCTACAGCATCATCGTACATGACACCATGAAGGCTCAAAAAACAAGTCACCTGCCGATCATTTAGCTATGACATACATTCCAAATCCCGACTTAGTTACGCCTTTGCTGGCATCCTTTACAAGTTTCAATCGTTTTGCCTCTGAGGGGCCTAAGAACTGGGTCAATGTACAGGCATACAGGGAAGGACAATCTCAAAACTTAGCAACTACTGGGAGAAATATACAGGGTGTACCTCCACTAAATCGCATCTTAGTTTTTCTTAACCTTTTAAATAAATTAGAGGTTCAACCTGAGTTTTTCTTCATTGTGGTTGAACACGCATTTCCTTTTTTTCTGTAAGCGGGAATTACTGGTTAATTACATTTGTTCATGGGCCAAGGATTGGGATTCGAATCCTCATCTCGTAAGGAATATGTTTGCTTAGAAAAAAAAAAAGGTATTCTGGCCCAAAACTCTTCAGTCGACACTTACAATGACCTTGCTTGGAGTAGGCTTGGCGGCGCGGACGCTGAGAGTTGGCCGTTACTCCTTTGGAGAATGGAACGTGGTTTGTATGTTAATTAAAAATAACGCTGCCAATGGTAATTAAACAAGCTGGGCATTTGGTCTAGTGGTATGATTCTCGCTTTGGGTGCGAGAGGTCCCGAGTTCGATTCTCGGAATGCCCCCAGCATTATTTTTGAATTCTCCACTCATGTTTCTCTTTTCCCCCTCTTACCTGAGTTTAGTAGTCAATAATACGATCTTGAGAGTAGAGGCTTCAGCTTCGTGCTCTGATTGCCATTCTTATCTTCTGCATACACAATACACAATATGTACATTCCACTCTCGGGTTTTCTCTTTCACGCCGGAAACGGGATGGTTGCTTGCTTGCAAGGACTGAAATACAGCAAGGACGTTGCAAACTTGGGGAATCAATGATGCTTGGGAGAATCAAAAGCCTCCCAACCTCTCATGTTTAAGCTAAGATACCGATTTATATTGGCCTGCAATGTCAAGTGTTTCATGGTCCAGCACCAGTCAGGACTGGCAGATTGACATTTGCTTTTAGCAGGAGAATCGGAATTTCCTTCCGTACGCAGAGAATTGCTTCACAGTTGGATCCTATCGTTCCACCATGTGCCTCAGTAAGTTGATATTTTACTAAAAGGGACAAGTGAGCATTCCCAAGCAGCAAAAGAAGACTTGTCTTTGAAGGGAATCCCCAGATATTGGCATATTTCATGAACATACATTCATAAGCTTCTTCTTTTGTTAATTAATTCAAAGACCAACAAGGCCACATTCTATTCGAAGAAATCGATTGATTCAGACCAAAACTCTTCTCTTCTGCCTTTTCTTCGCTGTTTGCAGGATGAGAACAGCTCCACCTTCAAAAATTTTCTAACAAAGTTACCGTTTCAATGACTGGTTTCTTCTTTCAACCCATTTCCCTCCCACCAAAGGAAAAACCAGATTGTGATTCCGTGAATCAAGTGAAACCAGTAATATGCTGCAGTGCTTCGAGGGTCTTTATTTAGCTATTCCAATTTCCAACAACATAATGGAAAACCAGACGGTTGGGCGAAGACTGCAGACCATCCGTTGCCAGCCCAAGCACAAGTGAGTCTAATCTTCCTAATATAAACGTATCGACAGAGGACTTTTTGTTTGGTTCTTCGTATTTGCTGGTACCGACAGGGTCTTGGTTCCACTGTGCAAAACCGAATGGTCGTGCCTCTGTATTGTTTGAAAGGTAGATGGAAGTCCGTCCAGAATGCAAAGAAGGGAACAGAGTTTCAGCAACCATCAGAGTTATGAATTTCGCTCGAGAGGGGAAATGGGAAGCACGCGAGAATATATGGGTTGGCTTAAAAGGTGGACTGTGCAATGAACCTGTCGACATGACAGAGAGGTGAACCTGGAATTTAACCTAAACTTGAAGGGTCTTGGACTTTCAGATCAATGGATAAAATGAAACTTTGCACATTTGCAGCTTGTCAAATGATACAGTTCAAAATATACACGATACATAAGGCAAAGTTAAGCACTCAATTAGCAATTTTCCAAAATGATTATCTACGCTGAACTCTCCCATTTCTGAAATCCGACGATCTATGCAGAAAGTCTTCGGTCTTCTGCAAATCTATGAACGGTTAACAGTTGTAGCCCTGGATCCAACCTCTCTTTGATGTGATATTCGATTGTTTCACCGCGTCAGGCTGGGCAAATTGAACTAATGAACTGCTGGCGGTCAGGCTCATTGCTTTACGATTGTCTCCCTCTAGCAAACTTGTTGAGTCCGATGTCCATTCCGTTGTAAGCTATCGGAGCATACATCCACAGCTCATCCGAGCTCAGTAGCTGCATAGTTCAAAGACAAAGGTAGACATCAATACATGGATTGACCGCAACTCCTCCACATAAGTTTGCATTGAGAGTAGCAATCCCGCATTGGATTTGGATAAATAGAAAGAAAATCCTGGGATTTTATCTTATAAGCCCAGTAGAAAATTTTACAGTCTGTTCTGAAGGATGCGTTTGCTGTATACCTTGATCTGTAGTTGTAAGAACTTGACATAGTGGACAGCTTCTTCCAGCATCGTGCTTATGTCAACCTGTTGAATCATGAAACCTAATGTCATGTCTTCCATCTCTTAAGCCGACTATTACCGATCGAATAGAACACAGCTGCTAACTGTTACCTTGGTTCCGTTCGGGACAAGGCTCTGCAGGATTCGCAGTCGCTCGTTTATCTTCTCTCTTCTCTTCTGAAAGACATCAAGGATAAAAGGATCATTTAACTGAAATGCGAAAGTCCATGCATATGATACTTTAATACGGCACTGACCCTTGCGTATAGGCTCTGTGGATCGGTGGCTGAGCCCCGGCTTGCTCTTGTCTTCCTGCTGGGACTTGGAGTAAGGCTATTAGTGTTAAGGGTACTTCCTTTCAGACTCAAGCTCGAACAAGTCGCTCTTCCATTGGAGTCGTCCTCGGAGTGGCAAGCGCTCGAGCTCGGCCCGCTAGGTGGAGTGGCATTAGCCTCTTCCTCATTATTGCTGGAGAAATCGAGCCTTCGGGCCACCTTTGATCTTGCGGTCCCCATGCTTCCATGAAGCTGATAGTCACAGTTAACAACAGAAATTATTTGTCATCATTTCATGTAAAGAAAAGGAAACGATAATCGATTCGTTTCATCGTTACATACATCGTCGGGGCTTCGAGAACGCTTCCCAAGCACCCCCGAACCAAGAACATCGTGTCCCGAAGGCAAAAACTCCATTCCAAGCACCTGAGAGCAGTGCAACTGATCAAGCGGGGACCAAGTCTCTCGAAAACTTGGCTCCTTCATGGTGCTGTCACTGGACTCCACGTTCCCTTCATTCGAGTACCGGCTAAGGCAATAATCCACGGAGACGGAGCCACTATTCCTCGCTGAGACAGGATCCGAGCAGTTCAAATTGTTGTAGCTCCCGGGATCCGAAGAGCCCGAGAGCAGGACGTCAGTCCTGCTCCCGTAGCTGCTCGAATACGGGTCCGAAAATCCCGAAGAAGACAACGCACTTCCGCTCATCACAGAGAGGTTAGAGCCCGATCCATGGCTCGTCCAGGAGCTCGATGGGATGCCAAGAACCAAGTCGCCTTCATTCTTGGAAGAGAACGTGCATTTTCCGAGCAACTGGGCCATGAGGTCGGCCTCGTCGGAGACGTACAATCCGCCAAGAGAGCTCCATAATCCGTCGCAGATCGCTCCTATGGCTTCCATTTTGCTGTTATCTCTTCAAGTACACGAAAGTTCTAACGGAGGAAGAGTGGTACTTGGTACAGCTCCGGTACGTACTTGGAGGGGGAAACGAGATCTACAGGACATTATATATGTGCTGCCATAAGAATGTCTGAAACTATTTGACTTTGATTAATTTAAGCTCATGAGATAAGATTATGTAATCTCTCTTTCACTATAATTAATTGCCCGTATGATTATGTTAATTATGATTATTATGTGGGAAATTAATTGAATTTGCGAGGAGTTCCCAACGAATTAACTTCCTTTCCAGCCTAACAGGTGATTCAAGATTGCCCTGTGAACAACTCAGGGGTGTAGGATTAGGATTAAATAATCGCAATTTGCAGCTGCTCGGCATTGCTAAACGCCCACTAAATTTCTGCTTAGTAGGATAATTTGTGGGTGAGAGTATTGATTAGTGTTGGGATCCAAGACGGAGATAAAACAAGAAATTTAAAATACGAGATCTACTATACGTGAAAAACTTTCAGCAGAACGAAATAATCATATATATAAAAAAAAAAAAGATTCTACTGTATTAAAATAGGAGAATAGCGGATCCCAAACTTCATCATAAATACTACCCATAAACACAGTTTCGATTAGATCCCTTAAGTTTTTACATCCTCGCATTAATTAAAAATTTATTAGAAAATCCACACACTATCACCGTCTCTTTTTTTGGTTTGCACCATACAATATCCCCAGAATCAGACAAAATACGTCTCGAGACTAATCTTTTATCGAGTCCGAACCAGTTGGAGACGAGAGGGACTATCGATCGGGACATTAATTCTGTAACCTTGTCTGAAGAATCGGACATGTAATGTACGAGAGGAGATTTACGCTCCCCGTCCCAGCAGCATAGACCGGACAGGTTCATTAATTGCAATTATACTCCACATGTCCGGACTTAATATTTTAATCCGGCAGCTAATGCTGTCTAATTATCGTCCACGTGATTGTTTATTTCGTATCAACGGTACTTATGGGGATACGAAACATTAATTGCTGCCGGTGCTAACCCTAATTCCAGTGGACTCAGATCAACGTGACGAGCAATTATGAAGTGCATCGAACGTACATATTAATGCTCCTCGGTTGGAATCTTTGTAGCCCGATGCTTTGCTCGGTTCGGATACTCGCTCTACCAGAGCCGTAAATCGTCGCGCCAGGGCCTTAACAGATGTTATGTACAGCCAGTGTAATCACGTCTTCGCTAGCCATTTTACGAGTGTTAGACATTTATGTATAAGTCTCATTTATAATCAAAAAATACAAAGAAAACACAGTATTTGGGCATTAAGCAAGTGAATTAAATAAGCATTAGTGTCGATAATTACTCGATTTAGTTATAAAAATAAACGACAAAGTCAGCAGTTAATGGAGAGATGATCTACAATCATCATACGGAGAAAACAAAGAGTATATTAACGATCCCATCTCACATTTTACATTAATTTCATTATTTTTCTAATTTACAGATCAGTTTCATAAATTTAAATACCAATTTCACCCTTTTATACATTAATTTCTTTAGTCTACACATCAATTTCATCTTTCCACGTGTCAATTTCATCTCCATGCATATCAGTTTTGTCCACGTGTCAATTTTGCCCTCCTACATATCAATTTTATTCTCGATGATCAATTTATCCTCTTACACATCAATTTCATCCTAATATTATATACAATAATTTCCATCTCCAAAACACCAATTCAATCCCTTTCTGTGCATCATGTTATCCTTCCATCCAATATTCAGTTATTTTTAAACGAAAAATATTTAATTATTCTTATAAAGATGATTTAGTACAGTGGTATCATTCTCGATATGAGATCAATATGTCTTGAATTCAATTTTTATTAGTGACACTATTAGTATCATTTTATTCGCTCTTTCTCATATTAACTTTTAAACTTATATATCTCATTTGTATATTAAAAAAACATTATCCTTTTTCCCATGATAATATCAAATACATCATTTCATCAAATTTTATGAATTTATTCCATCCCAATTACCTCCCTCCTCCCCATCTTGACTTTCTCCCATCCCAATTATTCCATTCCATCCCAATCATCTCTCCTTCTTTTTCCCTGTCCTCCCCTCCATATTTGCACCCTCCAATGATGTAACCTTGATTATTCTCGAGTTCATAGTAGCTGGGGAATAACAATCAAGAAAATTAACAATATGGACAAAGGATGTTCTTTACATTTATATGCAATATCCAGTCATTGCTCATGTACATGCTTTCCATGAGGAGCCACATAGAACAAAGTCTAACCCCCTGTTGGGTTCCCTTTCGACCGTTCATGAATAAAAATGGGATAGGTGATCATGAAAAGAAAAATCATGTAATCGTATATATGATAGAACTTAGGGTTCATAGTCACTGATCACCAATATAAATAAGATGATCAACGCGGAAGAGTGATTCATTTTGCTCGTGAAAATACGAAAGTTATAAAATGAATGCACAGTGCGTTTTGAATATTGCCTGAAATGTCACTTGCATAGGCGTTTCATTCGAAACTCTAAAGCCGCATTTTCAAATTGTATATTACATTAGAGCTTCTATTTTATCGTGTTTTCTTCTTTCTTTCTATTCTCCTTTCATCTATCTAGAACTGGTCGAGCAAAGAAGATGAATAAAATGAAGACAAAGAGAAGGCCACCTTGAGCAGCACTGACAACAACACTCTTTGAACATCTCAACAATTGAATTTATAATATCTAAATCCCATATAGATAACATTACTACTGTACTGAGACTCTTTTTTCTGGGTTACATATTTGTTTACATGATTTTAATCAGAAAGAGAGAGAGAGAATAGAGCCCAAGAGGAAGGAGATGTCAGCTTTTTCTGTATCATAGTTTAACAGCAAACCCTAGTTTTATTTTTCGAAGAAGAGGAAGAAGAAGCCAGCCGCCTCTCCCCCATTAAAGCCCATCTTCCAATTCTTCCCTTTAAAATAACCAAAGATTCCGCCGATTTTTTCGCGTCTTCCTACGCGAGAATCGGACAGGCTTAGACATACAAAAGACAATAGGAAGCTTCATAATCACCATACATTGTGTGTGTGTGTGTGTGTATATATATATATATATATAAAATATATGGGAGAGTTCACTAGTTTAGGGTTTTCAGGAATAATGTCTCCTCAGAAGAATTGGCACCGGCCATTGCACGATCTCTGAAGCTGTGCCATTGTATCATTTAGCAGGCAAGGAAATCTTGTATGTTCGATATCCCGATAACAACGGCGACTTTCAACTCGATTGGATGTAGATGGCATGATAAAATATTTATGATCAATCGACCAATAATTCTCAAAAATAATAATCGAGGTATATATGTGTTGTAAAGCTCATTATAAGCTGATTATTAGATTTAGGGATTACATGCGTGCGTTCTATACGTGCTTTTATGGTCCTGCAACCATGTATAGCCAGCCCCATTGAGGACTCTGATGAAGTTTTGAAGACAGCTCTATCAAAATGCTGAGTATGTGTGGGTATATAATCGTAAATCTTTAGCAATATGAAAAAAAATGACAATTTCCTCTGATAGACACAGGAGCATACATACATATATATATATATATATATATAGACACACACATATGCATGAACAAGCACATGAAAGTAAAGTATTCCGAATGGATGATTTCGTATATAATGTCATCATGTACTAAAATAATTCTTTTGTTGTATTTACGCTAAAAAATCTATTTTTTAAAAAATATGTATAACTTTTTTTCATTTATAAATAAAACTTAAGAGTCTTGAAAAAAATAGAAGGAAGAGTGGAATAAAGAAATATAAGAAATTTAACTAGTGAGAATCGAAAATAGATTATCTTAATCTCGAGTCAAGAATAATACTAGTTGTATCTAACATATTGCGTTATTTAGTTACACAAATAATAATTATATAAATTGTTATCTTCTTCCTGTAGACAACTCATACGTAGCTTTCTCGATACCAACACAGTTTTTTCGAGTTCACACAAGTTCATCATTCAGCATGCTTACAGCTATGTACATACATACATACATATGTATATTATGACCCGACTAAACAACTAGGGTTTCCTCAAAGAAAATCGATCATTTGACATTGTAGCGTTCTCCTCCTTGAATATTATACCTAACCAGAAGCGTCGATGCTCTTGAATGCCGCCGAGTATACCGGATTATATGAATTTATCGCAGTTTGGAGGAATCTTGAACTGAATTTGCCCTCTTCTTTATTCGTGTGCAAGCACTTAGTGCACGTACGTGGGAGAGACGTATGATTATATACGGCAACGGTACGTGTGTACGCACATACATATATACATATGATCACAAGACAGCGCATTTAAAGAAGTTATAAAACCCGCACAACTCTCTGCCTCTTAGCCGACAGACAGTGGAAGTGGCCTCAAAGGATTATATATAGTAAACCCTAATCTCATGTAACCGCTTCCCAAACTCTTTCCCATGCGCGTTCATTTAAATACATCGTACCCCCCCTGTCCGTTCGAGGGAATGACTATTGGACACGTCGATTCTTCGTATCTCGACATATTCTATTTCGACGACAGATATGCAAGATTTAATTAAGTTTGATGTGCACTGGAATTGCCCCTTGCTGGACAAGATAATAAAACAATGTAAGCTGATGTGTATATGTACTGAGAATGGTACTATCATCGTGAACGAATCAAAACGATTTGCACCAGGAATACATTGAACTAGTCACCATCTCTTTTCCCTACCCCGAGCTGTAGCTAGTTATGATCATCGAATGCTGCAACATCGACATCCAAGTGGTTCGTACTTCAATGACATGTACATTCAGTCGGTGAATTAGGTACACAACCATAGTTGCAGCTTGCACTTACTTGATCTCCACTAGTAGCTAGCTACATATGTGTATTTTGACAGATATGATGTCTAACGAGGGGACAATTCAGATGAAAAATGTGTCGATCGTTTTCTGTCTAGCTAGACGACCTACGATACGCTTCACAATCTGACCAACGTGATAAAGGAGAACTTGCATGGTGCATGCAACGTGCCATTGCATTTAATGAGGTTCAGATTCAGATTGTCTCTGTCCGACGATTCTGATGGGCAAACATTGTTTTATTCACGTATAAGCTGACATACATGCATTCTTTGAATGTACAAGTTTAATTACTCAATGATAATAATATGCCAAAAAATCAATTAAATATGTTGAGTATTAGCCAAAAATAATAATAATAGAGAAATGAGATTGTATATAATATCATCATTCTCGACTCGATTTGATACTAAGCGACCTTGAATTTATCTATTAGTAATAAGATCCATTTTCTTCTTTATTTCCGACTTTTGTCTATCTCTTTCTAGACCCCGTAAGTCTGCCTTGTGATCAAAAGCAAAGTTAATAAATTATTATTATTATTATTGTTCTACTGACGTTGCTTCTTTAAGAAAAAGGGCCATGGCCATGCCTCGGGAACCATTCGAATGCTTTAAATGAACGTAGGAGGTCGATCTGACAAACATGACAATGTAAGAGCCCCGTAATTACGGTTAAATGATAGTCGCACTATATATATATATATATATATATATATATAGAACCATTTAGAAGTAGCAAAAGGAAATATTATTATAATAAATTGAACCTAAATTTTCTTTTCTTTTTTTTCCGATAAGAACTAACTATTTTTCAGAATATTAATTTTAGAAACCTAAACTGGAAAAAAAAAATTTGTCGAGCTTATCGTGTTGAGTATACATCCATCTCGGGTTCCTCGTGCAAAATTTTTATTAACTCAATTAATAGAAATCGTCAATGGAATTATTAAATTGTTGAAGGTGGGACACATTAATGAAGCCCAATCACGGAAAACATTGTTTATTTCGGACCAAATTGTGGGCATCTAGGAGTCATGTTATAAATTATATTAGTTTACAGAAAGATACATGTGTCTAAATCATTGTTGTTTTTCCAGTCCTTTCTTTCCAATTAAACAGTAGTTTCCATTAATATTTTTTTTATTTCTTTTTGAAATACAAAAAAAAAAACACATAGGTTGAGAGATGATAGATAGAAAAGGGGAGGCGAAATAACACGAGAAATTTCACTGGTGAGAATGAATAATAAATCTCTTGATCACATATCGAGAACGGTATCACTGCACTAAACTTCACTTTACTATTTGCACGGACTGCTCTTGTTTATGGATAGATATGCCTTTCTATGAGCAGTAACGGGTGTCTAATTTAAGTATCATTGGATTACGAGAAAACTTTCAGTCACAGTAAATTTTCATTAGACTAAATCCAAAATTGTTGCATTTGGAAAAATAAATGGTTACTTGTACAATTTGTCAAGATACATAAAATAATTATAAATTTGGTTGCAAATTGCAAATTCAATAATTTCATATGTTCTGAATGTATAAAAATACTGATAGTTACACATAAAGATTTATATTATAATAAACTTTATAATCAAATATTATAATTCATATAATGAAATTTATTGGAGCAAGAAATTATAACAAGCTATATATCAAATTACATTCCAGCTAGAAATTTACATTAACTTTGTCCACATCCAACTTTCTCTTGATTAGAAATTTTTTGTAGTTACATCATTACATAAAAAAGCCCTTCCCTACTTCAACTTGTGTTGACTAAAAGAGCTCCAAACTCATCGACTTGATGGGATATTTCGTTTGGACAATTTTATTTTAAGCAATGTCAACTATATTGACATATTAAAAAAAAAAAGTCAAAATGGTGGATGTAAAACAAGTTAACACAAGTTGATTGAGATAGTTAGATGCGAACGCGAGATTTCTTTTTTAATTTCAAGTGTGATCATTTATTACTTTACCACAACATTTATCTAGATCATCCCATTTTCAATTCTCATTAGGTGGAAAGCTTGTAAAAATTGAGAGGTGATATTAATCATACAATTCATATAACTCCATCATGGGTTGCACAAAAGAGCTAGCTCTAACTCATCCCAAAGCATCGAATTGAGAACCCAGATAGGATATTCCGCTTTGACATTTTTATTTTAAGCAATATCTCGAAACCCTAGCCCTAGAGCTACTTGATCAAACCTTTGGCTCTCATTAATAATGTGATTAATTTAGATGGTCGAGCGATATTATTAGAAATTTTAATTGAAAAATTCAAATAATTCTATCATTACTCGAACCAGCTGCTTTTCCCACTTCAAAAATGGGTTGACTAAAAGAGTTCCAAACTAATTGAGAACTCAAATGAGATATCCAGGTTTGACATTTCTATTTTAAGCAACATTAACTAGTCTGACATATGGGGAAAAAAGGTCAAAACCCTAGCCATAGAGCAACCTGATCAGACCTTTGGATCTTATTAACAATGTGGTTATTCCCAATACATCTCCTTTTGCCAATCAAAGATTGTGGCATGATAGTTGCAATATGTGTATCCATAATTAATTGTGAGTCAAATACTTTAATTTTTGCATGCAAGTGAAAGAAAGTTTCTAAGTTTTCACGATTGAGCTAAACTCCATCTTCCTTTAACTGTGTACATATATTACCGTTCGAGAGTAATATCATTATATTAAAATTGTAGGTATGAAATTATTTAAGTAATTTGGTGGGATGGATGGCTAAGTACCGAAAAGATGTGCAACTCAAGTCTTGACCGGTGGGGACCGGTGATAAATAATTGTGCGCTTCTGATGTCGGCAGCACGGTCCATGTAGCATTAAATGAACTATAATCTCCTTAAAATAATTAATTGTAAACTGTTTCAAGACGTGTGGAATCCCCCATATTAATTAGGTGGAATTTAATTAGAAGAATCCAGTTCTGACATGGTCATTAAATTTGCACGTATGGTTGATTAGGGTCTAAGAACGACGACATCTCTCCCTCATCATTATAATTAATTAATCATCATAATTATCTTTAATTTAACGTGGGTTTGAGAAATGTGGAAAATAGATTATGATGTGTGAATTTAAAATTTATGATCAATTGCTAATACAAATTTATGATCTTCTTGTCGAAAATTAACATTATTTATAATTGTTACGATTTCCGATCACATAAAATTTTGTACGTATGATTTTTTTTTTGTTGATTCGACCACTTTCTTTCGAAGTTTGACGTTGAGACTAAATGAAACTATTAAGGAATTATCACACTTCAATATTTATGTACTGTTTGGTGAGGAGGATTAGCTAGCTATTTATGATATGGATGACTCTTGTTTAATGGGATGTGAGTTTTTTTTTATTTAATAATTAATTTCAAGTGGTTTTTAAATTTGCTTTATAAGATAAATTCAATTAATGATTTTGTTAGTTTACTAATATGAAGCTTAGTTGGAAATCCAAATAAAATATATTTGATTGATGTCAATAATAGTTGGATAGAAAATGGATGACATGGGTGCTGATGTCTTTTGCAGTTTTAATTTTTAATTTTTAAATTTTTTTATTATAAATGATATTATATTTCATTTTTTAAGGTTTTATTTAGCTTCTTAAAGTTTTTTCCTGTGTTTAAAATACTTAAATTTATATTTCACCATCTAAATTATCTTTTATATATAATTTATTTTTATTAATTTATGGTACCATCAAAGACCTCTGACGTGATACCCTGTAATATACAACACTTTTCCCCTCTTCCTACCCTTCTTAAGTCTCCTCTGTGGTAATTGGGAGGGCTAAAAAATGTAATGAACCGTGGTTATAAATACATATTCCTGGATGCATACATATATACGTACATTATACAATTTAGTGTAATCTAAAGAATGCGTCTCGAAGAGATCTAGCCAATCGTCGAGCTGATGGGCCACGCTTAGCATTTCAATGAATCCAAGGAGCACCCTACGCTACGTAAAATTACGCAAAATTTTCCTGGTCGACGTGCTAATTTGTGTGATTTTATAATGCCCAATGTGGCACGTGATTCTTAATGGGAATTCAACGTGGGCACGCGGGCAGCTAATTGTCTTGTCACCCTCACCGGTTGCAATGCGAAATTCGGGATCTGAAGAGCTAGGTCCACCTCGCACGAGACCGATCTAAGTGCCATGTTGGGAGGATCAAACCCGCAACCTCGGGTTAATTACAGGTTGATCTGCCCCTCGACTGACCCCGAATTAACCTTCATAGTCCTTGCATATATATATATATATATATAGACACACACACTGGTAAACACATACTAGCTAGCTAGTGGGATGTGGATATTTAGAGAAGACAAACAATCGCTGGACACCATTTTCAAGCTCACTCTCCACATTAATTGTCCATGTTTCTGGAAAACAGAGACAATCTGCTGTCAGCATTATTATATGTCAAGGACTTTACATGTTCCTATTAATTTGATCACACATTTTCAGCTAATTGAGTATTGCTGATTATCTTTTTTTCCGTATATAAAAAAGACTTGTAAGTTTAGAAAGGGTAAAACGAAAATGAATTATAAAAAGGATAAGAAAATTTTCATCGATGAGATCGAATCTAAAATCTCTAGATCACATAATGAAAACTGTGCAAATTGAATTAACCCTTCTTTCACATATTGGTGATTATCTTTAAAATTATCCTTTCCTCCAAATTGTTGTTATTTTTTTTTATTTAAATCAGGCACACACGTCTCCATGTCGAGTACACAAAAGAGTAGTACAATTAATTGATTCTAAATAATATTATACTATAGAGACCAGCTGATATAGTACACAGTGTATAATAATAACATGTTCTTAATTTAGGGTTTTCTCCTCTCGGGGATGAACTCAAATGGAATGGATTATGGAATATGCAGGATTAACTTCTAATCTCTTTTGTTTACCACTTTTGAATATAACCTACACCGATCGTGTCTAGAAGAAACACGAACCTAGACTTGGTACTTCCGTACAAGATCTATTGATAAATCAATCTCACATCAGACGAATAAGAAATCGAGACCCGACTTATAAAAAAATTGAACGCTATCATCTAACAGTTTATTAGGTTGATATAGGCCCAACCTCTTCTAGGCTTGATCGATTGTATTGGTTTAAGAGTATGCTATAGAACTTCCGGCCGGCGGCCGGCGAGATGTTTCCGATTAGGATGGCCTTGTGAAAGATCTACACCTGATGTCGATCTTGATTGGTTTTGTGGACCTGAATAATATGGGCCAAGACCAATCCTTCTTGATGTCAATCTTGGTTTTGTGGCCCTGAAATGAGATGGGCCTGGCCCAATCCTCCTTTGAAAACATAAATGGCCCGACCCATTTTCCTCTCGGTTCTCCTCGTTGGTCTTGCCTTCTTCAGCCCCCCTCTCGCTCTTCCCCTTCAACATAAATGGCCCGACCCATTTTCCTCTCGGTTCAATATTTATGTACTGTTTGGTGAGGAGGATTAGCTAGCTATTTATGATATGGATGACTCTTGTTTAATGGGATGTGAGTTTCTTTATTTAATAATTAATTTCAAGTGGTTTTTAAATTTGCTTTATAAGATAAATTCAATTAATGATTTTGTTAATTTACTAATATGAAGCTTAGTTGGAAATCCAAATAAAATATATTTGATCAATGTCAATAGTAGTTAGATAGAAAATGGATGACATGGGTGCTGATGTCTTTTGCAGTTTTAATTTTTAATTTTTTTTGTTATGAATGATATTATATTTCATTTTTTTAAGGTTTTATTTAGCTTCTTAAAATTTTTTTTCCTGTGTTTAAAATACTTAAATTTATATTTCACCATCTAAATTATCTTTTATATATAATTTATTTTTATTAATTTATGATACCATCAAAGACCGCTGACGTGATATCCTGTAATATACAACACTTTTCCCCTCTTCCTACCCCTTCTTAAGTCTCCTCTGTGGTAATTGGGAGGGAAAAAAATGTACTGAACCGTGGTTATAAATACATATTCCTGGATGCATACATATATACGTACATTATACAATTTAGTGTAATCTAAAGAATGCGTCTCGAAGAGATCTAGCCAATCGTCGAGCTGATGGGCCACGCTTAGCATTTCAATGAATCCAAGGAGCACCTACGCTACGTAAAATTACGGCAAAATTTTCCTGGATCGACGTGCTAATTTGTGTGATTTTATAATGCCCAATGTGGCACGTGATTCTTAATGGGAATTCAACGTGGGCACGCAGGCAGCTAATTGTCTTGTCAGCCTCACCGGTTGCAATGCGAAATTCGGGGTCTGAAGAGCTAGTTCCACCTCGCACGAGGCCAATCTAAGTGCCATGCTGGGAGAATCAAACCCGCAACCTCAGATTAATTACAGGTTGATCTGCCCATCGACTGGCCCCGAATTAACCTCCATAGTCCTTGCATATATATATACACACACACTAGTAAACACAAACTAGCTAGCTAGTGGGATGTGGATATTTAGAGAAGACAAACAATCACTGGACACCATTTTCAAGCTCACTCTCCACATTAATTGTCCATGTTTCTGGAAAACAGTGACAATCTGCTGTCGGCATTATTATATTTCAAGGAGTTTACATGTTCCTATTAATTTGATCACACAATTTCAGCTAATTGAGTATTGCTGATTATCTTTTTTCGGCCTACAAAACATACTTATAAGTTTAGAAATGATAAAAGAAAAATAGATTATAAAGGGGACAAGAAAAGTTTTATCTATTAGGTCGAACCCAGAATCTCTAGACTACATGACGAAAACGGTGCAAATTGGACTAACCCCTCTTTCACATATTGGTGATTATCTTTAAAATTATCCTTTCCTCCCAATTATTGTTATTTTTTTATTTAAATCAGGCACACACGTCTCCATGTCGAATACACAAAAGAGTAGTACAATTAATTGATTCTAAATAATATTATACTACAGGGGCCAGTTGATATAGTACACAGTGTATAATAATAATATGTTCTTAATTTAGGGTTTTCTCCTCTCGGGAATGAACTCGAATGGAATGGATTATGGAATATGCAGGATTAACTTCTAATCTCTTTTGTTTACCACTTTTTAATATAACCTACACCGATCGTGTCTAGAAGAAACACGAACCTAGACTTGGTACTTCCGTACAAGATCTATTGATAAATCAATCTCACATCAGACGAATAAGAAATCGAGACCCAACTTATAAAAAAATTGAAAGCTATCATCTAACAGTCTATTAGGTTGATATAGGCCCAACCTCTTCTAGGCTTGATCGATTGTATTGGTTTAAGAGTATGCTATAGAATTTCCGGCCGGCGGCCGGCGAGAAGTGTCCGATTAGGATGGCCTTGTGAAAGATCTACACCTGATGTCGATCTTGATTGGTTTTGTGGACCTGAATAATATGGGCCAAGACCAATCCTTCTTGATGTCAATCTTGGTTTTATGGCCCTGAAATGAGATGGGCCTGGCCCAATCCTCGTTTGAAAACATAAATGGCCCGACCCATTTTCCTCTCGGTTCTCCTCGTTGGCCTTGCCTTCTTCAGCCCCCCTCTCGCTCTTTCCCTTCAACAGCCCCCTCTCCTTGCTGTCATTCTTTTCCGATCTGCAGGGGCACTTCTTCCGCCCTTGAATACGCCGCGGCATTGTCCGGAGGCCACGGAGTACATCGAGAAAAGGTCAAAGAGTTTTTGCAATTGTAGATATATGTCCTAATTGTTAGAGTTGATTGGTTTTGCCTATTGGTTCCAGCGGGAGAGAGGTGCCTATTCTTGTTGATCTGATGAGGTGAAACTTGCTCGTGCATTGTCGTGTGCAGGGAGGGAAGATGAGTGAGGTGTTCGAGAGATATGAACGCCAGTACTGCGAGCTATCGGCGAACCTGTCGAGGAAGTGCACCGCAGCTGCTGCTCTTGACGGAGGTGGTTTGCACATTCTCTTTCAGATCTTTATTCAAATCGTAAAGGAGGTCTTAACAGTTTAATCCTCTCATGTCACTCTATTCATACTTCCCGATGAGTATTACCGATCATAAGTTATATTGCCGTGGTCAGAAATGGTGAACGATTCATCTTCATTTATCTCACTATTTGTTTGCGGTAATGGTTGGGGATTATCTGCCTATAATTGTTTATGTTAAATCTTTTGAGAAAAAATTGGATACTCTCAATCGCCTTAACAATAACTCTTTGAAAATTGGACTACTTGAATGTTAGCTATCTTAGCTTAGATTGGTTAATAATCACGAAATGATAGAGAATGCTAGTTCGATGGCATTTTTATATGTGGCTTTTGTGAGTTCAATCGAAGATGAGTTTTTGCTAAAGGAGCTGATTTATTTAACTGATCTACAGAGCAGAGGAAGCAAAAGATTTCTGATGTGAAAGCTGGAATTGATGAAGCAGAATCTCTGGTAATTGAGTGTTAGCTGGCATCAATGGAAATCCTTTGCTTTGATATTTTTTCCTCCTCAGTCATGAGATGAGATCTCTTTATTAGATTCGGAAAATGGACCTCGAGGCGAGAAGTTTGCAGCCAAACGTGAAGGCAGTGCTTCTTGTCAAGCTCAGGGAGTACAAATCAGACCTTAACAATGTCAAAACTGAAGTCAAAAGACTCTCATCTGGTGGCAGCTATTTGTCTGCTCGAGATGATTTATTAGAATCAGGGATGGCTGATGCTCTCACAGTAAGTCTGCATCTCTATAGCTTCCTTAAGGATTGGACGGAGGTGCTGTTCTTAGTCCATTGACAGTCTGCTTTAGATCTTCTGTAGAAGAATGTCTAAATTAAATGTTTCTTCTGTTGCTGCAGCGTGCCAAATTGTGTCACTACTGTCCTTTCCATGTCTATGCATTCTCCTGTTGACACAAGCCACTAATATTGTTGATATAGGCATCGGCTGATCAAAGAGCAAGGCTGATGATGTCCACTGAGAGATTAAATCAATCTGGTGACCGGATTAAGGAGAGTAGAAGGACCATGCTGGAAACGGAAGAGCTTGGTGTGTCGATTCTTCAAGATTTGCATCAGCAAAGACAATCTCTGCTGCACGCCCATAACACAGTTAGTGAAAGCTAGAATATCTCCGGAGAAACTGACGTGATAGAATAATCAAACTGTGCATTCTGCTTCCTTCGCTCATCCTAGTTTCTTGCTAATAACTTCCTGATGCCAGTGTGGCTATGTGTAGATTGAGACGCCGTATCACTTCCCACGATTCGTTTTCAACAGTGCTTTATTTTTCTTGCAGCTTCATGGTGTGGATGACAACATCGGGAGGAGCAAGAGAATCTTGACTTCTATGTCGAGGAGAATGAACCGGAACAAGTGGATAATCGGCTCTATCATTGCTGTTCTTATCGTAGCCATCGTATTGATTCTGTACTTCAAGCTTAAGTAACGGATCTGCTGATTATTTCTTCTCTCTCTGTTCCTTTCCTTTTCGGGTTTCCCGGACTCCACCAGTCTGGTTTTGAGTTTTTGGGTGCTTGATTGAAGATGTGTAACAATTTTGTGAGATTGAACTCTGGTGACTGAAAATTTACGTATTGTGAAGCATGAGCCAAGTACTGGTGTGTACTCGAATCATTACTTGCAGGATGGTAATAGTCATCTGTCAATATACAGTAATATTGCCCCGAGCATTGCCAAGATAACACAGCGTCATAGTTAATGATTTTCAATGCTATGCTCTTTTGTTTCAAAATCAAGCCAATGATCAAGGATAAGATTAGATGGACCAAAATGAAAATTGTCCAAAACGTGGGGGGTATCATGGGATTTCCATTTATACGGTGGGGCTCTCGCTCGGTGAAGTGTAGTTTATCATCTTTGATTCCAAATTACCCCATAAATATCGAGAAATTCGCATAATGGCCCCCGCCCCCACCAATCTTCTCTTTCAAATTCAAAAATCGGGTTGGCTTCAAATCGAGATCGACCCGTTTATTTTCAAAATTGATTCCTGTTCCCTCTCCCTCTCCTCCCTTCTTCTCGGCCCCCCCAAGCCCTAACACACTGAATCTGTCAGCTTCCAATCCTAACAGATGGTGTCCGTCCCGCCGCCGGCGTCGACACGGGAGCTCTCTAACCCGCCGTCCGACGGTATATCCAACCTCCGGTTCTCCAACCACAGCGACCACCTCCTCGTCTCGTCATGGGATAAGGTACACATCAGCTCCTCCTCTCATTTCTCTTCCTCCACTAAACCACAGCTCACTTCTGAGTTCTCTCATTGGCTTACGGGAACTTGACGCTAACCTGCCATCCACAAATCACTTGATCCTACTGAAATGGGGAATTAAATTCGTCTGCACTGAGCTGAGCCTAAAAAAAATTCATCTTTTGAGTCTACAGACGGTGAGACTGTACGACGCAAGTTCTGATGTCCTCCGAGGCGAGTTTATGCATGGCGGTCCAGTGCTTGACTGCTGCTTCCACGATGACTCTTCTGGTTTCAGTGCCAGTGCCGATAATACCGTGCGCCGGTCTGTTCTCTAATTCTATGTTCTCCTGTGGACAGATAAGAAGGTTCCTATCGAGATTTAACTGATATATTAGTTAGTCGATCATTGATAGGTTGAAACCTACCTAGTGATTTCATTACTTTTGACTTTATTTAGAAGTCAAAGGCTGTCCCTTTGACATGTTTCTGTTTCTCAACTATCTTCCCCCTCACCCTGTCTCGCCTGTTTCCATTATTAATTAAAGTTCAACTACTTAGTTCATTAAGTTCTATCGGGTAATAGTCTAGCCATAAATTGAGCTTCTTTTACTAGATATTGCTTGATTTATAGTCACTTTTTGTACTTATAAATTCCTGGTTATCAGCCTTGTTAGTGGCTAAGCTGTTGATGGTTCAGGCTTGTGTTCAACCACGGTAAAGAGGATATTTTGGGAAGGCATGATGCACCTGTTCGATGTG
The DNA here is from genome assembly GCA_037672795.1 of Lagerstroemia speciosa. NCBI lineage: Eukaryota > Viridiplantae > Streptophyta > Magnoliopsida > Myrtales > Lythraceae > Lagerstroemia > Lagerstroemia speciosa. Next base: position 1,456,071 of record CM075291.1, read on the forward strand.
TTGAGTACTCTTATGCTGCAGGTTGGTCTTACTTTTTCAGAAGCAACTACCTTATGGTATGGGAGATGTTTGGACGACTTTTGGTGACGCCACTCTAATCATCTTACCAATTAAAAGAAGGAAATGAGTAATAGAATCAGCCATTTTTCAAGTTCAATCGATAAATTGACTCATTCCATGAGGCGTCAATAGTACTCTCTTGACTTTTTACAAGTTAGCACACACTGTTCCTTGTACTTGAGTTTGTTGTTATGAGAAATGGTGTTTCTTTCCAGGAGGACAGGGAGTGCTAAACTTGTACACAAGTATGATTGGGCATTAATGTAACATACTCTACATTCTTTGCATCCATGTTACAGGGCAAGTTATAACAGGTAGCTGGGATAAAACACTAAAGTGTTGGGATCCTAGAGGTGCTAGTGGGCAGGAGCGGACTCTTGTGGGGACATATCCACAACCTGAACGTGTCTACTCGATGTCTCTTGTTGGAAATCGTCTGGTTGTAGCGACTGCAGGAAGACACGTAAATATCTATGATCTTCGAAATATGTCTCAACCAGAGCAACGTAGGGAATCTTCACTGAAATATCAAACCAGATGTGTCCGTTGTTATCCAAATGGGACAGGTATTCTCCCATCATTATACACTTGAGTTTCATTGAGTGCCAATGAACCAATCAATCTTGCATGAAATTCTTCTGGCTTGCTCCAGCTGAACCAGGACAATGGAACTTAGATATTCTAGGTCTTAATTATGAGGGAATATTTTGGTTGCTAAAGTATGGCATCAACTAATACTTTTATCACTTGGATGCATAATTTTGTACTTTCCACAATTTGCCTATTATCATTGCAGGATATGCCCTTAGTTCTGTTGAAGGAAGGGTTGCCATGGAGTTCTTTGATCTCTCCAAGACCAGCCAAGCTAAGAAGTAAGCATTTATTTCCCATGGATAATATGTTTCTTCAGTGTGTTACAAGTTTCAAATTCTGCTCTCACTCATAATCATGCTGGATATTTGTTATCAAAATACATTTCCTTGTGATTTATAATTCCCAACAGCCCGTCTCTGTTATCGTGTAATCATCTTCCACCCAAGAAAGCAACCCATTCTTATGTTGATCATTAATCAATTCAATGTTCTTCCAGATATGCATTTAAGTGTCATCGAAAATCAGAGGCAGGAAGGGACATCGTGTACCCTGTTAATGCAGTTGCTTTCCATCCAATGTGAGTGTCAGCATACACAGCAATGGAAGGACCACACTCTTAAGTACATTAATAAATTACCATCAAATGACAGTGTATCCGACCTCCTTTTTGTGAGATTGACTCATGTTGCAATCCTGCAGCTATGGCACGTTTGCTACTGGAGGTTGTGATGGTTTTGTAAATGTTTGGGATGGGAACAACAAGAAGCGGCTCTATCAGGTAAAATTTCACCCCTAAAGAAGGAATGGTACAACTATGGTTCACCAGTATGGTTCTAACTAATTTTTTTTTTCCTGTCTCAGTACTCAAAATACCCAACGAGCATAGCAGCACTAGCATTCAGCAGAGATGGGCTCCTTTTGGCTGTGGCATCTAGTTATACATTTGAGGAAGGAGATAAACAGTACATTCTCCCTCCCTCCCTCCCTCCCATTTGGCCAGTTCATTTCATTTAGAAATTCAGGCTAGTTTCATTTTGCCGTTGGCTCATTCATATTCTCGTTACATTTATCCATTAAAAGCAAACGAATAAATTATGTCAAATTTCCACTTGTTGGTTCATAACATATCTGCTTTGGATGTTATTCAGAAACTTTGTATGGATCTTATTATATAGGCATAAATGGGCCTTAACTATGCGGTGTTATCTTTGTCTGTGCTTTTGCAGGCATGAACCTGATGGAATCTTCATCCGGAGTGTAAACGAAATAGAAGTCAAGCCTAAACCAAAGGTTAACCCTAATGATCTTGCATAGATTTGAAATGTATGAAAAGGTTTCAACTCTGATTTTGGTAAAGATATATAATGTCCCGTAAGACCTTTCATTAGGCTTCTTCTTCCCATTGTAGCTTGACCCACTTGATCCGAGTTTTATCAAACTAAGTGTGACTAGATCTTGTGCTTGCACTTCTCCCTTTCTTTTTGCGAACAAGGGGTATAACAATGACTCCGACTCAGTTGCATTATCCAGTCCGGACAATTGTACAAAGTGAATGGGGGATTTTGACTCTTTGCCAGCAGATGCTCCATTCTTTCCTTTCACTATCCATTATTGAGTGCAGGTTGCTGTGCTTTCAATAAGCAGCCATCTCATTGAGAGCACAGCAACTGATACTGAAGAAACATCAAACCTAAACAAGAACATGTATGGATGAAGGAACAAATAATCATAAACTTTATTCAGCTCCATGAAGACATCTTTCCAAATCCTGCAATTCTTGCAAAAGTTGATACTCCTGACAATCAGCATTCTACTGGATCAACTATATGCTAAGCAACATATGTTTATGGTGAGTATCAAGAGCCAATATGCCCGCACAAGAGAATGTTTTGAGGTTCACAGTACTGGGGCAGAAAGGGAAAGAGAATGAAGCTATCGACTTCTGGCTTTTATACATGCAGTAAAAGCAAGCAGCATTCTCGATCACCTAAACCCGGAGGGAGCAGCTTGTGGACCGATTCCAGCTCCCCTTCGCATTGCCTTAGATTGAGCAAGCATCTCGTCATAGTTCTGCTCAGAGGAGTAAAACATTAGCATTTCTAAAGACAGACAGGAAAGAGGCCAGGCAAACAACAAACTTCCAGACCGTTCTCTCAAGGAATTGCTGTGAATGATACTGAGAATGGCAACAATACCCTTTTCTCGAAAGCAGCATCTCTCGAGTCAATGATCTTGTCAGCGATCCCATAATCGATGGCTTCCTGTGCTCTAAAGTACTTAGGTCGCTGGATGTCTGTAGCAATTTCTTCTTTGGGCTTCCCTATGCCCTTGGCCAATAGCTCAATATAGTACTCAGTGTTCGCATCGAGCTCTTTTGCCTGAAGATATTTCGAGTCAGAGAAGTTGCAGAGAGAGAGAGAGAGAGAAAGAGAGAGAGTGGTGGGATGAGAGGAGCCCACTTAGGTACCTTTATCCACATGTCTATGACAGCTCCACTAGATTTATTGACTTTTGGTAAGTGCAATTTGGCTGCATTGCACAGCAGACAGAAATGAACTAATAGAAGGATTTGACAGAGACCAGCATAAGAGAACTTTAGACTGATGACTACTTGCAGAGGCAGATTTATAACAGAAATTAAACTTTGTCACAGGACTTTAGGGTCTAGAAACTTAAGTTCTTCTGAATGAGTAGTAATATTCATACAAGTCTCGCAAAAAAATTACAAAAGTATGTTAAATGCACACGGATTACTCTGTTTGGCTCTCAATTTTCTTGATCAATTGGTATATTCTTAATACATGTAAAATTTGATAAAATAGCATCCTAATAGCAGCACGAGTCCATAAGGGAATGAAGAAAAATCCAAGGCGATTCTACAGCTAAGAAGGGATGGTGAAACATACTGGAGGAGTTTGGCTGGAGAGCACGGAACCCCTTAGCTCCAAGAGATAATAGCATTGCCGCTTGACCGTATGCCATCCCACAGTTCACTGTGTAAACATCTGATTTACAGTACTTCAAAAAGAGAAAGCAGAAACTCTCAAATTAGAAGCATGTGGTTAAGTAACAAAAAAATCCTTTCTCAGATTCAAGTTTTAACAGGCTTTGAGGATATTAAATTTGATCATATCACAAAGTTCTAGGACCATGATGACCACAACCATTGCAAGATATGCCAAATCACACTGAGATAATACTCACGGCCATTGTGTCAGCGATTGCATAAGCCTCTGTTTCTGATCCCACAGTCTCCATTTTCTCATTCTGCGATACATATCAGTGTAAGAATCAGGTATTTCACAGATAGGTACAAATAACTTTAAATAAATGGCCAAGAAAAAGGAACTGCAAAAGAGTATACGCTTCAGAGGGTTCCAAACGCTCACAAACAAACAATATTGACTGGTCAATTAGGAATCACAAACACCAGTATTTCCATTTACCTGGGTCCCCGGTGAGTTGATGTATAGATAAATAGGCTTTGAAGGGTTATCGTAATCTAGCCACATGAATTGAGCAACTAAAAGCTCAGTAACTGCTGGCACAATCTGCAGCACTCAAATAAAGAAAGAAGAGTAAAAACAACCATATCCAAGTAACAAGGTCCCTATAGATAATAGCAGCTTACTGGCATGCCCAGGTAGCATATTCGAGCATCTAAAAGCAGTGATGGCAGATCCGGTGGGGCAGTTCTTGGCCTTCCATATCCTCTGGCACCTCCTCGATACATACTCACACTCATACTATACTTTGAAGGACTCTTGTGATCCATTCCTGATAAGCTCCACATGCCTCCATTATCCAAATAGTTTCTTGCTGATGAGATGCTTTCCTGTAAAGAGAAGCCAGGCTATTCAGTATTTTTACTCTCATGATAGATATAGTTAGTTCTGTCTGGTCATCGAGAATTTGCTATTTTATCAACTTTCTTATTTGGAAATGTATTTTATAACCTCAAGTGCTGGGACAGCTTCAGAATCCTCTTTCTATTCTCACAAATAATAAAGTAGTGTTCATGTTCTCAACAAAGTAAACTAATCTTTAGGCAGCAATCTGAGCACATTTTCTTCTTTGACTGACCTCGGTGACTTTCTCTGACTGCCTGCGAACAGGATTATCTTCTGTCATGAACATGTCCATCTGTGTAGATGTGAGGCCATAAAGATACTGAGGTACATTCTTGAAATTTTCAGACACTGGAAAAAAGAAAAGAAGAGTATATCACATAAGAAAGAACATAAAACAATGATGATTGATGAGGTGAAGACTGAAGACAGACTGACATTCTTGACTTCCAAGGGCTTAGATCATCATTGACCTTCAAACAAAAGTCTGGGGCACTAAGAAATATAAAGAAACACTCAACTTACAGAATAGGCACATGAGTGTCCAAACATGCCAAGAAAGGTGATTTTCTTAGTTCCCCAATAAAAGATCCACCACAACAATCTCTATCCGATTTGCATCCCTATATAAAACCAACTACAAGAACCGAAAATTGAATACTATTCCACCTACTACTAGAGCACGACCTCCCTGGGCACCATCAATTTAAAGCTATTAAGGATTGAAAATATAAAATACCATTCTATTCATAAGCAACAAATATCACACATGTAGACGAACAGAATGCACCTAATTAGTCAAGATACAATTTCAACTACATGAGAAGTGCTGAGTTAACATAGGAGAGATACCTGCACTTCTCCGTAAATCTTTCCTTTTCGCAGAAAAAACCACAAAGAACACATAACACATCCACAGCCACATCCACGATAACTAATAGAAAGCTCTCTGTTTTATATCAATCTCTATCTTGAACATACAAGCTAAGGGGTAATGATAAAAGCTCAAGAAATTTGCCCGATTGAATGATCACAGCAGGCAGAAAAAAGGTTAATTCATCATATTTTTGCGATCAACAGTCGTTTGCAGAGAAACTTCTTCCCAGAGCAAAACCAGATAATTAGTTTTTAAAAAAATTATCTACTAATGTAAGTGATGGAAAGTTCTTATTTTCAATCCAACCCAAAAAAGTGAAGATTGAGAAAGTGATTTTGACACTCACGTCCTTCCTTCAGATTTTCTTGCCTGAACTGCTTCGGTATATGGTCGAGGGAAGCCCGAATTACCAGGCCCCGTCCCGCTCTCCTGCTTCTTCCGCCTCCCACGCTTGCTTTGAGTTGCAAGAGTGAAGAAGGGCTTATCGACAGCTTGGTGGAGCTCAGGAATGGCGATTTCGGAATCCCAACGGAGGGACCCACTTCTGGGCTCGGCGAAGCCGCTGGGACTCTGGACGAGAGTAGTACGGAGGTCGCCATGGAAGAGCCTTCTCGAGGATGGATTTTCCATTGGATTTCAGAGCGAAGCAGGGGGTTCCTTCCGCCCCATGGCTCATGCCTGGGACTGAGAGTGAAAGGTCCGGCCCGTCAGGGCCCGAGGAGCATGTAACGGGCCTGGTCGGAAGATTGGGTCCCTGCAATCGGGCCGAGCCTAGAAACAAGGTTAAGTCCCGGGCTGGGCCATTAAATTGGAGACAAGGTTCGATTCACATTCTAATAGAAAGGTAGAACCTTCTGCAACGTCTTCCTGATCATGATAATACAATGAAAAGGGACTAGTAAATCCTGAAATTTGAGTGAAGTTTGAGTGCACTGCCCTAATTAGTTTACTTTCTCAATAATTTCGATGTGATCGTCATGTTAATTCTTCTGCTCCTGACGCCTAAGACACTTCAGACCGAATGCCACACGAGGCGGTTCCGGCATCCATTTCTAGTCACTGCAGCAATAGAAAGTTGTTGCCTAGTGATTTACATACTCTTTAAGAATGAATTTGATTGCCATTGCAGGCGACCGTATTCGGTTTATTAACTACCTATGGACCAAGAAAATGATAAGAGATCATCAGTGCCCGAAATCAGCCACTGTCGGGAACCAGGGACAGGAGAAATAACCAAATGTTTCATCATCGTTGATGTTCAAGAGAAAAATGATGAAACAGCATTCTGTTATAGAACACGAACTTTTTTGTTGCGATTTACAGAATTGACAAAAAGGTTGGCGAATTACAGAATACTGACATCCTTTACATGCCCTTCAGAGCTTTTCTCCTTTCCTCCTCTTCAGCCTTGATCCAGGCAGCCTAATCATGAACATTGATCACGGATGGAAAGTTAAATCAGTCATCCTTTTGTCATGGATGTTGAATCAAAGGGGGGAAAAATCAGAAAACAAGAGAAAGAGCTTACTTTTTCTCGTTCAAGTTTCGAAAGGTGTGGCCTCATGGAATTCCCGAGGCTCATACCTCCCCAGGCTTCATTCAACTCCTTTTCGCGGGCTTCTTTACGCAAAAACGAGAGCTTAGTGCCCTCCTGTGACTCCAAATTAGATGCTGCCTTTTCCCTCTCGAGCCTAGACCTGTGTCTCACCAAAACCTGATCAAGACCATCCTTTGCTTCTTCCTGTGAGTGCGTGTTCAGGTCACTACCTTTTGATTTTGGCAAGAACTCCTCATGTTTCATCCTCATTCTCTCTCTCTCCAGTCGAGAGACATGCTTTACTAAAACTTTGTCCAAGCCCTCAATAACATTACTTGTATCTCCACCTTGCTTCCTTTGGCGCCTCTCATATTCATAACTACTTCCTGATGAAAGAGCTTTCTGTTTTTCTCTTTCCAATCGGTGCATGGGCTTGACTAAGATTTTGTCTAAACTATCTTCATTCACTTCTTTGTCAACCACATTCAAGTTTATATTTTCCTTACTGACAAGTTCAGCCTTTCTCTTGTTCTTTGCTTCGAAGACTTCTCTTTCAAGCCTTGACACATGCTTCAAAAGAACTTTATCTAGGCTGGGGACCTCGGAGACGCCCTTCTCTGAATTCCTAAGTTTCATGTCATTTCCTGAACCAAATTCTTCTAGGTCTGAAGATTGTGTGGTCTCAGTTAATTTGGTAGCCTTGGCATCCAGCACCTCTCCCTCAAGTTTTGACGTATGTTTCTCCAGACCTGGGAGTTCTGAGCTCACATTTCTATCACCACTTTTAGGACCTACTACTGCTTCATCCCTGGCCTCTTTCATCTTATGATCCCTGGCTTCTCGCACTTCTCTTTCAAGCTTTGTCTCATGCTTGACCAAGAACTTATCCAAGCTCGGGATTTCAGATTCCATTTTATTCCTCCTTACGAGCCTTTCGAGATAGTAACTTGTCCCATTGCCCACTCCACAAGAAGACATTCTTCGGGGATTATTAGTACAGTCTGAAGCAGCTCCAGGCTCGTGTGACTTGCAGCTTTCTACTTCAGCAAGGGCAGCATTTAAACCACAGGTAGCAACTATTGTGGCAAGAGAAGAAAGCTCATCTTCATGTAAATCTGTGAGCCTCTCAAGCATCATATTGACAATCTTTTCCATATTAAGCTTCTCAAATGACTGTCTTCTCTTGAATCTCCTCTGTCTCGTCCCATTAACTGATTTCTCAGGTTCAAGGTTAGGATCAGTACTGAAAGCACTCTTTTGAGACGCTCTTTCAAAATCTGACCCCGACTCTGATTCACATTCTGAAGAAACCTCCAACAGTTCCTTAAGGCTACCATCTTCATCTGGATTTTGACTGATCTTATGCAGCAAGTCCTTAAATTCATCTTGTTTGCTGAACGAAGGGCAGTTAGCAAGCCTAATCAAAGCAGTTTTGACTGCAGCTGCAACTTCTCTGTCCACCTCAAATGCTGTTTCAAAGGATGCTGTCACAGTGTGAGTAGTAAATCCTCCTCCTTTCACGGAAGACATTTCAATCCTGGAAGGTCTCTTAGGGCAACTCGGCCTCTCATACATAATCACTCCCACTGCTGTAGCAGCTTCAAAAGCTTCAGCTGCAGCCTTCTCTGCCTTCTCCAACAGTGCTTCTGCTTCCTTTCTTTGTATCCTAAAGAAAAAATGACGACCCGGGCAAGTCAGAAAGAGTTAGACACTGTTTCTCAAGGCATGCGCAAAAAACTAAACTTCAGAGAGACATAAGACAGGAATTATGTGCAGTTGATGTCATTGATTACTTAGTGGAATAGATGTGATAATTGTAAAGTTCACCTGGCTGCTCGAAGTATTCTACACCAAGATACTTCAACCAGAGCAGCTTTTCGGGCCTCCATTGCTTTATGTGCAGCTTCTCTTGCTGCAATCTTTTCTCTCAAAACTCTGCAATAGTGAGGATTTGCATCTCCTAGAGTTTCGTCAAGAGTTAAATTCATGCCATCAACTTCCTAAAGTGGAAAATCAAACAAGGAAACGGTTTTGATTAGTCATATCAGTGGATACGTCACAGTGGAATGAGGAGATAAAATAATTTTTGCAACCTGTAGCATTTTTATTTTCCTCTCTAAGTAGGAGTCCACCCTCTTCCGCGGAAACCAATTAACCGGAGAAGTTTTACGTCGAGGGGGCTTCTTAATTTGAGATGAAATTTTGCTAAGGCAATTAGTTGATTGGCCAGTCTCCTTCATCTTACTCTGCATTAAATTACGGGGAAAAGAAGTCAATATCTAAAGGAAGACAGCAGTTGGAGTAATCAGGCCACTCAGTGAAAAATGACTGACAGAAACTGAACAGAAGTGATCCTAAAGGCAGCTTCAAGCAAAGATTTTCAGTTCAAGGTCAGGAGGGTGACACAGAGTAACCATCATTTTGCCCGCTTTATGGGCTAAATTAACCACCTTCAGTTCTCTCAAAACAGGTGGCACGAGACTCATTGTGGTTATCTTTCTGACCTCTTATTTGATGAAACCACAATAGTGACTATGCATACCTGACATAGCAAAGATCAAGCTTGAACAACCTTCTTTCTCATATATTTCCTCGAGGATTCTTAAACTAAAAACTTATGATCTTGTTTCACAAATGGCATATCACCCGTGTAGGAGAATTCCCCCCTGGAAAGACATGATTACAAACCAAATCACATATCTTCCTAATTGGTCTTTTTCTTCTTCAGAATATATTCCATCTGAAAATTACTGGTCATGGAAATAACACAGGTTTAAGCCAGAAGATGAACAACAAACACTGTCCAAGAAGAACTAATATGAGTCACCCTAAACCTTTCCAGAGCCTTACGTGTTAATTCACATCAAATTGCAGATAAAGAAGATCGATTGACATGTTTAAAGACCAAGTAGCGCTACTCATAGAAAAACCAAAGAACCATATCCACAGATTCCAAGGCTTTTGAACAAAAACTAAAGAATTACAGCTGGGACCCTGAGAAAATCAGGGTTCATAGAATCCAAGCCGAGGATAACCTATATTGCATACTACAAGAGCGATCGGATCAACGTAAAACGTTCTTCGCCTAAACCAATCCCAAGAAAGCCTTCTCCAATCCTAATTCCAGGCCAGAGAAGTGGAAATCGATTTACCTTTCCGATCTTGGAGGCCGCACTCGTAGTCGCAGCAGCAGTCGGAGAAGGGACGGGACTACCTCCTCTCTCGTCGAAAGCAGTATCGTGACTTTGATTGCCCGAGGCTGAGTTGCAGCCGAGGTCCGAGCAGCCCAAATCAATGGCGGGATTCATCAGAAATTCAGAGACAAGGACGAAAGAAAAGATGCAGAGAGAAAGAACTGAACAAAGAGTCGTTCTTGCTGCAGATTTACTTTCAGAAACGGTGATCGAGATCGAGACCAGTAGAGATAATAGGAAGAATCTCAAAGAAGTGATATGTCGAGGTTGTTCTACGGATTCGTCTCCCGGGTAACGTTTTTCTCCTCTTAAAAATGGAAATAGCCGTTACGAGAGTAGCCTGTGTATTGGCCTCAACGGTCACTTTAGTAGAGCGGGAATGCTTCCCTACACGACGGTCCACGGTAGCATCCGTGTCTATCGCGCTCCGTAACGATGGGCACACTGGGCGTATCAAAGAGGAGCCACAAATGCATAGTAATATTAAAATATCAAATTTAAAAAGAAAAAACTTATATTTGGAAAATATTTGCATGTTAGTGGACCCATTCCATTCAAAAATAAATTAATTAAGGCGCCTTAATTAATTTAAAATTTTGAGATTTTTATATAATACACACCAACCTAGTTATATGGTCAAATTTAAATTTTTGAATTTTTACTTTCAAAATTTTCATTGATAAGAAATTCATAAATATATATATATATATATTTGTTTTTCCTCAAGTTAAGAGTGATGTGATTATATCCTTGACCATGCTTCGGCATCGATGTGAGTCTAGTCTGATAAAACTAATTACCGCTCCCTCTAGTTCATCTTATCACTTCATTTGTAACCCCAGGTATAGCGCCTCTAGCTCGACTACGTCGCCTGTCTACCCTAACCCCAGTTCACGATCGCCGACACGACTCCATTCTTATCCAGTTATCACTCTGAAAACTCTCGGCCGAGAGAAGTGAGAAGGAATTTCCCATGCATCTGGCGTACATCTTTAGGTTGCTCGTACGGGTAATTGTGTGGTAAATATAAGTGAGAAGAAGTTAATTGCTGGCCACTAACGCAGCAGCAACTCATAAATACTCCCGCCAAGAAGAGGGGAGCTCGTGAATTTAATATGGACGCGGGCCATGAGCTTCTGCTAGCTTAGCCCACATTCATTTCACACCCAGGAATGAGTTGTGGGAGGACATTGAAACTCCCCTCTGCCGACAGTTTCCTGGATGTGTACATGGAGTTAGAGGCTAGAGCTAAGGTTGTTTTCAGCACAACGGATTCAGGGTTGGTTCGGGTGGTTGGACTTCTCATCCCCTTTAGTAAGTTCTCGGCTGCAAGTCTTTTTGGTTTTAAATAAATTTCACGACCTGATGATTTTCAGTCATGGTTAGGCGGATTTATTCTATCAAATTTGTCGATATCGGTTGGCTTAAAATGGGGGATAGTTGTTTTAGGAAAATATGGTAGGGTTCACATTAAATTCGATATTTAATGGTAAAAAAGTTGTTTCGAAGTTTTCCTTCTTTTGGTTGGCTCCGCACCTTTTTCTTTCTTTTTAAGTTAGTTCTTGAATTACTGATAAAAAAAAGTTAGTTCTTGAATTTCAAATTTTACGAATGAAAAGATACACAACTGTGAGGCTTAGAGGGATTTTAATCTGAATTAGGCACTGAATGTTATATACCATACAGTGGTATCAGAAGAAATTGTTTTTTTTTTAATGGAGAATGTAAAAATAAAATAAATAAGGTAGAGTTGGCAATGCATTCAGCATTTAATTTATTGAGTTGCTATAAAAGCCCACGAAGTTAAGAATATTTCCCGAAATGCTGCGTCTTTGCTGGATGCAAATGAATGAGTTTGACAATCGGAGGTGCATATACGCACGATGATACTTATATATCGTATAATAAATTAATAAAATTCAATTATATTTTAAATTTTCTTTGTAAAATCTTTAAATTAATAAAAAAATAACTGAATATTATTAATATACGACTTTTCTCCCTGCCGAGAAGAAGTCAACGCTTCGGGTAGGGTATGGCCCTTTTTTAGCTATTAATAAATCAAAAGACACTGCTTAAATATTTTGGTAAGAGGTCGTCTACTTGACCATATTAGAAAAAATGTCTATTCATATATCATCTTCTTGCTAGAGTCTCGAATTTACATCTTATCAGGAGCTTGTACCTAATGACTCGAACTCAAGGCTTCGAGACCGTAACCGGCGTGTCAAGAAAAATATTATTGCAGGGGAGTGAAAGAGATGGAAAGCGAGATGACATGGAGGATCTTCTCGATGCGGAGCCAAATCCCCGTCAGATCGAGGGCACGGAAGCAACTCCTCTGAGGCACAGCAGAACACCCAACCACGCAAACACGTAATAGATGCTGAATGTGACCACTCAGGAGCTCGGATTAAATGTGCAGAACTGAAACTTTCCTTGCAGGGAGCATTTTATAACGAATGGGAATGCTCAGATCAGTGGGGTAAGACGGTGGGAGAGATGGCCACGATGGGTGGTACGGCCGGGAATTTACTCGCCGGTGACATGGCCCTGTGCAACGTGACAGACTGACGACATGTCGGGTTTAGATTTTGAGTTATTTTCGTGCCACTCCTTCCTAAGTTCGGATTATTAACGTACGAGAGGATAAAATAAAGCTGTGAAAATGGTTTGGCGGGCACCAGCCTAGTTGTCGAGAAAGTCATATATGTAACAGATGAATTACATGACAGTGTTGATGTAGTATCACGTGTCAATCAAATCAAACTATTTTTACGGTTATTTTTTTCCTTTTAGGGTTTAATTTTTTTTCTTTTGAGTTTTATTAAAATATCGTAAAAATAAATAAACTTTATTAACTCGTAAGACTACATCATTATTATCATATAATGTATTCATTACATAAAAGAATCTCTCCTAACTATCTTACCTTTTCCCACGTGGTGACAGGACAGGAGAGTGAAGAGAAAGCTACCTGCCAACCTGAAGTTGACATAGTAATTATCTCACTAAATTCCCAAATGAGTAATCCTAGGATAGATCTTCAGTTTTGGAGGGTCGGCGAGAATTTTCCTAAGGATCTCGACCTGGCGTAGATTAATGTTGAGGTACACTTTGACTAACCTAGAATATTGCATAGTGCAAACTTAGAGAGAGAGAGAGAGGAACCTAAAGGAGAACCACAGTTACAGAACTTTACCTCCCATCCCCAACCCTGGATGACCGAGAAAATCAAAACTGTAACTTTTCTTTTTTAATCATTCGAAGATCTATCACGACAGTTGATTTTGACAAATTACGGATGGAATCTGTTTCGATCAACGGCTGTGATCAACTATTAAACGACTGGATGTGCAATGGAATCTAGTGAGACAACTGGGTCAGTTTCTTCGGGCCACTGAAAATGGCATAAAGCATGGCAGCACAACCTTTCCAACCGAAAGGGGAAGAAAATCCGAATAAAAGATAGCAGAGGGCAAACAGATCTTCCTTACCTTAAACATGAAGAATCCTAAATTAAGCTTATAAAGCAAAAAAAGAACACTTCCAAGAACAGATCTTACATACTGTGGAACGAAGTAGACAGCAGTAGTTTCCTTTGTTACTGCTACCACCATCACCACCCCCACCACTGTAATACACAGCCACATTACAAGCAATCAAGATTCAAGATCAAACATCGCCATCAGTAAAACAATAAAAGTGTAATCAAAGGTTAACAGATCAGCTAATCCCCGGAAGCTTCACCATCTTTGTGTTCTAGAATGGAAGGTGGACTGAAAAAATTGACCTCCATTGCTCTAATTCCTACCTGGAACATCGAGCTCTCCCGACTCTCCTTAGTCGGGACTCTGCGCTAAAACAGAAGAAAAGCTTCATCTAGGCCAATCGAGGTGAATGCCTGTGCTCTATCTACAGACCAATAGAGGCATGCCCCAGATGGAAAAGTGACGAGCTTGACTTGGGGTCCCTATGGTCCAAAAGATTCGAGATTCTACTCGGTTAGTTGGCCGACTAAAAACTATGGACAATTGACCTAAGATCAACCTCGATCCTATGTATTAAACTATAGCTCGTGTGGTTTCTCCAAGGCCGCCACTTTGGCCCTGTGAGCCAAGATCGAGCTGTTCTTGGTCCGCTCTTCCTGGGGAATCTCACACACCTCGCTGATCAATCCTGACTTTAAGTCCCCAGGAGGGATGAAGCACTCTTCAGAGAGGCCCGGGATGTTGAAGGCGACCTCCTCGATGGTCCACCACTCCTCCATCCTGGTCTTCGTATGGCTCATGGCCATCTCACCGAACCGGAAGAGGGTCACAATGGAATGGCCCGAATGAGCAATCATTACCCCCTCGACGAGCCTGTAATCATCGAGGAAGGAATTAATCGTGGTCTCCCAGTAGACAGCATCCCCTCCGCTGGACTGGATTCGGGTCAAGTGGGAGTCCTCCATATAGACGAGGAGGCCCGTTTTCTGGCTGAAGTAGCCGAACAGGACGTGTCTTATGATTTCTGCAGGACCCTCGCTCCGGGCCTTCAGTGTTTGAGGGTCTGCACAGAGCTTCAAGATGAAGCAGTCCTCTCCGTTGAGCTTCTTCTCACCAATGCATTTTGCATCTGCAAATAAACTCGCCATTGTCCTTGGATCGAGACCCTGAAATCAAATCCGCATCACGAAATTCAGTAATGCACTTGCAATTAACTAGTTCCAACAATTGTTTCTCTTAACTTCTCTAGATCCAACCTCCTAGTTCTCTTTCCTCAAGAAATCGCACTCAGCATAGATAAAAATTTAGGAAGACTGATTGTATAGTTACCCATGACGTGTTTGAAAACAAGAAAGACATCAAACAGATAAAAAGCAGAGAACAGAATAACTTTCCATAAATTGATTGCTCAAACTTTCAGAAGGATTTTGAACCTGGAGTGCGCGACGGAGTGGTCTAACGGGACCTTTGGCAGTGTGAGCACCGAGCCATGGAGTGTGCCTCCACACAACCTTTCCGTTACACCCGGCATGAACTTTGCTACCTCCGACAGAGAGCTCAACGTACCACATGTCAGGATTCATCTGCCACAGGACAAAGCCCCCAGTCTCAGCTGAATTCCTGTTCTTGATCACCTTAGTGGCGGTCTCAAACTCTGAGGTGGTCATCTTCAACTTCCCCAGCGCATAGGCATTCCTGATGGAGTTTTGGAGCTTCTGCCCGCCCGAAGCAGCCGTGTACTGTTGAAGAATGTACTGGGCCGATGAAGTCTCCTGCAAAATGAACAGGCAAGTCCTTTACTCAAGACTTTCTTCCCCCAGAAAGTTTAGAGAGAGCACACTCGTCGATTGTCTATTTCTCCTCCAAATATTGTTGACCAGACAACAAGCTGACAACGAACTGTCGTTTTATAGACAGAGCAGAGAGATACGGATCTTCAACAGACAAGAAACTCGACACTTGCATCCTTAAAATAGAAGCAGAAGTATAGATACACAATTGTATTGAAAATGTACAAAAATGAACAAAAAGGAAGTCCTTTTTTAAGTCCACAGAAATCAGTAAACAAGTTGGAGCAACTTATGGCAAAATAAATAACGCATGCTCAGTAGTAGCAGTGTCCATCACTGGTCCTATACTAGCTTCGAAGCACCAGTGGAGATGCCTACCAGATACCATAGTAGCCAATGACTCGATCGTGTTCACAGGAGCATTAATTACAAAAACATCCAAAAAAATGGGGGAAGACAGAGGGATACTGACAATGGGAGTGTTCTTGATGCTAAGGTGGGGCAATGGATCTAGCGAGTTTACGTGCACCGGAGCAAGCGGTGCACCCATCACTCCGAGCATCACCCTCAAATCAGCCTTCGAGCAGCCACTGCCGCCACCCCCGCCGCTGCTATAGAGCTGGCCTTTGACCCAACTCCCCAGACCCGAACTGTTGGCCCTGCGCCTCGTCGGATCCTCTGCCCCCTGCTCGTCCGGATCGGGGCCCTCCATCACCGGCCTGAGGCTACCAGATCTCCAGATGAGCGACTCCGGGTCATCGGCACGGCCGTCGAGGAGGTGCTTCTTCCTACGGGCCCAGACGGACCGGCCCGGGCTGGCGCTCCGGGAGCGGGAGGGGGAGAGAGTCCGGACAACCTCCTCCTTGAGGGCCGAGAAAAAGCCCTGCCTTTTCTCCATTTCTTGTACCGAAAAGTCAATCGGGAACGATGACTAGGGAAGAGAAACGAAAGCAGTGGAGCACGCACACTGACAGAGGAAGAGGGATTAGCGGGTTCCGTTCACTTTGAGCGACGAGAATTAGGGAGAGGGTGGAGAAACAAACAGAGAGAAGATGGACGGAGTTCGGTACCCTTCACATACAGAGAGAGGTAGAGTTCGCAGTGAAGAAGCAGAAGGGAAGTTCGGGTTTTGAAGACTGACAGAGAGAGAGAGAGAGGAGAGCTTTTTTGTGCTTGACTGCTTCGTTGGGAGTGATTTTGGTTGCAGAGAAAAGGAGAAGGGAGAAGGGGAAACAGAGGAGGAAGGAGGGAAGCATACGTAAAATAATAATTATTTATTTGACATTCACTCTTCTTCTTTTTCCCCTTAAAATCTTAATTTAAATTCAATTATAATCCAAAGAAAATATCTCGCTCATTTGTTTGGGTAAATGATAAAGGGATAATAGGCAAAACAAAATAATGAATTTTAGCCGATAATTAAATTATATAACAAATCATAAAAATTATCTGTAAAAATATATAATTTACTTATGTTACCATCATATGTCTCGTGGGTAAATTTGGCAGATAACAGGGCTGACATGCTATAATAAAACTAATATGACCAAATTATATCATGATCTTTCGGTATAAAGATTAAATTGTGTCACGGAATACAAAAATCGATGTAATAACAATGATGCACTTCACAGCTTGAACATACGATCAAGTACGGAGGGTTATTGACGTGGCAAAACATTTATCAGAATTCTAACACTTGTATATGTCATACAAGAAATCCATATTCACGTATGAAAATGAAATACCGATAAGGACATTCGAGTTACCTTCACACTTGTTAAAATAAAGACCGTGATTGATGTGCAATAGATTAAATCACACATCAAACCTTCACAAACTTGTATTATTCTCGCATTGTGACCTAGAGGTCCTGCGTTCGATCTCACGTGTGGGATTTTCCCGTGTCCGTCTTACCTCCTCATCCTTCTATACCTCTTTTAGACTTATGTATCTCTTTTATATATGGAAAAAGAAATATGTAGTTTGCCGAAATCTAATTCCGGTAAAACAGGTGGACGACAATTTATTCAAGTTGACTGGTGGGAGAACCAGAAAGAAACCACTTTCCCTGGACAGCCTTTCTCTCCGGACCCAATGGAGTTGCACTGAGGTTGTTATCCAATATATTATTATTATTCGCATAAAATCGGTTTTCATATGTTAAAAAAAAAACATTTATTAAGGCTAAAATGTAGATATTTTTATAATTTACAATTGAATATAAGCACACTTGACTATTATAATAATCAATATTATATGAATTTAAAGAGGGCTTCTTTAAATTAATCTGAAAAATGGGAAGAAGTTCGAGGGCTTTTTTGTCTTTTAAAATGAAAAATGAGCTAGCGGGTTGGCGACGGCGTTTACCGAGAGCAGCTGTTCCCTAGAGCACGGCTCCGCCGGAGTATGAAAAGAAAAATTATTATTTAAAAAAAAAAAAAAGGCGACATGCAGTAGTAGTGTAGCAGTCAAAGCAGGGAATTTGAGCAAAGAATTTTTTGCAAGAACAGATCAAATTAAAATAAAAGCATATTCGAATGGGGGAATGAAATTCCCGATAATACCAAAAGCGGCACTGTGATAGTACGAAACTTACTTCTACGTGTTTGGTTACATCGAGACTTCATATTCGAGTTTCACTCTAAGTAAAGTTACTGTAAAGGACTTTTGAGCCTGAGTCTATGCTAAATCTCTAATAGTACTACGTCGATAAGGTCAGTATTGGTGCTGGTTGTCCGGTTAGTCTGATATATATTGGCAATCGAATAAGAGAGTCTGTCTAAACATTACGTAGCGGGGCGGTTGGTTTTTATTACTACTATCCTTCTCTAACAGATTAAAAAAAAAAGTGAAGAAAATTTAATTATTTTTATTAAAATACAATTATTTTAACTTGTTTTAATGTGCTATGCACATAACAATGTACAGGATGAAGAAGGGATCTCCAACCAGGAAAAGTGCTCGAAGAGACGGACGATGGGGTGACCAGCGGACGATTGGAAAATGGCCCAGTTCCCGTCTTTATTCTCCAATTACATGACGGAATCGGGGTCATGTCGTCTTTTCCTTTTCTTCTTACACAAATGGTTTACAATAATTCAGTATATTATCTTTTTGAATAAAATCTTGAATTTTAAATCTTATAAATAAAAAAAATTCGTTACGAAAATAACTTTTTCTAACAATAAACTCATTTAACTTGAAACTGAATTAATTGTAATTTTTAACTTTTTTTTCTATGCTGGTATAAGAAAAAAAAACAATATGCCTTTGGAAAAAGGGGGATGGGCGAAGTAGACAGCTCAGAAAAAGTAGAACAGCAACAAGACAATGGAACCATGGGAGACGCCGAAAAGCTGAAAAAAAAAAAGAAAAAAAAAATATTGGCGTGGTACGTACGAGTGGGATTGACTGGGGAAAATTGGATCCAACTCACGAGGATAAGCTCGCGCCATCAATTTCCACACTTTACCTATCAAGTTCGATTGAAAAATGCTCGCACGCAACTAAGTCAAGGAATACATGCTACTCGTCTTCCATTAGTCTTTTTTTTTTTTTTTGGTAGAACTTCCATTAGGGGTCGTGACATGCACAGATTTTATGCGTTTAAAATGTGGGAATAATTCCAAAGTCAATCATAAACCTAACATATTACATGCCCACATGTACCAAGGTTCACATGCTCATGTGATTTTTCCATTTTTCCCACTCACCCTCGACCAAGTCCACACGTCTTAGACTTAATAACACATATATGTGTGTGTGTATGTATATGTGTGTATGTATATAGATATGCTTCCTCTTAATTGTTAATTGGAGTTCCAAGGAACTTGATTCCGATCGAGTGCAATTAGTTTTATCTTTCATTTCTAAGTTACAAAGAGAGTTACGGGCAGGGATCACAATCCGTATCTGGCTCAAAGGATCCGACTTGATTCGGGCTGACATTGCGCGAACCTTAGTTATATCAATTTTATTTAACCATTTTTATTGCAAATGTATAAGTTTACATTAGATTTCAAATCATGTTGAGCATAGTGTATTCGTTAACTTTCTTGTAAATGGGTGTTGAAATAGGGTGGATCGAGCTGAACATGCCGCGCACGGGTCGGCTTGAGCTGGCACCCGTGGCATATCACAGATCAGGTCGAACTGACGGGTTAAGGGGTATTAGGATGGGTCGTGGTCTTTCTTTAACTACGGCATGATCGGGCCATTATCATTCCTAATTATGAGCCAAGTTCCTTTTCGTAAATCCATGAGAATGATGGAGCTTTCTATATGATTAATTTTCTACAAATATTCATTTTAATTAAATTAAATAAACGAGAATTTCATTACAGATCGGTCAAGGTCATGTCACCGAACATCTATTTTTCGACCGATACATCGGCATCACCCGAAAAAAAGAAAAATGGGTCTTACCTTTTCCTGTTCACAAGTCAAGGAACACATCATCTGATAATGTCTCTCTCCCATCCCAAGCTAGCTGCCAAATATCAATAGGGTACCCACCTTAAATCTGAGCTACCGCGGCACCGAGATCTTTGTACCAATGTCATGTCGTGTCACATTTCCAGGATCTTTGGCCTTACAGTATTATATTCCGAATAGATCCCACCATCGACACGTTATACACAGCACCTCCTCTCTTATTCATATATCCGCGCTGTAAAGAATCGAAACGGTCCCAGTTAGTCCAAACTCGACATCCTTTAGTCCACGGTGGGAGACTCGTCCTGTTTACTTAGGTGAGTTTGAGCTGATCAAGTCAGTATCAGTAAATTATATATAAGAATCTTCACAGCCAAATAGAGTGAAGTGTTTCACATCGCACAGTAAATTTTATCCGTAATTTAAGGTTTACCTGGCAATAGTACGGGCGCAGTTAAAAACCGAAGCCCCGTGGGGCCCGGGAGACTCATGGAAGACCGTTAAATTTAACGGTGTGCAACTAAACGGGTCAGTGAGTGGGCCGCGAGGCTGACAGCTGATCTGTTATCTGCTCTTTTTTATTATTATTATTTTTTTTTTATTAAGAGGAGCAGAGGCTTAACTCAGCCGTATGTCTCAGTGAGTGACTGTTACCCAAACGGCAGGAACAGTGTTGTGGGGGAATTTAGTGTTCCTTACGGACAAAGCTATTCTTCATCATCATATCATAAAAGCTCTCCCTTTCTGCTTTCCTTTGAATTGAATGATCATTACCTTCCAATTAAAGCCATAATTATCTAAATTTATTGATCGGTTGAGATAATTTGACATATCTCCTCCTCTTTAAATAATGATTCTAGTTTCGAGTTACGTGACGAAGAAAATTCATGATTGAGAGATTCTTACTCATTGGTAAGTCATGACGATTTGACTCTAATCTGAGTCGGTGAATTTCTGAATATCAGATGATGGTTGAAGTAAAAAAAAAGTCCACAATTATCTAATCCTAGAGATTGTCCATGCGTGTATTATGTACAAATTTATATTCGGTTGTATTCTTGTTGAAGCTCCCGGTCTCAAAATAATCAAATCAAAATAACAGCTTTTTTTTTTTTAAAACCTATCTCTCTATCTATATATATACACACACACAATCAAGAAGGATCAAAAGAGTGCGAAAATTGGATTGCTGTCACATGACACACTTTGTGGGAAAGCAATGCTTGTGCATATTGGATTGCGAACTGGGTCACGTCTCAATCACTGGGAACCCATAGAATTGAAGTCTATCCATCTGAATTAGGACTTTTTATTTTTACAGATATCGTAGGAGTTTCTCTTCCCCGCTTACGTGCCAAGAATTTTTTTTTTTTTGGTAATGCATGGATTCGATAGAGCCGGTTTGTTTACAAAAAAAAAATTGCGGGGATGATTGCATGATAGCAAAGCGCGACCTTTCCTTGGGAACCGTTTGGTTAAGAGTTAACATCCCACCTTCCGTAAGTAGAACAAAAATCCTGGGAACAGTTCGCATCTTGCTAAAATTGATATCAAACGAGAATGTTCGAGTTGTGGTCAATTTTTTTGGGTAACTATTTAAGAATACTCGATGGTCACCACCTGTCAATTTAAATGTTATTGTCAGAATTATTATCTATTATTGAAAATTTTATGCCCCTTAAAAAGTAAACAAAAAATTGAGGGCAATGTTTTCTAGTCACACCAACCTTCGTCTTTACGACTTTAAGAACATATGCACGTGCACTTCCATTTCTAACTCTCTTCCTTCAATGTATTCACACATTCAATATATTCAAGAAGAGAGAGAGGGAGACGGGCACAATCATGGAGGAAAAAGGGTAACTAAGCCCGGGTCTTCCTCCTCGTCTCCGCTCGATCACTTTACTCCTTTTTTTTCTCCATTGAAGAAGAAGAAGGAGAAGAAGCTTGCCCCTTTCAAAAAGTGATGATGAGTGGGAGCTGGTGACGGCTTTCCTCTTCCCGCTCCGGTGGGATCGTCTTCCGTGGACAGTTAGTTGCTCGATCGAGTGCAACTAAGTTCTCGGTTTGAATCTTTAATCAGCTACATGTGTGGACTGTATATGACCCGGAATTTGTTTATTTGTTTAATCAACTTTACTGGAGTTGCTTAGACGGACTGAACTCGGTCTCAACCAATAGACGAAGGATATCTCGAGATCAAGTGCAGGGCTGGGCTGGACTGGACTTAACTGAAAAGGAAGGGAGAACGTGTGATTAGAAACACCATGGAATGGTCAGGTTGGACCATTTTTTGCAGGCCCTTTCATACATGAACTGATTTCCTTAACAGGCAAGCTGCTCCCCACTGGGATTCCATGTGCTCATCCATGTCCACCACTTTCGTTTTTTAACTGTCCCCCAAAGCAATAATATCTATCCCTTACGATATGCATGCCCGACCGGCAATACATGTCCAAATATCATACTGAGAGCCAGTTCACGAGCCTTAGTAGTTCCTGTTTCTATACAGTCCGGCTCGGAAACGAGTTTGTTGAAATCACGTTATTGTAAAATATGGAAGATGGGGTAGGTCCACTGACATTACAAGCATTCTTGATCCAAGGTGAAATTTCCCTAGAAAATTAAATTAAAAAAAAAAGACTCGTACGGTCCAAGTCAATAATGGAAGGGGTAGTAGTGTACTGGGTGTTTTTATTGTGGTCTAAATGACTGTGGACGGTGGGCCTCCCCTCACCATAATTAAATCGTCGGTTGAGTTGGACGTGTGGCCGAGAATTGGACCAGCTCAAGCTATATCCTTACATCGTGGACGCTGGACGGGACCAGACAGAACTGCCGACACCCGAACGAGCTCCGCTCAGTTCGTGGAGCTTTAAACCAGAGTTTCAGTTCCTCCCGTCCACAGGGAAGGGGGAGGTCCTCGACAGCATTCATGGGCCTTGAATTCGTTCCATCTTTCTACGTTCCGTGGGCCTCGGATCTACTAATTGCCAGACTAAGTTCGGTATCAGTTAATCTACAAAGGGGAGACGATCCAAATCGAAGTCGAATGGTCGTCGGAAAATGAAACTTTCTGCTAGAAAAGAGGAACGCGGTTCACTGGCTCGAATCCATCTCGGCCTCCCGGCTAAGGCCCATTAGAAATCACAGGCCAGGCCCATTGGGCTAATATAATGGGCTAGAAAATCTCGAGCCCAATTACAATAGCACTTGCCCCGGTCCGGCACCGTGACGCCCTCGGCTTTCGTGTTTCTCCCCTACCGTAAAACCATCGAAGATGTGATCGGTTAATTATAAGGCCGACGATCTAGATGTGCGCGCGGACGAGCTCTTTTACGGACCGAGAGTGGCTGGAGCGCGTCGAAGCAGATAGACTTGAAAAGCAGCTTCTGAGTTCAATGTGAGGAATCATTGTCCTTAATACTTTTGGCAGGAATTATTGGTCCGGGATTGACATGATAGTTGGGGGAGAGAGCGTTGAAGGTTCGTAAAGTGAAACATCGCTCACCTTTTAACCGGTCCACTTCCATGATCATGTGGTCGTCGACATGTCCACCAAATTTCCTTATCCACCAACAAAGAAAAAGCCAAATTAGGCCGGGAGAAATTCAAAAGCAACATGGTTGCTGGCCCGGTTTGATCCAATCGATTCTCTACACCTTCTCTCGAACGAGGTTTTAAAATGGAGAGATTTATTAGACTAAACTAACATGGCTCGAATTGTGGTTAACTTGGATTCGATGTAAGTTTTCCCCGAGTCCTCTGATTAATTACTTGGTGAAAGCTGATTGGATTGACCAAAGTTGTCCGACAGCGCTGTCAAACTTAGACTCGGAAAGTAGAAGGCTGAGAGTTTATTGAAAGACGGAACAGTTGACCGGAAACTTTGTCCGAAGAAATCACGCACTCCACTAGTTGACCGGAAAGTAGCTCAGCAAAACGTGAATAACAAGAGGAATCATATATTACTGGGATTATTCTAGAAGTTTATATATACATATAATATCATATAATATATAAATATTTAACTAGCCGTAACTAATTTAAATTAGAGTATATGGTTGATCTACTGATGATGTAAAGCTATCTAATATGAATTTTAAATATTTGATAAAATACGAACCTGACATCTTATTAATGGAGAGAGATGTCTTTCTATGTATCTAGACCAATTTACGTTGGTGTATATATACTTTAATACAATAAATTTGTACGAAAGCTATCTTGATTTTTCTATCCATTTTTTCAATTTTAGCAAAAAATTCTTAATAATTTGATATGTTTAAAAAAAAAAGAAGAAGAAGGATCAGATATAGCATAGAAGTGAAATTTATAAGTTTTAGAAAAGTACCCGGTTTGCTTGAAGTGGGCACGAACATTTGAGCATTTAGAAAAGTAAACTAAAGTTGGGCTAATCTAATAAGGCTTAAACCGATAATCAATTGATGGGTTGCTTGATTGTTTCAGTGTTATTTGTCTTTGGATCTTCAGTGAGTTGACCGAACTTGAACTTTAAATTTGAACATGGATTATCAATGATGACCTATCGGATCTGTAGAAATCCGGTATTGCACCCACTTACTCATCGTTTAAAAATGAGATTCGGTATGATAATATCTCATTTCACCGGTCAATAAATTTTAGGTTTGATTATTTTCACCGGATGCTCCTGTCCGTTTAATCCTTTTCACCTATTCATTCCTATGCCATTCACCTTCCTTGTCATCAAAAAAAAAAAAATTTCAATCGTTTATTATTTATATTTATAAAACTTAAACTAAAAATTTTATTTAAAAAAAGATTTATCGAACTATCTCCGATCTGAGCCGTTGGTGTGAGTTATTGTTTCTTGACCGTCGGTACGAAATGATATACATTTATTGAAGAAAAAGGAAAAACAGTTTTGCCTTTCCCACTCTCTCTCTCTCTCTAAATTTTGAGCACGTGATTTAGAAGGAGGGAGGAACCATCCTGGACCGTAGCTTGAAACTTTGAAAGATCTATTTGCGCAAAAATTGAGGTTCACGTGCATGGGTGGTTTTATTATTATTATTTTATTTTTTCTTTTTTTAATTATGCGAGATATAGAAGAAGACTTTTTGACTTTGAAAATTTTAAATTTGGCATAACAGCCCGACCCCCAGCTAGGCCAGCACACTACAACACTTCAATTTGCCGGTTTTCACCTTCTATCAGCCTTCCTCTCCCCATCCCACCCCGGTTTGGTCCACTCCACTTCTCGATTCAACACGACCATAATATATCAACAATTAATCCACATCCAAGCACCTCAAACTATTTCTTTATTATAGATAAGATTAACAGAACTTGAAGGGACCGACATAAGAGGGAATAATGGGACGTGGAGAGTCTATGGACAGCCTATATGTCAAGGAGAAACCCGTGTATAATAATGGTGTCATCACACATTAGTCCTGTTAAATCCCACATCGGTCATATAAGAGAATAACAATGGGTTTATAATATAATTAAGTGATATATATCATCTAATAATTTAGATTTTTGAGTGAAAATATATCTATTATTCTTGTAAGTCCATTATGAATAATACAATATTTGTGTGTGACCACATGGTAATATTCGAAGTAAACCTGGATTCGTCCTCTGGTAGTCTCTCACTGACGTAAGCCATCAAGTCCGACAGTACATTGTAGTCTTGGGTTTGAGCTCTATAATGACGGTCCGTTCAGAAGATTATAGAATTCAACAAGTCCATATTAAGGGTTTTACGAAAAGAATATTAAAAGTAACTGAATTTTATATATTCTGTAAATACCGACACGTGATGATACCATTTGTAAAGTAGACTTGGTCGGCCACTTGGTCGGTCTGGTGGTCAAGACCTCCTCGCACAGCCCACGGTTTGAGACCGAAGCTACTGGTAGTGCGGAAGCGGGAAGGGGAGACGTGGAACTGTTCTCTCCTTTCATTCGTACGCAATTCAAAGGTAGGCAGCTGATGGCTGCCGTATTCTTTTTTTTGGTCGCCAGCCACGGTATCCAAGCAGGCCCCACCAGCGGTGAGATGGCATCTTTCAGCCAACCATACTTGACTAATCCGTTGGTCGCCCCGGGTCGCACGCCTGGCAATGGCGGGTGAGGCTCCCAAGAGGGGTGTCTGCGTACGTGAGGTCTCGAACCTGAGACCTCCTTAAGCGGCACCGAGCTGCTTACCACTCGGCCCAACCCCTCTTGGTGATGGCTGCCGTATTCATCATATAGAACAATCGTGAATTCCTCCATCCAAAGATCATCGATTGTCTCACTTCTTTTTCTTTTTTTCTTTTTTTTAAAATATTTTTTATGTGTGTACGTGTTCCTCGTTATTCAATGAAAATATTTTGCAAAATGCATTTTTCCTTTGTCAGATTACGGGACATCGTACATAAAACCGGGGCAAAGTCGTACACTTGGGACAAATTACTGCAAGATTTGAAAAGCAAATTTGGTGAGAGATTATGCATATGGTTGGGTTGAGATGTTAGGAGTCTCTTTCATTAATAACGTCTAGAAATTAAATTTTACGAATGAAAAAAAAATTTATAACCGAGAGAACTTAACATGAGACACTCATAATTTACTTGATTTTTGGATGTCTGGTATTAGAAAAATATATCGGAGGTTGTCTCATTCGTACACCACGGCAAGCATGTCGTTGTTGTACGGAGAAGAGAGCCAGGCACGGGACGGAACACGACGAGATTGAATTAGAGTCCTTTGACTTAATTAACTGATTGTCAAATATCAGCTTGCCAGCTGCCTGGGTAGAAAATAAGTAATTAATATTCTCACTGAGCAAAAAAGAAAATAAAAGATATTAATATTAATAATAATATATCATTAGTCAAATTAATTTAATCTCACATTTCGGACCGCCCTGAACCGAAAAGGTCCGTTGATTTGTCTCAGGAGGACTGCTAGCAGCCCTATGATTGAAAGAAATCAAACTTGTCGGACGCCTTCCATTATTACAAAGATGATTTTTTTTTTCTCTGTTTGTTTGTTTCTTTTTTTTTTAATTATAAAAAAGCTCCTAATTTTAAGAAAAGAAAATAAAGAGAACAAAATAAATTATAGGAGAAGTCTCAGTAACAGAAGCAAAATTTAGAGCCCCTTTAAATCTATATAGAGTGTGATGAGATCAAAAGATGACGATGTCTTTTTCCTATAATCGTAATATTAGCGGGTCATTTCTCAGTTTATTCTTTCATAAACTCCCGAAAATTAAACAACAAAAAGGAAGTTTATCAAAGTTCAAGATTTAATAAATTGAACAATTCAAATTATTTTACAAATGTACCTGACTCGGGGCTCGATTCCTCAGTGTCTCATTCAACGAGTTAGGCAATCAACAAGTGATTAATTTCCAGCTGAGAGTTGTGTGACATTGAAAAGAAACCTTACCATCATGCCAAGGGTTTATGCTTTCAAGCAGGGAACAAATGTTCCTCAAAATTGACGACAAGTTCCCATAAAATTATACCACGTGATCCTTGCTTCCCTCACAAGTGTAGCTTAGATTAAGGTGCCCGATGCCTTCATTTGTTGTTACATGCATAATTACACGTTTATTAAACTCTAGAAATTTAAATAAACAAAACTCGTGTTTTTGTTTTTTTTTCAAATGCCTCTGAAAGGGACAGTCTTCCCACCGAGGAGAAAAAAAAGGAACAAGGTTTGTATTGACCCAAAAGAAAAAGAAAAAAGGGACAAACGAGATTCAAGTTGTTCAATTCAAGGTTCTATTACCCTGTACATAAAAAATCGGGATTAAGTTATTTATAAAAAAAATTCATAATTACAACAATTTTATCATTTTACAAGTTATTAAGTCTTGAATTTATGTTAATTAAAATAAGTTGAATTTTTCGATACTAGATAATGCAAACAAAAAGACTATAAAAACCTTAACACTATCTTCCAGTGATTGCCGGCCGATTTAAGAAGAAATTGTCAGGAGGAACGTCAAATCGACTGAACAAGCTAGTGGTTTTTTTTTTTTTAAATGTGTCTCAGGTGATGTAAGCTCTTAATTATATAACATAATAAATAATAATCCGCCATCTTATCCATAATTATTTTCTTAAACACGTACAAAAAAATTGTATGATTCCTTGATCCCTTTTTGGCACCTTTTGTCGAGTTAGGTTACCTAGTTTAGAAGTCCAACTCTCTGTCGTGATTAAGCATGGCAAACCTCCCATTAAAACCTAACCATTGAAGCACAAAAAAAAAAACCCACAATTTTACTATTTAGGTTGATGTACGTGCATGATTGACCTCAAATAATCGGGACGAGTCGATTAATTCGTGGCACGATTCATAATTTGCTCGACAAAATTGTTTTCAACATGTATGTCGTTACATCTAATTCAGCCAAGTTTGATATCTACCACTGTGTCCCGTCATCCTCAGCACGCATATTCATTACACAGTGCATCGAAGGTTGCCACACCTATTGCACAGAACACGTGTTCACATATGCATACATAGACACGGATATGTATTTATGACCCACTAATGCAACGCGTGGCTGTGGGGACGGACTCAGAAATCTCATTTAGGTGGCGTAAAACTGCACAAGATAGTAACATAGTGAATTTATTAAGAATGCGAATTATGATAATAATTTTAATAAAAAATATTAAAAATTAAGTAAAATATACATAATACATTAAAGATTTTTCCTCCATGTACAATCCCCGCAACCCTAAACCCATCAAGCTGTTTCGGTTAGGAAAAAGACGATAGCTAGAAAGCGAACGGGGACCTCAGAAGATCCCCCTGTTCATACATGAACAGATACACACACACATATATATATATATATATGTTAGTGGGACGACTTGGCACAGGATGATGCAGTGTCGGTCCATTTTATGATTTTTATTTATAAATATTTAAATAATTTTGTCATCGTTGACCAAGAGATATGTAATTAAATTCTCATACACTAACGGTTGCTAACATTATTTTTTCAAGTCCCACTGACTGTTATTAACTCTGAATAATTTATGATAGAAGGAGGTCGGTCTATTAAAAAATAATTTTTTAAATTATGGATTATATTTATTTATAAATTCTAAAATTTATTTAAGAAAAAATATTGAATTATTTTAAATAATTCTGCTAGCATTAATTAAATGTTAACATCTGTTGTCTACGAAAAAAGAAAAAGAAAAAACATTAGTTGTCTTCGTCCCGGATCGACACTAGCCATGCACATGTCTTTAATTAATGCATTAATAATGTGTGGTCTGAGGAGAGAATTATTAAGAGCAGCAAATTTCTCTATAAATTACGAAATGATTAGGAATTTCACCGCCCGTCCGTTAATTACGTACCTTAAACAAGTAAGAGATGCCTTCTTCGAACAATTATGCTTATAGTTAATTAATAATCAAATAGCTGATGACGTAATTTAACTAATCTAGTTGTTATTTTTTTTATATAATATCTCTCTGGATAGTAAAGGGTGTAAAAATAAGTAAGTATAAATCGTAGCCACGGGCTTAAAAAATTCTATTTAAATTACTTTATTAATAATAACTATGAAAAATGCTCGATTGATTAATATCGATTTACTCGTTTGTTAGAAATTAATCGATATTTACTCATGTTATGTGATAAGATATATTCACATGAGAATTTCTCCAATAACCCACTAGGCAGCCACTATTGGAACCGGAATCGATCTAATAACCAATTTGATCCCTCTGCTGCTGCATTTAATTAAGGGGATTAAGATAAATTTAATCAAAACTAATTGCACCGCGTACACTTAAAATTCAAGAACCGAAACCCAGAGAAAACCCTAGAAGATCGAGGCGATGGAATTTAGGAACTGCGGAGGAAGCTAGGGCACACGTGCTTCTTCGATTAAACAACACCGAGCAAATCTTCCATGAAATCTTGTGGCGGTTATCTTCCACTCTAATCCTTTCTGCTGTTAATTTCCATGGCGAAATAAGTAATGCAGAAGCCGGTGCGTCGGAGTATGCGTGGGAGAGCTATTGATTGCCCACACAGCTCGATCATAGGTTCGAGTCACCCGTCATCAACAAGTCCGACTTGACAAGTTGGTCGGACAGCCTAGTGAAGTATGGACCATCTTGTCCTTGCACCGACTCCGGACTTGCCGAGCGGGTCGATGGGAGTCAGTTGACTTGAGGGTTTTTGAAACTTGAGATCAATGTACACTGAGTCCGATTTCACGGAAATCAGATCTCCTGAGCCCTCTTGCACGCACTGCTTGATTGTTCGGTTTCGATTTCACAACTCGGTAAAAACTCGAGCTTTTGTTTCCAATGTGTTGGTCGAAGACTCGAGTGGCACGTACCCGAGATGATGGAGGGCCGTCCATCCATGAATGGAGGTCTCCCCATAGGGACAAAATCACCATTCAATGGTGGGATGGTCTCATTCTCATACTGTCCAGGAACAAAATTGAAATCGATCGGCGATGTCTTGTAACGGAAGGAAGAGTCAACAATGTCCCGAAAGGATAATTCAGGCACAGCCAGCAGATAAGAAGGGTGAAAAGGAAAACTCGAGGACAATATTGACCATAAAGTGCTACAAGAATTGACAAGTCAGTAGACACAATTCTGAGATTTTGCAGCAACAGTTATCCATATGTCAGCCACATAATTTAAAGTTGTGCATGCAAAATTTGTTTTATGCTCTCAATTCACAGGAAGACATCAAAACAAATTTGAATATTAATAATCTTTTTCCGGAAAGCATAACCTAAATTAATAAAGCCAATACCATGTGATGTTTTGGCATGCGTGAACTTTCTCATTCATTTCTACAGAACAAAACCAAACCTCGTAGTTTGATTGTTCAAATCTCACTTTCAAATGATCGGATGAGTCCAATGTCTCAGGTCCAAATTTATTCTACATATCCCTGTCAGAGAATATTTGTTAGAACTGTGCTGATCTTTAAGCTTGAATTTGGAAGATATCAGTTTCTTAAATTCTATTAGGTCATTGACAGCTTTAGGCTAATAAGATCACAGTTGAATAGTGATCGATCAATTTGTCTAATGTATTTACAAGAATAAATATGCTCGAACATAGAGCAGAAGGCGAACAGAATGGCAACGAGAGATTAATCGTGATTATGAGTTTTATATTTTCATGTATCAATATGTTTATAATTTTGATTAATTTAATTCGATAATTTTTTTTTTAATATTTGGTGGTCTATACTGAAAATAAAATTGATAGAACAATTGATTATCAGTGGACCCAGGTGGGCAAGATCCTGCGGTTCTTGCCGAAGCCTTTTGCATGTGTAGTCATCTTCTCGATCGGGACATTCTCAACCCTGTCAAGGGAAAAACGTGCAAAGGAGAAACAAATTCGTTCGGTTCGACCGGTCGGCTTACACAAAAATAGGCTGGAAGCATAATCAGGTCGTATTCAGTTAGGTTCATTACTCATGATTCGGATTCCATGGAGGATGCTAAGCCAGAGCCTTTAATCTTGACGAAATCTTTTACGGTCCTACCTCACAATAATTTAATAAGAAAATATCGATTAAATAATTTTAATTAATAGTAATTATAATAATTATTTATTAATATCAATTCACTGATTTATTATAGTTTGATTGACATTATAGGAGCTAATTAACACCTCTCCTTGTTGATCATGTAGATCATTTATGGGAAGCAGATGGTATCACGTAGCCATCTCCCCGGCCAACAGAAGCAGCCCCACGAGCGATTAGGCAGATGTCACGGGGGAGCTACGCAGGCAACAGTGGAAGCTGCCGGGAGCGCCGGCCCGCCGTCGCTGTCGAGGCCCAACAGTCTGACCGGAAAAGGGGGCCTCCCGGTTGGACGACGCGTAGACATCCTCCGCCTTGCTCCGCTGACATGGCGGTCAACTAACCCCACATGCACCCCTCTCTCCTCCGTGCCTACGTGTCCTGGGCCCCATCCTTGTCCCCCTCCCCGCCCTACATACGCACTTTTGTTTTCTTCACCTTTTCCACTGCCCTCCCATTTTGTCACTTTCCACAAATATTATAAGAAGAAAAATAGAACTTCACTTAGACCGCGCCTAATTCATGATATGATTCTTTTTTAAGGTGAAAATTACTAATAAAATAATAAATTTCAAAATTAACACTATTTTATAATATTTTAAAAAATTAGTACTGTTATAGATATTTCTTTTTTATAATTCCAAAAACACTATCCTTATTTTCTCAAAAATCTCTCTCGCAGCTTCTTCCTTTTCTTCTGCGCTTCTTCTTCTTCTTCTTCTTCTTCTTCTTCTTCTTCTTCTTCTTCCTCCTCCTCCTCCTCCTGCAGCCTGCTGTTGCTCATCGCCCGGCTCCCGTCGCTCGCTGCTCGTCGCCATTGCCAGTCGCCGCTCGTTGCCCAGGCGCTTAACGCTTGCTCGTCCCTGGCACCCGACGTGGCTTGTCGCCTCCTGCTCGTCGCCACTGCCCGTCGGCGCTTGCTCGTCGTCGGTGCCGGTCCGCTCCCTACCGTGAGGTGCCGCCGACCAAGAGAGCTGCTGAGGAGAAAGGAGAAGAAATAATAGAGGGCAAAAATGACATTTAACATAAAATGATGCTAGTTTTACAACTTCATATAAACTGGTGCTATTTTTATAAGTTTGGTAGAAAGTTGTGCTATTCTTCACCATTAACACTTTTTTTTCTCTTATAACAGAGATATCCAAATGTCTTTCGGATCAGGCTTGTAGTGATTGCGACACTTTCTCCCCGGAGCACGCTCAATAACCCGCAAATCACGTTTGTTGGGTAAGCCTGAATAAATCCTGATGGACTTAAGAAGGCTGAAAAGCACCGACTCTCCAGCGTGCGCTTGCTCGATTTCGAACCTGGAAAGTCAAGGCTGCCCGCTAGAAGGCAATTCATGATATGATTCAATATATTTTTTTTCCCTCTAATTAATTTGGGTTTTGGCATTTGATTCATTGGAAAAAGATGGGTAAAGAATAAAATAGGAAATAAAATGGATGAGATAGAGTTATAAAATTTAATTTTTCGGTGATAAAAGACACTCATAAATTTAGTATTAAGTATAGAAAACATTAAAAAATAAATTGTCGCATAATTCTCACAATAATTATTAAACCGAAGACCTCTAAGTTGTGACATTGCACTGGAAGAACCTTTATTATTTTACCTTTTTTCTATAAGAAATATTTATTTATCGTTGATGGATAGAAAAAATTATTACTTATCTATGACTGAAACAGTCATTCCCATTCCCTCTAACCAAAACCATATAATTTATTTTAGAGTTCAGTATATCTGAACCATTTAAAATTTATTAAATTTTTAAATATTAAAAAACGTATAAAAAAATAATTATACCCTCACATAAGTTCAATTTCTCTGGTCAACGATATTTTCATCTTCCATTTCTCCACTTTCCATCTTCCCGACATCGTGTCCCCACCTCTGACATGTCACGTGACGTGGCACCCTCCATCACCCCCTGCCACCTATATATAAACCCACACCTCTTCTCCATCCCCTCAACTCTCAAACATCACTTGCCAACTCCAGAGTCTCCAAACATCTCTCTCTCTCTCTCCACCCCCTCTCCCCACTTCCTCGCTCTTACACGTACTTAAATACACCGTCTTCTCCTCCTCTCTCTAGAATGGCCGTTGACTCCGTCCTGTCGTCGCCGCTCGGCCCGCCGGCGTGCGAAAAAGACGCCAAGGCCCTGCAGCTCATCGAGGACATGACCCGGAACCCCGACGCGGTGCAGGAGCGCGTCCTGGCCGAGATATTAAGCCGCAACGTCGAGACCGAGTACCTGAAAAGGTACGGCCTCGGCGGCGCCACCGACCGCGACACCTTCAAGCGCAGGCTCCCCGTCATCACCTACGAGGACCTCCAGCCCGAAATCCAGCGCATCGCCAACGGCGACAGCTCCGCCATCCTCTCCGCCCACCCCATCTCTGAGTTCCTCACCAGGTAAGAAACGTAATTCGCAACATAAGAACATCTGCAACATTAATTATTTTGAGTATATAATATTTAATAAATTGCTAACTTTTTTTTTTTTTGTAATTGCAGCTCGGGGACTTCAGCAGGAGAGAGGAAGCTGATGCCCACGACTCGAGAGGAGCTAGATCGCCGCCAGTTACTCTACAGCCTTCTGATGCCAGTGATGAACCTGTAAGTCCCAAGTTATATTAATGGCACATGCCTTCGCTCTTTTTTTTCCTCTCTTTTTTAATTATTCATTTTGCTAAAAAAATTAATCTGCCGCCTTCTTCTTCTTCTTCTTATTATTATAAGTTCTTCTTATTAATTCGGACGCGGTTCTTAATTCGGTTTTCTAATGTTTCCGATCGATGCGCGACAGGTACGTGCCTGGTCTCGACAAGGGCAAGGGCCTCTACTTCCTGTTCGTGAAGTCTGAGACCCGGACCCCGGGCGGCCTCCTGGCTCGGCCTGTGCTCACCAGCTACTACAAGAGCGACCATTTCCGGACCCGCCCCTACGACCCCTACAATGTCTACACCAGCCCGAACGAGGCCGTGCTGTGCTCTGACTCGTTCCAGAGCATGTACACCCAGATGCTCTGTGGGCTGCTCGAGCGGGAACACGTCCTCCGCCTCGGGGCCGTATTCGCCTCTGGCCTGCTCCGAGCCATCCGGTTCCTCCAGCTCAACTGGCGCCAGCTAGCTGAGGACATACGGACCGGGACCCTCAACCCCCGGGTCACCGACCCGGCGATCCGTGACTGCATGGGCAGGATCCTGAAGCCCGACCCGGAGCTTGCCGACTTCCTGTGCGGAGAATGCGGGAAGGATGAGTGGGAGGGAATAATCACAAGAATTTGGCCGAAGACAAAGTACCTGGACGTGATTGTGACGGGAGCCATGGCCCAGTATATTCCGACTTTGGATTACTACAGCAGTGGCCTCCCCTTGGCTTGCACCATGTACGCCTCGTCGGAATGCTACTTCGGCATCAACCTTAACCCGATGTGCAAACCCTCCGAGGTGTCCTACACGATAATACCGAACATGGCCTACTTCGAGTTCTTGCCCCACGAGCCTGACTCGCCGATTGGTTTCACCAAGGACTTGCCGCCGAGACTGGTGGATCTGGTCGACGTGGAGGTCGGGAAGGAGTACGAGCTCGTCATCACCACATACG
Source organism: Lagerstroemia speciosa (assembly GCA_037672795.1). NCBI lineage: Eukaryota > Viridiplantae > Streptophyta > Magnoliopsida > Myrtales > Lythraceae > Lagerstroemia > Lagerstroemia speciosa. The sequence continues at coordinate 1,491,093 of CM075291.1, forward strand.
CCGGCTTGTACCGGTACCGGGTCGGGGACATCCTCCGGGTCACCGGGTTCCACAACTCCGCCCCGCAGTTCCACTTCGTCCGGCGCAAGAACGTGCTCCTCAGCATCGATTCAGACAAGACCGACGAGGCCGAGCTGCAGAAGGCGGTGGAGAACGCGTCCCGGCTCCTCCAGGGGCATGGCGCGAGTGTTGTCGAGTACACGAGCTACGCTGACACGAGGACGATCCCGGGCCACTATGTGATCTACTGGGAGCTCCTGGTGAAGGACCCAGCGAGCGCCCCGGGCCCAGAGGTGCTGGGCCGGTGCTGCTTGGCCATGGAGGAGTCGCTCAATGCGGTGTACCGGCAGTGCCGGGTGGCCGACAACTCGATTGGGCCGCTCGAGATACGGGTGGTAAGGTCCGGCACATTCGAGGAGCTGATGGACTACGCGATCTCGCGCGGTGCATCGATTAACCAGTATAAGGTTCCCAGATGCGTCAACTTCACCCCGATCATGGAACTACTGGACTCGAGAGTCGTCTCGAGCCATTTCAGCCCGGCTCTGCCCCGTTGGGCCCCCGAAAGGAGGCGGTAGTTTCCCCGTCGGCCCTAAAAAAGAATAAGAAGAAGAAAGTCAACGGCTGGTCAAATAGATTCTCTTGTCAGTTTTTTGTTTATGGAATTTATTAGCCTTTTATGTGGAAAGTGTAAGTTGAATAGGACCTTTCAGAGTCAGGTTTTGTTAAATGGGTTCAATTAACCTGTGGAAAGTATGTAACCTTTTTTTTCTCTTTTCAGGTCTTTCGTTTTGTCCTGTTGAATGTTTCCCTCATGCAAGATGTAGGGACATCCAAGATCGAATTTTCGACATGCTTTATCATGTATCCTTTTACCTGATAATTATACGCTCGGTTGCCACGTAAACAATTCCTGTCCATCGGGTCGGGGAAGGTATAGACCCCTTGACATTAATTGATACCTTATCGCATTCGTGCATTAATTCACGCAATATAATCGTGTTGCCGAAATGTCATTATCCGACGTGGTTAAGTCGAGGGAACATGCCTTTTGTACATCCATAAATGAGGGCCGGAATGTTAGATCGACAGCTTACCGGGAGCCGGTCGGTCCCGCCAGTGGACCCCAACACGGGTTCCAAAAATTAAGAAAAAGCCCGGCAAACTTTTTTAAATTGTGAAAGCCCACTCCTCAATTGCATCAAATTTTGGAGACAGGGAGATAAGTGATGATCCGTGGAAAGGCATCGGTGTAACAGCACTTCGATCGATCTCACCCATCCTTTTCAAAACCTTTCCTTTCTAATTTGTCGTAATCGGAGAACAAAATGTACGGGTCGACAGTGCAAGTGCTCGATTGATACCTCGCCGTGGCATTTGGGAGCGGAGATAGAATGGAACCCGATGTATTATTCGCTTGATATTGTTTCCACGGTACGTGCAATTATTCGTGAAGATACACATCATACGGTACGACTGTCAAGTGGGTGACCGTTCACTCCCCGACCCGCTCAATTAGTAGGAGGACAAAGGGAGGGACCCTTCCGACATGAGTCTGGCCCACCGAACCCCCCCAATTCTTGGCAAACTAGAGAAAAATCGTAATTTATCGGAATTTTGAATATTAAGTGGTGTCGAGGGGAAAAGTGGGCCCACTTTTGGTCATTTTCTTAAGTGCACATTATCTTACTTGCCGTATGATATTCGAGTTTTCGTATTCGACTGCAAATCTCATAACAAGATCAAGAATATGAGACTCTAGGAGTGTATTATTTTATGGTTGTCGGCTGGATTCTGACCGGGCCATGCCCCCACGAAAACGGTCCATTCGATTAAATGTTGGGCCGAGCCCATGGGCCCAGAGAGGCACTGCCCGGTTATGTTGGAGGTAAATGAGCGTCGTCGTTTAGTCGCACCAATCAGGAGGACAGAGCAGAAAGCGATCTTCCGGAGAGGGGCGACGAAGACGAAGAGAGAGGACCTGCCACAAGCAGTCGCGGCGATGGAGTTATCGGTGGACGAGAACGACCTTAAAGCCGCCGGAGCTCAGCCGTTAGCGGATGGCCGATGTGGGCTCCGCATTCACGGCTGGGAGGTTGAATCTCGCAAGCTTCCCATCCTCAACTCCTCCTCTCTCCTCGAGTACTCTCCCTCACCTTGTCTCTCTATTGCTTGCACTTTTGAGGTATCTGTTTGGCCGATGATAATCCTCTTATCTCTCGTTCTCAGATAGTCTCTCTCGTGCTTCTTTGTGTCATTTGATTGTTCAACTTATCGAAGGATCCGTCTGATCCATGTTTGACTGGCACGAAACTGAAAAGTGGAGTGTTTTGACACGAGAGCTGGGAAATGTAGGAAAATACGGAAAGCAAACTGAGTTTATGGTACTGCTAGTTAGTGCCAAATTGTTATTATACCCTAGGGCATTTGTATGTGCAGCTGTCGTCGATATGGGACATAATTCTTAACTTGGCCCCCCGTTGCCTTTCAAGGGATTGTCTTCATGTCTTATTTGCTTGGTGATGTATGTATTCAGGTGGGAACAAAGACTTGGAACATCACACATGCCCGAGATGATATTTGGGAACAGTTCACTTATGCTGAAACACACGAATTCTGGCACTCTAATTCACTTCAATGCATTTGATGCTCTAGCTGAGTGGAAAAGGGAGGCTTTACCTCCAGTTGAAGTTCCTGCGGCGGCAAAGTGGAAATTCAGAAGGTAAGAGATATGTTGATGAAAATTTTACTAGTTTGTTACGTTGGATACTGCTAGCAAAACATCTTGATGCAAAGCCAGGCTGAACTTGATTATAGTTTCCGATCTTGAAATTTTCAGTACGATGACTTTCATGCAGGGGGATTCATATTTAAAAAGAAATTATTAAAACTGTTAGGAAGAAGATTGAGTAGAAAATCATGTTAAAATAGGCAACACTGTTTTTGGTTCACTAATGTTTTATCCCTGCAGCAAACCTTTCCAGCAGGTGATTCTGGACTATGACTACACATTCACAACACCTTATTGTGGAAGCGGAAATATTGAGACCCATGCGGAGGTATGCCAAGCCGTTGTCTTAAAGCCAAAAAAAAAGAGTTCTTGTCCTTCAAAATTCATTTTTCCAAATTTCAACAACTCTCTGTCAAATGGTGTGGTCTGACTAAATTTTCTAAATTCTTGGAGTAAATTCTCAGTTGATACAGTGTTTTAATTCATGATTATGGTCAGTCTGTTCAATTCTGTTGGTGGTTTCTATATTCTTCTTTTGTTTGTTATTGCCTATTTTCTAAGGTCACAGGCAACCTAAACTGGGAGGATTGCAAAGAAGAGATTGATCTGGTCGCGTTGGCTGCAAAAGAACCTATACTCTTCTATGATGAGGTGGGTGTCTAAGTACCCACATTTTTATAGTTTTATCTTATTGTATTCTTAAATAACTGCTCTTTTTCATGAAATGCTGCAGGTGATTTTGTATGAAGACGAACTTGCTGATAATGGAGTGTCCCTCTTGACTGTCAAAGTGGTATGTCTTCTACCTTTTCTATTTCCGTTCAATCGTTTGCTCTTCTATTGGCGCTCAATCTGGGACTAAGCTTATTCTTTTTTGAATTTTCTAGAGGGTCATGCCAAGTAGCTGGTTCCTTCTTCTGCGATTCTGGGTGAGTTGATTTTTGTGTAACAGAATCTGGCAGATATCTTGCGTGAGCCTTATAGCAGCTTCGTGCAATATCTTGTTTGGCATTTCTCATGTTTTTGTCTCCGTATTAGTGCTTGAAGGTTTTTTTAGCTGAGAAGTTTAATATAGCAGGCACCATCATGGGTCTTTCTTGTCATTTGGTGAAAGATTTTTTCTTGCAAGCAGACTCTGTGTTGTTTTCTTGAGGATATCTTATTATTACTTGATTCTCTCAGTGCTCAATTTACGTAGAGTTGTGTATTCTGACTTGTGGTACTTGCAGCTCAGAGTGGATGGAGTCTTAATGAGATTAAGGGATACTCGCATGCATTGTGTTTTCTGGAATAACGATAACCCCGTCATCCTTCGGGAAACCTGCTGGAGAGAAGGCAGATTCGATGCTTTATCTTCAGTAAGTCTCTTTCCATCACCATTTCGTTTATCGAGAAAGCCTTTCAATTGTCTGTCTTGGTGTTTTGATAAAAGGATGGTGAGTTGCTGGAATGATTTCTGCTGTGTTTCATGTCTGTCACTGCGCATGTGACAGCAGGTCCTGATCAAACGCTTGAAGCTTATTATTTGAACAGGCTCATAAGGCTTTTCCAAGAATACATTGAAAATGTCCGTTTCATAAAGCATGTGCAGGACATGCTTTGGATTACATGGCTGTCAAATTCTTCTACACTGCCTGCCCTGTTCCTAATCTGTACCTACCGGGAAATGTTGTGTCAGTAATTTTCTACTATGCTGGCCATGACAGTGACCTTCACTCGAGTTGACGGTGCAATTGGTCTTCTTTTACAATTTAGATGTGCAAGTATTAACCACCGCCATTGATGGTCACTTCTTGTTTAGCGTCTTATCATTATCCATATCAAAATAAAGCTGGCCAATCGAATTTTTCTCCTCTTTTACCATTTTTATTTGATAACATGACTCCTGATGCGTTGAACTGCCTAATTGAATGTCACAGAAAGGATACCCTTCTGATGCTGCATCGTATAACGATCCAAGCATCGCTGGGCAGAGGCTCCCTGTTGTCATGCGTAAGACCCAAAAGCTTGTGTTGCCTGGTAACTCATAGCGCGGCGGAACTGTCTTCAAGCTGAAGTAGAATATTTATATATTGTATTTGCACAGAAGTCTATAATGTTTATTGACAAGTACTAAGATACTGTCCTAGACCTCGTTGTAGTTTTCTTGCTGTCTAGTTGGCTTTTATCTTTATCGAGAAATGAACGGTTGTTGTGCTGATGTTAGACACAAAGTTGTCCGCTGAAATGCCTTTGGTGCCTTCTGCTTTTGTCCTGTCACGGCTCCTAAGAGTACATAGGACCTATTCTTCGGAGTGTGAACTGAAATCTCATACTACTGGAGATTTAATTGACAATTCAAAGAGAAAATCGGTGACCTGAGGCAAGACACTCCGGCAAGAAAACATGAATCGTCTGAACAAATTGTCGAGTCATCTCCGGGCTACTCTTGTAAACATGGACAATATCAAAATCCAAAGTTTCAGAACTGTCACAAACGTGATATTAAGTGCTCGAGAAGTGTGTTAATGTATGTCAGCTGGAGATGATTTACCAGACAGCAAAAACATATGCTCCAGCTGAACAGGACAGGGCCAAGTGTATACTGATTGGTATTCAAAAACTTAACATAGAATCAACTGGTTTAGATTCGGACAAGGTTGAACACTTGTGCTGTCTTGTTATTATTGATCTCGATTTTTTAATTGCTGTCATTCGGGTTCGATGTAAAGTTAGTTGCAGGAAAACTGAGAAGATAACACGAGACTTGAGGATCTCAACTAAATGGTGGGTTATGTCCATGGATGTCTTGTTCCACAACACATAATCTAGCATAGTTGCACGGTGCAAGATGGTTCGGCATCTCTCGAGTTTATTCTGCACAGCCTTCCCCACCTGAATATGCAACTCTCCCTTGCCAGTTGCCTTGCTAGGACCTCGGAGACCTCACTAACATGGTCGAGGAAAAAACGCAAGGGCTGTTCACAGAAAAGACAAGGAAGGAAGATCCACACGAAGATTTCCATCAAAACCCGTGGTTGGATTAAGGATGTCTCTTGGTCAACTCAAAGACTCAGGTTCAAGTCGAGCTTCAGTGGCTCGGATGTTGGCGTCGGCTGCTGGTGCTGGTGCTGCTGTTGACGTTGTGGTGGATCCAGACGGAAACTCCCGGGCCACATCAAGTCAAACGGATCGTCGATCACGAAAGGACTCCAGCCCATCCCAAAACCTGGGTTGGCCCCATTGAACCGCGCGGCTCCGTCACTGCTCGGCTTGTGCACGAGTGAGTGAGGACGAATGCCCAGTGATCGGATGCTCGGGCTCAAACCCATTATCGACATCATCCTCTGGGATGTCTGGTACCTCCGTACGGCCCCTCTCTCCCGCTTGTGCGCGTTCTGGTGCCCTCCTAGAGCCTGCGAGCTGTAGAACTTCCTCATGCAGAAGTTGCACGAGAAGACCTTTCCCGACCCAGGCGGCCTCGACTGCAGTTCCGGGTCCCCAGCGGTTGAAGGTAAGTTCGTCCCTCCCAGGCTCAGATTCAGCCACTCATCTCGACTGCCATCTTCTTTTCCAGTGCCTGGATTGTCAGCGTTGTCATTACTATTATCATCAATATCGTCGTTGATGTCAATCCCTTCTTGTAGGTCAATCTCAACGTCTTCTCTTCCGATGACCATCTCGAGGAATATGATCTGAGAAAAGTTGGTGAGAGAGTTGTTGTTGTGAGCAGATAGAAGAGAGGAGGAGCCTTTAGAAGATGATAATGTGCTGCTGACTCCTATAAAGGAAGCACTTTGATCAAAGGGCAGCAGAGGAAGCTTAAATGGAGGGAGGGTATGAAGTGAATAGGTACAACACCAGTTATGAAAAAGAAATCTTTTTTTTCCCTTATAATCTTTTCTTTTTCGTTCTTTCTGATACACTTTCATCTTTACAATAAGCTGTAGCTAGTGGACCATCTGGTGCCTGATGTCGATAACGCTTTGGATTCTATTGAGGGGGGGCAAAAATTACTACGTCATGATGTTCACTGTTGCTGCTGCACTTGTTATCTGAAACCTAAGATTCTCCATAACAACTTCTCTTTTCTACAAAAATCTTACCTTTTTTCGCTTTTTTCTCCTCAAGATCATGGTAACTTTGATGAGTTATTCTCTTTCAGACTTCTGAAGGAACTAAAAGCGGGAAAAGTCAGCTCAATCAAAAAGATGGTGATATCGGCTGGAAGTTAGAAAATCTCGCATCTACTTTTATATTTGAATGTCCTCAATTTGATGTCTTGTCCTCTAGTTAAATATGATAAGGCTAAACATGGCAGAATCCTACCTCTGAACATATTTTGCGTCTAAAAGGTTAGAAGAAACTGAGGAGGCCGCGGGTTGATGGGTTCTACGGCCTATACTGGGTTTGTATGCCGGCAGATCACTAGGAATCATACCATAAGAGTCCAATGGCAGCTATTAGATGTCAGCTGGATTTCTCCTTGGGATGAGGAGGAACTAGAAATTCCTTTAACCCACCTTGATTACCTGAGTACTTAGTGACTCCCATAAATGGTTCTTCAACAAAAAAGAAGTGGTTCTAATTCAATGGAATGGAGCTCCAGTTAGTGACTGCGAAGCTTGGAAATTGAGTTCTGTTCTGATGCTGCTGCAGGCATAGGACCGATATATTTATCTGTTCAGCTGTTTAAAGGAAGTAATTGCTGTTCCTATGGCTTCCAGGACGAGGCTGGGAGAAAAATGCACAGCAGAAAATAGTACAAAAGATTGAAAGCTTGGTGGGAGCCCACCATCATATATACATATTTATATATTATACTTTAAAGATGTGAGAGACTGGAGTGAGTGATAAGCTCAAAAGGCTGGATGCAGCTCTTGGAAGTGAGTGGTGGCAGGGTGGTCTTAAGTTTTATGTTTCAGAACAGAAAATGCTGTTTGATTGAATGCGGATGAGGGTCCCAGGGAACTGCCAATAATTGTGATGAAAAGTGGGAAATGAGATGTGGTATCATGCCAAATTTTAATTATTTTCTTTGGGGGGCTTGTTGCTTTAAGAGCAAGAGTATCTTTGTGTATGTCTTCATGTTATGCCTTTAACTTCGAATCCAGGATATTATTCCCGGATTTCAGATCGAATTGATTTCATATGTCGAAAATATCTAGAGCCTGTTCGGAACAAAAAAGGATTAAGCTAAGCTCTTCTTTTATGATGATTGATTCTGTTTATTTGTATCAAGAGATAGTCTCATAGTTATCCATATGTTAGTACTCATGTCCCTGTTCTCTTTTTCCGAAGCATATCTTGTAGTGGGCAAAGTTATGTACAGAGCAGGGGAGGTCCATTAAGTTTAAGGAGCCACTTGGAGTTACATATTCCCATTTCCTTTTATAGGGCATAATAGGAATTTTACTTTTTGGAGGACAAAGTTGCCCAGTTCTCCAAACAAGGGGGTACTTGTTTTGCACTTCCTCTGCCCCCCTTAAGATTCAAATCTCCATTTGTTGGAGGTACCCATTCAAATAATGTCCTCCTTTCTCTGGCATGTCACCTCTGCCCGGTTCCTTTTTTGTTCATGGTACTGACACTCTTTTATCTTGACTATCCTTTGAAGATAGAGCTATTATATCCACTAAAACGATGGTCATTTGTTCTCTAAGAGTCGTATTAATGACAAGGTGTTTTTGTCTGGAATCGATGATCACCTTAAATAATTAACAAGATGTCTTTTTCCTATAGAGTTATCGCCCGTGGCTTTTGATTAAGATCGAAGATGACAGTAGCTGGTTCTTTTCGAAGTGGTATAGACTCATATTCCAATGTGGAAGTCGTGTACCTTCTTGAATCTAGATGAGATTTGCCTTCACGCCTCACTTTACGAATCTTTGGGTCGAGAATCTAAAGTCAGGGTAATGATACACTGTAGGGTTCATCTGGCTGGAAGCACTTGCAATCCAATCATTTTTATTTATGTGATAGTTAGTAATCAATTCTCGATATTGGAGTCTGCTTGTGGCCGAGCACTTCATGCCCTACTCATCTTACAGAGAAATGGTTTATGTCACCAAAACCAAACTTATCATGCTGTGCTCTGGACATTCGTTGACCGAGCACTGTTACAGGCTTGCTCGTCTAAGATAGGGCAAGTCAAGTGACCGTCCGTGTTGGTCATATGTTGGATATGATTGGAATACTGCCTGGTCTGTTCTCACAATCGCCACTTGCAGGATTATGGGATTTGCAACTCGACTTGTCTTAGGTCCTGACTCTCTTCAGTTCTCTTTTACTACAGGTGGTTCATGGCCGAAAGAACAACCCCACCGGTGTGCTGGGAACTTGAGTTTCAGAGTCTGACTGCTTGAAGATAACAATGGGTAAGGAGTCATCAGGATCTTGAACGCACTGATATTTCTTTGTGGAATCGTACACACAAACACGCCCACGCATACCCATGCGTATTAATACACATGTATATGTGTGCATATGTATGTGAACAGGAGCAACTGAGTGGATGATAAATATGGGCCACTTTCGAAGAAAATGCAAAGCACAGAGTAAGTGGACCCTTTTGCTGTTGATTCTTCCTTTGCATTGCAGAATCAGTTCTCCTCCAATAGTAATCAAACACAGTGGGGGAAAAGCATGTTATGGATGTGAGAAGGAAAGAAACTGAGGCTAGCCCTCAATTCTTCTTCTTCTTCTTCATCATCACTCTCAACCTGATGTTCCTTCAATGACAGTGAAATTTCAAAATTCTCGATAGCAGCATCTGCGTCACTCGCTCTATTATTCGACCCCAAGGGCTGGCCCTGGCATAAATGGGTATTTTAAAGTACAGAAATCTTGGGAAAAAGGATGAAGGGAGACGTACGATGAAAACCTGATGCCAAACAAAAGAAAATCTACTGAGATCGGAGGAGAGATGACAGAGAAAAATAAAGGTGACATTGAAGTCTATTCGCAAGTTTATAGCATGGGAGGGGTGGTCCCGACCCCTTCGAGGCTCGAGAGGTCGAAAGGCCATTCCTTTATTTCTGGTCACGTTTTGGAGTCTTGTGAGATGCCAATAAGGATTGAACCTTGTCCCTGTCAAGCTATTCTATTCATATAAGATTTGAAAAGCTCTTTGCCCTGTTCTCCCGACCGGCTCATGAATCTCGTCTACCTTATCTAATTGATAAACATCTGAAGACCAAGGTCCGGGGGTGCACGGGTTTCAAGAAGCTGCCAGACGAATCCAACATCACACAATGTCTGCACACGACCTAGCATTTCTCGGTTGCGTAGCGAAGAAGAATACCGGGGAAAGGGACAAAATTCGAAAGGAGCAGACCAACGAAAACCGGCACGAAAAGGAATTGCCATATGGTGAGTATGGTAATGCCCAGAGAGAGCCGTGTCGCGGCTGAACAACTTTGAAGGGGCTGAGCAATCAGCATCCGTACCAACTTGGGCTTGTGGCCTCAAAGGTCTCACCTTTGCTTGTAAGTGTGCTGACACCATGATTTGATATTACTCCCTCAAGGTTTATCAGAACTCCTATACTCAATCGCACTTAACAAATCCCAGGAGATTAAGTACTTAACAAGCAATAGTCCGAGTCATGTATTTGGCAGAACCGATGGGGGCGCCGGGGGCGGGCATGGTCCTTAGGACATGGCAATGGACAAAACCGGCCAAATGAGGAACAGACGACAAACAAACAAATGAAGGCAAGACAAGACCCCAGTTAGATACACAGTTGATCTCAGCTTTAGACAGCTGCTAAGTCTGGGCCACAACCAATATTATATATGAACAAGACACGCACACATGGAGAGCTATTCACTTCACTTCTCTACCCCAATAAAGTACCAACAGTGGTGAGTCAGAAAGGAACAACCTCTTATGGAGTTTCAGTTCATCGAAACTTGAAAAGATAATCAATGTGAAGAATGTACAAAAAGGCAGGGTGGGACACCGTTGGACTCAGCTCAGAGGAGCAACCCTCGTGCCATTCTGCAGTCCCCAATTAAATGCACTGCCCACACAGACCACCCACCACAGGACCATCAAACAATCAACATGTGCGCCCTCCTCCCACCAGTTCAGTTCTGTGGCATTCAATGGAAAGGGCACAGCATTGTTCCCACATAGTATCTCATTCAATATCCTTATTGGAAGATACAGTCAGATTGAGACAGCTGAGCGCGAGGAACCAATCCCTTAAGAAATTGCATTACAATACCTACCTAACAGGGCAAGGTTATGACTTACCGTATGCTCATACAGTAGCAAGCAACAGTTGGAATAGAGGATCACTTCACATTTGTACCACATAGTTTGAGATTCCTGTAAATGTTTAAAAATTGACACCAAAGCATATTAAAGAAGCTGATCAATTCCCAGCAAACACATGGACTATTGAACCATCTCAACTCTATCCACCAAAAAGAAAAACATCATGGTGGTTCAGCTATGAAAAAGCAGTCTTAGAAACTAGCAAAAGAATAAAACTTATTCTAACTCTCCTGGTATACAACCAGAAGTTTCCCCAGAACTGACTCTCTCTATAACTTCACCGGCACATGTGATGCACTTTATTTTGTACCTACCAAAACGGCTCAGTCAAGTACCTATAGCAAAACAAGTGAAAGATCAGCTCAATGGGAATCGGTGAAATACAACATTGTTGAAAGAAAAACTGATCTCTTTTTGTTCGTTGGTTTCTATCGTTCAGGTCGAAAGTCCAAAGCAAAATAAGGTAAGAAATTTGAGTTCTCTATCATCATGAGGCCAAAAACAAAAGACAGAGAGAACGGTTCTTTTCACAAAATCATAGGCCACCATTAGAAAACTATTTAGGAGAATGGGAGTAGGAGCAATGCAGCAACAGTTTCTTTAATATATTCTCTTTTTTTTTTCCTTCTACAGTTTAATACAGCCATCATATCCCATCCATCTCTTGCTTCCCATTTAAAAGCACAGTAATTCACACATCTTATTATTGGTGAAAATATTATAAGGAAAACACAAACTGCTGTGGTCTTTTTCAACTGTAAGCAAAAAAAATCTTATAACATATGGTCTTTCAAAAAACAAAAGAGATTTGATGGGCTAGTAAATTGTAAAGTTAGACAAGTTTAATGTTATAACAAGAGAGAGAGCAGAATAGAAAGACAAGAATAACCTACAATACGGCACCATTACTGTGCCTTTGGATGTTTGGAAGTCCCTGCGCATCATCCATCTTTTCCATTTTTTCCTACCAATCCCAATCCATCCCTTCTTATTAAACAAAAGTTACTACAGACAAACAACTTCTCCAGCATAGATTAACTACTGCTTTAAATGGGTCGATTAAGTTATTGCAATGCAGACTGAAAACATTCCAGCAGCTTCTTCTGAACATATTAATGCTATACTATACAATCTTCCAACTAATATTTGTTTACAATTATTTGTGAGAACTTCAAGCAAGAACTCTAATCATTATCCAATCTGCTTAAACCAAACATCAGTTGTCAATAGTATGAATGGAACCACAGTAGTTTGTTAGTCATCTGATGTATACGGTACAAATGCAGCCATAAAAGTTTGTTGGTACATATCGTTCCTATCCACATATCTTATAACAGCTCAGTATGGTATAAGCTAACGACAACAAATCAATCTGCTGTTTAGGGGAATACATGACAAACTATAGAAGAAATCATAATCAAAACAAAATTCTTTGAGATTATAAAGGATTAACTGGCATATTGGTTTGTGAACTACAAATACATCATTTATAAGATTTTAAAATAAATTTGTTTCCTGAGTGGCATGATTTGTGTCCCAGAAACAGTGAGACTCACAGAGAAAATACTAGCGATCTGGACAAGTTCGGCAGAAGGTACAATGAGACAGCTCGCAACAAGCTCGAGGAGCTACAGAAAGGTGTGATGTGAGGAGTGTAGCAGACACCACATTATGCAGATGAACAAGTGGCTGAGTGGAGCCCAGTTCACCCATGCTTCTGTTATTAACAACACGCAGTCAACACTGAGAAAGATGTACATACAGCATATGATCCTAAAATTGATAATTTAATACTACAATCTGCCGAGTTCAAATATGGTATAAAACAGTAAACCTCCTGACATTTAATAGAAGAGAGATAAAAATTCCAACTAATCTCAGTCACTTCCCAACAATTTAACACCAACGGGCATACACTTGCCATTTTCAATGCTGAAGTTCCATTAAATGACAACGATAGGGGTTTGTTTTGGCTGCATCAGACATAATTAGAAGTGCAGCTACTACAAACTGTAAGTAACCCATGATTAAGGAAAAGGCTGCAGTTTGTCCTAATAAATCCACAAAAACAAATGTTGCTGATACAGCAACTTGTCTCAGCTCTAGACACTACATCGAGTGCTTGGATAGGAAGAGAGCAAAAAATGAACTAAACTTAGCAGCTGACTAATTGCTGCAAGTAAATAACAAAGATACACTAAATTAACTATCAGATAGTAATGAGAGATATATCCATCCGACTACATTGTGAAACTGCAACTGAATTCATTGTGCTATCAAGGATCCCAGCTAAGACGACGTGAATCAAGAAAAGTCCGGCGCCGTCGATGGATAAAAATTGATTGCTAAGTTTCCTTTTTTGTACTAAAAAAAAGAATAAAGAAAGTCAGCTACGATTCACAGTTTCGAGAACACTTACAAATAAATAAAGTTGGAAACTTTTCCCCAGTACCACACACCCCAATCCTGTATTCCCAAGTTTTCCTATTATCATCCCCAGTAGCTCAATATCAATGGATATGTTAAGATAGCACTGAAAGAGTTGCCCGAGTCTCGGCAACACAAAGCAAATTCTCAAAAAAGTCGCTCCATTTCGCTCAACAATCAACCCGGAGAGTGCCAAGGGTGGAATGTGACCTCCGGGAGGCGAAAGAGAACCGACGGGACTGCACCCGCGTGCTGGAGACAGGCGGCGGAAGGAGCTGGCGGGAGAGGGCAGGCGGCGACCGGAACGGCGAAGAGGAAGCCCTGGCTGTCGACGCCAGAGTGCGAGAAAACGATCCACAGCGCCAAGCCATCTGACAACCGAGTCCAGGTGGCTGGTGCGAAAGAAGCAGGGGAGACGGGGACAGCGAACCGAGGAAAGAACAGCCCGGTGGCAGGGGCCGAGGGTTTAGGCTGAGTCGTTGAGACCTGAAAATGAATAATATGGGCCGGCCCGTGGAGAGGCCTCATCATGGGCCAGGAGACCGGCCCATTCTGAGGCTTTTAAAATGTGATATAGGGCACTTTCCATAGCAAAAGAGAGTTTTTTTTTTAGATCGATGGTCTCCTGTACTATGATAGTCGATTAATCCATTGGACGGTGTATTATAAGTCTTGGCATTTATCCCCAGATTTCTGCCCTAAGAGAGTTGAATTCTGAAACTGACCTAATGCATATTGTCATTAAAATGGGGTTTCGATGATATCTCAAGGGTTATGGTTGGTTCCATGTTGGGTTTCTTTCTTTTCCCATGTACACCAATTAATATTTTACAAACCTGGCAGATTTTAATCAATCAAGATGCCACCCTAATAGACCCATTATTCATGCAATTTGACGTTCTTGAATCGAACAAATTATTTGAAAGAAAGAGATATCGAATCATCTCAGCTTGTTCATCTTGATGACCGCAAGACAGACTTTTAAGGTGGTCTTAGCTTAACGTGGACGAAAAAACATACCTGCGTGGATCAAAACAAGCAGAGTTAGAAGTTCAGGGTTCAAAAATCAAAATTCCCCATCGGCGGAGCGAAGGCTTCGATGCGGAGCAGGTGCCCGGGAGGTAGCGTATATATATAGGAAGCAATTCGCGTTTTTCCGCTTCTTTTGAATCAAGAAGCCATGTGTATCAGTTGAATCTCTTCTGCCTTCGAAAGCTTCCTCTGCACTCTCTTCCTCTCATTGTCTCTGAAATCCCAGCAAGAATATGAGTTTCGATTCGTTTACCCGCTCCGCTAACATATCTGATAACTCGAAGCGGAGCCGCGGTAACTCTGCTTCTTCGAATAACAGTCAGAGCAGCGGCCATGGCAATCAGAGGAGCAAGAAGAAGAAGGCCAGCCAGAAAACCCTCGGCGTGGCATGGGGGGCGAACTCCCGGTCCTCCTCTCGTTCGTCCTTCCGCAATTCCCCTTTCTCTGATTTCGGCAGGTGATAACATCTGTTCCCTCTGCCGACTTAACTGCGGACTTGAATTCGATCTTTTTCTGCAGTAAGCTCCGATGAAATAGTGCGCAAACACTTCCTTTGAGGTTTATTCAACTTTTAGTCAGGCGATTACGTGTGTCTTATAATTTGACGGGTGCGCTGCAACTTGTATCCGTGGAACTTGCAATGCATAGAAGTGGAGGGATTGAAAATATAAATACTATATTTTCTGGCATGCTCTAAAAACATTTCCGTCTATTATATGTACGATTGGGGATTGATTTTCAATCCTGTCAACTGAACTGATTCACGTCAATTTTGATATAGTTACATGGTTGAAAAGAATCGAAAACTTCAGGACCAGTTTGCAGCAGAAGTTGCGGTTTCTTTTCATGGCACGTCAAGTGCTCTGAAGCCTATTTTTCATGGAGTCTCTATCTTTGTTGATGGTTTTACCGTTCCCTCCAGTCAGGTGTACTTTCTATCCCAGTGCCTGGTTTCATATCTTTTATTTTACCAACTGAGAGCAATTAGGTTGAGTTATTTATTGTATGCTGAACATTCCCTCATAAGTTGTCTCTTTTGTTGATGAGGGGGGATTTCTTTCATGTTGAATCACATGCCATTGTCAAATCCATTCTGTTTTTTTTTTTTTTCCCCTTTCAGTGCAAGATTTTAGTAGAACATAATTGAAGCATTTCCTTTGATTTGGATTTAGGAACTGAGAAGTTGTATGTTAAAGTACGGAGGACGACTCGAGAACTATTTTTCCAGGCACCATGTTACTCATATAATCTGCAGCAACCTTCCTGACAGTAAAGTCAAGAATTTAAGGTGTTAATTCATATTTTAGTCTTCCAATCCGGCATATTTGTGAGGATTGTAGTTCTCTACTACTTAATGACTTGAGCTGGTACTGTCTGTGCAGATCCTTCAGTGGCGGACTTCCAGTGGTAAAACCCCAGTGGATTGTAGACTCTGTTGCTGCCAACAGACTATTGAATTGTATGTGCTCAACCCACTGCTTCTGACATGTACTGTAAAAGTTATCTTTTTGGATGATATGACTGCAGTAAGTTTGATTAACCACAGTAGGCGAGTTTCTCTTGGATATGATTGGAGTTGATTCTGGATTCTGGCTGTTCCTTGTCTTCTGGACGCCTTCATTAGTTATGTGACTACTGGTTGGCCTTTCAGGGGTTCCTTATGAGCTTAACCAAGTGGGTAATAATCAACCAAAATTATCGTCATTCTTCACACCAAAAAACGCCTCTGTAACTGGTGATGCTTTGAGCTATCCGGTTTGCATGGCTGATGATGTTGTGGAATCATCTTTGGTTTGTGGGAAATTGGAGGAGAAATACACTGAAGTAGTTGAAACAATAGAAGAGAGGATGCAAAGTGATGAAAGATTTGAGGATGAGAGTAGAGATGACACTATTAAAAATACATCAGCTCAGTGCGTTGTGGGAACTCTTCAGAATTGTGGAGCAGGACGAGGGACAATATGTAAGGAAGGACAGCAAGAGAGTCCTGATGAGCCCAGTACATCTGGCAGTAGCCACTTCTTGAGTAAACCAAATTCTAGAGAATTACCAAGTTTGGGATTCGGAAGGCAGTCTCCCAAGAGCCATTCAACTCTAGAAGACCCTAACTTTGTGGAAAACTATTTCAAGGTACTATTTCAGAATCTTTATCTACTGAAGCTTCCATTTAATTTGAACATCATAAGCAATTATAAGACGGTCAAGTTAGGTGCAGGTGCTCTGTTGGAATGGGGACTATTAATGCCTGATTTTCCATGTAATTGAGCTGTGCTTGGTTCATAAATGAGTTACGTGATTTTCTTTGGTGTTTGCAGTTTTCTAGGTTGCACTTTATAGGAACATGGAGGCATAGGTATCGGAAGCGTTATCCCAATACTTCAGATGGTTTTAGGTCTGCCAGTGCTAATAATAAAGCTTCTGATGATCCAGAGAAAACTTGTGTTATCCATATTGACATGGTAATTTTCCTCAGGATTGCTTCTACCCAAAGTTTCTTCTATTGCAACCTGATTAAGGTTAAATTAACATAAATTTTATAGGGATAGATAGAACAAGAATCCTCTGGCTGATTTACTTGCTAGATTTTTATGCCATTTGATTTCCTTTTTCTTTCATCTTAAAATGAGAGTTGTGGTGTTTCAGGACAGCTTTTTCGTCTCTGTGGTCATTAGGGACTTTCCCGAGTTACAGGATAAACCTGTAGCCATATGCCACTCAGATAACCCAAAAGGCACTGCCGAGATCTCATCTGCAAATTACCCTGCTCGTAAATATGGTCTGTCCGTTTTTACCCTTCTGTTTGATGGTATTTACTGTCTGCAGTTCTGTACTGGTTTGCTCAAGTCCTCATTCATTTCTGTAGGAGTCAAGGCTGGGATGTTTGTTAAAGATGCCAAATCACTCTGTCCTCATCTTGCCATCTTACCATACAACTTTGAGGCTTATGAAGAGGTAATTCATAGTTTTGCTGGTTCAGTTCTACTCTTTAATGGCTTATTACAAGGTTTTATCTAAATCAAGATGGTTTTCAGGTTGCAGATCAGTTTTATGATATTCTTCATAAGCATTGCAAGAAAGTTCAGGTCCAGACATGAGAAAATTTCATAATGCTACTCCTTTTCGTACCTTTTCTTTTAAGATTTTTGTAAAAGAATTGGCATTGGATGTTGACAGGCTGTGAGTTGTGATGAAGCATTTCTAGATGTGACAGACTCCGAAGTAGAAGATCCTCAGCTCTTTGCAATAGAAATAAGAAAAGAGATTTACGATACCACGAGATGCACGGCAAGTGCGGGGATAGCTGGGAACATGCTAATGGCCCGCCTAGCTACCAGATCGGCCAAACCAAATGGTCAATGTTGTATCTCATGCAAAATGGTATGCTCGGATAAATTGAATCTTCTTGTTTCCCAGTTTAGTAAATTGTAAGATTTTGAACCCATTGCCTCCGAGATGTTCCAGCCAGGGTTGCATATCTTGTCATATTCAAAACAATAATGAAAATAAAAAGTTACTCTCTGTTGCAGCCTCGTGAAATTAGCTATGTTAT
Source organism: Lagerstroemia speciosa (assembly GCA_037672795.1). Lineage (NCBI taxonomy): Eukaryota > Viridiplantae > Streptophyta > Magnoliopsida > Myrtales > Lythraceae > Lagerstroemia > Lagerstroemia speciosa. The sequence continues at coordinate 1,509,095 of CM075291.1, forward strand.
TCCCTTATGTGATATGCAAGGATTTTCATTGAAAATTTCCAAACATGTTGTCTTAATCAACTGTGCTATCTTCATGTTGCTGTAGTTTTGAATATTTTGTGAGGATTTTGCAGGTAGATGATTATTTGCACGATCTTCCTATAAAAGCACTTCCTGGGATAGGTTATGTTTTGGAAGATAAGTTGAAGCAACGTAATATTTGGACTTGTGGACAGTTGCGGACGATTTCGAAGGTCTCTATATGCATTTACATGATATATTATGTTCCAGTGCTGAGACATCATATTTCATGCTAAGGTCATTGAAGAATTTGATAGCAAGTTGTGACTGGCATGCTATTTTTTTTAACTTTAAATGAAATACATTATTAATGTACGCCTTGTTGGTGCAAAAGTACAAAGGTAGGGGTGACTGACATGCTATTTAGTTTGAAGATCTCTCCCATCCTTCAAGATGTATTGCTGTTCTGATTGGTTTGATGAGTGACATCAACCATTTTTATGCTGTGTATTTGTATTGATTAATTTATATGCTGCTTTTTCAAGAATCTGTTTAGGGGAACGAATCATCTCATCCCGCAAGTTTTTCACCTTCTTGTTGTCTGGTTGCTTTTTGTTTCTATTTGTAACTCAGTAGTGGTGTAAAATTTTGCAGTGGTAACTTCGGAGTCTTCCCATAAAATCTGTTTAGATATTAACTACAAGAGTACGAGATTCCATTGTGTATATGAAATCATTGATGTTGAAATACATAATGTGGAATCTTTATGATACGAATTCTTGTAAATTAACTTGTCATCTTATGACAGGAATCACTGCAAAAGGACTTTGGTGTAAAAACTGGGGAAATGCTATGGAATTATAGTAGAGGAGTAGATAATCGGGTGGTTGGAACCATTCAGGTTGGTTAGTTCAATCTCTCAGTCATGATATTTTCTTAGCTATCCACGTCATCACTTCACAAACTTATATCTCTACTTTTATATGTTAATTCAGGAAAGCAAGTCTATTGGCGCAGAAGTGAACTGGGGTGTGAGGTTCAGGGATTTGAAAGATGTAACTATGTTCTCTCTCTACGTAATTTTGAATTATTATTTGCTTTCTCTACGATCAAAAATTATTTACTCTCTGGCTGACGTTGTTTGAAGAATTAACAAAAATTTATATTTCAGAGTAAACAATTCCTTTCAAACCTGTGCAATGAGGTTTCATTGCGGCTACAAGGAAATGGAGTGAAGGGGCGCAAATTCACTCTTAAGGTAAGTCTTTCATTTAATTATACTTCATCTGCAAATAAATTTCACTATGAAATCAAGATGCCACTTTTACAGAATTATGCTTTAGAGAGTTTGGAAAAGATTAATAGATATGTTCATATTATGAATTATTGTGTTCTTGATGTAGATCAAAAAAAGAAGGAAAGATGCTGAGGAGCCTGCAAAATATATGGGCTGTGGTGACTGTGAAAATCTGAGTCACACTGTGACGGTACTAATGCCTCATACTTTGGTTCATGTGTATTGTTATATAACTTAGTGTCATTACAATTTAAGGTTTCATCAGAAGCATAATTTCTTTAGGAAAAGTTTCATGAAGTTGTTTTTGTTTAATAGGTTCCAGTCGCTACCGATGATGTTGATGTGCTTCATAGGATAACAATGCAAATTTTTGGATCTCTTCATATAGGTAATAATGTTAGTCGTAGTTAACATGTTTTAAGGGTCACGAAATGATCTCTCGTTCTTTCTTTGAGCTTTTGTGGAGCTTACTCATACTGTCATTACTTCAATATAGATGTTAAGGAGATCCGTGGTGTTGGCTTGCAAGTCTCTAAACTTGAGAGTGCAGATGCTAATAAACAAGGTAAAGTTGAGAACTGAGATGATTGATAAAAAGCTCCTCCTTCCTGAAAATTTCCCCTTACAAACAGATTTTAAAAAGAAAAAGAAAAGAAAATGCAGTCTCTAATGTTCTTTGAATTCAGATCAATTGAAATGGATTTCATGTTATATATGCTTCTTGCAACTGTCCTTTTAATTCTGGTTTGATTTGACTTCAATGCTTCACTTTTGTCAATTCTTTTGAAGTAGGTGAAACAAACATTCTGAAGAAATGGCTCTCCTCTACTTCTACAAATTGGAGGCAAAATGAGGTCATCGGAGACATTAGAGAGAGGACTTGTACAGGTACTCTTAGTTTCATTTTGAATTTATATTTCTTGTAACAGATCATTGGTTAATGACTTCTTTATCATCAATCTCCTTTTCATGTTGTATACTGTTTGTCAAACTCTTCAAAATCTGTGCCTTTGTATCTGTATCAACCAGATCTCTTTCTCCCACTAATTTATTTTCAAGAACTCTGGAAATAAATGACCGCTAAATAGTGCAGATTGTCAGTAAATAATCTTTCTGTAACTAATATGAAATCAACGCCACTTAAGTTCTGGTAAATAACAAAATTATTTGTCTAATGCCTTCAGGTTTAGAGGGACAGGCTTGTGATGGAAGTTCCATTCAGTTATTGGGCAATTTGGCTGCTAATTCAATTAAAATGGACATGGGTCCAGCAACTGTTGAGGCTCATTCCAATCAGTCACTGCAAACGCCACCTCTATATCGTCTTGATATGGAAGTTGTAGAGTCTCTCCCCCCAGAAATTCTCTCTGAGTTAAATGAAGCTTATGGGGGGAAGCTAGTTACTCATATATCAGAAAGTAAAGGCAAATCTACGGATACAGGTAATGATGAATGAGATGGGTGATTGTTTCTGCAGTATTTACGTGGATGAGTGAAAAGTTCACATTCTTATTTCATTGTATACTTAACTGGCTTTTGATTTCTTTATTTTTCACATTCCAATTCATAATGCCAAACAGGCAACGACGATAGTGCCGAGGGATCTCTTTCTTCTGATTTGGGCCCCTCGGGCAAAGTTCAAACATATAATGAGGTAAACTCTTTTCTGTCTATTATCGATGCATTTCTTGATTTCATGCTTCTGTCTGGTACATATGTTAACTTTACTTTGCATTATCTTGATCTTATGCATCTGTCATGCTACTATGTTGACTTTGCATTAGCTTTTGCCACCATGTGATGTTTTGCATAATTATATGTTGCTAACACCTTTTTTATTAAATGGGTGGTGGCGATTATGTAGAGTCAGGTAATACTTTGGCATCAAGTCTCGAATTATCCCAAGTTGCTTGATGTCTGCTGAATTTTGAGAACCACCTTTTAGATTCTTGCCTTATCTGTATAATTTGTGATCAAAGCTCTGTTGTTGTCATTAGATGGAGCAGCCTCAGCTACAGGCTGCACTAAGATCTTCTAATGGGGGATCTTCACATCTATGTATTGGAAACACTGATTTCATGCCCTCCTCTCTGAGTCAAGTAGACCACTCAGTCTTGCGGCAATTGCCAAAGGAGTTAATAGATGGCATAGTTCAGTTGCTTCCTGCACATAGAGAATTTGATGCCTCAGCTGCTGATCCAATTCTGTGTCAGAATATGCCTGAAGACCTGTTGATGGGTACTGAGAACTTGGAATCACTTGAGATGGACACTGAACTTTGGATTGGTAATCCTCCAAACTGGATTGCTAGATTCAGAGCCAGCAAAAGCTCAATCTTGAACATTCTTGCTGATTTATATATGAGGTCAGGGTCTACTGGGAGCTTGTCTGCAGTGCTTCAATGCTGTGTATCCAAAGTATCTGGGGATATAGATGCAGAATTTGATGGAGTGGACAATACTGTTCACTTCTTGTCAGAGATGCTGAAACAATACATTAAACAAAAGATAGAATTGGATATTGAAGAGATCTATGTCTGTTCTCGCGTTCTTAAGAGGTATGAATAAATTTATTGCGATTTTCTTTTTAAAGGTTTAACTGCAGATCAATAATGCTTGTGATGGTAAGGTGTTATCCAGGTTGCATTAGATGGACTTATTTATTCTGCCTGTGCATCGCCTAGATTTTGTTGAAAAACAAATTGGAGGGCAAACCTCGGTCAATAAATGTTAGTGTACATAAATCTTCAAAGCATCACCTGCATGAAGCTTGTACATACATGGTCTTAGTTTATCTTACATATTTCTTGATGGAGAAATTTGTATTTCCTTTACAGTATGACATGTCCTATGTTTCTATTTTGTGAGATTGTATTTTTTACTATTATTTCGTCATTTTTCAAGCAGGCTATCTATGAAATCAGAAATATTCCAACAAGTTTATAATGAAATCATTCCCTACCTTCAGGTTTGGTGCTTCTTTCCTTCTGTTTTCTTCAACAGGCAATTTTCTTTAGTATTGGAATTGACTCTTTTTCTGTACACTTGCATTGCACTATAGAGCCATGGTCTACTGTTTTTTTTTTTTAAAAAAAAAATGGTCTGCTGTTACTTGAGAATAACTGCATTTTCTGGTAATTCAATCTTTCAGGCATCAGTGCATGAGAGTTATGGAGGGAGTCTACGTGTCCACTGAATGAGTTACTTATGCATCATGTTCTCTGGTGATCCAACTCCCTCGCTCGATGAATATGTATGGCATGATCTTAGTCTTCAAATGTCAGTCACGAGGTAGATTTCCATACGAGTGACATTTGTCAATTATGCGCCTCTTATTGCCTCAAAATTCAGGAATCTCATAATGCTGCTGACTTGATGTTGAATCCTCACATTGCAGAGATTCTGCTATCTGGAGCATAAGCATTTTCTGTGGACATGCCAGGTCAAAGCGCATCTCCCTTCGTAAAAGACTGACTAGCAGAGAAAATTTATGCAGCCTCTTCAAAATTCTAAAAGATCTAACGGTTCACTTTAGCTAGTCTTTATTGATACGAAATTGCAGCCGTTAATAGCTCTCATTACTTTGCTCTCGCCAAAGGTTGCACGAGTTCACAACCAGGAGATCAAGTTCTCATCATGGGATGAGCAGTTAGCGTCCAAAATAGTTTTAATCTTTCACCTGGCCTGTGAGAGTTAAAGGTCATGTTTCTCCAAGATGATATTTGTTTTGTGAATTACCCAAAAAAAGGAAAAATATATATTTATTATTTACTTTGTGCTATTGTATATTATGACAATGAATTTTGTGTTATATATTATTATATTTAACTGTACAGCTTAGTGAAGTATAAAATCCTAAGCTACAATCTTTATAGTAATTGATAAAATTTTATACAAGGAAAAAACATAGAATTTTAGGATCACTGATCGATTTTATGATACTTGAACTATCGAACTTCATAATAAACCTATACTTCTAACATGATGATCTTATATATCAATTTATAATTCATTAAAATTTTGCTCTACCAATAGTTTTTTAGCACAGTGGAGAATAGAATAATTTTCCATCAAACTTTAAGTAGCAGCACTAGTTTGTAAAAAATTTAAAAAATAGCATCATTTTATGTTAAAAGTCAAATTTGCCTCTCCCACCCACTCCCCTCTCTCCTCCCCTTTTGCAGTTGCTCCTCCTCATGCCTGCTGACGACGGTGAGCAGCCGGCGACAAGTAGCACCGGGCAATGGGGCTGCAGTTCGGCGTCGTGCTTGGGTGCGGTGGGTCGGGCTTCGATGCGTTGGACGCGGGGGGACGGTGAGTCAGGCTTTGGTGCGCCGGGTACCGGGCGACGGGGCTGGGCAGGGGAGAGTGGGGAGGAGGAAGAAGAGGAAGAAGAGGCGGGCAGGGGAAAAAAAAGATGAGATGGCTGTTTTGAAAATTATAAAAAATGAATATATGTATATATATAGTAACATTAGATTTGAAAAATATTACAAATCAGCGCTAGTTTTAAAAGAATTAATTTTTTTATGCTGTATAAATTTTCACACTGACTTCAGATCTATGACTTATGTTTCCTTAATGAATTCACTGTCATTATGAGAAATATGCCAGAAGACTACCCATTGAAGAATGGCGTAATTACGTGGAAACTTAGACGCGTAAGATTCCATGACTAGGAACTAAACCATTAGAAGCATGGCAAGCCCTAGGAATAGCCGAACAATCCTCTTTGGGTTCAGCCAAGAGAATTGTTACGGAACTTATTACGAAAAAGTGTGCTGAATGCCAAGCGTGCAAAGCCCTTAAGAATGTAAACCTATGTTGCCCCGAATTCAAAGGTCCTGAAACCATGTAATGGATGCCATACAATGACCAGTATTTCTAAATGGAAAAAGAAATACAAGAAAAAGACTAAGGTTAGAAGTCTAACCATAAAGTTTCAGAAAAAATTATCTCAAACAAAAGAGGTATAGAAGACGGTTTTTTAGAAAACCTAAAAAAATAACAAAACCAGTCAGGAAGACAAGTCAAAATACTGTCCTGAAGGAAAACGGTCATGCAAATGTTGGATCTGCCAACAAGAAGGACATATCTCACGAAATTGTCCCAATAAGAGTCTTAAACCTTCTTGGGATAATAAAGCAAAGGTTCTTGAGGAACTTATTACTTCATTAGAACTCGAACTTATAGAATACCTATCTACGGATTCAGAAGAAGAACTCTTCTTCCTCGGAAACTCTGATTGTCGATCAGAATTAGACTCCAGTGATGACTATTCAAACACAGAGACTGACTGTCAGGATCAAGAGAATATCTCCAACCATCCAGATACTCTAGAAGGATGAGATGATCTCTTAAATACAGTGCTACCAGAACTTTGTTCTATCTTAGAACAAAGAAGACAACTAGCTCAACGTATTCAGCATAATTTGGAAACACCAGATGAACCTTGGGATGACCCACAGGAACAGGTGTACCAAATTACGGATGCTACTTTAGTAGATGAAACCCTTAATCTACTAAACAAAACCAATCCAAACAGTATTTATATCAAAGGAACTTTTCAGTTCGAAGGATATAAACAATACGACTTGGATTGCTATGTCGACACAGGAGCCTCCATGTGTGCGGCAAATGAATACATTCTCCCTTCTACTTGTTGGAAGGAGGCAGATAATTCGATCATTGCACGAACTGCAAATGACCAACGATTTGCAATGGAATACATTGCAACTGAGATTCCAGTAAAATTAGGCAGATATACGTTCACTATCCCTACAATCTACCTCCTACTGTATAAATGTGATATACTCCTCGGAAATATTTTCTGCCGACTATATCAACCATTTATACAGTATGGTAAGACCGTCACGTTTCATTGGATTAATCCAAGCCAAGAACGTGTCGCAGTTACTGTAAAGAAAGTCACTAAAGCTGTCTTTCATGGTCAAGCATTGAGTTACTGTAAACAGGTGGGGCACAATTTGCAAATGTGTGGCAGTTACTGTAAACAGGTGCTCAATCGATGTCAGGAAATTGGCATCATCCTTTCTGAAAAGAAAGCACAGCTTTTTAAGCAACGGATTAATTTCCGAGTTTTTGCCCATAATAGTCTTATTTTTCAAAATATTTCTCAATCTAATCTTCTCTAGAAAATATTTCCCAAACTAGTCTTTTAAGTGCTTATGTGGCAAAAGCATGTTGATGTGGCAAAAATATGTGTTGATGTGGTAAAAAAGTGTCACATAGCAAAAATCACATTTAATTTTTTACATGTATTTCAAATCACTCTTGATGTGTCTTCAACTAATTTGTAGGATTTATAGCAAATTATATTTAAGGTCTGATAAATATCATATAATACATGTATTTTCTTATATCAAAATTTGATCGGATTTTTAGATTTTCACTAGAATCAATAAAACTCATAATAATACACTTCTTATTTTACAAAGATATTATCAAATTGAATTTAAACTTTTTTCAAATCTTAAAACTTAATCGAATTTATAAAAATTCAACTATTATATTCTCAATTATGAAAGTTACCGAATATGATTTAATTAACATATAATAAAGTGTGAATTGAAACACAATTTGATTAGATTTATGTTCATAAATCTAATTTTTATAATCGATAATATAATGATCAGATTTTTATAAATTCGATTTAAGTTTTAAGATTTGAAAAAAATTTAAGTTTAATTTAATAATATCATTGTGCAATAAGAAGTCTATTATTATGAACTTTGTTGGTTTCAAATTCGATCAAAATTTGAACTATTTAAGTTTGGTTATAAGAAAATACTAATATTATATGATATCTATCGGGTCTTAAATATAATTTACAGTAAATCCTACAAATTAGTTGAATACACATAAAGAGTGATTTGAAATACATGTAAAAAATTAAATATGATTTTTACTACGTGGACACTTTTTTACCACACCAACACTTTTTTTACTACATCAACACATATTTTTGCCACATCAACATGCTTTTGCCACATATGCACTTAGAAGACTAGTTTGGGAAATATTTTCTAGAGAAGATTAGATTGAGAAATATTTTAAAAAATAAGACTATTTTAGTTAAAAACTCTTAATTTCCTAGGCTTAGAAATTGAAAAGGGAAAACTACAGTTGCAAAAGCACGTTGGAGAACGTCTCCACGATTTCCCTTCACAGATCACGGACCGACACAGTCTACAACGATTTCTTGGTATACTCAACTATATGACCAACTTTGCACCGAAAGTTGCCAAATTGAGGACCCCACTTTTTAATCACGTGGTCTTGGACAGAACAAGACACACAGTTGGTAGAGAAAATCAAGCGACAGCTGGTACATCTGCCACAACTTATCTCCCCAATCAAGGTGATACTTTAATCATTGAGACAGACGCGTCCGATGACACTTGGGCCAGAGTTCTCAAGAGTTTTTAATCAAAGTAGTCTTCTTTTAAAAATATTTTTCAAATTAATTTTTTCTAAAAAATATTTTTCATTCTAATATTTAAAGTACTGATGTGGTAAATTTTATTATTTATCTAAAATTTTATTATTTATCTTTCAACTCATCCCTAAATAATCTGATGTGACATCCTACTCACTATTAAAGGTAAATAAAAAAAATAAGAAACCCAAGAACCGCAAAAACCGACCCAACCCCAGACGGAAAAATTAGATTTATGGGTCCTGTGATAGATTCAAAGAAATTTTTAATGTGCAAAAAACCGGACAAAAAAATTTGGGTCATGACCTAAAAAATCCTATAGGGTCGGTCTCAGGTCTAGTAGGATTTTTCGAGTTGGGACGTGAATTTTTCAGTTCGACTTTTTCCACATTAAAAACCTCCTTGAATTTATCCCAAGACCCATAAATATAGTTTTTCATGCTCGGGTTGGATTAGTTTTTTGAGTTCTCGGATTTCTGATTTTTTATTTGCCCTTAATAGTGAGTAGGATGCAATATCATATTGTTTAGGGATGAGTTGGAAAATAAATGATAAATTAAATAATATTTTTGCCACATAAGCACTTTAAAGGTTAGAATGAGAAATATTTTCTATGGAAGATTACTTTGGAAAATATTTTTAAAAAGAAGACTACTTTAATAAAAAAACTCAGATCCGGAGTAGTACCGGCAGATGAGTTCTTCGTCATTGCCTGCGCCATCCTTTGTCCGGGCTTTGAAAATTTATACAGCCTCTTCAAAATTCTAAAAGATCTACCGGTTCACTTTAACTAGTCTTTATTGATACGAAATTGCGGTCATTAATAGCTCTCATTACTTTGCTATCGCCGAAGGTTGCACGAGTTCACAGCCAGGAGATCAAGCTGTCATCGTGGGATGAGCAGTCAACGTCAAAAATAATTTTAATTTTGTCACCTGGCCCTGTCGGAAGTTAAAGGTCATGTTTCTCTAGGATGATATTTGTTTTGTGAATTACCAAAAAAGGAAAAATATATATTTATTATTTACTTTGTGCTATTGTATATTATGACAATGAATTTTGTGTTATATATTATTATATTTAACTGTACAGTTTAGTGTAGTGTAAAATCATAAGCTAAAATCTTTATCGTAATTGATAAAATTTTATACAAAAAAATACATAGAACTTTAGGATGACAGATCAATTTTATGATACTTTAACTATCGAACTTCATAATAAACCTATATTTCTAATATAATGGTCTTATATATCAATTTATAATTCATTGAAATTTTGCGCCACCAATAGTATTTCCGATAATTTCAACAATTTGTGGGCGTTGCGTTTAGCACCCCCCTTTCCCTTCTCCTCCTTTCACCCTCATCGAGACAGAGCGTAACCCTGCTCATCACTGTTCCGATGGCGTCTGATGATATGCCTACTTCCAGCGCCGCTGATGAGTATGAAGTCTTCCTGAGCTTCAGGGGGAAAGACACTCGCGAGGGATTTACCGACTGCCTCTACCACCGCCTGAAGGACGCTGGGGTCTCTGTCTTCAGGGATGATGAAGAGCTTCGCATCGGAGAAGAGATTGCGCCAGAGCTCGTACGGGGGATCAAGCGTTCCAGGATCTCAATACCCATCTTCTCGGTAGGCTATGCTTCGAGCAAATGGTGCCTCAAGGAGGTGGCTTTTATGCGGGAATGCAGGAAAACGAGAAACCAACTGATACTTCCCATCTTCTACCACGTTACTCCAAATGAAGTTCGGCATCAGACAGGTAGTTACGCCGAAGCCTTTTCACAGCATGCGAAGAAGTATGGCCCCGAGCAAGTTCAGCAGTGGAGGGACGCCCTTGCAGAAATTGGAGCTTTGAAGGGCTGGGAATTGAAGAACATCGCTAATGGGTAATAATTGCTTTTCCCTTTTCTTTTCTATGTTCTGATTAAATCAGAGCTTTTACAGATTAGTCCGAGCTTCGTTTGCCTTTCACATGTTCTGCTGTCGAATTGATCCCATGTTACAGGCGTCAAGGACAGTTGATAACCATAGTGATGAAGAAGGTACTGCGAGAGTTGAAGAAAACCAATGTTTTTGTGACTGAGAAATTGGTTGGAATGGCTGATCGCGTGGAAAAAGTCAAGGGACTGTTAGAGGTCGAGGCAAGGGATGTGAAAATAATTGGGCTCTGGGGTATGGGTGGAATTGGTAAGACAACTCTGTCCAAGGTCATCTACAATCAACTTGCCAACGACTTTGAGCGTTGTAGCTTCCTCCGAGATATCCGCGAGGCATCACAGCGCCACAGCGGTCTCCAACAGTTGCAAAGTCAGCTCGTCGCAGATCTCTCGAGGTGTGAGCGCCTGAACTTTGTCAGCATTGATGAAGGAGTCAACGAGATCAGATGCAGGTTTCGCAAGATCAGAGTTCTCATCGTTCTTGATGACATTGATCGGAAGGATCAGCTTGAGGCACTGGCAGCACATGTCGATTGGTTTGGTCTGGGAAGCAGGATAATTGTCACCACAAGGAACAGAGACACTTTAAGGGCACCTCAGGTGAGTGCGACTTATGAGGTCAGGGAAATGAACGGAGAGCAAGCTCTCCAACTCTTCTGCAAGCATGCGTTTCGGAGAGACTCTGCTGCAGTTGGGCTAGATGCACTGTCGAGGGATATCGTGAAGACAACTGGATGTCTCCCTTTAGCTATTGAAGTTATAGGCTCTTTTCTATCAGGAAAGAGCGAGTCAATATGGCAAGATACATTGAAGAAATTGAAAAGGATACCAGACACAGAAGTCCAGGCCAAGCTGAGGATCAGTTATGAGGCACTTGATTACGAGCACCAACAAGTGTTTCTAGATATTGCATGCTTTCTCATCGGAGCAGACAAGAGAACTGCAGTTTACATGTGGGAAGATATTGAATTTTACCCAGAAGTTGCAATTGAAGTCCTCCTGATGAGGTCTCTTATTAAGATTGGAGAAGATGATAGATTCCGGATGCACGACCAGCTCAGAGACCTTGGCAGGGAAATTGTTCGACAAGAGAACTACAAAGTACCAGGAAAACGAAGCAGGTTGTGGCGCAAGGAAGAAGTAGATGCTGTACTGCAGAGATGCAAGGTACGTGGGGTTTGAGAGATCCAGTTTCAAAGTACTGTGATTTATTTTCCTTTTCTCTCTCTCTTAAAGTTCAATCAGCCGGTGTTTGATGGTATTTAATTTCTTCATGGAACAGGGAACAGAGTGTGTTGAAGCAATCTCAGTAGAGCGTAGTGAAATTGGATATGTTTTTGAAGGCCAAAACTTCATGAATTTGTCAAATCTGAGGCTCCTTTGGTTGGAGGATGTAAATCTTGCTGGAAACTTTCAGCATGCTCTGTCAAGATTGACATGGCTGAGATGGCACAACTCTTCGTTTGCTTGCGCAACAACTGACTTACAGTTACCGAACCTGATCATTCTTGATCTATCATGCAGCAGAGTTACAGAGGAATGGAACTTTTGGCGCTCAACCCAGGTCATTGATTGTTGCATTTATTTTCTTGATTATATCATTCAAATTAAAGTTGGATGTGTTCCTTATGGAGGGCTTTGTGTGTTTCTTCTGCAGATCTGTAGAAAACTGAAAGTTCTCAATCTCAGTTACTGTGATAAACTAACTACGACTCCTGACTTTACCATGTTTCCAAACTTGGAGAGGCTGATCCTTGCAGGCTGTGAAAAGTTGGCTGTGATCGATGCATCAATTATGCATCTCAAGGCTCTGAGTTTCCTAAGTCTGAAGTTCTGTTCAAGCATTACAGAGTTGCCTCATCAGTTGGGCTCTTTGCAAGCATTAACCGAACTCATTCTCGATGGAACTCGCATAGAAGAAATACCCATGTTAGATAGCATGAAGGAGCTCAAGATTCTAAGAGTGAAAGACTGTCGCTTGCTTAGCCGTGTACCTGTTTCTCTCGGCTGCCTGACTTCTCTCGCGGACCTTGTACTTGATGGTTCTCGGATCTCTGAACTTCCTGACTCGATCGGTTCTCTGTTAAAACTGCGACGTCTGTCAGCACGTGCTTGTTGCTCCCTGACAAAGCTTCCAGACTCTATACGTGAGTTGAAGTCCTTAACTCAGTTGAACTTGCATGCCACGAAAATTGCAACTTTGCCTGATTCCATTGGAAATCTGAGCAATCTGGAGGAGCTCCTGATTGATCACAGCAGCATGAGTTGTCTGCCAAGTGCACTTGGAAAGTTAAACAAGCTTAAAGTGATTGACGCTACACAGTGTGAACACTTGACGGGAGAAATTCCTATCGAGCAAGGGGAGCTATCTGCTCTGGAGGAGTTGAAATTGGGCAGCACGATGATCAACAGCATTCCTGAAACTATCAGCAGGGTTTCTCATCTTCACACTCTTAATCTGATGGGTTGTAAAATGCTCGAGACTCTCCCCGAGCTTCCTATAAGCTTGGTCAGCCTGTCGGTTACTTGTAAGTCAGAGGTGCCAATCCCGAACCTCTGTGACCTGATTAACCTGAAGGAACTGGGGTTTGAGGGATGTGAGGAGTTCATGGAGGTTCCTCGAGATATTGCAAAGCTCTCCAAATTGGAGACCTTGAAATTTTCTACAGCTAAGATTAGGTCCCTACCTGATGAATTTGGCGACCTTCCTCAGCTCAAGATGCTTCATTTTCAACAGTGTAGAGATCTTGAATGCCTCCCTACCCTCCCTTCAAGTCTTTATAAGCTAGATGTTGGCGGATGCATTGCTCTCCGGAGGCTGCCCGATCTCTCCAACCTAAGGAACTTGTCAGAATTGGGTCTGCGTCACAGTGGTGAGCTTCTTGAAATTCAAGGCCTTGGAGATTTAGTATGCTTGACAAGCTTTAAAGTGACTTCCTGCTCAAAGATAGTTGGACTTCGTGGTCTCGAAAGGCTAGAATCTCTAAGGTCGCTTAATATTTCTTCCTGTGAAAATCTCAAAGCACTGCCTGATTTATCAAACTTGAAGAAGTTATCTACCATAAAAGGTGAAGACTGCAAAAAGCTGGTCGAAGTTCGAGGTCTTGATAGTTTACATGCCTTAGAAGAGCTGGATTTTAGCAATTGCAAGTCCCTGGAAGCTTTACCTGAGCTTTCGAGCTTAACGTTGTTGCGGGTCCTGAATGTTCGTGGATGTGATAAGCTACAAGAACTTGAAGGCCTCGATCGACTGGAAGGACTATATGAACTTAGAATTTCAAGGTGTAAAGCATCTGATAAGGTGCCAAATCTATCAAAATTGACTTCATTTAGACATTTGTGCCTGAGTGGATTTGAAGGGCTAGAGGAACTCAGCATTGGTGAATTGGAAGGGTTGCAGAAATTAGACATTTGTCAATGTAAATTGCTGAAAAAGCTACCGGACCTATCAAAGTTAAAACAGTTGCGGGGGCTGTTCATCTATCATTGTGGGGATCTACAAGAGCTTGAAGGGATTGATAAACTAGACGCCCTCGAGGACTTGAGGATTTTATCATGTGGTTCAATCGAGAAGTTGCCGAACATGTCAAACTTGAAATCGCTGCATGTATTGGTTATCAATGGATCTGAGAAGCTGCAAGAACTCGAAGGGCTCGAGGGGATGGAAGAACTGGAGAGTTTAAATATTTCGGGATGTAAATCGATTGAGAAGTTGCAGAATCTTGGCAAGCTGAAACGGCTCAGCCAGTTGTCCCTGTCGAATTGCGAAAAGCTGCAGGAGCTTGGGGGGCTTGACGAATCGGAAGAATTAAGGAGCCTGTGGATTTCAGGATGCAAATCCATCAAGATGTTACCGGATCTGTCGAAGCTGAAGAAGCTAACATTGCTACGTGTCCGGGGTTGCGATGAACTTGTGAGGACTCGGGGGACTGAGAATCTGGAATTTCTATTAAGACATTGATATCTCGAGGTATACTTTGCTCCAGAATTTGGTGGATCGCCATCTATTTCATTGAGCACTCTCGTCACGATCTGAAAATTTGACGGAATTTTCTCTCTTTTTGTTTTGATATTCCATATCAAATATAAACCGGCTATAATATTTATCGAAATAATATATACTCTAATATCACATTTACAACCATAACTATCCCTCCACCATCCAAAAACAATCTCAATTAAAAGTTCATGATGTTAGATTATATATAAAATCAATATACCTCTTAGCTTATGTACCGTTTATTTACAAGAGGTCTCATGCATCAAAATGGCAATTTCGAGTTTGTCATTCTTCTACTAAATTGAAAAGAAAAATTTCGCATGGATAAACTGCGAACTCAGCAAATATAAGTTTTTAAAGTAAAATAATATTATAAATATAATTTCATAACAAATCACTTATATTATAAAACTACAACAATCATAGCAATGAAAATGTTCAACCGTCCTACTTATGCAATACATGAAATCAATCAATATAAATAATACTCACGGATGAGATTGCACTCCCTTATCTTTATAGTAACTGATAAATTTTTTATACTAAAAAGTACATGGAATTTTAGGATCACAGACCAATTTTATGATATTTGAACTATATTGATCAAAGTTAATAACAGACTCATATTTTATAATATAATGATATTATATATCAATTTATAATTCATTAAAATTTTGCTCTGCTAATAGTATTTCCAATAATTTTAACGCCCCGTTTCGCTGGAGGGGCTAGAGGGGGGGAGGAGTGCTACTTTACAAATCATTTTAAATTGTTGTTATTTTTGAAATTTTTTTCTTAAACTGTGCTATATAAATTTTTCCTCCTACAAAAATTTCCCTCCAAAATCTAATTTAATTCCCTTTCGTATTCGATTTGGGATTAAATGAGAGTGAAATAATTATTGTTGGTCATCGCTTGAAAATGAGTCAAACAACTAAAGATTTTACGATACTCAATGTTTATAAAAAATTATGAGTTTTTATGTTAAAACTATATTTCTCGCTTTGATTGAGTTTATAATAATATTATATTTGGATTATTAGCTTTCTTGGTGTAATGCATGTTTGATTTATGTGACTGTGTGCTTGTGATGCATAGAATTTAACTATTTTTAACATTAAATTGGATGTATAATGCAAAAATTAAGATATATTTGTCTAGTAATAATAATTTATATACGTGCAAATTAAATTTTAACTTCCATTCTTCTTATTATAATACTTTCAAATAATATAAATATTTCCCCTCTCTTCCCCTCTTTTCACCCTCATCCAAACAAATGCTAAGGTTATGTTTGGATGATGCCGAATAGGGGAAATTTTTTTTTTTTTTTTTCATATTTGACTACACAATTTTAATGGAAAAATAGAATCGAATAGAATTTTTCACTCCGATTCTCCACCAAAACTCAATTGCCTCTCACTCCAGATTAGGGTTAAATGGAGTGAAACAATTTACCAAAAATTCGTTCAAAATAAATGCACGTACTTACCCTTAAGAAATTAAAAAAAAAAACATTATCACAAAACATGTATTTTTAAAAGTGTAAGTGTTACTGGTCATTATTTGAAAATAAGTCAAAATAATTATAGGTTTTATAATATTTAGTTGATTATAAAAAATTACGAGATTTTACACTAAAACTATATTTTTCACTCTAGTTGAGATTATAATGATATTATATTTAGATTATTAGCTTCCTCGATATAAGTGATCCAGAAAAAAATGTCTTGTTTATGTAACTGTGCATCGTGTGATACGTAGAATTTAACTTTTTTTAATGAACTCAGATGTGTAGTATAAGAATAATGATGTATTTATCTATTAATAATAATTTATATCTATGTAAGGTAAAATTTTCACCTCTCTTTCCCTTGTTATAAATTTATTGTACATATATATATATATATATATTAGAGCAAACTATCAAGTTGGTCCTTAAATTTATAGTGAGTTATCAATTTAGTTATCAAAATTTCAAAACCATTAATTTGATCCTCACTATTTAATTCTATTAATAAATTTGGTCTAAGCATTATAATACTGTTTGCAGATACTGACGTGGACGGTAGCAGAGTCCCCATATGTCACGTGACAATCAATAAGTGAATAAAATTATATTTTATTTTTTTAACTTTAACTATTCATAACTCACGAGGTGAAGTGTAGGACCTGCTGACGTGGTCGTCATCGTTCATGTCAGCATCTACAAATGATATTATAACATTCGAGCTAAATTAATCAATAGAATTAAATAATGATAATCAAATTAATAATTTTAAAATTTTAAGAATCAAATTAATATTTTATTGAATTACTTCGCCATTCTCTTCCTTGTCCTTCCCCTCCCTTCTGCCTCTTCCACCGTCATCCAAACAAAGCCTAAGGAAATCACCGGGAATAACGGGAAGAGATCACTCTTCCGACGGCTTCTGATGATCTCGTTGGGCTTGCTTTGCCCATCATCTTAACGGCAGCCTCCATTATTGTCTCTGCTCTTCTTGTTTTCTGTGCCTTCTTCCGGAATCCCAGGCCAAAATCGGATCTTGGCGCTATCGCGGGAACAGAATCAGTCCCAGGGAACCTGCCTACTTCCAGCGCCGCTGAGCCGTCATCCTTGTCGGGTTACGGGTATGAAGTCTTCAATGATTTTGAATTGCTGATTGTGAAAGATGAAAAGCAATAGCTGAACCCGGACATCGGCATATTGTCCGGATTGAATGTTTTTCCGAGAGTCACGACAATTCCAAACGATGGAATTGGACTTATAACATTAACCTCTCCACCTTATGGATCTAAATCCATTTAGTTCTTTTTTGAATGCTCGGACGAGGAGTCGTGGCTGATCACGGCTAATTTGTCTGTCTGGAATAATGTGTTTTGACGGCTGCTCGTCCAATCATTTGGAACAAGCCTTTTCCATAAATTTCTTACGCACAAGCTCATTGCTATAAATTGACTGAAGATGTGCCTCGCCAGTACGCAGAGCCCTCCTTGTTCTCAATCCACAGGACCGAATTCAAAGAATTACTAAAATGACTTGGATATCGTAGCTAAGGCCCAGGGGAACAAGTCCATCAGCTGTTACATTTTCCAATATCCACAGCCCATTATCGCATAACAAATGGACTTAAAGTCCATGAAGCCCAGGACCGTAAAGCCCGCCAAGCCAGCATCTCCCTTTCTCGCCCCCATCAGGCTTCTAGATATATACCGGAAAAGAACACAGAAGAGATCAAGAAAAGACAAAGTGTTACTATTATCTATACTAACTTAAATTCGAAAACTTATTTGTGGAATAAATTCAATGATCCATATGAACCAACCTACATTAATTTATGAAGTTCTTTACTTGCAGACAAAATTAGTCACATAAGTATAAAAAGAATGTAATTCGGAGGAAAATAAAAGCGTAGAAAAGTCCAGGTAATAAGAATCTAAGTGGGATTCATTTTATCTTAGTTTAAGGATGCCGACTCCAACCGAACTAATTAAGTCAAGTTTCAAAGATAATTAGTTAGTGGCATCGATACCCATGGCTTACCACAGCCCAACAAAAAAGGAAAGGAAGAGACCGACCCCCCACATGTAAAATTTGAAGTAATTCGAATCTCATCGATGATGTCAGAACTATTTCACTCGTCCTCTAGCTTGCTTGAACGCAGAAGCTGCATAGCTTGAATAGGAATTACCCATGACGTATTAGATTTGTAGATAACTGGGATGCATACAGAAACGACTTGCCTTTCCAGCACATTGATTAAAATTACTAAATTTCGTCTGTGCGTCAAGCAGCCCCATCTGAGAGTTAGTTGAATTGCCTTTCCAGAAAGGTTAGGTGAATATAGCTAGCATTGTTAAAACTCGATCATGGACCTGAACTCGGCAAGCGCATTCTACTCTTGCTGCTCCTCGAGATCACGCTGGCGTTCATTCGTTATTAATGTCATGTCCGTATAATGTCTGCTTCGACGTGAAAATGGTTGGTTTCATATGGCAGCTCATGTCGATCCTCCATTTTGATTAGATTAATCAGCTTATAAAACTTAAATTTTTGAAACATATGCTTAATACCATTAGCAGGTGGATGATTATTTGCATGATCTTCCTATAAAAGCACTTCCTGGGATAGGTTATGCTTTGGAAGATAAGTTGAAGCAACGTGATATTCGGACTCGTGGACAATTACGAATGATTTCGAAGGTCTCTATATGCATTTATGTGATGTATTATGTTCCAGTGCTGAGACATCATATTTCATGTTAAGGTCAAAGTAAAATTGATGGCAACTTGTGACTGACATGCTTTTTCTCTTTCAACTTTTAATGAAATACATTATTAATGTAGTACAAGAGTACAAAGTTAGGGGTGACGGACATGCTATTTAGTTTGAAGATCTCTTCCACCCTTCCAAGATGTATCGCTAGCTGCTCTGATTGTTTTGATGACTGTGTGTTTGTATTGACCCATACACGTGCTGCTTTTTCATGAATCTTGGTTAAAGGAACGAATCATCTAATCCTGCAAGTTTTTCACCTTCCTGTTGTCTGGTCTCCTTTTGTTTCTATTTCTAACTTGGTAATGGTGTAAAATTTTGCAATGGTAACTTTGGAGTCTTCCCTTAGAATCTGGTTTAGATATTAACTAAAAGAGTGTTGGGAAAAAAAAACTAATTGTTTAAATATTAATTAAAGGTCATGTTTATCTAAGATGATATTTGTTTTGTGAATTACCAAAAAAAGGAAAAATATATATTTATTATTTAGTTTGTGCTATTGTTTATTATGGCAATGAATTTTGTGTTATATGTTATTATATTTAACTGTGCAGTTTAGTGTAGCGTCTAATCCTAAGCTACCATCTCTGTAAGTAATTGATAAAATTTTATACAAAAAAAAATACATAGAATTTTAGGATCACAGATCAATTTTATGATAATTTGTAAAATAAACCTATATTTTAATATAATGATCTTATATATCAATTTATAATACATTAAAATTTTGCGCTACCAATAGTATTTCCGATAATTTCAACAATTTGTGTGCGTTGCTTAAACGGTGCGCGAGTCAACTCCCCCCCTCCCTTCTCCTCCTTTCACCCTCATCCAGACAAAGCGTAACCCTGCTCATCACTGTTCCGATGGCTTCTGATGATCTCGTTGGGCTTGCTTTGCCCATCATCTTGACGGCAGCCTCCATTCTTCTCTCTGCTCTTCTTGTTTTCTGGGCCTTCTTCCGGAATCCCAGGCCAGAATCGGATCTTGCCGCTATCGCCGGATCAGAACCTGTCCCGGAGAACCTGCCTACTTCCAGCGCCGCTGAACCGTCATCCTTGTCGGGTTGCGAGTATGAAGTCTTCCTGAGCTTCAGGGGGAAAGACACTCGCGAGGGATTTACCGACTGCCTCTACCACCGCCTGAAGGACGCTGGGGTCTCTGTCTTCAGGGATGATGAAGAGCTTCGCATCGGAGAAGAGATTGCTCCCGAGCTCAGACGGGGGATCGAGCATTCCAAGATCTCAATACCCATCTTCTCGGAAGACTATGCTTCGAGCAAATGGTGCCTCAGGGAGCTGGCTTTTATACTTGAATGCAGGAAAAGGAGAAACCAACTGATACTTCCCATCTTCTACGACGTCACTCCAAATGAAGTTCGGCATCAGACAGGTGGTTATGCCAAAGCCTTTTCACGGCATGCGAAGACGTATGGCCCTGAGCAAGTTCAGCAGTGGAGGGACGCCCTTGCGGAAATTGGAGCTTTGAAGGGCTGGGAATTGAAGAACATCGCTAATGGGTAATAACTGCCTTTCCCTTTTCTTTTCTATGTTCTGATTAAATCAGAGCTTTTACAGATTAGTCCGAGCTTCGTTTGCCTTTCACATGTTCTGCTGTCGAATTGATCCCATGTTACAGGCATCAAGGACAGTTGATAACCATAGTGATGCAAAAGGTACTGCGAGAGTTGAAGAAAACCCATCTTTCTGTGACTGACAAATTGGTTGGAATGGCTGATCGCGTGGAAAAAGTCATGGGACTGTTAGAGGTCGGGACAATGGATGTCAGGATAATTGGGCTCTGGGGTATGGGTGGAATCGGTAAGACAACTCTGTCCAAGGTCATCTACAATCAACTTGCCGATGACTTTGAGCATTGTAGCTTCCTCCAAAATATCCGCCAGGCATCACAGAGCCACAGCGGTCTCCAACAGTTGCAAAGTCAGCTTGTCGCAGATCTCTTGAGGGGTGAGCGCCCGAACTTTGTCAGCATTGATGAAGGACTCAATGAGATCAGACACAGGTTTCGCAAGATCAGAGTTCTCATCGTTCTTGATGACATCGATCAGAAGGATCAGCTTGAGGCACTGGCAGCACATGTTGATTGGTTTGGTCTGGGAAGCAGGATAATTGTCACTACAAGGAACGTAGACGCTTTAAGAGCACCTCAGGTGAGTGGGAATTATGAAGTAAGCGAAATGAATGAAGAGCAAGCTCTCCAACTCTTCTGCAGGCATGCGTTTCAGAAAGACTCTCCTGCAGTTGCACTAGATGCAGTGTCGAGGGATATCGTGGATACGACTGGAGGTCTCCCTTTAGCTGTTGAAGTTATAGGCTCTTTTCTGTCAGGGAAGAGCGAGTCAATATGGCAAGCTACACTGGAGAAATTGAAAAGGATACCAGACAAGAAAGTCCAGGACAAGCTGAGGATCAGTTATGATGCACTTGATTATGAGCACCAACAAGTGTTTCTAGATATTGCATGCTTTCTCATCGGAGAACATAAAAGAAATGCCAGTTACATGTGGGAAGATTGTGAATTTTTCCCGGATGTTGCAATTGAAGCCCTCCTGATGATGTCTCTTATTAAGATTGGACAAGATGATACGTTCTGGATGCATGACCAACTCAGAGACCTTGGCAGGGAAATTGTTCGACAAGAGAACTACGAAGTACCAGGAAAACGAAGCAGGTTGTGGCGCAAGGATGAAGTAATTGATGTACTGAATGAATGCAAGGTACATGGGATTTGAGGGATCCAGTTTCAAAGTACTGTGATTTATTTTCCTTTTTTCTTTCTCTTAAAGTTCAATCAGCCGGTGTTTGATGGTATTTAATTTCTTCATGGAACAGGGAACAGCGTGTGTTGTAGCAATCTCAGTAGAGCGTAGTGACATTGAATATGTTTTTAAAGGCCAAAACGTCATGAATTTGTCAAATCTGAGGCTCCTTTGGTTGGAGGATATAAATCTTGTTGGAAACTTTCAGCATGCTCTGTCAAGATTGAGATGGGTGAGATGGAGGAACTCTTCGTTTGCTTGCAGCAAAACTGACTTGCAGTTACCGAACCTGGTCATTCTTGATCTATCAGGCAGCAAAGTTACAGAGGAATGGAACTTTTGGTGCTCAACCCAGGTCATTGATCGTTGCATTTATTTTCTTGATTATGTCATTCAAATTAAAGTTGGATGTGTTCCTTATAGAGGGGTTTGTGTGTGTTTCTTCTGCAGATCTGTAGAAAACTGAAAGTTCTCAACCTCAGTTGCTGTGATAAACTAACTACGACTCCTGACTTTAAATGTTTCCCAACTTGGAGAGGCTGATCCTTGATGGCTGTAAAAAGTTGGTTGTGATCCATGCATCAATTGTGCATCTCAAGGCTCTGAGTTTCCTAAGTCTGAGGGGCTGTTCAAGCATTACCGAGTTGCCTCATCAGTTGGGCTCTTTGAAAGCATTAACCGAACTCATACTCGATGGAACTCGCATAGAAGAAATGCCCATGTTAGATAGCATGAAGGAGCTCAAGATTCTAAGAATCGGCGGCTGCAAGTTGCTTAGCGGTATGCCTGTTTCTCTCGGCCACCTGACTTCTCTCACGGACCTCATACTTGACTCTTCTCGGATCTCTGAACTTCCTGACTCGATCGGTTCTCTGTTAAAACTGCAATGCCTCTCAGCAGATGCTTGTGAATTCCTGACAAAGCTTCCAGACTCTATAGGTGAGTTGAAATCCTTAATTCAGTTGAACTTGCACGCCACCAAAATTGCAACTTTGCCTGATTCCATTGGAAATATGAGCAATCTGGAGGTGCTCCAGATTGATTGCAGCAGCATGAGTTGTCTGCCAAGTGCACTTGGAAAGTTAAACAAGCTTAAAGTGATTGAAGCTACATGGTGTAGACACTTGACGGGAGAAATTCCTATCGAGCAAGGGGAGCTATCTGCTCTGGAGGAGTTGAAATTGGGCAGCACGATGATCAACAGCATTCCTGAAACTATCGGCAGGGTTTCTCATCTTCAAACTCTTAATCTGAAGGGTTGTGAAATGCTCGAGACTCTCCCCGAGCTTCCTATTAGCTTGGTCAGCCTGTCAGTTACTTGTAAGTCAGAGGTGCCAATCCCGAACCTCTGTGACCTGATTAACCTGAAGGAGCTGCAGTTCAAGGAATGTGAGGAGTTCGTGGAGGTTCCTCGAGATATTGCAAAGCTCTCCAAATTGGAGACCTTGAAATTTTCTAGAGCAAAGATTAGGTCCCTACCTGATGAATTTGGCGACCTTCCTCAGCTCAAGATGGTTCGTTTTAAATATTGTGAAGATCTTGAATGCCTCCCTACCCTCCCTTCAAGTCTTTATAAGCTAGATGTTGAAGGATGCGTTGCTCTCTGGAGGCTGCCCAATCTCTCCAACCTAATGAACTTGTCAGAATTGCATCTGCATTACTGTGGTGAGCTTCTTGAAATTCAAGGGCTTGGAGATTTAGTATGCTTGACAAGCTTGAGAGTGACTTCCTGCTCAAAGATAGTTGGACTTAGTGGTCTTGAAAGGCTACAATCTCTAAGGTCGCTTGATATTTCTTCCTGTGAAAATCTCAAAGCACTGCCTGATTTATCAAACTTGAAGAAATTATCTACCATAAAAGCTGAAGACTGCGAAAAGCTGGTCGAAGTTCAAGGTCTTGACAGTTTACATGCCTTAGAAGAGCTGGATATTCAAAATTGCAAGTCCCTGGAAGCTTTACCTGAGCTTTCGAGCTTAATGTTGTTGCAGGTCCTGGATGTTCATGGATGTGATAAGCTACAAGAGCTTGAAGGCCTCGATCGACTGGAAGGACTACATCAACTTAGAATTTCAAGGTGTAAAACATACGAGAAGGTGCTGAATCTATCAAAATTGACTTCATTGGGATCTTTGCACCTGAGTGGATTTGAAGGGCTAGAGGAACTCAGCATTGGTGGATTGGAAAAGTTGCGGTCATTAGGCATTTCTCAATTTAAATTGCTGAAAAAGCTACCGGACCTGTCAAAGTTAAAACAGTTGAATTGGCTGTCCATCGTGGATTGTGGGGATCTACAAGAGCTTGAAGGGCTTGATAAACTAGACGCCCTCAAGGACCTACGTATTTTAGGATGTGGTTCAATCGAGAAGTTGCCGAACATGTCAAACTTGAAATTGCTGCATGAATTGAAGATCAGTGGATGCGAGAAGCTGCAAGAACTTGAAGGGCTCGAGGGGATGGAAGAACTGGGGAGTTTAGATATTTTGGAATGTAAATCGATCGAGAAGTTGCAGAATCTTGGCAAACTGAAAGGGCTTGACCGCTTGACCGTGGTGGATTGTGAAAAGCTGCAGGAGCTTGGGGGGCTTGACGAATTGGAAGAATTAAGGAGCCTGTGCATTTCAGGATGCCAATCCATCAAGACGTTGCCGGATCTGTCGAAGCTGAAGAGGTTAACAAGGCTACATCTCTCGGGTTGCGATGAACTTATGATGATGCGGGTGCCTGAGAATCTGGAATCAATAAGATATTGATATCTCGAGGTATACTTTGCTCCAGAATTTGGTATTTCATTGAGCACTCTCGTCATGATATGAAAATTTGGCGGAATTTTCTCTCTTTATTTTGATATTCCTTATCAAATATAAATCTACTATAATATTCATCAAGATAATATATACTCTAATATCACATTTACAACCATAACTATCCCTCCACCGTTTAAAAACAATCTCAATTAAAAGTTTATGTTGTCAAATTATATATAAAATTATTATACATCTAACTTATGTACCCTTAAGATTATTTATCTACAAGAGGTCTCACGCATCAAAATGAAATTTCGAGTTCGTCATTGTTCTACTTAATTGAAAAGAAAAATTTTGCATGGATAAGCTGCGAACTCAACGAATATAAGTTTTTAAAGTATAATAATATTATAAACATAATTTCTTAAAGAATCACTTGTATTATAAAATTACAAGAAGAATAGAAATAAAAATGCGCAACCGTGTGACTTATGGAATGTATAAAATCAATCAATACAAACAATAATCATGGATGAGATCACACTACCTCTGCGATAAAGTTGTAACAGTATCGATACCCCGCTCTCTGACAATACCGTGATCTCGTGAAATAATCAATATCAATCTCTCGATGCCATTCATCTACAAATCATACACCCACGAGTGGGTCGCCCATTATTCTCCGGTGATAAGAGTAATTTTAAACTATTTTTCTTTATATTTCATTAGATGTCAGTAGTAAATTAAATCTTTCCTTTTTCCGCTTTAATTTATATTTTCATTTTCTTTTTTGACCTATTTTTAGTCCTTCGCTTAACGGTTACCATAATTATTCACAAATACAATCAATAATACATAATGTAAAATCACACATAATAGTACACACTCTTATATATAAATTACATATCAATATTATAAATATATTCATTCACATATATTTAGTTATGTATAATAATGAAATAAAAATATTACTTTATAACATTTTTTACTGTAAGATTACTAAATAAGTGTGTATATATATTGCCAGGTTAGTAAATAAGTATATATATAAATCGGGAATAATATAATCATATATAATATATTATTCTACAGCAGAAAAGAGCACTCATAACCTCTTTAATGGATTTGTCACCGATATCGGTATCCAAAATATCTATTTTATATCTCTTCAATCCCTATCATATTCGGCAAAAAAAATCAATATTATATTAATTATGGTAAAAATTCATAGCATGTTTTAGTAGATATAACTATATGGTAATCAAAGGACAATGCATCCCTTAAACAAAATCTCGAATTCAAATCTGACCAACCCATCTTGAACTAAATTAGTTAGAGTCTATTAGATATTCTGGATACTAATTGTACGGACAAAAAAAAAAGAAGATGATAATGCACCATCACTGTAAGAATTGCTAGGCACATGACCTGCTCAGGGGTCGGAGCACCGGCACTAGATCGATAGTCACCGGTTTAATGGCGGATCTGTTGCTCTTTCTTTTAATATATCGGCTTTTTTAAAAAAAAATTGGGTGAAAAGGATTGTTTTTATTAGCCATATTGAATGGCACACATTTTCAACTCACGGAAGTAAGGGTTGGGGGATGAAAGGTTTGACCCAGAGAGTCAACGTTCTTTCTTATCTTTTAGTGCTGTTTATTAGGTTTCTATAAGGTAGAGCTGGTCCTGCCCAGAGATTATAATATCAAAACAGTATACCTTTTGTGGGCAGTGTACCAAATTCAAAGATATGATCTTACTTGCCGGGATGGATGTTCATTGTAATGACTAGACACCTGCCCACCAAAAGCCAAAAGGTATGTTTGACAATCCAATATCCTCCCTCTATGGTTCACTTAGTCAACTAGTAGGTCAATCATTTGAAGCTTCAAGGAGCAAAACACTGAAAAGATTCGAACCATAAAATGGAATCCGATACAGAGGCCTCACTTCGACTCGAAATCAAGAGATTTGTATTTGATTCTTATCTGTATAATCCATTGTATCCTTTTATTTATTTGTTACTTACAATTCCTTCTTACCTTATGGGTCACCTTTTCAACCAAAAATAAGGAGAGTAAAACTCCATGCCTGAGCACTAAATAGTTCAAAATCAAGCCCTTGAAAAAGTGAGAACGCAGAGATTTCCTTCTCGCAAACTCAGCCCACAATGGCAAACCCGAGTCAAAGGTACATTCGACAAGTCCATGTCATGCGTAATATGCCACTACATATATATATGTATGTAGAGGCTCCCATCCGACCATCATCATATGTTCATTCTGTCCCAGAGCAAAGCACCAAGACAGCAAAATGAAGTCTCAACATCCTCTTCTTGTTGCTCTCAACACCATTTGTCTCATCATTTTCCTCCTCTCGACCTCATACCCTTATTATGCAGAGAGCACCAGGCCTCTAAGGGACCAACACTACTCTTTGCCTTCTTCATCTTCAATCTTCCAAGGGTTCCTCAGAAGCCGAGCATACTCGGGTCCAAGCCGCCGTGGACGCGGTCATTGAGTAGAGTCGACACCCTCCCTGCCTCCAATTCATCACCTACTCCTATAGCCGATGATCTTTTGCCCTTCTCAGAATTTTCTTTCCTATTCCTTTCGAATCTACTGTTCTGTCTCCGATCTCACCAAGAAAATCTTAATCGTCAAAACTTATGCCTCTGATGCGTCTCCTTACATCTTGTCAAATCCATAAAAACTCACTTACCTCGTTACACTGGGCAAAGAACTTGCCCTTTTCTTTTCTCTACCTTTGCCCTGCCCCAGTACGTTGCCGTGATTGCATTTTTTCTGGTCCCCTGATCTATACTTCCTTCGCCTTGCTCCTCTCATTTCGACCTGAACATAGAGCCTCCTTTGTCTTTAATTACAGCATTTAATTGTTGATGTATTCATTTCATACAAGTTCGGTCCAGTCTCAGAACGATACCCAACAATGGCTAGTTAGTGCCTGGGCAATTTTTATGTACTTTGAGAGATTCTGTTTCCCTTTGACACATAATGAGGATCCGCAAGAGCATCTGAGAGAGGCATGTTAGGAAAAGTGCCCTAAATCCAATCACATGTGATGTAATTGGAGTAATCTTTATTCGTGAAATATAAATGAGGCATTAATTATTCATCATGTGCTGCTTATTTTATATTGATTATGATGAAACCCATAAATTGAGGTTAATTTTAGGATTATGATGAGATCATACTAGTGAGACCTAAAATCTTAGAAACCTTAATTTAAAAACGTTCCTAATCATAGGATCACTGAATAGGGGATTAGTGATTCGGTAAGACTAGTATACTCGTTACATACTCTAAAGTAGAGGGTAACTGATCTCACAGTTAATTGTGAGGAGTCACTAATGTAAGAGTATAGGTGCTCATTATGGAATGAGTTCACTGAACTGACTCGCTAGAAGAAAGCCTAATAGATTCTAAAATAAATGTCAATAGGCTAATCCTCAGGTGATAGTAAGTATAAATAATCCTTAGACCTGAGATTACCATAGCACCTTATAATTGTTAAATTGAGGTTTTGGTCTATTCCTTAGCATGACTCTCTGAGACATGTGTAGGGTATTCTGAACGCAATGAGACTTTTATGGAGGTGGTGAGTAATCAATAATGAATCAGTTACTCATAATAGGAGAGAATGTCCTATGTATTCTGCTTAGTATTGACTTGAGAAATCTCTGGCCAGAGTAGAATGAAAATTGGAAAGGAGTTTCCAATATTTCATAATTGAGTCAAATACTTGAGAATTGGAAACATATGAATAAGTATTGGGGTTTGACATTTTATCTATACCCTATCTTATTCGGGATATTGTATAACTGAAGGATTTAATTATACGGTGACTAATCACCAAAGGGTGTTCGATCCTTCGATTGAAATCCTCACTATCCGGGTAGTCATGACACGTTGCTAGACGTCAATCTTGACTTGTGGGTCTATACGATTAAGAGTTAATCGAATAATCTTGTTAAAGAGTTTAATGAGATTATTTAGAATATAATTATTGGACCTACTGCTGGCTTAGTGTGGAACCCAATGGGTCACACACAATACAAGTTTTTTTCTCGTAACCAAAATTTTAATGGTTTAAATTTTGGATCGGGCTATTGAATTTTGCTAGCACGGAATAAGCTCATAACGGTCACACACCTTATCGGATAAGGTTATCACGGAACTAAATGTGTTATTGGATTTACAGAAATTCGATAAGTATATATTCTCGATTATATGTGTGATACCGAATTGGATTCGGTTAAATGTTAATATAATAACTAATATAATCTCCATCATGTTTACTAGGATAAGTGTAAACATAAAAAGAAGAATTCATTCTCCGAATTGAATGACATTTACGTTTTTGGAAAACGTCAAGATATATTCTACCCTTAGAATTGTTTTTCCGTTTCATCCCTTGAATTAATACTAATAATTAGGGGGCATGTAAATGTGTCTGCATGGGTGAGAAAAGCGGAAGAGCTCCGGCCAATTTAATACACGTAGAGAAGGGTTAAAAAGTTGGTTTTTTTCTTGGTTCTTTTTTTTTTTGAGAAAACAAAAGAAAGTCACTCATCTTCACCGAGAGCCCAGAAAATGATAATCTGAGAATTGAGTTCCGTTGGTGACCAATTGGGAAAAAGGTTTTCTCAAAATCTGCGAGAAAGCTTGGTGTGGATACCGTGGAGGGCGTGCACTTGTACGTCTAGTCGAAGGATTGACCCCGAAAAGTTCGTGATTGGAGATATCGGTTCGAGGAGGCGGCGTCAAATAGCGTCAACTGGAGGAATACAACACAAGGACCAAGTCAGTGTCCTTGTAGGTATAATTCTAAACACCCTCATTAATTATAATTCCGAATTACCTCAAAGTGATCGCCGGGACTGGGAATAAAATTTTTCGAAAATCTAGCTTCCGCTGCGCCACGATTCCCAACAAGGCATTCAATTGGAATCTCATACCAGCTCATGGTACTGTCTTCCCTTATAAATAATAAGTTATCAAGTTAAGTAGAACTGAACAAGTTTGTTTTTTTTTTTTTCCAGTGGAAAAAAAGTTCGTTTTTGTCTGCGATGATTTTGAGTTGCTGAATGCGGCAGTCAAAGAGCAACATTAGAACCCATGCATCGGCATGCTGTTCGGTCTGAGTGTTTCGAGAGAGTCGTGACAAATCCTAGTAATGGAATCGGACTTACAACATTAATCTCTCCCGCTCACAGATCTAAATCCAGCAAGTTCTTTTTTGGATGCTCAGACAGGGAACCGTAGCTGATCATTTAGAGCTCTTCCTGTTCACCATAATGACCTTAGCTGCCTTAAGACAATCCTGACCGGTCGAGCTTCAGAGGGCTGATCGACAGGGGAACAACAGATCTGTGAAGGCCGAAGGGCAGCCTAAAACTGAGCCCATGGGCCGCTGGGATCACGGGTACGATGCAACATCGCAGCCCTATTCTTAGACTACTGTGATGGGCACCAAAACGAGTTCATTCGGAACCTAACTGGAAGACGAGGTTAGGTTGTAGCAATGACTATTTCTGCGGAGCTGCTAGGTTAGAAAGTGTGGCTACTGAGGACTCCAGAAAATAAAGATATACTGCACCGTGCCAGAAAGAAATTTGACTATGAAAAGATACGTTGAGAACAAGTTTTTTAACCCGAGAACCAATTAGTCAATCCATCTTTACACAGAGTAACTAGCTGGACCCATGCCCACTGAATGCAAGCTCAAAAATGCAACTCCCTGCCCTGTAAAGCTTGAATTTTTCTACGATCCAGCTGCATCTAAACTATATGGGGGCTAGGGAAATGGCAATTTGCTCGAAAAAACATACTTCTCCCAGAAAGGCCAACAGCATTCCAACTGCAGAAAAGCTTCCAGAATCTCTGCTTGCGAACTTACTACGTGCTTGCCCAACTACCAGCACAACATCCTCGTCATCTGTCATCTGTGCGTTTGGTTGCATCTTTCTCGATTCAAAATCCTCAAAATGAGCCACCCCTGCGACCATCCTGGAAATTGAATACTATGAATTGTCACTTAGTGCTCTTGTACAGCCGCATTTCGAGGAAAGTTGTCGGTCGTGACCACTTTTAAAGCTCACCAGTTGGGAACAAATGGGGGAGCGTCAGGAAGGGTGAACTGAAGGACTCGTGAAATTTTCTGGGGTCAAAGGGGATGTCGGGAAACTTGGCAAATCAACTTCAAGCTCGAGGTGAAAAGATTGATTCTCACGCACCTGATTAATTTGGCAGAATCCAATTCCGGAGGAAATAAAGAGCTGAGGAGAAGGCACGAATGGAAAAATAATTACGTTAGTGTTGCTCGGAAGCTGTTATGACTTTTCAACCATGGTGTCTGAACTCTGACAGCTAGTTTGTCTGCCTGGAATAATGCGTTTTGCCGGCTGCTTGTCCGATCATTTGGAACAAGCCCTTCCATAAATTTCTTCTCCTGCACAAGCTCATTGCTATAAATTGCTGGAAGATGTGCCTCCCCAGTGCCTCTCCTTGTGTTTGTTCCAGCGCATAACATTACGGCAAAACTGAATCGACTTGAGCCAATATCCACCAGATCATTATCGCATAACAAATGGACTTAAAGTCCGTGAAGCCCTGGCCCATAAAGCCCGCCAGCCCATCATCTCCCTCGGCCCATTAGGCTTCTCTACAAGAGATGGTATATACCGGAAAAAACAGAGAAGAGATCGACAAAAGACAAGATGTCATTATTCTTCACACGGACTCAAATTTGAAATCTTATTTATGTGATAAATTCATCCATCCATGTCAATCAAACTACATTAATTTATGAAATTCTTTACTTATAAAAAAATTAGTCACATAAGTTTTTTTTAAAAAAAAAACATGTGGGGGAGGCAAATAAATACATAGAAAAATTCAAAGTAATAAGAATCCAAGTGGGATCCTTTTTATCTTTGTTTAAGGATCTCGACTCCGACCAAACTAATTAAGTAAAGTTTCGAAGATAATTAGTTAGTGACATTGGTCCCCGTGGCTTTTCACAACCAGACAAGAAGGACAGGAAGAGACCGATCCCCCATATGTAAAGTTTGAAGTAATTCGAATCTCATCGATGTCAGAGCTATTTCACCAATCTTCCGGCCTGCTCAAACTCTGGAATAGCATAACTTGAATAGAAATTCCCCGGGATGTGTTAGGTTTCTAGATAACCGGGATGCATACCGGAAACACCTTGCCTTTCCTTTCCATCATAATGGTTAAACTTACTAAATTTCGTCTGTGTGCCAAATAGCCCCATCTGAGAGTTAGCTGAATTGCCTTTCCAGAAAGGTTAGGTGAGTGTGGCTAGCATTTCCTATTATCTACCTAACTAAATTAAACGGAAGCCTCGAGCAAATGAGACTGAGGTGCTTGCATTGTTAGAACTCGATCGTAGACCCGAGCTCGGCAAGCGCATCCCACTCTCTATGTACCGGATTGCTGCTAATCGGGATCGTGCTGGCATTCGTTCATTATCAGCATCATGTTTGCTTTGATGTGAAATGCCCAGTTTGATGTGGCAGCTCATGTCGATCGACCATTTTGACTGATTAATTACAAGCTTATAAAACTTAAAATTTTGAAAAATATGATTAACGTTATCAGTATTGCCCTTGTGGAATTAGAATATCTTAAATTTGATTTATATAAGTGAGGGTGCTACTGTCACATGTGTCAGATATCTACAGTTTCTCTAATTTCAAGTAATTGATTTTCTTTTTATTTTTTTGGTTTTATGTATTGCGCCGAAAGGAAAACATTTTCCATGTAATACATGTGCTATTTTTCCGAGAAATGGCCTTTTATGAGATGTGTTCAAATGCCTCGGACCAGAAGACTGTACCCGCCATTCTGTAGTACGAGGAAACCTGAGTCTATTGGCTGGGAGTGGGCGTTCCAACTCGTGGAAAACTAGTCCAGATTCTCGTATGTGAAGCATAATTTACCAACTGTGTTGGGAAAAAAAAATTCTTCATATTCCACCTATTTTCCTCATTAAAAGTCAAATATCCGATTCTCAAAGTCAAGATTTTGGAATTTTCTTGATAAATGTATTCTGTACTTGATTACTTGTCCCAATTTTTTTCCTCTTTGCTTCTGCCGATAACACATTCAACTGTGATTTGTTCGGAGCAATTTTCTTACAACCAATTAACCCAACTAGGATTAAAAGGCTAGTCATTAGAATATTTTTTAACTTATAAAGAAGATGCGTAAATTCAAAAAAAAAGGACAAAATAAAGGTAAAAATGATCTAATCGAATCATTATTGAAATGACCTTGACTTACAAATGTCGGTCTGGTGGAATTTCAGATGAGCTAGCCTTATATGGGTAGCTTCTACATACTTGTCTTTCCTTTCCATCTTTTTTTTCTTTTGAAAAATTAAAATTTTAATGACATATCGAACTTCAGCCCATATTCACTTGAAAATGTACGAATACATTCCAAAAGGAAAATACGGAAAATAAACTTAATGAGGAGAACCGTGGGAGGATTATCAATAAGAAGCATTAGATTATTACAGGACATTGAGGAAATTTATAGGACATCCGACCCACTCAATAGACACACACAGATTAGAAATTAATTATTAAAAAAAGGCAAAAGAAGAAAAAGAAACGCAGATCGATCCATTAGCTATACCCTTACCGTCTGTGGTCGACTTTCCATAGTGACTAATTCCACGGATTATTCATTACCTTCCCATCAAAACTTGCCACGTGTGTACAAAACCTGTGACTTCGGATCTGGTTCACGCGACCAACTCTACCTTCCCATTGGCCTCGGTCTCCACCAATTCTGCTGCCACGTCACCGTTAGGAGCAGCTGCCTTGACCGGTTTCTTGCTCGCCGTGATCTCAACACTCCTCCTTTTGACCTCATCCACGAAGGCCTGCATGTTCCGGTCGGAGGAGCCGCCCTCGGCGATGGCCGCCTCAGCTGTCGCCTTCCACCTCAGTGCATTCTCCTTCATCTCGGCCGCCTTGGGCCCCTGGGTGGCCTCTCGGAGGCACTGCTCCACCACGTCCCGGGTGATGAGCTTGTCCTCGGCCTCTCCCCGGCACATTCTGACTCCGACCTTGAATACGTCTACGAGGTACTTGGCGTCAGTGACCTGGTCGCCCCACTGAGGGAACGCCACGACCGGCATCCCCGACGTCAGAGCCTCCATGGACGAGTTCCAGCCGCAGTGAGTCACGAAGCAGGCAGTGGCGGGGTGGGCCAGGACCTGCTCCTGCGGGCTCCACTGCACCACCTTTCCCCGGTCCCCGGCCTTCTCCAGGAACCCTTCCGGCAGGGTGAGCAGCGTGTAACCTGAGTCCTTGTGCGGTGGCTTCATCACCCACAGGAAGTTCACGCCGGAGTTGAGAAGCCCGTAGGCGATCTCGTCCCACTGGTCCTGCTTCAGGTACACCACGCTCCCGAACGACACATACACGACCGAGGCAGCCGGTTTCGAGTCCAGCCACCCGATGCAGTCGTCAGCCTTCATGAAGTCTCCCTTGACGGTCGTGTTCGGGGCCTTAGGGTTCTTGAACAGCGGACCAACGGTCTTGATGGGGCAGATCTTGGACATGTACTCAATGATCTCGTGCTCCAACTCCTGGAACGTGTCCATCAATATGCAGAAGGGCTTGTCCAGGTTCTTGTACTGTCCCAGGATGGCCCTCCTGAGGAAAGGGTAAGGCGTGGTCGGGTATAGGAAGCTGGCGACCTCGTCGTGCTTGAGCAACGGCATGCACGGCAGTTGAACGTCGATCTCCATGGCATCCTCAGAGGGGAAGGGGACCAGGCCGTGGTAGTAGTGATAGTACGTGGCAAAGCAAGCACATGACTGGACCCAGAGCATGGCCGAGGGGAGGCCCAGGGTCTTGGCAACATCGGAGACCCAGGGAATAAAAGGGTTGTTGATGAGG
This sequence comes from Lagerstroemia speciosa, assembly GCA_037672795.1. Taxonomy (NCBI): domain Eukaryota; kingdom Viridiplantae; phylum Streptophyta; class Magnoliopsida; order Myrtales; family Lythraceae; genus Lagerstroemia; species Lagerstroemia speciosa. The sequence goes on from CM075291.1 coordinate 1,543,550, forward strand.
CACGACACGGGGCGGCCTTGCTCGGCGTTCTTCTGGATCATCTGGGGGATCAAGATTTTCCCGACCTTCTCAAGCTGGGGCAGGTACTGGTCCAGGTCCTGCCTCCTCGGCTCATCGTCGTCCCACCCATCCTCAAAGAACTCGAACCTGAGAAATCAAATTACGTACACACAGACAAGCAGTGAGGTCAGAGTGTGAGAATATGCGTTTTCTTGGTTTCGGACAGATGGAAATGATATGGAAGGCTATACTACGAGCAAAAAGAGTTTTCCAAACAAGCCTTCACAAATAATGAATACATCCATATGAGTGGTAACTGGTAAGTAGAACCGTAGAAGTTCGACAAGTACATATATATATATATATATATATATTTTTTTTTTTATCTCGGAATTTCATCGACCAAATGAGATAGAAACGGAATCTAAGGCAATATAGTATCAGCGGACTAGATCACTACTAAACTGAAACCTAAAAAGATGTAAATAAAAACATTTATTCATGGTGAGTTATATATATACAATTGAATTAGCTGACCTGATGAAACCATCACCGACCGGGGCGGGCTCATCGCTGATGTTGCTGGCCTTCCTCATCTGCTTCCCGATGCTCTCCGGGGTGGTGAAGGTCACGAGCAAGCCCTTGGAGGCGAGCCTCTTCCCGAGCCTAAGGAGTGGGTTCACGTGCCCTTGCCCCGGGAAGGAGACCAAGAAAACATGAACCAGCGACGATTCCGAACCCATGACTCTCACCCACTTCCTTCCTTCTCTCCTCCTCCTGATTCGATCGAGAGAGGTCGAAAATTGCGTGTGTTGTTCTAGTGTGTTGTGGTGTTGATGAGAGGGATGAGGAGAGGAGAGAGGACTTGCAATATATATCCACGAGGGAGTTGCTCACTTTCAAACGGACCTGAGAAGCCATCCTCGTGGACAGGTGACCGTTAGGTGCGTTGGCGGGTACAAGGGGGATAAGGAAGAGAAGAAGAAATTGTTCTCTTTATCGATCAAGAGAGAGCGACATTTGAAGGTTGGGTTGAGGCAAAGTCGACTTACAAATAGAGGATGACGTTCGAAGAGAACTAGGAGTTCTGGACTTTCAGTTGCTTGCGTCTTTCGTTTTTCTATTTGGAGTTATTGAAATTTTTGTATTTGTTTTTCTCTTCCAATCCATGCTTTATGTGATAAGGATACAAAATTAGATCCAATATCAATTGGGATAAAATTTTTCTATTCGGTATGAGTTAATTGAGATAATTGAATATCTCTTATTCTTAAGTAAACTTTTAGCTTGAACATTGTAAATTAAAAAAAATATATATTATTAATAGAGTTTCATTATTTAATAAAGTAATTAAATATGAATTTGAATTAGTCTGATACTGTAATGTCCGAAAAAACATAGATTAACTGGTAAATGTTACGTTTTATCCTACGCCCCTGTCATTTTTCACTTTACCTTTTTTGTTTTTACGTGGGTGTTATTGTATGTATTGGAATGAAGCGAAAGGGCATCCATGGAGCATGACACGGAATCGATCATGAACTCATTTTTAAGATAGAAATCGTCGAGGTAAAATTATTTTCTTAATTATCAATTTATTATTTTATAAATATACAAACAAGGAAAAAATCTTTCCATTCTTGTACTAGACAAAAGAGTAGTATAATATTATATATTGTTATCCAGTTAAAACTAATAAATTTCCAATTCAATTTTTATCGGTAAGATTTTTTATGTCTCATTCCAATCTGATTCTCATCTCATCAACTTCTTAAATCGACTTATTTTTGTTCTCTTTTAGTTTCGTGATATTCTCTATAACCTAAAAATATACAGCATTTTCTTACGCAGAGGTCACTATTACCACATGTCCGTTTCTGCAGATCAATACTGCAATTATCACGAAAAAGAACGGCTGAAATTGCACGGGGGTTGATATTTTTTCACGGGGGGAAGGGCATGACTAACACCGATCAAGTGAGGATCTGTTCCATTCCAACATGGCCCGATCATGATCCATCTCGGTCGGATCGAGTCAGATCGGATGAAAATTGACATCCCGGATAACCATAACTCGAAATTGCATGTCGTTTTCATACTGCAGTGTCCGTTTTGCTGTCTAAAGGGTTTTAATTTCAATTATTGATTTGTAACATTTGTTCTTGTAGGCGACCTGTTTGTGGAGTTGGTGAAATCAAAATACACGACATATGGAAAAATGTCCACCATACGTGCATAGATCATGCTGCCCGTGGAAAATATTTAAAAAGAAAATTGAAAGACTTGCACTGAATAGTCTCCTTGCAAAGCTTCTAGAGCACTGAAATTATTCGGCGATCCTGCTTTAATACATTGAACATGAAAGTATTAGAAGTGTGTGTCGAGAATTAGACAATAACCGATTTACTGAAAGGTAAAAACTCTTTCAATGAAAGGTCCTTTTTGGTTCACCTTGTGTTCTTTCTTAAGATAGATACATATCCCACCATATAGGGATTCTTATATGAATCGATATTATTATATTATCTGTAAATTCGTTTAATAATTACTTCACTTTTTTTAAAAAAATGATATGACACTTTTTCTAATATATCAAATATCTATTAATCGAAATCGTCACATTATTCATAAACTCTAGTAGCAACTATTTCTCCTCTCGAGAGTCCAGCTGGGGCCAGCTTTCCAGTTGGTGTACGAATTAATGTGTCGTTCTTGGGGTAAAATGATCAGCCGCTTCCGAGGATGGCGGCAGTACAATTTTTAACGCAAATGACTACAAGACAAGAAATTACAAGTGCAACGACCGGTCCATCCACGTTCACCGTCTTTCTTGGTGGAACGACAGGTCGTTTCTTTATTAAGTTTAGATGGATGATCGAGAGTTGCAACTTATAATTGAGGAGGGGTCAGCCTCGCTACTTATGTCATGCACCCAACTTTCACGCATACGCCTTATCTAAATAGAAACTTAAGTTTGATTGCGGCCACTTCGTCCCGACCATGTGGCAAAAAGCTCAGTTTATCTTTAAATCAAATAAAATCAAGAACAAAAAAAAAAAAAGATGGATCTGCCGGTCTCGTTGACCGCTGCCACCCCTGAAAAACGATCACAGAGTGTCCGTGAGTTTTCTTAATTAGGCCATTTCTGAGGTTATTGGTACCCCGTGATATCTCCGGCGAGTTCAACAAATGTAACCTGCACTCACAACATATTTTTAAATATCCGCTCTCAACATGAAACTGATTCAGAGTAGAGTGTTTCTCTTCCGTACTTGCTCGAGTCGGTCATTTTTCAACTATATTTGAAAGTTGGTGATGATTGGTTTCTTTTGATTATCATTTCCCAGGTCGTCTGGTGTTCGAAGTGGAAGAGGATGAATGAGTTTTGTTTCCTGCCACGGCCTCATGCACCCTTCTGCTTATTTCTCCCCCTTGCCTATGACACTCCTTCCTTTCATGTACTTTTCCATTTATTTTTTATATATAACAAGAGAACGTTGTTAGACATCATTGCATTTGTTGTCTTAAAAGAACCAGAGAGTTTTTTTTTTAGTTAATTAATCACTTCGGTTTCAAAGTTAGTTGAAGTGAATTAAACGGGACGTGCATGCATCTTATAAGTAGTCCCCGAGATCGTATCCTCTATTCCCACATCGCATGCATCGTCTTCGATGGGGTCGTACCACGTATATTTTTACACACAAATTTATCCGAATCTATAAGCTCGCGGACGGTCTATAGATCACAAAGAATGAGCTCCATATTAAGATATAATCATTATATGCGGAAAATATTTAAGTAAACCATCAAAAGCTAGTGGACAAGATTTGCCACGGCTGATCTAACAATTCCCGTAATTTTTTTTTTTTTTTTTTTTTTGGTCGCCAGCCACGGTATCCAAGCAGGCCCCACCAGCGGTGAGATGACATCTTTCAGCCAACCATACTTGACTAATCCGTTGGTCGCCCCGGGTCGCACGCCTGGCAATGGCGGGTGAGGCTCCCAAGAGGGGTGTCTGCGTACGTGAGGTCTCGAACCTGAGACCTCCTTAAGCGGCACCGAGCTGCTTACCACTCGGCCCAACCCCTCTTGGTACAATTCCCGTAATTGCAATCCACAGAAAACGGATATAATAACTTGTCAGAGAGGGAATAGGAGAGTCGATGCGGCTTGTGATTCAAAGCTTGGAAAATATAGTAGGTCTGACCAAAGCCTAGCAACTTGTCAGAAAGAGGAGAGACCTGGGATTGTCCCTTTTCACACTGATAGAGGAAGACTATGCAGGACATCAATCGATATGGTACAGTCAATTGTAATCTTCAGTTGAAATAGTTAATCTCAACTTAAAGAATTGTAATCATGATTCAGACAGTTTTGACCGGTCATTTGCAACTCTTGCGGAATGGTTGATGATTACTCGGGATTGAAGTCAAGATTAAATAACGTATTGTACCCAATTTGTCACAATGCAGATAAAAAGAGACAGCTCAGAAACATGTCTTGTGCCCCAGAAGAGCCGAAACAGTCGGTGATTATTTGGTAGTAAAACACACACGCGCCGATGGGAAAACCTTTTAACAGTAAATATTCTTTTAAGGTGGCTTGTCCTGTGATGAGCCCCAAGTGGCCGATACAGTCCACAATGTTTTGTTCTTACCGTTCCCACCGCTCCCGCTTATGAGTTAGACTTTTGATAGTATGCGGTGACAAGTGAGGATGGACAACAGAATGTCTCGTGACGGGAATCAGAAGCCAGAAATTCTCCGGAAATGCCAATGCCACCTAACGACATGTCTTAAAAAGAAGTGATCAAATTACGTTAAACGAGTAAATGGGTTTTAACCGCCCGAATAATTTTATAACTGTTACCGGATAGAGTAAATCTACCGAAGATTCCTCATACCCTATCACTATAGGTTAAAAACCATATAAGATGAGGAGTGACACAAGATTTCGACTCACAACTTAGAGATTCTAAATTCGATCATCTTCGTACGAGTTATATTATTTATCCCTTTATTTCTGTTTATTTCTTATCCTTACATTAGGTTTATGTGCCTCTTTTATCATTAAAAAAAAAACTATGTAAGATGTTCTTCGTCATCAACTGTTGGATAGGTAGGCATGTTGGGCCTGATTGGCATGTTCTGAAGCGAGCAGGCTTGTGTAACATTTGGGCCGGTCGCTGGGCAGTCAACTGTTCACAGACCTCGACCGGTTCGATTTGGCTGAGAAAGCTATTCTGAACCGGACCAAAATATCCGGTTTGACTCTTGTCTGGCGTAGCATATAAAGTGTGAAGTGTGAACCGCACTCAGTTTAGCATAAAAAATCCGAAGCACATAAAAGGAGCTTTCCGATTCGATTTGTTGCGTTCACTTGGACATATGCACACACTTGAAGGTTTCTTTGGTCGTTGCCATCTGCAGAAGCTCATGGAGATGGAACATGGCAGTGCAGATTGAAGATGGGAACGGTGGAGAGTCCCGAATCACACACGGGTCTCTCCCCATCTATCCCGGCCATATGATTTCAGCTGGTCAATGATTGGATTCCTGCATCCCGAAATAAATCCGGTATCCTTTAATCCCTCCAAGGGTTGCAGTGAGCCGATGCCCGCTGCCACCTTGGTGCTTGGAACCGAGTTCTTCACTGCCCCATTGGACATCTCCTCGCAAACGACCTTAAAAGCTCTCACAGCACATCCTTTGAAACCTTGAAGAATAAGAAGAGGAGGAGGAGCAGGTGAAGTCCATTCTTTACTGGCCTCCCTTGAGTTGCAGGGATCAGCATGAAAGCTAAGAGAAGGAAAGGTGACGGTGACAGATTTCATGTCCAGAGATTCTCATGTTCATACACGATTCCTCGATGTTTAATGATATGTGGCTATCTTTTTGTGTTTTTCAGTGTAGCAGTTTGATTCAATTCAATGGCCCACGTGGGGTTTTGAACTGTTGAGGTGCCGCCACCTCGGGGTCCCATTACATACTGAGTCTTCGCCTTGGTTATATGTGGAGCTACCTCGGGAACAGTCTACAAATAAATTGATGGAGAAAATACACAGGGACGACGTAGAAGGGAAAAAAAAAAAAACAAACTTGTGACATAAAATAAATAGAAAGAATAAAGAATAAAAAGGTACAAAATACGTTCTGTCTATAAGGATTAAATATGAGAGTTACTGATCAAGGATGAAATTGCATCGAATGTGCAAGAGCTTGATATATCCGCAAACTAGTCATTGAAGAGTTTCAATATGGGAGGGTTGATGAAATCAATGTAGATTGTTTGTTTTCTTTTTTTCTTTCCCTTTCCGTATAATACATTTTATCGAAAAGTTTAAATGAATATAATTAATTTAAATTTGAACTTACTTAATATAATATTTAAGAGAAAGATGTATCACATCATCTCAACCGACCGTATTACCATTGTGGTCAATTATCAATCCTCTAGATTTTTGCTTACAGATTTCAAAGGAATTTACCAAAAAAAAAAAAACAGGGGGACACCCATTTTGCGGTCAAATTCTATGCACTGTTTATAAGTCGTCCCATCGGTCGTATTCAGAATCCATTTCAAGAGCACTGAAGAAACCCTAAAACATATAGATTTTGACTTTAGAAGGAAGGGACTAACTAAATTGACATGCAATTAGCAAGTTTCGAGTGTGCGGGAGATAAGCTTTGGCAGGAAATGCATGAAATTATGTGACAGGACTGGTGAATTTCTCTGAAAAATCAAATTTTGAGCTCGAGTTTGCGGAGAAAATCTATCGACGATGGCACATACGGGCCGATACCGAATGTAGAGAAAATTAAGAGAGAGTGTTTCAGGGGAGTGAACCATGTAAGAAGATCATGCAATCAAATGAAAGTGACTTTTTTTTATAGGTAATATTTGTATTAAATTCAACAAGGGTTTACAAAGGAGAGTTTAAAATTACAGTCATTGGTTTGATTTACAAAAATCAAATTGACATAGTGAATGCGTAATGAAATTTTTTTCTCTAAGTATCCAATTAACTGCCCAGAGATCAAAATGAAGTATAATCATATTTAAATCAAAATAAATGCATTGAGACTCCCATTCAGGCACATATTTCCTTTGGCCGAGAGTATGACCTATTTAGCATATGAAAATATTGATATTCTCTTCCACTTCTGATTGATAGCCACTCTAGTAGCTAGCAACAAAGCAAATGCCTTTGCTTGATTTGGGGATGCAGCCTTGAGCTTCTGTGCTCACTGTGCCTTTCTTCTCCCTTGCTGAAAGGCCACTTCTGCAACGCATGCTTCATAATTGCACCAAGCTACATCGGTGAAGATTTCAGTGTGGCCGAATCCATGGAATGGAGGAGCCAGGCATGAGGCATCATATATGGCTCCAAGTCCATAGAGATGCCACAATTATGATGAGTTTCAATAAGATTAGCATGCTCTATATAGGACGTATTGTTTCTAGAGATAAAGCTCAGCAGATCTGGAAACTCTTCAGCGTTAAGAATTCTGTACCTTTCATTTCACAAGTTATAGAGTAAATTAAATACAACCGAATAATGAGATTTTTTTTCTTTTTTTTATCATCAAAAGGAAAATTAGGGGGTCACATATAAAGTCGATAAGCTCGGTGATAGTATTTATCTACAGATTGAAAACCTTTCATTTTGATTCACCCCAAGCAAATCTCAAAAAAGTACAGTCAACAAATAAATGAAGTGACTTGTGCCAAAGAAAAAAGGAAAAACAGCAAGCTGGTGATGAGCTCCCATAACGAATTTGATTAAGAAGACTGCTTTACATAGAAATCTTCAGGCGAAAATGAGAAACCCTAAACATTGCTTGCAATTTTCACATTTATAAAATTTTCAAGTGAATCACTTCAGTTCTATATATGCTTAAATTTTGTTTTTTATTTTGCCTATTGAAAATGAAATGCCCCGAACAGGATTGATCGTTCGAAGATATACAATATCTGAGTCATGTTCATGGATTTAGGCTGATGGACGACCCTCCATAAAAATATGTTGCGTAAAGGTGTTAGACCCCGCATGTGTATGGAATTGATTCAGTACAATATCTCTTCAAGGCCATCAAAACTAATATGTTAATCTAGTTTAAACGGGTAGTTTCCGATTGTGATGGTTCTATCTCATTCAGTAAATAGGCCGTGTTTGGCTCTAGTAATCTTTTTTTTGTTTAACAAAAGTATTTTGTATGGATTTAGAATTTTATAACATAAGTCCATTGAAACACAACCCATTTTACACATGACAAATCGATCGAGCTCACTTTAATTACCATCAGAATTTGAGAAACATGGCTCAAGCCTCGATCTTTTTTTCTTTTTTTGGGTAAACAGGTCTTAATCTCTGGGGGATGGAAAAGTTGTCCTTTGATTTGATATATGTGTAAATATTTGAATGATTGCAAAGTTAGGTTTTAACGCACTTGGTAGATAACTTGGATTCCTTTCGGGGAGCGTGGAAGCTCCCAGATTCATGGGTACGTTTACGTTCATGAATTTGGCGAAGTTTGATCTAGTGGGACATGAACAACAGTGAGTAGCATGCAGTTCTAGCTGATCCGGGTGTCAGCCACATTGATCAAAGTAGGTTCGTTCACGCGATTGGGACATTCTCTCTAAGATAACAATCACAATAAATGAAGATTACACGGAACCGTCCACGACTCCCCTCACCGTTGAATAGAAAAGTCGGGATCCATATTTCAGATCCAACAATGAGAAATGGTTCTAAATAAAAACTTCCCGACAGGAATTCGGAATGGTAGATACTTCAATATCACAAATGAAGTTGACTCACACAACTCCAAAAATTCCAAATAAAATAGCTGGCAAAGTACTTTCAAGAAGCCATCTCAAGGACACAGGATTCCAGCTAGCCATATAATTTTCCATTCAACGGCGACATCTTAAAGAAAGAGGCACGGTACAGTCGGTATCGTTCTCGTTCAATGATCTGAATGTCTCGTGCCTTCTTTATCGTAATTCTTCGACCTCTTTTATTATCTTCCCTGTACAACAAAGAAATATAATCATCTCAATATACAAATATGACATGTATAGTTGATCTTCTAAGGGGAAAAGGAAGAGGTAAAGTTAAGATCTAGCTAGAAGTTAGGTCCATCGCATTGACAATAAATTCCCATGCGTGTGGATGAAGAAAATGTTTTTGGTTTTTGTGGGGATCTCTCAACCTCAAACAATGAGATGACACTGTGGCTGGACAGACAAATAACCAATAAATATGGATAACACATGTATATATATACATAGACTTGTAAAAAAATTTTACGGACCAATAGCTGAATAATTTAATTATAGTCAAATTCAGTAAAATAATAGAATTGCAGTTAAACTATTTAATTGGATGGATAATATTTATTTTTCTGTGCTATGTGGTCAAGAGATTTTTGAGCATCCCTAGAGCATTGAGTGTGCCTCAAAACCCTCACTCACGGATGCGGCCATGATTTAATATTCGCAAATAATACAGTAAAATCGATTAAATAATTATTTAATACGTCAATAAGAATATTATATCATCTTAATAATTGAATATATAAAAAAATGCATATAAAATATTAACAATTTCTTTTTCTACCTTCAAATAAAAACTAAGAATTCGTGAATTTATCAATCCTCATCGATGTAAATTTTTATATCCTATTGTTTTCTCCTCTCTTTATCGTTTTTATATGACCAGGATTTTGTCATGACGAATCCGAAGAAACAACTCTTCACTACAAGTGTTTCGTGCGCACCAGATGGACAAGTACGAGGTAGATCAATCTTCTGTGACAGCCTTGGACTTCGGAGCTCTTGTGGATGTCCTGAGTGTAAAATTTCCACCCGGCCCATAAGAGATTGGGCCCATGTCCATCCCAAAAGTTCAAGCTGATAGGATGGTGGTACCCTCTCTCTTATAAACCAGGTTTCAATTATTTCTTTGTCCGATGTGGGATGTTGAGGAATCAATCCCACATTGGACAAAGAAATAATTGAAACCTGGTTTATAAGAGAGAGGGTACCACCATCCTATCAGCTTGAGCTTTTGGGATGGACATGGGCCCAATCTCTTATGGGCCGGGTGAAAATTTTACATGGTATCAGAGCCAACCGTGTGGGCTCACACCATGCCAGGTCCGAGTGCGGAGCTCGTGACCCGTAAGCCCAAGACCGAAAGAAAAATACCCGGCTCGAGGCCAGTTGTTAGCCCAAGGACGGTAGAGAAGGCCACCTTGTGCTAGTTGTCCCCCCTTACCCGAGACTGGAAGTGAAATTCCCGGCTCGAGGTCAGTTGTTGAGGGCGGGTATTTAAAGGCACGTGTCAAGTGTGGACACGTTGCCACGTGAGGGCGGGTGTTGAGGAATCAATCCCACATCGGACAAAGAAATAATTGAAACCTGGTTTATAAGAGAGAGGGTACCACCATCCTATCAGCTTGAGCTTTTGGGATGGACATGGGTCCAATCTCTTATGGGCCGGGTGTCAATTATTTCTTTGTCCGATGTGGGATTGATTCCTCAACACTGAGAGCCGTATTACACTGTCTTCTCGATAAATCACCCTCCCCACAGTTGACAGACAATGCACGTAACAAGCCAAGGAGATGCATACACTTTTAAAGGTGAACTTAATTTAGTCCAAGCATCGTCCTAAGGAAATCGATGTACAGCTTGTAGAATCCCTGTTGTTGCTATCGAGAAGGGATTTGAGGGTGCCCGGTTATCGATGAACGATGAATTTCTCGAACGATTTACGATAGAGCGAATCAACACTTTTAATCAACGATGTTCTGATCCATGTAGCCAATTATCGTTCAAAAGATGCTTGATAATGACGTAAAATTATACGTACGATCTGTACGCAAGATAATATATTCCATTCACGACTCGTAAGTCATAACCTTCAAAAGAAGAACCCGAAAATTAAAATAATCTTCCCCACGTGAGGTTCCTAGCAAGAAAAGTAAACCCAGTGGAAGATCGCTCGAAGGTGTCGCTTTCGTTCTTATAGTAGACATACAGTCCTGAATCAGATGTATATATATAGAGAGATGGACGTGTGGAATTTCCCTACCAAATGGAGAGAATGCCCAGAAAAGGACACTCATCCCCCAGTTCGACGACGCCAACTCTACTTATCCTTCTAATGGTCTTTCTCTTCTGCAGTCACTCCAGCACTGAAGCTCGGCCCTCCAAGGCCATACACCCGCCAAGCTGGTTCAAGAGGTTCCGGGATCCTACCACGATGCAAGTGCACTACAGGAGTTCCATTAGAAGCTCGGGTCCAAGTCCGAAGGGTCCTGGACATAGGTACAGGAATATCGGGACAATCGGGTGGACTAAGAGGTCGGGTCCGAGCCCTGGTGTCGGGCACCGATGAAAATCAGTATCGCGGATTGTTTGGTACATCATAGTTATGCTGCTGTTTTAGAGTGGAACAACGTTAATTGCTTGCTGTTTTGAAATGCCTTGTTTCCTGTAAAACTTATATACAGTTGGCAGTTCATTACTCTTCATGCATGTTGAACTGATGAACACGGACAAGGAGCAAGCCTACCCGCGCGTGCTGACTTCAATTATAATAAAATTAAGCTATTTTTATAAAATACTAAAAATAAAAAAAATCCTTAAAAAATTAAAATTTATGAATGAATAATGTGGTCACACTACAAAATCATCGCTCTTCATCTCGATTCACATTGGAGCAGCCCAACCTAACATCTAACACAACTCGGACGATCGGTCACGGTATCCGATTGACGGCACGGTCCCGAGAAGACAACTGCGAGGCCTAGCTTGGGCCATCTGGATTAATAATTTGGGCCATCTGGGCCTGAAATTTTAGGCCCGTGTGTTTTCTATTAGTAATTTTAGGTTTATGTGGGTAAAGCCTACATTTAATTTATATTTTATTAATTATTTAATATACTTTTAAAGGTCCGGTTCAACTTCAACCCAGTTCAATCCATAAACCAGGGAACGTGTGCTTTATCCGGTTCAATTTCTGATCCGGTTTTAAACGCTACAGTTTCCGTCGAGTAAAGACTGGTGAAAGAGACTGGAGGTTGTGTTCTTCCGATTGCTTCCCAGCCCAAGCCCTAATTTCTACCTCGGCGGAGAATTCCCCCACTTCTCGAAGTTAATTAGGCTTTCTTCGATACTAAGTTAACTCTGAATCAGGGTTTTTAACGAAACAATGTCGGCGGGCAATCCCAGCGATGGGAACTCGCAACTCGTGGCAGCAACGGAGACGACGAGGTTGGCGGTGCCCCCGCGCCCTCCATCAGCCGGCGGGAGTGGATCCAATGCAATCGTAGAGTACACCGCGCCTGCGTTGCAGGAAGAAGAGGAGGACTTAGAGATTAAGCTGCGCCGAATTATTGAGAACGTTCCTGTGCGTGTGAGCAACACCTCCGGCAGCTCAGCTGGTTCCGGTTCCGGCGACTTTCACCAGGTAAATTTTTTTAAAAAAAAATTTCTGGAATGTAATTTGCAAGCTTTGCGTGTTTCTCTCTCCTTCGTTTTCTGTTATGTTGATCAAAGTCATGCATTAACCCGTCGTAATCCACTAATTTTCTATGCGCATGGTTTGAAGGACGTCTGCGCTCAAAATTTCTTTCTTCCATTGATGGGATATTTCTGCTATTCACTTTCTCCTTGGATTGAGGAGAAAAGGAGTGTTCTGGAGGAGAAACATATAATGGAGATACTAGGTTTTTGGATAGAGCCTGTGAAGTAGGGAGGCTGCTAAAGATTATTGAATTCGGCTGGGGGGAAAATGAGTTATTTCTTGGGCATCTGATTGCTAAACGATACTTGTAGTGTAAGGTTGGACGGAAGGAGGTGGGAAGAAGTGAATGTTGCAGTTCTAGGATTTGATTGATGTCAGAAAGAGTGTGAAGAAATTATAGAAGTTCATGTACTAACTGATTGTCCGTATCTTGTTGGTTCTTCATGAAAGTTTCACCTTACCAATAACTGGGTAGTGGAGCTTAGTCACTGATTTTTCTGCTCCACATTGTGGTTGTGAGGGCGCTTAAGTGATTTTGGAGCTTTGTCTAGAAGACTTTAGGTACCACTCCTAAGGTTGTTAGCATTGATTTATTCGAGTTTTCTAGAAGATGTTGTCACAGTATGTTAAAATAGTACATAAATAATCATCTTGAGAGATGCAAATACTAGGTCTTGATTCCATTGTAGAGAGATGGCACACTTTATATGTGGGTGTGTCCAACAAATAGAGATTCTTGTCCTTTTGTTAAGGCCGAAAATAAGGCAACGGGTTAAAAAGAAAAACATTAGGAGCAGTAGATGATCGTATCACTCTTGTCAATTATGCTGCCTGTTCTTTATGTTGCAAGCCGAGCAGTCAACGTGGGGATAGAAAAAACTTGCATCTGTTCTCAGGGATAATGGGGCTTGGGAGATTGCTTTCGCTAGTTTTGCACATGCTTGCTTTCCTTGTGTCTTGATTTATTTTGTTGGATTTATCGTTTTATGCCCCTTGGTTTATGATTTATCATGGACTGTGGCTCTTCCTCCTTTTCTCTTTTCAGTAGTAATGCGATCCTCTTGCTTGAAAACAGTATCGGCAGATGAGAAGGAAAGAGCAGGACAGGCTCGCGAGAATGGATGTGGACTACCAGAAGAGGAAAGAGATGGCTGAATTTATTCGGAGAAGGGAGGAGAGGATGAAAGCGGCAGAGGACCGAACAGCAAAGAAACGACTGAAGCGCCAGAAGAAGAAGCAAAGGAAGAAGGAGAAGAAGAGCAAAGTCACGAGCTCTGAAGGAGGAGAGAACCCGAAAGAGGAAGAGGAGGAAGAATCTTCCGATGATGGAGCAGAATCTGATGATGGCAGTGTAGCTGCAAGCTAGATGCCCTTTTAATTTGATAAATGGAACATGAGAAGATATCTTAGAGCTCTTTTTGAATCCTCCCTCTTTGTTCGAATTTTATGGCCCATAATTGATCTTTTTTGTTTTTCAGTGTGCACTACCAGAATATCTTGTATTTGTATTCAATATGTCAGGTTCAGGTTGGGTCGGATCATTAATGGAAAAATGAGGAGGTATTAAACTAGCTCCATTTGCCGTGTTGGTGTAATTGTTAAGTTATTTCCGGCGGAATGTCACCAAATCACCAGAAGATTTCCCAGCCTCTTGGAATACCTTCCAGAGCTCTCTAATTCTTTTTTGCTACTTGCAGAGCACAAACTCCAACACGAGGTGTTCTTATATTTGTATTCTTCTATTCATGACCGCCAACCGCATCAAGCACCATCGATGCGATAGACCATAACATGACTAGTAAATGTAGCAGCAAAGCATGGTGGGAGGGTATAACAAGTTTCTCCAATGTTTGATCCAATGGACATCAAAACACTCTTGACTAACAATGTCGTGAATGTCGGTTTAAGCAAAAGTGGAAGAGCAGGGGCAGGACTGACAGGTGTAAGCCGTGCACCAACACTTATAAATGGGCCGAGGCTCATTCTGTTTTATTTCTCCCGCCGAAAGAGAGAGCCTTAGGCGTATTACGTGTTAATATTTATATTATATTATAAATTAATAAAATTTAATTATTTTTTACTTTTAAAATTTTATTAAAAATTTAACATAGTTAAATTTTATTAATTTATAATATTATATAAGTGTGATATACCCATTAGTTATTAAAATTCTCTCTCGTTAAGATACTGTTACACCCAGAACACATTTTGCATATCCGCCGGACACCTGGGAGATCGTGACCCGTTGATTTAAGCTTTTTTTTTTTTTTTTTTTTTTGGTCGCCAGCCACGGTATCCAAGCAGGCCCCACCAGCGGTGAGATGACATCTTTCAGCCAACCATACTTGACTAATCCGTTGGTCGCCCCGGGTCGCACGCCTGGCAATGGCGGGTGAGGCTCCCAAGAGGGGTGTCTGCGTACGTGAGGTCTCGAACCTGAGACCTCCTTAAGCGGCACCGAGCTGCTTACCACTCGGCCCAACCCCTCTTGGTCGATTTAAGCTTTGATTGATCCCGGAAGGAACGATAATAAACCTTACAGCAGTAGATAATGCCTCGGAGATCAGTATAAGCCAATCGCTTCACTGTGGACAGTGATGGGATCTTTTTATCTCTTTCTCATCTCTTGCAGCTCCAAAGCCAAGGATTTGGTTCCGAGGAGAAAGACGAAACGTTTCCAAAGACCAAACATGCCTGAACCCCACCACCGCCTCCTCCTCCTCACCCTTGCCGCCCTCTCCCTCTCCGCCGCTGCGGCCTCCACCGCCTACCCGAACATCCCCGGCTCGGTTGATACCAGCGGCGGGGACTGCTTGGAACCCGACAGCCTTGTCCCGCTACGCCGGGAGGTGTATGGGAATGGGAAGATCATAGACATCACCCACAGGATTACATCGGAGCTGCCGTCGTACGAGACTATGGGGACGGTGGGGCAGATCCTGTGGCTGCCCATCAGCATGAAGAACGGCTCCCTCACCAACAACTCCGAGATGAAGCTGCCCACACACACTGGTACCCACGTGGATGCCCCGGGCCACGTCTTCGATCACTATTTCGATGCCGGGTTCGATATCGACACGCTAGACCTGGAAGTCCTCAATGGTAATTTCAATCACTTATAAGCTTGTTGCACTTTATAAAAAGCAAAGAAGATGAGAAAACAAATTATTTAAGGCTTTTAGACAGAGAGTTTATTCCGTGCTCTTACCATCTGTAGGTCCAGCACTACTGATCGATGTTCCAAGGGACAAGAACATAACCGGTACCTACTAAGTTTCAGACGACCTTTGGAATAGATCTTTCTCGAGCTTCTTTCAGAATATCGAATGCCGCTGCTCTCTTCGATGTTCTCTGCTGGTTTTTGATATGATTGGTTCATGTATGTATCAATGAGGAATGCTGAGATGCAAGAGCTTACCTTGCAGCTGTGGTGATGAAGTCCCTGGAGATCCCTAGGGGTGTGAGGCGTGTGCTTTTCCGGACTCTGAACACCGATAGGTACCATCAATTCGTGTTATTCAATCATCGAACCCCAGATCCTTATTGCAGTCACTTAAAGAATATCTGAATTTGACCACCTGGTATGGAACCTTTGGTTTTGAAGGGGCCTCATGTACAAGAACTATTTCGACACTAGCTACGTGGGTTTCATGGAGGACGGCGCTAAATGGTTGGTAGATAATACAGACATCAAAATGATCGGTAAGGAGCAGGATCCAATCTTTTTTTTTTTTTAAATCTTCTTTCCTTATGGATGCGATTTTTGCTAGACATAGAACATGCCATGTTCGAAGACATTCGAACCTAATGCCTTGATGGTTTCCACGAAACTGCAGGAATTGACTACCTGTCTGTTGCTGCATTCGACCATCTGATCCCATCTCATCTCGTTCTCCTCAAGAACAGGGTAAAAACACTGTTCCTTTCTTCCATATAATTCCTATAAAAATCAAAATGACCGGTTTTCATCATCTCATGTGGATGCTGTCAGGAGATCATTCTTGTGGAAGGCCTAAAGCTTGATAATGCTCCAGCGGGACTGTACAATGTTCACTGCCTGCCTCTGAGGTTGCCCGGGGCCGAGGGATCGCCGATAAGATGCATCCTCATGAAGTGAGAGACAGCCTCTCAGGTTGTATTTCAACATTGTTGCTTGACACAGGACCTGACATTCTATGATCTTTCCAACTGCTAAAACATTTCTGCAGCTTTCCGAGGGAGTACTGAGAAAACTCGGTTGGATTCGGTTGTTGCAGGGAGAAGAGTTCGACCCTGCCAGAGTTTATGCTACAAGGCGTGTCACATGAAAGACGGGCTCATTACATCACAGCACTGACAGATATGCAAGAAAATGTTACCCTGTCCATGTTCCTAGTACTAGAGACATAGTTCAGAGGCAGAATAATGCTAAACTGTACTAGTACAGCAAAACTGTTTTATCCGATATACAGAAGATCAACTGTTCGATCCTGGATTTATTTCTCAACAAGTATGAGAGCGAGAAGAGAGTAATGGAGCAGCGGGAAATCCACTCAGTGAGTCTGGTGCACGAAACCCCTGAACACTTAAATTTCGATGGAATCAGAGTGTGAGCCCACCGGGATGAAGGCCTCTTGGACCCTACATGAGCCCATGAACGAGGAGGTTACATTGCCCAAATGGTCCAGCGCTACGGACAAGACAAGAAATTGAAAAAGAAAAAGGATATTTCCTCCGTTCCCTTTTACTCCTCTCGGTCGATGCGTTTAATGATGAGGCGGGATGTGATTGAGACATGGGAATCTCATACTTTACCCATCGACCCCATAATTGAGAAATGAATTAATTGACGGAGCTATTGGATAGGGAAATAAATGACAGATCAGTTGTTCTGGTAACTCAGACTTGAGAGGAAGACCTGTGTCAACCGTGCCGAGCCGATTAATATTACTGAAAAGGAAATCCTATGGTTGCTTGAATCGATTGTAGCCATTATAGTTGTCTGGTAAGCATTACTATTCAGTAATTGGAAACCCACATGAAAGTTCTCGATACGTCAAAATCATACCAAGGCACAGATTAGACATCACATGAGAAGAAAAAAATTTAGGACAGGTTCGATACTCAAAGATCTATCTCAGATTCTCATAAGCTTCTGTTTTTTTTTTTTTTTTTTGGAATGAATGAATAAATAAATAATATGTAAGAGGGCTGCTTTATTCACTTGCTGCTGCTACCGACACCCCCTCCAACCTCCACGCGCCGCGCCCCTACTGCTATTTATTACTCGCTCTTCGTTTTTCGATTTCGATCCCAAAATTCTCTCACGTGATCCACGCGATCTTCCCCAGAAGATAGGATCCAGGGCAGGATTAAAGCAGTCAACCGCCGTCAAACCCAGTTCGACAGTTGATAGTCATTAGTTAGTTAGCCATGCGTCGTGTCGAGAGACTGCCCACGAGCTTTGTATTGGTTGCAGGAATGTGATGGGATTAATTCCTTGTCCGATGATACGAATGCGGTCATTGGCTATTCTGTTGAGTTTTCGGACCACCGTAACCGATCTCGACTTTCTTGCAAGTTACTCAACTCAAATGCTGATCGTGGCAGACCCAAACGAAGAAGGATACGAACATGACGGATGAGCCCCATCACGCGAGACGAGTACTATTTACTGACCGAAAACAAATGAGGGAAAAGCTGGTGGCATAATAGTCTTTTTAACATGGCACATTGCCTGAGTTTAATACAATTTCCACGTGTATTGTTGATTCTTCGTGACCGGGTAAATGGACCTCAAATTTCTATGGGAATAACTGTCACTCTCGATCGTGAGTTGAGGTAACTGTCGGTTCACTTTCTCGTGTAACTGCAAACTGAAGCCAGGGCTGGTGCTCTCACGCACGCAAAGCGTAATTCCTCCTCCGCACGCGCGTGCAATACGCATGTCGTCGAGAATCCGTATTCGTTACCGGCGGAATCGAAAACCTACAACGCACAACGCTCGCTTTCCGCTTTCCAGAGATGCTGGGCCGTGCAGTGCACGCGCCAAGAAGGAAACCTAAAGTCGAAGCGATCCCCTCTGCTCCCGGCGGGTCCCCTTCCCGCGCAATCACCGACACTCCCCCATCTCATTTCTATCTACATTTACTTTTGATCCATCCGTTTGAATCCCGGGAATATCGACGGAGCCAATTAAGGGATCTAGCAAGGGAAATTTCCCTCCCGCTTCTCCTCCTTTTACTGTACTTTAAAATTACTTTCATTTATCGGACCTTGGTAGCGCACACCGAAAGAAAAATCAATTCCATGGCTTGGACCGGAGGAGGACAGGTCCTCGACATCGAAATGTTGGATTGGAATTGATGGAAGGCGCAAATGCAGGCCGCATTCTTGAAGTAGAAACGAGAGGGTATCCGCGAACCCATAACATCTGAGAGTCTGAGGAGCCATCTGCAATACCAGTATCAGACCGTGTGCGGTGGCTGGGGGGAGCCTCTTCCGACTGAGACAGTGATGGTTCGAGACCCCGATAATAAGGGCACCGAGGCATTTGCCAACGTTTCCAATCAATTGCAAAGCGGATGGATGCCAATAATGAACGAGAATCCAACTCTCCTTATGCATCATCAAATTCAAGAGAGCACCCATGGCAACCACAGCCATTGCAAACCAAATTCTGCCGATTATATATATTTTTTGCACACACATTTGATGAGGGATTGCAGGCTTTGAGCATACACCCATCAAGAACCAAAAGAGAAATCATAGCTATATCGATCTACCACTCATAAGACGCTACCTCAATCATCTTGCTCATCATAGCTCCCGGGCGACCACTCAGAGGCCGGGAATGATGACTTGGAGCTCCTGCAGAATTCGGAGCAGCGCTTTTCCGGCTTCTCCACCTCGAAATGGGCCAACCCATCGACGGTCTCGACCAGATTCTCTCTGCAAAGGAACTGCTCGCTGCTCACCCTCTCCACCTCCCGGTCAAAGTCATGAACAAACACGTCTGTCCTGCCGCCGGTCTTCTTGCTCTGGGCAAGCACCGCCGCCGTGAAAATCGCCGACATCCTCCCTGGTGCGGTCGGAGTGTTCCCTCGTGGCCCTGTCGGAAAAAAGAGTAAATCAGGGTGCGTCGGTTGACCCAAAGTTGCACAGACGAGCCATTGGAATCACTATTATAGGAATAGCTGGAAATGAGGTTATTATGGTCATTGTAGTCCTGCATTTCATTTTAGATCGGCGACGAGCGCTCACCGTCGACCAAGATCACGTCCCAGTCGACCTCGTAGATGTGATTTGGTAGCCCGTTCAGAGCCAGCCGACATTCCGAGTAGAGCAGGTTCTGCAAGGGCCGGCAGTCGTCCTTGGCCGGGCCCTTGGCCTCTTGGAGGAGGGCCCGCGTCTCGCTCACCCTCGTCGTGTACAGGACATCGTACGCCTCGATCCCCTTGAACTGCTGCTCGAGCTTCGAGGCCGCGTACTCGTTCTCGTCGAGGACCACCGTGCGGCCGCGGTGGTTGAGGGCGTGGAAGAGGACGGTCTCGTGGGCGATTCCGAAGATCAGGAGGTTGAGGCCGGGGTCGGGGCGGCGGAGGAGGGCAGAGGAGATGGCGGCGAGCTCGTTGGGGGTCATGATGCGGGTGCGGGAAGTGGAGTTCGGAGCGGCTGCGATGGAGGCGTAGTGAAGGAGGGCGGCGAAGACGGAGGGCGGGAGAGTGGTCGGAGAGGCAGCGGGGGAGGCCATGTAGGTGGTGGTGAGGCGGGTGAGAGTGAAGGCTAGGGTGAAGAAGGTGGGGAAGAGGATGAGCCATAGGCGGCGGGAGTTTGAGTGGACTGGTGGCTTGTGGAGCGAAGGGTGGAGGAGGATGAGCTTTGTGTTTGAGAGCTTCATCACTCTAGCCTCTGAGAGAGAGAGAGAGAGTTTGAAGTTTGAACTCAGATTTCTTCCCTTTAATGGGAAAAATACTTAAAATGTTTATATCTCAATGGAGAAAGTCTTGTATATAACAGTATACTATATGACAGTACGGATATAATATCACGAATTAATTAAATTAAATTATTTTTAGGGATTTTTTTATGGTTTATTTTTTTCTTTTAGGTTTTATAAAAAATATCATAAAAATAATTTAATACTATTGGTTCGTGACACCACGTCAACATTATCACATAACATATCTGTTATACACAAGATCTCTCATCACAATGATATACTGAGAAAGAATAAATCGAATAGTTTTCATTAGTGTTAGTTATGGAAATACCCTAATGATCAATAATAATTTAATTATTTATTATATTTTAATTAATACTTATTCATTTTTTTTACTTAAATAATACTTATTCATGTTATGTAGTAAAATATAATCAGCTAAGAATTTTTCATTTAATGTGGTCTATATTTTTGCTTTCTTCTTTTGTCTCGCTTAAATTATACTAATAAATGCTTATCTTCTATCTACAATATTACATGCGAATGTTTGAGGAATTTAGTGTCTTTTTTATTTTTTATATTTATCCTTAATTTAATTTTCATATTAAAATCTATGACATGCGCATATTTTGTAAAAATCTTTAAGATTAATGGTAAAATAGTAATTTTAGTCATTTTCCTCGTACTCCATATCTACGATCTTAACAGCATAAATCTTAATTAACTATTCAAATTCTCTCCTCTCACTCCGTTTCTATAATTTTTACAGCAAAAATTAACTATTTTTTCTAACGAATGATTTGAAATTTTAAACTTGAAAATGGTAAGATTGACACAGCATACTAATAATAATTTAAAATGTTATATTTAATATTTTAAGTTAACGAATTTTAAATAAATTAAATTGTATTATTATATTATAAGTAAACTATCTAATTTCACATACCCATCCTAATATTTCACATTTATTTATCTTTATTTTGTTTCTGCACGTAGCACAAGTTCATGTCTAGTGTGTGTATATATATAGATTATTTATAATAATTTAATGTCTCTCTCTTTTTAATAAGATCCATTGCTTAAATATGATGATTAAAAAGATTTATAATCCAATCGGTTAGAGCTCCTGCTGCCCTGTGGTCAGCATTTACTGTGATAATGATGCCGGCGGGCAGAACATGGGGAAGGGAGACATGAGAAATAAAGAAGAAGACGGTGATCACGCAGGAAATTGAGAAAACCACGCGCGACAGTTATGCATGCCTCGACGAATAGTTTGTGTATTCGAACTTTTTCTTCTATGGTCGAGAGAAATTATAAATATGAAAATAAAATTAAATAAATAGACAAGAAATTGCTCGTAGAGTGGAATCGTTGTCCAGTCCGCTACCTATTTGTTTAACTAACCGCACCTTGATCTACTGTGATCTAGCAATCGTTCTGTATTCCAACCAGTCGTTTAGGTAATTTGAGAGGGATTGACTGTGCTTTATATAGGATTAGTGCAACATCATCGTTCATATCAAGAATAACTCGCTTGGTGCTGTTTTATGGTATACATTGTGGGAAAAAAAAAAACAACTGCTCTTTTTTCATAAGGATTTCCTGGCCTATTTTCTTTCATGGATAGAATTTTTAAATCTTATGAAGATCATAAACTATCTCAATGTATGGATAATATAGATGAGATGGCATTTTCAACATGCTGTTCAAGTGCAGATAGAAGCTTCAATGCTGCAAACTAGGTGGATTTCCAAGGAATTACCATTTGTACTTGTGCAGCTTGGACTCCAGGAAGATCTGCATTAGCTGGAGTAGCTCAATACAAGGGCACTATCCTTTTATCGTGCCTTATGAATTGCAGCACTTCTCCTGCTACTCGGACTGAATTAAGAGTGCTGATACTAGCTTCATCCGTTGCTAAATCCAAAAGACGGGGGCAAGTTCTTTTTTACTGTGATACTTTAAATATCGTCAGGGCAATCACCATGGAGCAATCTCCAGCACAGGATCGTAAAACTTTGATTCATGATTTCGTGATATCCTCACATTATTTCGATTCTCGATATTGTAAATAGCAGAGTATGAACCATAATAGAGCTACCCATAATCTTTTTAAGTCGAAAACGATATCTCAATCTACTGATTTACATGTTTTTATAGGCTATCCCGATCTGCCCAAATTTAATTTGTTTAGGTAGGGCTCAGTGATGTATATTTTCATTATTTTTTTACTTGTAAAAGAATTGTTATTTTCTTTTTCGGCGTGGGGGGACTAGGGGTGTCTTTCAAAGGCGAGATTTGTGGCGTTCGTTTGGTCAGAAAGTGGAGAAAGAAAGTATCTACAAACACATTCGTATTATTATGCAATATATTCGTTCAATTAAAATTTATAATTTATCAAACTTTTTATATTTTTTTATTTTTATGATTTGATAATTATAACTTTGATTATGTCACGGATCCTGTACATCATTATTATCACGTGATAAATTCAATGAATCATAGACTTTCTCGTATGCTGTGGCATTACTCACGAAACTAATTAATAAAATCCAATTATTTATAAGATTACTTTTTATTTTTTAAGTTACTTATTTTTATTAATTGATATTATTGTATAAAAACCGTAACTCGTTTGGGCTCCTTTCAAATGCGATTTTTGTGACGTGGAGGAGACAGAAATTCTTGGGGATTAAAGTTACGGTATTTATATTTATTTAATTCTTTTGCAAATCCAGATAGAGACAATAAAAAAATTAACAAAAAAGGACACTCAGAATTTTTTTTTTTTTTGGAATGATATCTGCAGATACATCAAACCCTAAATCTCTGTCTCGAATTCGTACCAACCACGAGAAAATCAAACAATTTCTCTTAGTTGGTATGATCACATCTGGGAGACTCCCTTTTTTTTTTTGGGTTAAATTTACGACTACAGAATATCCTAATTTAATCTCGTGTTCCCGATAAGTTTAAAGTGATTTTTACCTTTTTACATGATGTAGAAAAGAACGGTAAAGTTAATGAAAAGGACGGTTTAACTCCTCGACACATCAATTATGTACTATGATTTTAAATAATAAGGAAATCTTACAAACTCTTCTTCGTCGGATTACCCTAAAATATATATTAATTTAAAATACATTTTTACAGTAATTTTATTTTTAATTTAAATTTAAAAGATTTCGAATTTAATTATTACTAGGAAATGCTTTCGTGCCCTTTCTGTCCATCCACGTCCTCTCTTTTCTAATTGGAGAAGGTAACTATCACCAGCCGAAAACATCCGAAAAGGCCCTTCAGCTGAAGGGAATCGGAGAAAGAGCGAAAAATAAGAGTTATAATTAAGTCCCTGAACTTCACCATTAATGCATCGGGATCCTGTTCCTAGTGGATTGGCCTTGCATATTTATTATAGCAGTCAACAGTCCGATCTAGTAACGGAAGAATTGAATTAAATTCTTCTTCTGCTTTAGAAAGTTTGAAATTGATCCAGGTCGTGACTAACACGGATCGAAAATGCCACAACATATCTCGGATGGACTGATAGTTCGGCAACTTTGGGGAGCCAATCGATGCAAATGTAAAATAGAGGGACCAAAACGGCAAAACAGGGGAGATTTTTACCGAAGGTGGAAGGGGAATCGAACCCTAAATTCCAATCGCCACTATATATTCGTGACCGCAATTAAACGTCACCCCCTTTCGGCGCAGTAACGGCTGCCCTCTTCGATTGCTTAAGAGCAAAGCCCTTCGCCGCTCTCTCTCTCTCTCTGTCGCAACTCTCTATCCCTTGCGCCGCCGTGAAGCTTCCTCCCGCTACCGGCGACGCCTTATCCCGCTTCCCTCTCCTCGATCTATCCTCAACTTAAAAACACCAAAAAATTCGTTTCCTTTCCTCCGTTTTTGGATTGCCGGCTACCCTTTTTGCTGCCTTAGCTCATCTCTTGTTATCTAGGGTCTTGCTACGTGAGGAGAGGGAAGAAGATATCCTGTAGCGAAAAAAAAAAAAAAAAATCTGAAAACCCCTCGAAAGGACAAAAAAAAGGAGCTTCGATTTGCTGCTAGGGTTTTGCCGTCTGAGTAATGGCGCAGATCCAGGTTCCAGCCCAGGCTCCGCCTCAGACTGTGAATGGAGGAGCGAATCAATTCGTGACAACTTCGCTCTACGTTGGGGACCTAGACTTCAACGTCACCGACTCGCAGCTCTACGATCTGTTCAATCAGGTCGGTCAGGTGGTCTCTGTTCGGGTTTGCAGGGATTTGACCAGTCGCCGGTCGCTCGGTTATGGCTATGTTAACTACAGCAACCCTGCCGATGGTAAGTTGAAGTTGCTATTTTTTTTTCCTGAAACATATAATCTGTGTATTTGCACATATATTTCTGCCGTTATCTTTCGTCGATTTCTGGAATAATGGATTTTTTTGCATGATGGTGGGGGTGTAGTCTTATTTATTACTCATGCCAATTCCCCAAAATTGGACATCTTCATTATCGCGCTAATTATTATTTTTCCCCAAAAAGGTCAGGTTTTGTGACCTTTAAGCAGGTTGATCCTGTTGTCTGTTCTTTTCAACTGTCATGTCATGTTAGAGCAAATTTTAGCAATTTCAGTTGCTGAAAGTCTGATTTCTTTGTTGCTCAATCCCCGAGAAACAGAAACTTCTCGCTGTTGCATCCCAAGTAGAGGACGGAAACTGGATAATTTGTTTAGACTATGTAAATAATTAATTTCGATGATGCTGTCGTTTCTCTAATATCTCTTTTTTAATGCAAAATTGTTCTAATATTAGTGATTGTTGGTATTTTGTCAATATTCTTGGTATTGCATTTACTTACTGATAGTTGATGATGGCAGCTGCCAGGGCACTGGAGATCCTGAATTTCACTCCCCTCAATGAGAAGCCAATTAGGGTTATGTATTCTCATCGTGACCCGAGCGTTCGCAAGAGTGGTGCTGGGAACATATTTATTAAGGTAAAGCTTATCTTAGCATTCAATTGCCGCCACACGGCTTTATATCGTGTTGGCAGTTGTTTGTGGAATCCCTCTTATTTTAGGATATTCACCAATTGTTTTCATTTGGATTTTGATTTTGCAGAATCTTGACAAGTCAATTGACAATAAAGCATTGCATGAGACCTTTTCTGCTTTTGGGACTATTCTCTCTTGCAAAGTTGCCACAGATCCCTCTGGTCAGTCTAAAGGTCATGGCTTTGTACAGTATGATAATGAAGAAGCAGCTCAGAGGGCCATAGAAAAGCTAGATGGTATGCTAATAAATGACAAGCAAGTGTATGTGGGACCTTTCCTCCGCAGGCAGGAAAGAGAATCTGCCTCGGAAAAGACAAAATTCAACAATGTATATGTGAAGAATCTGTCTGAGTCGATGACAGAGGATGACCTGAATAAGATTTTTGGGGAGTTTGGACCTATTACTAGTGTTGTTGTGATGAGAGATGCTGATGGGAAAACAAAATGTTTTGGATTTGTCAACTTTGAGAATGCAGATGATGCTGCTAGGGCTGTTGAGGCTCTAAATGGGAAGAAGTTTGATGAGAAAGAATGGTATGTTGGGAAAGCTCAGAAGAAATCTGAAAGGGAGATCGAACTGAAGCATAAATTTGAACAGAATATGAAGGAGGCTGCTGACAAATTTCAAGGAGCTAACTTGTATGTCAAGAATTTAGATGATAGTATTGATGATGAGAAACTTAAGGAGTTGTTCTCTCCTTTTGGTATCATCACATCATGCAAGGTCTGCTGCTTTGCTCATTACAGTTCCTGTATTCTCTATGAAAACCAGGAATTATTGCATCTGAAATAGCGACTGGAAAAACCTTCTTCTATTCACATATGGATGGATTTTCTTCTTATAGATTAGATGTTTTAACTTAGGTTTTCATGGAATTGCGGAACTTCTCTGCAGGTTATGCGAGATCCTAATGGGATAAGCAGAGGATCAGGTTTTGTTGCATTCTCAACTCCCGAGGAGGCTTCCAAAGCTGTAAGCGAAGTCCTTTTAAATTCCAGTCGATTTAGAATATCAATGGGTTCTGCAACTGTTTGTCCAGATTATATTGTAGTTCTGTACTTTTCTTTCCATAGCTTGCTGAGATGTTGGGAAAAATGGTGGTGAGCAAGCCAATATATGTTGCACATGCACAGCGAAAGGAAGATAGAAGAGCCAGGTTGCAGGTATGGATTTTCTCTAGTTTGGCTTTTCAGGTTCCCAATGGGTTAATTTGTTACTGCATGTATTCTCCAGATATTATTTCATTTCATGTACCAGTGGATAGACTTGAATACCTCTTCTGAAAGCTTTCATATTTTTCCAACTGTATATAATTGTCCATCTTCTTATGTGCAGGCTCAGTTCTCTCAAATGCGGCCAGTTGCTATCGCACCTTCTGTTGGTCCTCGCATGCCAATGTATCCACCTGGAGCTCCAGGTCTTGGCCACCAGTTGTTCTATGGTCAAGGTCCACCTGTGCTTCCTCCTCAGGTTAGCATTTCTATGTGATTAAAGTTTTCTTCCACTGGATCATTATTGATCCCTTGGATAAAATAGCAACCCAAGATAAGATAAGATTGACGTCCTTTACTGCAACATTGAATTAAATAACTTTATTTTAGTGTATTGCTGAAGCAATTTCTCTTTCAGCCTGGGTTTGGTTATCAGCAGCAACTTGTTCCTGGCATGAGACCTGGTGCAGGTCCCATGCCAAACTTCATCATGCCGATGGTCCAGCAGGGGCAGCAAGGTCAGCGCCCAGGTGGAAGACGTGCTGGGGTAGTGCAGCAGACCCAGCAACCTCTCCAAGTGATGCCGCAGCAGGTCATTACAGTTTTAGTCATGTTATTGTGCCAAATGTTAAATGGAGTTCAATTGTCTGGATTCTGTGATGTTTTATCTTTGGGTGATTTGCAGATGGTTCCAAGGGGTCGGGTTTACCGTTACCCACCAGGGCGTGGAATGCCGGATCTCCAAATGCACGGTGTAGCTGGTGGAATGATGTCCATGCCTTATGATATGGGTGTGATGCCGATTCGTGAATCATCTGTGTCTCAGCCTGTTCCAATTGGGGCTCTGGCTAGTGCCCTTGCAAATGCTACTCCAGATCAGCAGCGTACGGTATGACCCCGTATTACTGCCCTTTTCTGTTAGCATCTAAAACACGTTGTCTGGTACAGGATAAATCGTTTCAAGCCTTTTCAAAACTTTGGTGTTCTCTGTCATCGAGTCTGATTTCCAAATTTTATTTTAGATTTTTACAGATTGACTGCAAATTTTTTTCTCCCAAATTATTAAGAATGATCACAGATGTTATGGAAGTAGGTCAGTAAATAAGTTTCAGATATGCACAATGGAGTTCTTTTCATGCTTCCTCTTCCTCTATTATGTAAAACGACTGAAATTTCCTTGCTCTGGAACTCCTGCAGATGCTAGGTGAGAATCTGTACCCACTCGTCGAACAGCTTGAGCCTGATGCAGCTGCTAAGGTCACGGGGATGCTGCTCGAGATGGACCAGACTGAGGTGCTGCACTTGCTCGAGTCTCCGGAAGCCCTGAAAGCAAAGGTGGCCGAGGCTATGGAGGTCCTGAGGAACGTTGCTCAGCAGCAGGCTGGTGCTGCTGCTGATCAGCTGGGTTCGCTGTCTCTGGATTGACGACCACTGTTGCTGCTCTGAGTTTTGTAAGGTCATTGATATTCGCATTTGATACTTCGGTGGTGATGGATGAGAACTGATTTGGAAGTGCCAGTTTCAAGACATTATTTATTAGGTTCTTGTGGTTTTTAAGACAGGCAGCTTCTCAGATTCAGATTTTAAGGAACAATGGCTTGTTGAGTTCTCTTTGGTTGATTGTGGGTTTTTAATATCTTGAAAAATCACCGCCTGTTAACGTGGGGAAATGTTCAAAAGCTAAAAATAGCGTACTTCGGAATATGATAGGCGCAAGGAAGACTAATAAATATACATTTTGATCCACATCAAAACCTTGATCATGAGCATCTACACACCATAAACTCTCAAGGGGGCACCAAAGTCGATATTCTGCCAAGCGATAAGTTCGTATCACAAAACCATCCAACACAATCCCAGTTCATTCTTTTGGGACAATAATACTATGTCCGTTAACAAGTAAATATCAGATATGCACAGCCTCTTGTGATTGGACAAGAGGAAACACAGAGTTCAAACTATTGTAATGCCTGAGAAAGTAGGCTAGCAAGGTAGCCTCACTCTTCACGCCTAATTGCACGCCTCATCCTCAACCCGGCATCAGCTTCCCAATCATCCCCAATCAAACCCCCTGCCTGTAGATTGCCAGACAGAGAAGGAGAGGAGATGGAACCAGAAGCCTCGGTCTCATTCGGCTTCACTCTGTCTCCCCTGTCCTCCCCAAAGTTGTGGAGCCTTCGACCGATAAGGTACCGGTCATCCCGAATGGAGTTGTGGAGGTTTCTGAACCAGACATGAAACCTCTTGGTGCAGAAGAGGACGAGGCTGAAGCCAAGGCAACCCAGCCACGCAAAGCGGTACACTGCTGAGTTGACCACCAGAGGGTACCCAAGCACAGGGAAGACCCCTCGGGCTAGGACGTAGGGCACACATAGGGCCGTCAGGAGCTTCATTATGATTGGAATGACAATCTCTCGGAGGACCCACAGGCTCTGGAGCCTTGAGAAACCGTCCTCTCTCACACGTTCAAACTTCCATCGCCAGCTCTCATCCACAAATGGCATCATCTGGTCAAGCATAACCTGTCAAGGGGACCGACAGGAAGGAAATGTTTAGTTGGATTTGGTCCCAGCGGCATCATCTCCTGTCCAAATAGAATATGACCTAGCTTTTGACCCCATCAAGCAGGGAAACTAAACAAAATGTGAGGGAAATTCAACTCGCAAGAGCAAACTGCACAATAGAGGGAAAGCTGGTAGTAAGTAGCTGTTGCTCGAACTGTCCCAACTATCCTTCATTCCATGTTCGACTGAAATAGAGAATACCACAAAGCACCTAAATGGCACCTCTTCATCTAATCTTATGTCGCATTAAATATAAAGAGGAAACCCGTAGAACACATAAAGGGAGCATGCCTGAGGCTAGTTTGTGGTGTAAAATGAGCTCTAACTGATATGAAATAATATAAGTTGTCCGAAAACTTACCAGCCGAGTCCAGATCTTCAAGAAGATGAGACCAAGTGCCCAGTCTTGATACAGGAGGAAAACTGGGCTCTCGTCCACAGGTACCCGCATTGGCACAATCACAAGAAGCTCAAACAGCAGCCCAATCATCACAGGGATCACAAATATCTGCAAGACACAGGCATTCATTTGCTCCGTAGTTTAGCAAGGAACTGCAGGAAATAACATGATGGAGAAATGCTCAACTCTCCTTACCCATATTGACAATAGGGCCGAACTCTTGAAAGCAATGCAACACCACTTCCAGATTTGGCCCAGTAAAACAGCAGCTCTCTTTGTTCTGATATGCTCAATGGTGTATCTTGCTCCAGCTAAGCCAGTCCATATAACGTAACTTCCGATGACAAAAGCATACAGATCTGTTGAAAATTATAGGGGAAAATTGAAAATGTTTTCATCAGAGTAGAAGCCACAGATAGGATAAATTCAAAGATAGTGCATACCATTGCACTTGATTCCATGAGTTATTGGGAGAAGAGGTATGGCATTAAATAATTTGCGCCCTAATGAAACTGGGACCACTATTAAAGCTGAGTTGAAAATAAGTAAGGTCATCCATGCCACCACCAACAGGAGTACAATCCGAAGGACAAAACTATACCTGCTAGAGATTGCACACACATCAAAACAGCTAGTTAGAGATTAAAGAGGTAGTCCATATGAATTCCCAATCACTAGGTCAACAAATGACTCCATAACAAAGCATAATTCATAGGAATAATGATGTAAAATGCAGCCTCTCATGCAATACGCATGAACTACAAAATAAGCAAAGGGTCATGCATGCTCAATCACTCATTTATCATAAGTTGGCAACAATGCAGGAATAGTCAAGTCACTGAAAACAACATCTAGTCAATGAAGAATTGCATGATTCCACTGCCAGATGCATCCTGATTAATAAAAGATTGCAAATTCTAGGACGGAGCAGTTGTAAAGCCATCATCTACAGTCCCCTATAAGCATTCCACTTGTTATGATGCATTAAGAGATGAGACAAAAGTCTGGAGGAAAATTGAAATTGGCAATGGGGTTCAGTGTGGATTTCTGTCGCCACTGAACAATATGCCTTAGATCCAGTCAGAGTGAAATAGCTAATGGACAAAAAGTATGAATAACATACCAACTAAGATAAAAGAAAAGATCAAACCAAAGCAATCAACGAAGTCTGTGTTAGCAAAATACAAATTCATAGAATCAAATTCAGTATAACTTACTCTGAATCGGACTGCTCATCACTGTCATAATCTTCAAAGGCATCAGGATTCCGCAAAA
The DNA here is from genome assembly GCA_037672795.1 of Lagerstroemia speciosa. Classification (NCBI taxonomy): domain Eukaryota; kingdom Viridiplantae; phylum Streptophyta; class Magnoliopsida; order Myrtales; family Lythraceae; genus Lagerstroemia; species Lagerstroemia speciosa. Next base: position 1,574,501 of record CM075291.1, read on the forward strand.
GAGCACCTCCATTAGCATTTCCTGCAGCTGCAACAACTGCCAGTGCACGGTCCCGTCCACCATGTGGCACAGCCTGCATCCTATCCTGCCTGGCAGGCTCACCATTTCCATTTTCCTGGACACCATTATCCTCGGGTCTTGGCAGTAAAAACTCTGTCAAGCCTAGAGCCCATCCAACAGCCTTGAACCAATAATGCAGAAGAGATTTGATGGTCGTTCGCAACTTAAAATGCTCAACAGCAAATGGGACACAGATCTGAAAGAGCAGCATGTCAGCTGGTATTTCAGTAAATGGATCAGCCACTCTGCAACAAAAAATTCACAAATGAGACTGCAATTGTGACGTATAACAATTAAGGTCCCAGGTGGCACTGCCTGCAGCAATAGGAAATATAACCAACCAACTTACGATATATCCAGCGGAAAAATGGAGGGTGCCATCCGCATAGCAAGTTTTACTGGTAAAAATACCAGCATCACAATTAAACTCCCATAAACTGCAACTGACAATAGAACCCTGCGAGCATGCTTGTGGACAGGATCATCTATGAGATCACGGAATGGATTGTAGTTTGGATCTGCAGGATCTCGCAAGAAATACAGGACTCCATTTCGCAGCACCTGCAGAAGTATGTATCCAAGAGAAGAAATTAGCAAATACGAGCAAAAGGACCTAGTATAATAGAAATTAGAATGTGCACTAGGCAAGTTGACAATGCAGAAAAGATACCCCTCGCAGAAGGCTGACAAAGATGCTTATCTGTAGCATATACAAGATCCCCACAACCCAATGGACCAATGAACTTGCCAGAGGAGAAAGAGTAAAGAACTGAACTCTATGCGACATAGACTTTCCAAACATCCTTACTGTGCAGACATCGAGCCACCACCCGCACATCAGCGGAAATACACCGAGCTCAATCACTAGAAGAAATGCTACCTTAATCATTGTCATTAAGTGCCTCATTGCTGCCAAGAACTGCCTAACCAATGACGGAATCGTCTCTGCTATAGACGCAATACCATAGAACCTTCCCATTATCAAAGGCTCACCCTTAGTGTACCGGATCAGGGCAACTGTACCCAGATAGAGTACCAGACCAGAAAAAATAAGCAAATATCCAATAGCAAGAGTTGCTACATCAGAAATCCTCGATGCCCCAACAGGAGCTGCTTTCAGAATATCTCCAGAAAGCTGTGTTGTCATGTTGTTTGAGGCTTCATTCAGCCCAGTCACACTCGCATTCAGTGCCCCTGCAACCTTGTTTACCATGCCACTATCTAGTCCATCAGATGATAAATTTGTAAGAGCAGTCAATGAATTCTTCAATGTAATATTTGCAAGCGTTAGTGCTGAGTCTGCAAGTGGTATGACCTTTGACAACATGCGGCTATTGGCGAAAAGCCAAGACATGTAATAGATTGTAAAACGGCCCAAAGAAAAGGGCAGGAAGATTATTACTCCAAGGAATATCATGTTGCTTGCCAAAACCTGCAGGGAGGAAATCTATATGTTCAATATAAGCATCCTGAGCGTAAAGAAATAAGTGTCAAGAAGCAGAACTGAGATATTTTGCAGCAAACAATGAATACCCATCTCTATAGCTACATGATGCTCTAAGGCGTGATGCATTTGTCAAACATAGGCCTAATATATTTAGGCCTATCGCTTAACGCATCTACTACTAGAAACAATACCCAGCCCAGTAAAGCAAAAATAACATCATGTTGATATGTAGTCCTCACTCCTCTATTTAGAAGCCTTCTTTCTATTAACTTCACAGACAAGAAAGTTAGTCTATTTTATAATCTTCATTGTCGACTAGTTTCAATGAAGTAATGATTTTAAGCAATCATCCCAAAATTCATTTCATTTCCATGTTCAATGTGCATGGTTTGGTAATCTCTAGGGTGGCAGAACCAATATCTAAAATCAGAATTTCTAAGATGTAGAACTCATATTCAAAAGCCAAAATTTCAATGCAAAGAGAAAGAAGTGGGTTGGAAAAATTAACATTGAGAGGTACTCTAAATGGAATCACTAGAACAAGGGGATAAGATAGCAAAATTCACTTACAGTGAATGCATTCTCAACCAAGTGAAATACGGGGCCCTGCATACCAACCAACTCATCAAAGGGTACATCCTCTGCACCATCAGCATCATCTAGACCATCAAACATCTGCTCAACATGAGCCTCAAGACGAGCCGCCTGCATCTCCCACCTAGCTGCAACATTTTCTGCATTCCTTCTGATAATTTGACCAGCACCAGCAATTCCTTGAGCACCTGCAGCATCCTCACCGTTTCCATCTCCCACCACATTCCGATTAGGTTGTACAGCTGGCCTTCTTGCCGCTCGGGCACCATTTCTATCTCCATCATCTTCCCTCTCAGCATCTTGACCTCCAAGCTCTCGCAGATGCCGGAAGTAATCTCTCAGAGAAGTAGCCCCAAGAAAGATGAACACAATGCTAGCTGAGAGCAGAAACCCATGCAGGCAATCTGTGAGGATAACTGTAGTGGATAGGTGGCTTAGGAATAGTCTTTGAGCTTCGTTGAAACTCCTCACAAAGGCCAAACGCCATATCCAAAATGTGATAAAGGGTATTATGAGGAGCCAAACTGAAAGTACAAAACCAAGGCGCAAAAAGAATTGCAGAACATGGCAAGTTTTCATCGCAATTCCAAAGACAAACTCCTGGAATGGTAGCCTTGCTGGGGCATTCTCAGCATAGACAGGAGAGAATGAAAATGCATGCTTGCACACCTGCAAACATGGATTGCATGTATCAGCAATCTCTAAACAGCACACTACTGTTTAAAGCAGCAAGAGACAGACAAATTCAAAACGACCAGAATCCATAGGGTAAGGGTGCAACACCATCACAGGAAAGAACTGCCACATTACAGTACCAAAGGCACTTTCATAGTTTCTATACCTCGTATACTTTGTCAACACAAATTTTCAGCCCGGGTACAGATTTGCCCGCGGATGACAGAACTGAGGAAAATGCACGATACTGAAAAGAAAAGGGAGTAAAAGAAGAAGAAAAATGTAATCTCTCTCTGTCTCTCTCTCTTTTTGAGAATTACGTGAATTGCATTAATATAGACAAAAGCTGTACAATCCCTTACATGAGCTCCAGCTCACTTAGTGACTCTGCTATCTTACTGCCTTGCATCCTAGTTTCTACTCTATGGGGGAAAAAAGGCAATTTCTAAGTGAGAGGGAGAAGCTCATTTGCAAAGAAGAATACAGAAGGAACATCCCAATCATGCCCAGGAGAATTTTAGCCTAACATAGGCGAATATAATCACAGGTAGCTTGCCAATTTATCAGAAGAACCTCAATTTCCCATTGGAATTAAAGAACAACTCCAGCCTAAACCCATTTGAAGAGCCGACCACGAGGAAGCTAGGGAAAACCACATGCTCATAACCAGACAATCATCGAGTAAATGAGGGAACAAACCTCGCACTGGCGAGCGTTACTATGGTCAAGCCACTGGAGGAGACAATCCTGATGCACGAACTTTATGCTTCCACTGCACGCGCAAGGGTACCGAAGAGGGTTCTCCCCGTCGCCAGGGTTCCTGCAGATCCGGCAGACGTCCTCCTCCTCATCATCGTCATCGTACCTAGCCGGAAGTCCATTCACCGACGCCGAGGAAGCCGGCTCCGGCTTCGATGCTATCGGAGCTTCCTCGGCAGCGGAGGAAGATGCGACCGCCGCGTTGGTGTCATTGGATGCCGGCGTTGCCGCCGGCGAGATCTCCATCAGGGGAGAGGTGGGGGTTTAGGTAGGCGACGAGCCGAGTCGACTCGGTAACCGGGGCAGGGGGCTGGTTTCGGGATCGAAACGGGGAGATCAGGGAGATTCACGAGCTCGGAGGAGGACCGAGGACAGACATCGAAGAAAGGGAGATTATTTCCCGATAATACCCCTTGGTGTCACTATTTTATTACTGACCCTTTATATCCGACCCAATGGCGGTTCCGTCAAAATGCCTCGGTGGATGACGTGGAAGCGTGTCGAAGAGAACCGAGAGAGCAACATCAAACGGCACATATAAACCCACCGCCCACGGTTCTGGCAAACAGGCTCACATTAAACATCGGCCCAAACAAGTGGGCTTTGACTAGTCAAGGCTCAAATGTACCCAAGAACCAGTCAGGCCCAATCACTTATACTGGTGTATCCGTAATTAAAACACGATTTGTGGGCATTTTTCCTTTCCAGTGGGAAAACCCTAGCCGTGCCACTGGCCTAATATAAACCTCGTCTTCAGCCGGTCAGCCACTGCTCCTCACGCTTCACTAGGAGAGACGGCAGCTTAGGGTTTCCTCTCTTCACAGCCCCAACCGAAGAGGTCAAGTGTTGGAATCATGGCGGCAGCTGTGGAGTCGGTGCAGTGCTTCGGCCGGAAGAAGACGGCGGTGGCTGTGACCTACTGCAAGCGCGGCCGCGGGCTGATTAAGATCAACGGCGTCCCCATCGAGCTGGTGGAGCCGGAGATCCTCCGTTACAAGGCGACCGAGCCGATCCTCCTCCTCGGTCGGAATCGTTTCGCCGGTGTCGACATGAGGATCCGCGTTAAGGGTGGCGGTCACACCTCGCAGATCTATGCTATTCGTCAGAGCATTGCCAAGGCTCTCGTTGCCTTCTATCAGAAGTACGTTGATGAGCAGAGCAAGAAGGAGATCAAGGACATTTTGGTCAGGTAATTTAAACGGTTCTTATTACCTGGAATTCATGTTCTCAAGCCTCTATCAGTTCATTGATGTAAAATTTCTGCTGTGAAAATTCAAGTGCATGCAAGCTGTTATCTTTGTTTCAAATTACTTCATATGTCGCCAAAGTTCTGATCTTTTTAGCCAATAGGCACGGTTTGATTGCCATCTTCACAGCTGTATTCTTTATCTATCATAGTTAATGGCCGTGTATGGGTAGTGTGGCTAAGTATTGCAATGATGATCTCCAATTTGTCTAATTGTCATTCCCTGGATGGTCTAAGAACTGAAATTATGTAGTAAGATTGTGGATTATGATCCATTTGAAATGAAGTATTTTTATCCATTGGTGTGTTTTGCGAACTACCCTGGGACGATGTAGTGTAGCAAAGTGGTGATGGTTATCAGATTACTCCAACTTTGGCCAGGTACGATAGGACCCTGCTTGTTGCAGACCCAAGGAGATGTGAGCCGAAGAAGTTTGGTGGTCGTGGTGCTCGTGCAAGGTTCCAGAAGAGTTACCGTTGAGGGAGAAATTGTATGCATACAGGACAACTTTTCCCTTGTTTTGGCTTTTCATTTATGGTTTCAGTTCTTTATTTTGGAGGTAAGGACGTGGATATGGATTCTATAAAGTTGCTGCCATGTTGGGATATTGAAAAACTTCTTAACAGACAATATAATTTTGTGCTTGATCTTGTGGAGTAGACTTTCTGCTTTGGTCTTAACTCATTGCCCGATCTCATGATCTCCTTGCCTTGTGAATTTATCTACCTTTACTTGCATCTTCCATGACCCTTTGCTTTGCTCCAAGTATATCGCAGATTTATGTGCTGGCAGATCTTTGTACCACTGGTTTCATATTGTTTGCATGAAAGAGTCTTTCATATGATAGAATTAGTGGTTCGGCCAATCTGTGACAGTTCTGTGGAGGTGCAGTTCTACTCTACCATGTTTAGAAACTGATTGTTTTTGGCATCTCTTTGTTGTTGCCGAGTTTTTTTAACTCTTCTTGTACTGTTGCTATCGCTCTCCCATATTCATTAGCTTAGGCTTCCTGCCCGGGTGGGCGGGAAAGCCAGCGTTGCCCCCAACTAAGTTTTCAAATTCAAATTTCTTTCACAGAGACTTTCAAAACCCTATTTATCTTTGCTTTCTTCTGTTTCTGGCTACTAACAAGTCTCCCTCCAGCTTTCCATGCTGGTTCCCCAATTTCATGTACTTCCTCTCATCACACTATGAAGAAGGCATCCTTTTTCACAGCCTAATTCAATGCCATTCCGAATTAAATCTGCTTCACCAGAAAGACGAAAGTAAGTACTCTCATGCTCGTTAATGGGGACTTGGATCCCAGAAACACTTCCTGGATTTGACTAGCAGGTATTTCTGGCCTCCTGAGTTCAGACTCGAAGACAACTCCTCTGCTGGAGCCGGAGCCAGACTCGAAGACCCGGTGTGTCCTACCCAGGACCGTATCAACTGTTATTATACCTCATTCAACAAGAGACATAAATAGCATATGATTTTCTTGAAAATAACTAAAAATGGACTAAACCATTTTAGTGAAATAAGGGGGTTAGGGTTCATGATTGTGCAAAATTGAGGCGTGGAAATCCATATCAAACTAAATCGTCCCAATTCGGCCAAAAAAAAAAAACTAAATCGTCCCAATAAAAAGCGCGATATTTATTTATTTAAAATCTGCCTTTGTATAGTATTATATTATCTGGAGAGGATACTGGACTAAGTGGGCCCCATGGGTGAGTACATGGATAATGAATGTATGACCACCAGACAGTTGTAATATAGTGTTATGAATAGGTTATTTTAAGATTTGTTTTAATAAAATTTTAAAATTTAATTAAAATAATTAAAAATTTAATTTATACCATAATATAAATACCGTTACATATTTTTGAATTTCATAGACATTTCTGTGCCATATAATACGAAAGCATAAAAAAAAAAAGTTCGTCCATTTTTTTCTTATTTTAATTTTTTGATAGCGTAAAAACAAAATGAACGAACTTTATAGATTGGTGATTAGTGGGCTTGCAATGTAGAGCGGAACTCAGTGGCCTTAATTATCCCCCCCCCCCCCCCCCCCACAGTGTCTCTCTCCTGTCTCAGACACGCGCAACGCAACCCCGCCACAAAACATCATTTGCTTAGTGAACTCCTTGGCCTTTGTCTTATTCCGTTGATCTTCTCCGTTAAAAAAAACTTGTTTAACTGATAATGCAGAAGAGAACACGGAGAAGAGAGACTCTTTAACCGATCCTCCGATGGATACTCATTTCATCTGCTTACATCAACAATTTCAACCATTTTATCTCACCCAATTTTTTATTCCCTGCGAAAGACTAAATAGATAAGAAATTACCCAATCTCTTCGCAAAGATCCTTTTTTCTATCCAGGTCTCAGGTGCTTATCTTGATTGCTGCCGTTCTGTCCAACAGCCGATCCTCCAAATCATCGACCCATTTCCTCTCTTCTCCGGTACGTTCTTTTAGCACGGCGATCTTGTTCTATTAGATTGAAGCTTTTGCTGTTCAAGTTAGAAGCTGGCAAGAGGGATCGGCAAACCAATTGCCGGGCGTTCATCAAAATCCTTTTTTTTCTAAATAATATTTGTCACTTGCATGCATAGGTTATTTTCTCGTGTGTCTCTGAGAAATTTACCTTTTTGCGGCGAAGCAGCCTGGTGATGTTATGGTGAGCTGAATTGGGTCTCATTCATCTTTGAATTATATTAGTAGCTGTTTTAATTATATTAGCTGTTTCAGGGCCTGGCTGGGGTGCATTTTGCTCTCTCTCTCTCTCTCGTCTTACTCAGTGAACTGCTTTGAGGCATCGATCCGATTTAGATTGTGCTTCTTGGAATATGTGAAGAACTGGGATTGCTGGCATTGGTTCTACTGCATTTCTTTTCTCTTCTTCTATGAGATCATTCTCATTCACTAGATCAATGATATTGGTACATCAACAAATTAGTTAAGTCTCAATGAACCACGCTTTCCCCTTGTGGTTACCAGTTTGAGCTCCAAAATAATTGGACTAATTTTTCATGCTTGTTTGAAGTAGCAGGCTGCTTCTTGGAAAGTGCCACTGTCAATACCAGTTTTATTTGTTTGGAGTGTGCCTCTGTGAATATGTTGTGGGCTGCGTTGTAGAAGTTTACAACGATGGCTTGTTGGCACATAGTTTTCTATTTGAGAAGCTACTAGTGGATAGGGAACCAGTGAAGATACCAATCGAGCAACAGAGCTACTTTATAAGAATTTATAGTTTTCACATCAATGGCTACGTCATACTTTCTCTTGTGCAGGGCCTAACAGCTGGACCATGAGGTTCTGCACTGCACCTTCACGGTAAAGGAGCTGGATCTTTTTATGGTGTATTTCTGCTTCAAGTTTGATGAACGTATACTGCCTGTCTGTTGAATGAATATATTAGTGGTGGACAGAAATTTCTGGTGACTTGTGTTTTCTAGTGAGAAATTCCAGTATGAGCGAAGAATATTAGGGTATCTCAGAAGGTCGTGAGATATAATTGGTGGCGGTGGCCATTTGAGAAACAAATTTCTCAGTGCTTGGGACATATTACACTCTGTGTTAATAGTTGCTAAATCTGCTGAAGTTTTAGGTTTTAGAGGTGAATTACCTTAAAAAGATTTATCCTTTGTTGTATTTCTGAGTAATTAACATATTGCTGTTGTTAATGGCAGATATGTGAATTGGTCAGATTGGTTTTTATTTCTCTCTCAGCTAATGGTAAGCTGCGTTGAGAAGCATCCGTTGTGCATTAGCTGTTCACATCTTTAACGTGGAAAGACATATCATATCATCTGAAAGCTCTCTTTAGGGGAAATATTTTAGCCCTTGATGCAACAGCAGAGGAGCACAATTGAATCGGTCCCCGAAAATGTTGATATCGATTTGGGATCCTTTCCTCTTACTGATAGCATGAACCAGCAGGCGTATCTTCGTAACAGAATAATTCAGGAAGGAGCTTGCTCATCAAGTTTTATGCCATCTAGTGAATCATCTTCATCATTACGTGCAGTTGGTAGCGGTGATGAGAGTTTTAATGCCTGGAATTTTGGTCAACCAAGTTTTGTGGTGAATCAGGAAGGTCGATCCAACTTTGATGGGATGGATTGGTATCCTTCAATCAGTTCATCCACTGGCGCTGGTCCTAGTTCAGCAGTCAGGCAATTTGAGATGCACCACAATGTTCTTTTCCCTGAGACCGCAGTTGCACAAAATCCAAATGCTAACCTTGTCCATCATGGTCCTAGTATCAGTCGCTTTCTTAATTTGGAATCAGAAGATGGGACATCCACTGGTGCTCAGTTTGGGAATTCCATGCATTTGTCAGGCAGCTCGAGTCACATAGATGGAAGAACTGGAGGCTCCAGCACCGCTTTAGCAACTTGGGGCACTTCATCTAGCAAGAGAAAGGCCCTTGAGGGTACCTCTGGCCAATCAAATGCTTCTGCAAGTTCTGGTGGCATTCCTCAAGCCGAGAATTTTGCCTGGCCAAATGCAACTCCTCATGGTAATACCCCTGATCCCATGAATTTGTCACCATCAACATCATGGAACTCTCGTAGTGCTAATTTTCTCGAGCACCTGACTCCAAGCACAGGGTGCAATGTGAGAGAAGCTGCTCTCGAGTCTTCTCCTCCATTAAGCATTACTATGAGTATGGGATCTGCAGCTGCCCCAAGAAGTTTTGAGAGGAGAGGGAGTTTGTGGCCTCAGCAAGAACCATTTCCGTTTAACTTGTCATCCTCAGCAATATCATCATTGGGAAATTCAAGGCATCATAGTGGGTTTTCCGTCTCTAATAGGCCTGGCTTTTCTAGTAATTTTCTCAACGCTAGATCAACAAGAAGCGCTCTTGCGAATGCAGGTGTTTCACAGGCGTCCCAGTCGAGTGCAATACAGGTGCCTCAATTGCCTAGAAATACTCCAGGCTTTCCTTGGATTGGGGTCCAACATTTGAGTGACAACCTTACTGGCTCCTTTCTTCCTGGAGGATCCAGTGATGGAGCAAACTCTGGGAGCATGTTGAGGTATGTATCTGACACTCCTGTGGTCTCATCAGCTGATGAGACAAGAAACATGGGGCAAGATCCACCTAGCCGGGACTTAGCTGCTGGACTTACAGGCCACGGCCATAGCAGTCTTCCTTCTTCTCGTCGAATCAATCAAAGTTCGAGTGGTCACCCATTGCTGCCCCCTTTCATAAATCCCCAGCCCATGAGCCCAGAGATACAACGGTCGTTGGAATTAGCACCTTGGGCTCCTGAATCATTTGATGGCCAAAATAGTCAAAATAGTCACTTACCTGCTCCACCACCACCATCAGGCTGTTCTGCCAGCCCACAAGGGAGTGGAGGTAACTTGTTGGGCCATCGCCGACCGTATCACATGCCTGGATATGCTACAGATAGACAAGGTGATGAGCTGTTGGCCATGTCTGCATCCCCCTTGCGAGCTTTCACCAATGACATTGAAGGAAGGAACCGGGTAATAGCTGAGGTCCATGTTTTCTTATTTTCAGTCCTCCTTTTACTTTCAGACACATATTGCATGCATTAATGCATCTGTTATTTTGCTGCTTCTCCTGTCTATTAGTGTCATTTGACTGAAGTCACTATAGATTTTTCTTCTATATACCGATTTTACATCAAATGTTCGAATTGCAATACTTACTGAACACTTGATTGCTTTCTAGTGCATGGTTTTACTATTGCTAAATGGTAGCCACTGTCCTTTCTCAATTCATTTAACTGACAGAATGCTAAGACTTCTGCCAGCATTGAGTTGCCTCCATAGATGTTCCTATTACTACTTTTGTTTGAAGATAGGGTCATCCACTAAATTTCATCGTTAAAACTACCTTCAGTCTTATGAGTTTGCTAACATGACATTCAATCATAAATGATTTTCAAGCCGCATTTCTGCTGTATTCATTTTGCTCAAGGTACTGAAGAGTTCATCCAACTTCCATCATGCAAACTAGACTGTGATCGGAAAGTTTTCCCTTCTCAAAATGCCTCAGGCGCTGCCAATTCTAGGCTTTGCCCATCTTCTTGTCTTGCGCTCTTTAGACCTTTTCAGAGTAAAATCCTTTCCAGTTTGAGCTACCTCTAACTACTTTAGTTGTGCAAATTGTGGTGTATGATTTTCTTCATTTGAGCAAGCAAATTGCATTCCTTTGTTATCATAAGATCCATTGCTGCTTCCAACTCTTGGTTACTGAAATCAGCACAATCTTGAAAAGTTTCCAAGTGAATTATGTGTCTAGCATCACAAACTAGGGACAATCAATACATTAGATCAAATCCGTTGTTTGATACTAGCTGAATCATTTTTTTGCTATAGAATTAACGGTTGTGGGAACAGTTATTTTGCCAACTGTGGAAAGTCTTATCTCTTGCTTGATTTTGCTCATTTCAATAGATGATTTTAGGTGTTTGTTCTCATGATTTATCAGATTTTGTGGTAGTAGATATTTAATCAATAAAGATAATTGGCCTTGTCAACTTAATAAACTGTGCTGATGCGTGTGATTAATTTTCCCCATTGTGTAGATACGCCAAGTCCTGAATGCTATGCGCAGGGGAGAAAATTTAAGGGACGAGGTTTGATTCTGATTTCTCATTGAGTTCAATCATTAAATTTGAAGCAGTTATATGGATTCATTATATTATCTGCTGGCTACTGCATTTCCAGTTTTCCCCTGTTTCCACTAACAAATGGAAAGGCTATGTTCTTCTCTGAATTTCATTTATTTAATGTTGCGTGTATTTCCTATTATTACTGGATCTGGAAGAGCCATGGGAGTCGGTCAAGGCCATTTGTGTTGGATTTTGTATTTTTTTAAAAAAATATTGTGGAGTAACATCCAGTAAAATCTGAGACAGACATTTTTATTGTTAACAGAACCAGCCAGCTTACATATAGTATATAAAGTTACCGTTCCCTACTGTATGAACTAGTAAGGAATTAGACATGGGTTATGAGTGCATGTCCTTAATCGTTTTGGCAGTTGCCAGGCACATTTGGTCAGTTCCAGTCCTCTATCTTCTAAATTTAAGGTTGTTCTTTTTCTTTGCAATGTTTAATCCATCCTAAGCCATGTTATGACAGAGGATACTCTTGTATTATCAAATTCCTTTAAGATCTAGACCATGAATGTTTATTTACTAGACTTGCTAAGTGCAGATTGAACTGCCCCAAATGGGGCTCTTGATGGATTTTTCTGTCAACGATTATTATGGGCCCTAACTTCAAGTTTTCTTCTCCCATAATCATTTATCAAATAGGATTACATGCTTTTCGAGCCACTCATGTTCCAAGGTTTGGCGGAAATACATGACCGACACCGAGACATGCGTCTCGATGTTGATAATATGTCCTACGAGGTAAAGACATCAATCTCATCCCATTTTTTTAATTAAATATATTCTTCTGCTTCCACTGCCATAGGTTGAAATGCTTAATGCGCTTGCCTTTTTTTGGCAGGAGCTGTTGGAACTGGAAGAGCAGATTGGGGACGTGAGCACTGGACTGAAGGAAGAAACCATATTGAAATTCCTGAAACAGCACAAGAAACAAACATGCACTGGAGCAGAATCTGTCAAGGATTTAGAGCCTTGTTGCATTTGTCAGGTTAGAGCTCTGAGCTTTCCATCTTTATCAGTTTTCTGAAATAAAACTTCAACCCCAATTTACACCTAATTTCTAGTTTTTTGAATTGGTAGCCAGCATTGGTTGGTTTCATTGTCACTTTAGATGATCTGGATGCCACTAAAATGAATAATCTGAACTTTTTCAGACATGCTACTATCAGTGGGTCTCACATGACTGCTTTTTCCAGGGCATTGTGACCAAATATCCATAATTTACAGATTTTTATGTTACTAGATAATAAGGATACGTGCTTGATATTGTGGAAAATTCCATCACCGACACCCTGAATTATTGTTGTTACAGTAGGTTGTCTTATTCTGGGAGATAATTACTACAGAATGTTTATATCCATTTTCTCCTCCCTCCCTTTATTTAATTTTTTTTTTTTTTTTAATAATTGTAAGATCTATTTCATGTCATCAATCTATACAAAATGACTTTACAAAAGGTCCCCAAGGTCCAAAGATGAGACTAAGGCACTAGTTGCTATTTTGGATTCAATCTTGGGTAGTGTCACCAATCTAAGCCCGACTAGCATGACTATCCTATCTTTGATGACAAAATTTGGCTCACTTCTAGAGTTGAAAATCCTATTGTTCCTCTCAAGCCATATATAATAGACCTCCCTCCTTATTTAGTAATAGTAATTAACAAATCTAGGCAACGAATTTATTTTCTGTGGTTTCATCAGTGAAGATGAGGATAGTATTCACCTTACAGTGTCTGCTGGACATTGATCCGATTATACAGAGATTCCTTGATTTGGTCTTTTCATGGTTAGTTAATCATGCACTCGTTCTATTATGATATTTAGACAAAGTCGAACGTATACCGATTGCAGTCAAACTCTTTAGTCGACTCAGGTAAATTGCACTACATCCTCCTGAACTTTTACTTTTTATCTTCTGTTGAGAGAGTTCAGTTTGCTCTGTTGCTAATGGAGAAGTTGACAGACAGTCATGGCTTGGTGGGAATATCATGTCTCCACGTATTCATCTTCTCTGATTTTTGAACGTTTTGTTTTTCATTTTTTTGGCAGGAACAATATGAGGATGGGGAGGAGATTGGAGAATTGGACTGCGGGCATGATTTCCACGTGAACTGCATCAAGCAGTGGCTTACGCACAAGAACCTCTGCCCCATCTGTAAAACCACAGGCCTGGTCACTTGACTATTCTTTTATTGCCTCCCCAATAATAATAAAACCCCACCTGCAAATGGAAAAATATAGACAGAGAGAGACATAAGCATATTTATTTCCATGCAAGGGATTATTGGGTGTTGCCATATACTCTGTTTAAACATGAATCTGTTATTTGAATCCAATTTTGAACCTCAGTGGTTCCCAGTGGATTTTGTATTGGGCACAGCTATTCCATGTTCATATTCTCTCTCTCCCCAGTTGCCATGCTGATAGTTGGAATAGTGAGTGTGGTGTTTTCCGGATATATGGGCTTCATTGGTTTTCCACTGTGCATTCGTTCACGGCTGGAAAGTGGTTTCTTTTTCTCTAACCAAAGCTGTTGTAGCCATTTCGAATGTTGCTGGTAGCCTACAGTTACTCGTTAGGTCAAGCCCACCAGATCTGGAGCTAACCCAGGTGACTTTTTGATGAATCCTCTGACCAAAATCCCAGTAGATGTGGGATGCAGCCGCTGTGGTCAATCCTCCCTCTGGTCAGTGATGCTCTTGACTCGGCCAGCACACAGCCACTTAGTTTTCTTCTGGCGGGAAACACCTTTTCCAGTCCGGAAACAAGTGAACTATTTCTTTTTGAAGCTCTTCATTAAATAAATTTTCATATGATCGTCCCAGAAAAACACCAGTAAATTGGAACCGTGCACGGAGGCAGTCGTCGATAGATAACTGACACCAGGCCTTAATTTTATCAACTGATATTCTTTTCTGCTCCATCGGTGTAATAATGACCTGTCATCAAACAGACGACAGGTCATGACAGGTCATGGACTTACCATGGAGGCAAGTATGGCAAAAAGGTGTTCCACCTAAAGTCAGATTTTTTGTATGGGAAGCACTACGGGGAAGAGTTCTCACGATAGATAATTTGAAAAAAAAAAGCGAAGATTATGGTTAATCGATACTTCCTTTGCAAAGGAGAGGAAGAATCCATAAACCATCTGCTCTTACATTGCCGTTGGACCCGAGAGCTGTGGGAAGTGGTGTATAAGAGGTTGGGCATCAGTTGGGCACAGACAGGCACGGTGAAGCAGGAACTAAGTGATTGGGAAGGGATGAGAGTTCGTGAGAGAAAGAAAGCTTTTGTTAGTTTAATTCCATTCTCCATTTTTTGGATTATTGGGAAGGAAAGAAACCGGAGGGCTTTTGAAGGGATAGAAACAAGGGATAGACTAGTAGTTCATAGATGGGTAAGGAGTTATACTTTTGATATACTGGAGTGTATAGTGATAAGCGAGATCAAGAGAAAGAAATTGAGACTAGAAGAAATGAAATTATGTGTATATTGTATATTCAATATGAACAGATCTTACGAATATATACAAGTACAAGATCTATATACAGGGAAGGGAATATACATTAAATAGAAGGAATTAATTAAGGAATACTATTATAACAAAAATACAAATGCATAAAATGGAAAATATAGTATTCCATTTTAACAGTCCCCCTCAAACTCAAGGTGGATGAGATGAAGCCAACTTGAGTTTGCTAATCAAATCGTGGAATCGTGTAGTTGAGTGAGCCTTCGTGAATATATCTGCAGTCTGATCAATAGAGGAAATGGAATTAAGTCGAACTTTATTTTGAACAATATGATGACGTATAAAATGACAATCATTTTCAATATGTTTAGTCCGTTCATGAAATACGTCATTGTGAGCAATTTGAATAGCACTACGATTATCACAATAGAGAGTTGTGGGAGAAGTAAGGACAACACCCATATCCTCTAGTAACCAGCGAAGCCAAATAAGTTCTTGAGTAGTATCTGCAAGAGCTCGATATTCAGCTTCTGTACTAGATCTGGCAACGACTGATTGTTTCTTACTTCTCCAAGAAATAAGAGAGTCTCCTAAGAAGAAACAAAAGCCTGTAGTTGAACGTCTATCAGTCGGATTACCCGCCCAATCAGCATCAGAATAGGCATATAACTCAAGTGAAGAATTTGAAGAGAAATGGAGGCCATGAAAGAGAGTACCTTTAATATAACGAATGATACGTAACACTGCAGCATAATGAGTTGTTCGAGGAGCTGATAAAAATTGACTTACCAAATGTACAGCATATGCAATATCTGGACGAGTAACGGTCAGATATACTAGGCTTCCTACCAGTTGTCTATATATAGTGGCATTTTCAAGTAGATTACCATCATTAGGAGAAAACTTGATATTGGTTTCCAAAGGGGTAGTTGCTACCTTATTATCTGTAAGACCAGCTTTAGAAATAAGATCAGATGCATATTTAGCTTGAGTAAGATAATATCCTTCGGAATTGGAAGTTACTTCGAGACCTAGGAAATAACTTAGTGTCCCAAGATCTTTCATTTCAAATTGATGATTGAGAAATTCCTTAAGTTTCAAAATACCGTCAAGATCATCACCCGTAATTATCATGTCATCCACGTATAGTAGAAGAAGAACGGTTCCTTTATCAGTTTTTCGAATAAAAAGAGCAGAGTCATGAGCACTAGAATTAAATCCAAAATGACTAATCACATTACTAAATTTCATAAACCATGCTCGAGGAGCTTGTTTAAGACCGTATAAGGCACGGCGAAGTCTGCATACCTTATTAGGTGGATGATCATAGCCGAGAGGAGGTTGCATGTAAACTTCCTCAGTGAGGTCACCGTTAAGAAATGCATTTCTCACATCCATCTGGAATAATTTCCATCGACGTATTGCAGCAACTGCAAGTAGGCTACGCAAGGAAGTTAATCGAGCAACTGGTGCAAAAGTTTCCTCATAATCGATCCCATATTCCTGCGCAAAACCTTTTGCCACAAGACGAGCTTTATAACGTTCTATAGAGCCATCAGATCGGGTTTTTACTTTATAAACCCATTTACAACCTATAGTATTTTTACCTGGGGGTAGATCTACTAAATCCCAAGTATGGGTTTTATCTAAGGCATTCAGTTCATCTACCATTGCTTCTTGCCAAATAGCATCAGATTGCGCTTCCTTAAAAGATTGAGGCTCATGTATAGACATAATAGTTGAAAAACAATGAAAATCACGCAATAGATTAGAGGGTTTACTTATTCGAGTGGATCTACGAAGAGGAAGATTAGTAGAATCGGAAGATTCATTAGGTTGATCAGTAGAAATGGCAGATTCCGCGGGAGGATCTATAATTGTAGGAGATTGAATAGGAGATAAATCAGTAGGAAATAAATCAATTGATAAATTAGTAAAAAATGGATTTGAATTAGATGATGGGTGAAATTTTGACACTGAAGAAAACATTTTATGTTCCCAAAATGTAACATGACGAGAGATTCGTAATCGATTATCAATTGGATCCCAACATCTATACCCTTTATGTTCAATGCCATAACCAAGAAAACAACATAACCGTGCACGTGACTCTAATTTTGTATATTCATGAGATTGAAGATGAACAAAACATGCACAACCAAATACTTTAAGCATATTATAATCAGGAGGAATACCATAAAGGCGCTCATAAGGAGAGATATTACCAATAATATGAGAAGGTATTCTATTGATTGTAAAAACTGATGTGAGTGCTGCTTCTCCCCAAAATTTTTCAGGACAAGATGAGGCTATTAATAATGTTCGGACTGTATCTAGTATATGCCTATGCTTTCTCTCAGCCCTACCATTTTGTTGTGAAGTACCTGGGCAAGAACGGTGTGAGATGGTGCCATTTTGTCGAAGGAAATTGAGGAATCCACTTTCTTTATATTCCATAGCATTGTCAGAGCGTAAAACTTTTATAGAACTAGAAAACTGTGTTTTAATCATATTGGCAAAATCAAAATAAATTTTTGGCAATTCAGATCTATTATGCATGAGATACAGCCAAGTAAAACGAGAATAATCATCCACAAAAATTACATAATATTTTGATCCACCCATTGTTGTAATAGGAGCTGGACCCCAAATATCCGAATGGATCAAATCAAAAGGAGCTGAAGAAATAGAATTACTTTTATTAAAAGGTAATGCAGAATGTTTTCCAAGGGAACAAGGTAAACAATCCAAATTTTCATTCTTAACGAGACCTAAACAACCACTAGAAATTAATGAATTAAGTTTACTCAAAGATAAATGACCCAATCGAGAATGCCAAAGACTAAGAGATGCATTATGAGATGCGGAAGCAACAAGTTGCGTCTTTAAGCTAGAAGGAATGCGAAGATCGATAAGCTCAAACAGTCGACCAATTTTACGGCCGGTCCCAATAATCTGTCCTGTCTGAGATTCCTGCACACGACAACCCTTATTAGAAAAAATAACATCAAAACCATATTCACATAATTGACCTACAGAAATGAGATTTAATGTAAGTTTTGGAATAAGAAAAGTGTCTGGGAGTGATAAATATGTGGTTGAAATATGACCTTTATGAGTAATAGGCATATCTGAGCCATCAGCAGTATAAACTGAGTGTGTTAATGAACTATCAACTTTTGAAGAAAATAGAGTGGAATCAAATGTCATATGATTGCAACATGCAGAATCAAAATACCACGAGTTACCTGGAGTGACAGATAGCGCAGTAGAGGAAGAGCCGTCAGATTTAGCCATGACTTGTTTGATAAGATCTTCAAGATCATTTACGGAGAGATCACCAATAGAAGCAGATGGCGTGCCAACTTCAGGTGTTCCAGGAATAGCAGCAGTAATAAGAGAAGGCTTAGATTGATTTGCTGAAAATGAAGACTTACCTCCGAATCTTCCCGGACTAAAATGCTTGCTAGTGTTTTGTGAACAATCTTTGGCAAAATGTCCAGTCTTCTTGCAAACTCGGCACAATCTAATAGGACAATTAATCATATAATGCCCAAACTTGTGACAATACCGGCATTCAATCCGATCAGTGGGAGTACGACCATATGCTGGTGTAGCAAGAACAGAATCAGTAAATTGTATTTTGTTCAGTTGAAGTCGGGTTTCCTCAGAAAGCAGTTCAGCAACAGCTTTTTCCATTGATGGTAAACTATCACGGTGGAGTATGGAGGCACGAATAGGTTCAAAATCCTTAGTTAATGCCATCAAAAATTGAAAAACTCGCATCTCATCTCTATAAACAGTAAAGAGTTGAGCATCTTCATTGTTTATCCATGTAGGTTCATATAATGCTAATTGATCCCACAAGACTTGCATTCGAGATAGAAAATGATGAATGGACTCTCCAGAATCTTGTTTGGTCTGACTTAAAGAAGTTAAGAGCTGATAACGTTTAGCAATACCAGAGAGCGAGTAACGTTTCTCCAATAAATCCCAAACCTCTTTCGCAATCATGTAGCGGCCAAATTGTATTTTGATCGAAGAAACAGTGGTGTTCCGAATCCAAGTAAGAATCTGATGATTCTTGGCATCCCACTCCTCGAGTCGATCATTAAATTTTTCTTCTTCTTCATCAGGTTTCCTTGTGGGTTGACGAATATCACCAGTTGCATATCGCCAAAGCCTGCGACCTTTCAGAAAGCTAGACATTTCTTGAGCCCATAACATATAATTCGATCCATCAAGAGTAATTTGAATGGGTTGTATGACATCAAGCTTCTCCATGAACAAGAGTAAATGTGTTACCCAGAATGCACACTTGCCCACCAATTGAAAAACCTCTGAATTTCTTTGTAAACAGAGAATGAAGACTTGCAACAAGGATGAAGAGGATCTGCAGGTATGTAAAAAAATAGCTAGACTAGAGAGCTCTTCAGCAAAAGCAGATCAGTATTGTTACTTGTAACAGGAGATCAGAAACAGGGAAAAACAAGATCCGGATCCAGGAGAAACAACTGGTAAACGCCCACTCGATGAATCAGGGCTCTGATACCATGATAAGCGAGATCAAGAGAAAGAAATTGAGACTAGAAGAAATGAAATTATGTGTATATTGTATATTCAATATGAACAGATCTTACGAATATATACAAGTACAAGATCTATATACAGGGAAGGGAATATACATTAAATAGAAGGAATTAATTAAGGAATACTATTATAACAAAAATACAAATGCATAAAATGGAAAATATAGTATTCCATTTTAACATATAGGATGGGGGGACATGGTCCAGCGAACATGATGTATTTTGACTGATGTTGCAACGACCTTTTGTACATGGCCTATTTTTGGTAAATTCTCGCACCTACTTGGTGCTTAGTAATATATCATTTATTTAACACTCAAAAAAAAAAAAAGACCCGTCGTCAAACACCACGTACGTCCATTTGGTGATTCCAGCTTCGACTCATCTACTTCCTTCCTCATTCTGGTTTGAGGAATAGATACCTCGATTCGAGTCTCGTGCCAGCAGTGATGAATAAGAGAAGAACTTCTTGATATGTTTCATTTCGATCTCTTTTTAAAGTACTATAAAAGAATCAGCAGCAGAACTGTAACAAACATTAGCAAAGGAAATTGTTCACATCCATCACCAACACCAAAAGCTGAAGTGGGAGGGCTGCGGCTGCTGCTGGTCTCGAGTGCAGCCGGTGAAGGGGCTACCCTTTTGGGCTCCGGCAGCTGACATGCTCCATATGTCATATTTTCCTGCCAAAAGCACATACCAGGACATGGATACATAACTCAAATAGCAGACTCTCACATCATAATGAGCATCAGGTTAAAGGAAGAACTGTACTTCTACCCTACATTTCCTGGAATTAGACTGACAGGGCATCGAACCTTCTGAGGTGGGAGTGAATGGATTTGATGAATACAATGAAAACTGACTAAAAAGAATCCTGTAAATTATATTTCTCTGGGCTGACCTTGCAATAATTAATACTTCCGCACCCACAGACTAGCTGACCGTTGGCCGTGTCTGTCGCTTGAGGGGCTCCTCCTCCATCGCTTCTCTGCAAGAAAAGTTGGCCATTTTTGTGGCTTAGGCTAAGTAAAGATTTTAACTGCTGATGCTATTTTACGGCAACTGATCGATTAAAGTCTAAGAACATGCTGAGTATAATATTTCGTATTGGTAAGTTGCATACCAGAATCCCAGAGAATTACCTTGTAGAAATCAACAGCAATGAAGTTGGGCCATCTTTTTCCAGCTGCAGCGTAACATGTATTGACCATGCTCATCAATGGAGCCGAATTGTATTTGCAAGCTTGGGTCAGGTCAGGCCGATCGGGGAAGTAGTTTACAAGGACCAGCGACCTCGTTGTGGTGCTCATGGGAGGGGATTCTCCACGGTTCGGGCATGAGCCTGCATGCATCCCACCATCCCCATCTGCGAATTCCATCACAGTATATATTAGTCATGGACAGGATTTAGCAGACTACATTCAACTGCCAGCTTTCGGTCATGCAACGATGACTGGGGGACATCTAACACAGACTGGCGTAGGAATCGGAAGAAGTCTTTTTGCAGAAAGGGTCAACTCTAGCAATTGATTTTTGTGAGATCCACAAGACGGTCGTGTATCTGCACATCAACCAAGGTCATGATCGACCGAGTCTAAAAGATAGTTCTACAGTCTGCTCGAAATTATGTATAGCAGCGGTATTCAAATGATCGATGAGGCAATGCTGTCATAAAGCAGCAGGTTGTTCATGAGATTTGTCCGCGAAAGAGAGAAATGAGATAAGAGAGAAGGAGAATTTGCACTGACATTGATTTTCTACCATGTATCTCCACTGGTAGGCTATTCCTTCAGTAGCCTCCTTGGCCGACTTTGATGTGAAGACAAGGAGCCGCTGATTCTTTTGGATCATATCATCCACGGTTGGCCAATTCCCGCCATTTTTGGGCATACCCGACACAGGAAACCAGAATTTACGCAGCCCAGCAGCGTTAAATACCTTTGTCAAGCCTTTCGGGGACATGACATAATCTTCAATTATGATGGTCACGATCTCGGATGGGTTTGCTTCAAGAAACGCTTGAACTTCCTTAAGAACATTAATGGCTGGTTGCTGTTGGAAAATCAAATTGTAATACTACCCAACAAATGAATCTCAGAGAATTGAAATCACATGGAAAAATTTCCAAAATCAAAAGGCGACAGAGAGAGAGTGAAAGAGACTACACATTCAAGTTGCACTTACAAAAGCCGTATAATTGTAGCAACGACCACCGAAGGAGTGACACAACCAAATGTCATTCTCGAAGTCGTACATATCTAGCATTAGCCCCCTCACACCATTCTGCAAGAGAGAAAATAATAGATAAACATTATAGAGCAGACAGAAATTGATCTTTCATCTGCTGGGTCATGGATAACTGATGAGTCAATTTTTATCAGGAATAATCAGTTGCATCATGAGCTTGTGGATATAGATACTGGCTATAATTGACACGACACAACATGACATTATCAGAGTCAAAATCTCGCACTCGAACTGCTTAAACGAAGCAGTCATAGTAAAGTACTTATTTAGCTTTGAAACTAAGGGCGATAAGCATCTTTCTCGACCAAATTAAATCTCAGCAACTATGGTCGCAGCCCAAAAAGTATCATTCAGATTAGACACCATCCTTCAGCATTTCCTGATCACAAATTAGTCAAAGGTTTAATTATTTATGCACAGCATCAAGGCATTTTGCACCTTACCTGTCTCTGTTATAATAATGTAGAAGGTATACCTGAAGCAACCTAAGAAGATGATTCCCACCAGGAAATATGTCAGGCAGTCGTATTGCCCCAAAATAATTCAAAACATTGAAAAGCTCAATGAAGTGAAGGGCTAATTATGTACTTGAAATACAATATTGGAAACATATCAACGATATGTGGGTCCTGCAGAATGCACTGTCTGTGCAAACCGGAGGACAAATACATCTGGATTTTGCACTATTTTTACTGTAAATGCAAGTGGACCAAGCGAATCTCAACTGTTAGATCTCGGAAGCCCACAAGACCCAGTGGCTGTTATTAATCCATGCATATTGGCGATGGTTAATGGCTTTCAGACAGTGGTTCCTCCATTTAAAGGAAACCCAGATATCATGTTACATCTTCAGAAATAACAATCATAAAAGTCACATCACACATCAGAATTGTTTATTTCCATGTCAAGATTGCAGTTTTACCTTATTTATGCTTCATTAAGTAAAACAAGTTTCAGTTTAAAGTTTTTTTGTGTTTTTGGGTAAACGTTTGCTTCAAAGATCAATTCAAAGTTCAAGGCATCAAAAGCTTAGTACAAGAAAATTTTCTTGTTAAATTTCGAGAATGTTTAGGAACTTAAAAAATGCATAGAATGAGCGCATGAGGAGAAGAAATAGCAAGCAAATGGAGAAAAAAATCATTGGACGTGCCTTAGTCAATTGAAGTGATCTATTTGGGACCCCACCAGGAGCAGAGAGAACGCTCAAATTGATACCCTTTAAATTTCCTGACTAAAACTGTTTGTCATGGTAGACTTAAAACTTCTATCAAGTATTCAATTTCAACTACCACTTAATCCTGTTTCTGCCGAGCAGAAAAACATAGAAATTGTCCAAGGTCCAAAAGATGAAAAGCATGCCATATAGCACATCCTGACAAAAAAACGACAGGTACATTGCACTCCCCTAAACCTGAAGAAGAAAGAAATAGGAAGTTAGTCGTTCGGGTAAACCTCAGGGATCGGGAGTGCAATTTACACGGACACAAAAAAAGATACAGTTAGCACTATCATATTTTTTTAATCAAAAACTGGAATAATCAATTATTTTTGTAAAAACAGCGTACTGGTTTAACATATTAATTTGAATAGGAGCCAAAACTAAAGTTGACACCAAAGTCTTTTTTTTTTTTTTTTGATAATTGTAAAAGTTTGACGGCAAAGTCAATAATGCAATATCATTTTTCTGATTAAAGAATCGGAATACAGCAGAGCAAAAAACTTAGTTAAATCCAAGCTGTGCAAAAATACAAAACCTAGTAGGTGGCCGCCACATGCTGCATACGTTCCAGACAGCCCTTTTAAAACATATTCTAGGCACAGACCAAAACCCCTATACATTTCAGAACAGCAAAATACCAACGTGAAAATGCCCACAAAAGTCTGGACTTCTGTTGCAGCTTTACCTTTTGTGCAGTGCAAGAATGCAGAGCTTTACTTTGAAGCACCAATCTCATCCATATGAAACCAACTAACACATTGATTGCCTTCGTTGCAAAACCAACTCAATTGCAACACATATCATAAATGCACAACTAGGTAACATGGTGATTACGATCCCCCCCAACTTGTGACATTTTCATTCATTGAATTAGCAAATATATTCTTTTCTTCAACAGTCAATACATCAAATCTGCCATAATGACTGATCAATCTTAAGGTAGGCGAACTCCTGTCCCAAAACCATGGACTAATCCAGGCGACACAGCCCCAGGAAAAAAAGAACGTAGGGAACTAAACTTTACCAATTGTTCAAATTTCATTTCCCCTTCCCGAAGAGGAGTCATGGAGTAAGCCAAATAGCAGAATGGGAGAAAACAAGATGAACTCACTTTGAGCTGATCGGTAATGGAGTCTTGCTGGTTCCTGGGAGAGAGAATAATTGCCCCGGTAGCTGATTTCACCTCCGTCAGTGCATACGAGTTGTGGGTAGTGAGCCATGAATAGCGATTGAAAGGCAAACCCTTGACCTACTCTTTCACGATCATCAGATATAAAGAGAAAATCAATACGTGGGAAAAAATCTGAACAGCCATTTACCAGAACGGGAAATAGAACAAACATCTATTATTTGGATTTGCAAAGGTTGTGACATCAAAACGTGCTCTGTTTTTTTGTCATCATCAAGATTATGGAAAAGGCAAGGCCTTTTTTTCCTACTGGATTAATCAGAAATACCTTCTGATCAATGGCATAAAACCATCTATAGTTTCTCATTACGTCATGTCCTCAAAAAAGGTTAAAATGAAGTACATAAGAAAGGGGCTATTTTTATGGATTTAGAAGCTAAATTTCAGAAAGAACTCGTCTAGAGTTCGCATCCACGGCATTCAATGTACAGAATCCAAGAAAGAAATAACATGGGTGGCATATAAAGTTTCTAACTTTATGTCATTTTCAACAAAAGTACCAAAAGAAACGAGTGATACATAAATAGGCAGAGCAGGAAATATATTAGAAAAACTTAGCATAGAAGGAACAGGAACAAAGAGGGCCTGGGCGGACCTTAGAAAAGGGATCGAGAGGCTGAATTCGAGTGCAGCGAGGCCGCACATTCCCATTGGCCATGCACGTCTCGCAGTGCAGTCCCGCACCACAGTTTCTGTTTAACACGCATGTTTGCCCTTCCTATCCATTTTCCAAAAAAGACCCAACAACATCATCGCTACACTGATAAAAGAAAAATGAAATACTAAAAACATACATGAACTCAACGAGTTCGTTGGCTAATGGGAGGCGCAGTTTTAGAAAGAAAAGAATAGATGGTCAAGCATAATTGTGTCTCCTTGGAACTTTGAAGGGAGAGAATTGGGAATGATCGAAGGAAGAAGGTGAAGAGACCCAGAAACAGGAGTGAGAGACCTTGAGAGCAGAGGAAGAGCCCAAGAGAGCAGCAGCAGTCAGGAGAAGGAGAAGAAGATTAATGTGCCGGGTGGAGATTACAGCTCCCTGCAAGAGGATGAACAATATTAGGGTTACTCAAAAAGAAGAGAAAGAGAGGAAGGAGAGGGGGAGGAGAGAGGTGCCCTGCCTCCATGGAAGGAAGAAGGTTGATGATGATGATGATTGATGATGAGGAAGAGGTGGGTTAGTTGCTTGTCAGCTTTTGAGCTGGTGGAGTGTTTAGTCTCTCCCCCCTCTCCCTGTACCCTCCTCCACTTTTTTTTTTCCTTGTTTTTAGATTCCCTTTTAATTTGAATTATTGATCAACAATCAAGTAATTAGACCGTATAAATTTTTTTACTATGATTCATCACATGATATTCGAGATTTTATGTGATATAAGAGATGTTAGGAAATCTTAAGATATATTTGTTATCTTTTTTACTTATATTTTAGGTAAGAAATATCGTGTGGATGTCATGTACGCTTGTCCTAAAAAAATTCTGTAATATTATTTGATGTGTGAGAATTCTTCTGCTTTTCCAGATTGATTTTTCCTCTTCTTGCTCGATGGCTTTGAGAGTCAGGTGGTTAGTGTTTTTCAGGAGAGGAAAGAGGGAGGTGGGTTGAGGGGAAAATGAATGAGAAACGAAAGTCTCAGGGCCAAGAGAAAAGTTTTGTACGTAATAAAATTATTATGTGACGGTATTTACGTCGTGATATTGACTAATAAAATTCAACTGGGACGGATGATACCGTTACACAGAAGGCTTTATTTCATAGTTTGGCAGCGGGAAAAACTTAAAGCTGGGGAGGCGATGAGGCACCTATTGGCCCAACTTTGTGACTCGATCCTTGTGTTGTATCAACTTCTCATAGTACAAGTTGGATGGGAAAAAAAAAAGTTGATCCAACAGCTTGTTAGCGAACAGTATATATCTAAGTCCATGATAGAGCGTCTACAGTGTCAAATTCTACCTAGAATTTTTCTTTTTTTGGCGTAAATTACTCAATATATAAAAATATAATAAATCTTACTAATCCAAGATTAAACTCTCAGACATGGAATCGCAATGCACCTCGAAAGAAATCTTAAGATGCAATATTAATTAAAAAAACATTGAAATCGCATGTTGAAATGTCATTTATTCGAGTAAATTTTACTTCGGTACATACCAAATTTTACCCAAAAGCAAGTTTTATCAGGAGAGGTATTTATACGCAAAACTCTTTTAACTTCCAAATCTTTCCATGAGTCAAACGTGCAAATTTCCATTTCTTGAGTTCCTACTAAGCGTTGAAATCGTGCACGCTAACAACCCCATGTTGGGAAGGCTTCTACGAATTGGATAGCAACTTCAAGGTATCAGAATTTCCATGAAGTCGGAAAGATTCCACTCGTTCACACAACCAAAAGCAAGGCTGCAAGAGCAAGCATGACTCCATACGAGCATGGGACCGATTTATTTCAATTAGTTCCCAACAAGTCATAAAAACAGAGCATCAGCATTCATCACATTCACGGTGCAGGTAATGATGGAGATTCCGGCCAACTGGTGACATGCACAGAAGGTTATGCAGCTATCAAGCATATTAAAGTAGAAAAGAGAGAGCAGCAGATGAATGCTGCTGAACCGAGATATCAGATTATAGTAGGAGATTGTACCGTTGATAAGATGACAGACTTGAGCTTCTTACATGGAACTGTTTGCTACATGAAAAAAGAGAAGCAACCCACAAATCCATGTCCAGGATGCACTTCTAACCAAAAAACAACTCTGTGCTCCAGAGCTCATAGCGATCATCTGTTTGCACAACTCTTGCAAGCCCATCCTACATTAAACGCCAGCTGGATGGCAAATCCAGCAGTGGCTTTGGCAACGGGTTTAGAAGTCACAGAATAGAAAAGCACATGCTTCAGTGGTCAGATCCAGGTCTAACTTAAATGCACGGTAGATTACGTGAAAACAGAGAAGGAATCACCATTCTCCTTAGCCAAAGATAGCAGATATAAACTTCCTCTTGCTTATTGGATCCGTTTGCACGTTCACAATGTCTCTCATCTTCTTAAACAGCTCCTCTAGCCCCTTCACTCCAAGCCTCTGGTAATCCAATGGTCTCTTGTACCGCTGCTTGTAGACTGTCTCAAAAGAGCACAGGAAGATCCGACAGGAATAGCTCACAAGAATATCCTGCAGCTCATATTTGAATTCCTGAAGACTCTGATCATCACTCTTATCTCCTCGTTCTACCGTCTGTAGCTGATCCTCATACAAACACTCGTCCAAGGAAATGCAACAACCTGTCATGAGATCCCCACTATCCTCAAGAGGACCTCTACCTTTCTTGTCCTTTCTCGGGGGTGCCGATGGGGGCTCAGTCTGGGTTGGGCCTGCTTTCCAGCTCCGGAGGTAGACAAACTTGTTCTGGCCTTCCCCGTCTATGGCTATAGCATCATTCATCTTCCTCAAGAGATTGACAAGCTTTGATGCCCCATACTCCGACAAACAGAGCTCTCGTCCAAAGATCTTCTGGTACTCAGTTGAAATTCGGCTCAGGGGCAGGCGTCCACCTGAGAGTGCAAGGAGCTTTACCAACTGCCCCTTGAGACCATTTGGATCCCCAGGCTGGACATATGAGGTCAATGAAGAGTAGACAAACTGGTTCTGGCCTTCCCCATTTACGGCTATAGCACCATTCATCTTCCTCAAGAGATTGACAAGCTTTGATGCCCCATACTCTGATAAACAGAGCTGTTGTCCAAAGATCTTATGGTACTCAGTTGGGATTCGGCTCAGAGGCAGGCATCCACCGAAGAGCTCAAGGAGCTTTACCAATTGGCCCTTGAGACAATTTGGATCCCTAGGCTGGACATATGAGGTCGATGAAGAGCCAAATCCCTCATTCACCTTACCAGGAGGCAGGAAGCCTTCCCCACGAGCCACGCTAGGCCAATCCCAGACGAACTTACTGGCATTACAAAGAGCTGATGATACTCCGACCCCAGAGGGAATGACGAGAATAATAGTGTACCCACGTTGGCCAAGGATGTGAACTGCAGGGGCAAAGTCAACATCCCCTGAAATCAACATTATTGTTGAGGGTGGAGGGTTGTCCAGGGCAAACAGAAACATGTCAACTAAAATGGCCTTATCTGCGGCATCCTTTCTCCCATTAGGGACATCAACAAGCTTCACTCCGGTTCTCTGACAACCTTCCCTTAGTCGCCTAGGGAAGGCATTGAAGTCCCCAAAAGCAGAGAAAGACATAACAGATCCATTTATCACAGGGTGGACTTGTAGGGCCATTCTGATGTTGCCTGCTACGTCCTCAGGGCGTACATCACTTGGGACAGGACAGTTCTCAATGTCCCAGAGGATCGCAACAGGGCCGTCAAAATCGGTCCTGTTCTGCCAGTTCGTGGAAGGCGGAATTGGGTTCAAGATAGAATTATCCATGTACGTCCCCTTCTTTTCTGGAGATTCAAGGGCACCTACCAATGTTGATGGACTAGGACTCTCCATCAATGCTTTTTATGTGAAAGTGAGTTTTTCTGCACAGTCAAACAATAACAATTATTATCAATCATAATATTGCAACTACTAAAGCAAAATGCATATGCATGTCAAGCAGAACAAGTCTCCAGTTCTTTCAATTATCCCAAGAAAGCAATATATCGTGAAGAAAAATAGTGGATACTCATTATCTGATCTAACTAGCCATTGATTGCAGACTTTAGGCCTGGATACTCCATGAAGTCGAGGGAACAATGAAAATGACATCTTAATTCCAACTCTTGCTAACAACTAAAAATTCACCAAAGATAAATGTGACATCTAGACTGAATAATATCTTGAAGGCTAAGGCAATGATGAAAAAGCTCTTAGCACAGCCTCCAATTCAGATAAACATGTTATCTAACTTTCCAAGTAACTTTCTTCTCTTCAAGAGTGCATATTCATTTTAAATTGATCTAAAAGACAGCCAAAATTAACAGAATATAATTGAAACTTCTTGCTTAGAGGATAACCTTGGGATCAACAATCTTTGAAACACTTCACATGTAGGTGTGCCTATTGTATAGTATTTTCGACTTTCTTGGCCATGGATGCTCAGAGGATCAGATATTACTTATAGTTGAAACAGAGGACAAATTAGAAATTCTAATGCCAGTAGTATATATCTAAAAGCATAAGTGAATAGCAAAATTCATTATGATGGGGACTACAACTTCCGTAGACTGTCACAAGGACCATGAAATCCTGCGAGGAGTGAGCCATGAATTAGGCAGGCCCATGCTCTACAACGTGAGTATGGCCTCACCAAGTGCTTCACATACATGAGGGTTCTATACCACCTCTAGGTTTTTAAGATGGGAAGGGAACACAGTTTTCTGCACATTAGTACGAGAATAGCAGGGTACCCCTTTAACTTGCACAATAAATAACGCCGTGTACATTCATATCAGTAAGAAAATAGTCAGGAGCAAGTCCAGGGACTCCTACAACATATCAAACAACATTAAAGATAGATGAAGAAGCACCACAACAATAATGGACCTCCAACCTTACTCAGAACTATTTTCACACTTTAATTCTCCTTTTGCTCAGATCAAGTTAAATTTTGGCACTTTGACAAGTAATATCCCAAACATCACAATCTTCACCTAAGAGGGAATTTATCCATTACTAGAGCAATCCCTTGAGAATTAAATTGAGATTGAAATGCTTCCCCATTGCATATTTTTCTGTCTTCTCGATAACTCTCAGTGATTGACCGTGCTCAAATAATACTCCCATCCCCCAAGCAGGTTTCAGCGTTAGATTACGAAATTTCCAGCAAAATCCCAGTTTTCAGACAAAACCCAAACATGAATGCCGGCACCACTAAAAGATCGGAAACAAGACCTCGAGCCATTAGCCGCACCATTACCGCAACCCACCGAACCAAACCGACTTAGAGCGAACAGCCGCACTCTCTGACCTCACAGCTGAAGCTGAAATTGACTGTTGTGGCAGAAAACAAAACCCGCAACCGAAATCAAGATGCAATCTATCGAGCAAGCGGAGAAGAGAGAGTACCCAGCATTGGACATACAATTTGTGGCATGCCCAGGAATCAGAACAAGGAAACTAGCCCGATCTTGATCACCCGAAACAGCAGAGAGCAACGGGGAAGGAGACTTGAAGGGAGCGGAGGTGGTGTGCAGAGAGAAGTATACGAGCAAGTAAAGGTCTCTGTGAAGTAAATCAACGCAAGCTTTTCTGTGATACTTAACGGAGAAGACTAGGGAGCAACCCACGCTCCTTAGCAAGCAGGAAACGTCGAGCGAGATCCGGGCACTGTGCCAGTGAAGGGTAAAACCGGAAAATAATTGGTTGAGGATGTCCTCTTCCATGTTGCGAATAATTTAAATTGGATCCCCGCAGTTCAAGCTTAGTTTCAAAATGGCCCTTCATAAAAATTGATGAAGAAGCACGCCCGGTGGGACTCGAACCCACAATCGTCTGATTAGAAGTCAGACGCCTTATCCATTAGGCCACGGGCGCGTTTTTATCTATCTAATTCCATATATATTAATCTAGCTTATGAATAACTGATGCAAATTCTCACTGCCCATTTAGGATGAGGAGCAAGAAGACATCACTAAAGTGTGTGTGTGTATATTTGTTTCATACCTAGTATTCCCTCCGGAGAAAGTTTGCTGCATTAACAGAGATTTGAATCCTGATACTTTATTTAAGCGACACAAGCTTCTTCGACTTATACCAATCTTGGTTGCTGACATCACTAAAATATACAGGATTAGGTTTGGAACTTAAACATGAATGAGTCATGTCTTTACTAGAAAGATTCTTTAGAATCTTCAAATCGAGGTCCTGGATAGCTTTAGATTTAGATAGCTGCACGTAGTTAATATCGCATTCTTCTTGTGCTCTGCACGACATTGTCCTTCCATCGAGGAGCTCCGTTGTTTTGTCCGGAAAGAACCTCCCAATCATCATTTTGATCCTAACATAACCGAATTTCGAAGCAACAAGTCCACGGCCATCACCCGAAACAGATCCACTGATATGATAACAGGAATTAAGATCAAGGTCCCACAGAAGATAAGTTGAGCCAAACCTCAGAGAAAAGAATGCTTGGATCGGTGGACAGGAAGACTATTTTCGAACAAAGGCAAGTCCACACTGCAAAAGGACACAGCACTGCGCCTCTCACCGATTACCCAACACGACAGGAACATTACATCTGCTCCAAACATTCTATGCATCCTTCCAATACATCGAAATATGCGATAACAGCACATCCTATGTCTACTCTCAAAAAGAACACATCCTATATCTACCGAGTTCGATCAAACCTACATGGCAAAAGCATATGGCAGCTCAAGATTTACAGCCCCGCAGGTAATATTCACACTGCTACATCTGACTAGCTACCTGTCTAGTGTCTGAATTCACTGAACTCGAATGTCCATGCCGGCGCTTGTGGGCTCTACCAGGGCCCCGTCAGAGTTCTCCTCAAGCACAGCCTCTTGTTCCCCAAGTTCCCATTAGCTGTCTGTGAGATCAGATCGGAACAAGTCAATAATGGATCATTAGTAAAAACTATGTTTTCCCACTTTTTCTATCGGGTTCACAAGTCTGATTTCGTACTATCAGATCGTTCTTTTCAACCTGCAATCTATTAGCTTGTTTGCATCTCCCCGTAACATAAGAACAAGCTTTTTGCTGAAAAAATAAAAGAAATCAGCATGTGATTTACCTGATTCTTTTGCATTTCCATGAGTTCATTCTGCAAAATGGAATATAAAAGAAAGGGAAGCATCACAAATGGCTCTTAGCGGAATTCCAGATATTCACTTAAGCTACATTGGAATCATTAGCACACCTGCTTTTTCTGCAATTCCTCGTTGAGTTCTTTGAGTTTAGCGAGTTCTGCTTCCAGCTCCAAGGTGTAGGCCTGAAAGAAATTGAAGTCATGTTAATGACACGAGCCAGCTTCATTAAGAGGTCACCCAGATTAAAAGATCTGAGGGATTCAAACTTTTTCTAAGAAAACTTGACTTTCTCCGAAGCATATGTGAATGACCAAAAGAAGAACATTAAAGTTTCACACTGCAGAGAATTGGATTACATTCAGCCAAGTCAAACAGACATTTAGATGCCTGTCCAACATGAAGAGATCAATTTAAAGAGCGAATACGAGGAAAGCATCCCTGAACAACACCTAATGTAAAAGTTACAAAAGTAACTTATCTAGCTGCTGCTTCATGATTATGGGTTCAATATGAAGCATTCTTGACAAAGGAATTTCCAACTCTCTACCTATATCAGTGTTTTGACACAATTCATTTCATCATATACAGGAACATTTGACAAGGAGGTAATCATACGGCAGAAAGCATGCAAGAATGAACAATTTACTCAAACTCAAACTATGCACTACGCTATAGCAGCAGTCATTCACTCTGGACTTCAGACAAGTCTGGAATGTGATTTTAGCACGTTGGCATTAAACATGAAGAGTTCAAGTATTGCTTCTTATGTCACGTTTCTGTATCAAGGAATGTTGAGTGCATAAATGAAATAACTGAAAAATAAAATGAGCATGGTTTAGATAACAACAACATCTCAATATTGACTACTCTCCTCTGAACCAAACATAGCACCAGTCATTACCTGCTTGCGGGCCCTTGACCGTGCAGCGGATTCCCTATTCTTTATCATCCTCCGCTGTCTTCTCTCAATTACTTTCTCTAATGCAGCATTCGGTTTCCTCCCGCGGTTGAAAGCATAAGGGACTGGAGAAACTGATGGCGAATCCGCTGTGTTATTAGAAACAGCAGGTGATAACTGGCCTGTGGCAGGAGATTCCATTCTCATCGGAACTGCAACACTGACTCCCCCATTCGTGATTATACCGACTTGAGTTACAGAATTTCTGTTGGGAGGCTCAATAATTCCTGTCATGCCATTCGCAGGGGTGCTCGCCAACTGAGAGGTGCTTGTTGGATTCATTGTAGATGCAAAAGCCACAAGTGCTGGCTTCGTGAAGAGCGGCTGCTGCTGAGATTGAGAAGATTGATTCCTTGGGACATTCAAAGTGAAATTTGGATTTTGTGCTGTGCCCACAAGACCATTATTCTGAGTCTGCTGTTGAAAATTGAGAGCAAAACCAGCATTATTTCTATCAACACTATTACTAGTCCTCGATAAGTTGCCATAAAATATTCCATCACCAAGGCTTCCTATCTGCTGGGTTTGGGTGTCTTCTCTCACAACTCCAGCCCTCGCCAAGAACTCCTCCAATGTCATCTCACGCAAAGTCCTCTGCCTCTGAGGCAAACTCAAAACAGCTTCTCCACCTATCCCATCTCCCTGTCCCTCACTCTCCTTGAACAAGTCCTTCCACACTTCATCCACTGTCTTCTGACTAAGTGTTCGTGGCAGGGTCAGCGACCCCTGCTTCTGCAGACTCCCGGTGCCACTAATCCCTCCTTCACCTGCCCCTCCTCCATTAGAGGTCATTGCCTGGGTTTCCTCAGCATTCCATATGGTCTTCAAGAGCTCATCCATGTTCATCGACCCGAAATCCTTTCCAAGCCCACTCCATGTGTTTTGGAACTCATCAAAGGTAAGGGAATAGATCGATGGCTGTCGAGTCAAAGGATTGACCCCACTCAGCATGGCACCATTTGGCTCAGCCGGCGAGGCTTCAACGAAGTTTCTGTAGTTCATGTTGGAATACTTCTCTGCAAAATGGTGGAAATGACATGGTCTTTATTCCCATTAAAGTGAAGCAGATTAAATTAACTATGCCCAAATTCTTTACCTTTCATTTCTCTCACCATCTTTGATCCAAAACTCAAAGAAAGAAGAGCTTCATCCATCCCATTAAATTTTTAAAAAAGGGTAAATCAACCCGGAAACTGAGAAAGATAGTTTATATTACCCGGCATCCACTATACTTCTCTTTTGCAGATGAAAAGGAAGGGCACTAACTGCCAGAGAATCTCATGGGAGAAAACATATCCAAATTAAAAGTTCCAAATCATGTTCATGGGAATCTGAGGCAGTGCAGGGTACAAATTATCAAAGCCACTCAAAATGTCCTTTTATACCCATTTCAGGGGTTCCAGGTCAGATCGGAATATCAATTTACTTTAGTACCTTCTTGTGATTCCTCAATTTAGGGCCAGTCACTATGATCTAAAGAGGGAAAAAAAGACAACAAACATATTAAAACTGAACCAAAAGCTTTGGAAATGAGAAATCATGGCTTCAGCATGAGACTGAAACCGGATCTATCTGTTGGAATTAATCAATCTCCAACAAGAAAAGAGAAACCAAGAAAGAATTCCATGAGATCTAGAATCGGACGCCGATGAATTTTTATTCCCAATAACCTTTTTAACTAAATCCATTCCCCCAATAAGATAAAATCTGAAAAAAAAAACTTGCAGTTAACAATCCAACAAATTTGACCAAAAAATTTTTCTGTCGGGCGGCAAAAAATTCATAGTCTCAATCTTTAACCCCATTTTCCCGATCAAAAAAACCCATTAAATTCATTATTTCTGACCAGAAAAACAAAACCCAGGAAGAGAATAACTCGGCCATCAAATATCTAACATCAACAAATGTTTTTGCATCCACAATCTAGCAACCCATTCTCTAAAACCAACGACACTCCTAGAACCCCATTTCTGAGACAAACTCAGCAGAAGTTTCAGCTCAAGAAGACACATCCCAGAATCGAGAATCCACCACTCCAATTCTATTTTCCCAGTTAGATACAGGAACCAGATCAAGCCAAACGAACGGAGAGAGCAAAATAATAAGAAATTACTGCTGCTCTCATGCAACAATTACATCAACCAATAGACGCACGAATTGGCAAAAACGGAAAAGGAAGAAGAAGCTCAAAATGACCTCAAATGGAAGGGCAAAAAACATATTATAAATTCACGAATAATCCCGTAGACTCCTGAGAGAGACTCGAGGGAGAAGGACGGGTGGAGATTTCCCAGTTTTTCCTTTTTTTACCTTGTACTTATTGGAGAAATTTACAGGAAAGCTGCGGACTGCGGAGAGCTGTCGTTTCCAGGGAGAGCAGAAGGCTGCTTTTGCGTCTGCAGTCGACAAGTGTCTTGTGAAGCCTTGGCAGTCGCCATTTAAGGAGGTTGGGGGCAGCCCAAAATTTTCCCCCGTCAAATTAGTGACCGAGCGTTAACTGCATGACACACTACGATTTCGTGAAATAAATCTCTCTCAAATTTTAATATATACATATAAATTTTTTAAATTTGAAGTTGGCCGGCAGACAGGTTTGGTATAGTAATAATATTCTCAAATCATTTTATGTTAGGTGATCGAAAAAATTAGTTCTTCTATATTGAGAAGCAGTGGTTTTGTGATCGCTTGAACACAGTGTTTAGAGATCTTGAGTTCCACTTTTCGATATGTATGCTAGTGTCCTACTCTCTCACTCCTCTGCTGGTCTTTTTTTAAAATGTTTTTAATATGTTTTTGGGAACGGACCATCAGTATTTTGCAACGTGGGCCAATCAGGGAGTGTCTAAAATGGGGTGATTTGATTTGACGTGCAGCAAATGGCGAGGTGCAATGTGGAGCGATATGAGCCGTCGGTTTGGGGCTCTGAGGACGCAATTGGCCGGAAGGTCCAGAAGAGTGGCGTGGCGAGTAATGACTCTGAAGTAGAATTACACAAATAACCCCCTCACCCCCAGCGGCCCGCAACTGGACCAGGTCGTATGAATATTTAGACCATCGCTAGGCCTTAATTGAGGTCCCCAGTCTCGGTACAATCCAGTCGGGCTGTGCAAACTCGGACAAATATGATAAAATCTTAGATTATGTATTTTACAATTTGAATTTTGTTCTTTATGACCCTTTTAGTTTCTAAAATTATAGCAAATAGATGAACGTTGACCTTCCTTTAAATGAATTGATATTAAAATTTTTAATTTTTTTAATTCGTGATATTTAGACGGGGAATGTTATTAAAAAGAATGACATCTAATTGTCTCAATCGAGTAATGTTGGTGAAAAATTGAACACTTGTGACGATGATGCCAGTGCAGAGAGGGCACGCCGATCGATGAGGATGAAAATGATTTCCCCGACAATTGCGCATGCACGTTTGGTTGTGGTCGGACTCCTGCCACGCGCTCTCGGACGATTGGTTGATTCGGAAAAGTTCCCGAAGTGGGGAACTGCTCCTGCATTGGTGTGCGCCATCCCATCTCATCATCGCTTCTGCTCGGCCCGCGGGGAGCAATTACTTACTGCCGGGGAAAACTCAAAGGTGTTTTCGGTAAGTGCGCGTTTGGATCGTTGAAAAATTTTACGATTCCATGGAAAGTTAGGAATTTGCATAGTAAAATGCCTCATTTGGCTGTAAAATACAGCTCATTTTAATTCTCCCGGGCTGCCTGCTTTTCCCTACAATGTGATTACATGGTTCAAAGGTTGTATTCTTACATTACAAGGCATAAAGCCCTTTTTGCCCCTTTGCTGCAAGTCGCTTCTGCATTACTATCAAATGGCTACTTTTAGTGATAGAATACCGCCACCCTTAAATTAACAGGGGATACCCTATCTATGGTGGGAGGGTGCGACACTGCACAGGTCCCAAGACCCAAAAAGACCATTAGACATGGAGATATGAAATGAAAGTTTATTCAGCAAAAAATATAATAAAATAGTTCGGGTCAGTTTATTGATTTGTTTACTGAAAATCCATTTGAAATTTACTGAATCTACGTAGAATGTACCGGTTTGCTGTCGGGTTCACCTATGTGCCTGTATCACATCAACGGGGAAGCCCGAAGGAGCAGCCATGGAGGAGAGGAATAAGGGAGGAATAAAGTTGCTCCAGTCCAACCCATGGTAAAAGCAAATGCGGTTCACAAGGTTTGCTTTACCTAAACCTAGTAATTTTTGACACGATACTGAGTTAGGTGTATTTGGGTCAAGCCTATTTAGACACAAACTCATTTAGGCATAAACATGTACAGACACGACAGATAAACGTATTTAACTGGGTTTGAACCTGTATAACATGATACGACACTTTTAAACATTTTTATTAAATGTATTCACTATTTTTCTATATATTGACTCATTTAATGCATTTATATATGAAAAACTTATGATATGTAAAATATTACATGTGTTACATGTATCATTATTATTAAAAATAATGTTATATGATCAATAATTGATTAAACTTACTTATTTATCATACTAATTTATCAATAAATATTATTATTTCAGTAATCATATCATATATTAGTAGAGTATAATTATATATTGTTAACATTTCACATTAAATAGGTCAACACGGTTTAGACACAAACTCATTTAGACACGAAAAATAAATGTGTCATATCCAGATTATCGGGATTTCTAACCGAGACACATTTAGAAACTATACGTTTAAACACGGCACGACACAGTTTGCCAGACCTAGCTCTACCAATCTAGGTTGGGTTTCTTCAACAATCTTGCAACGCCACCATCGGACATGTCATTCAAGAATTCTCGAAATGAAGGCCTATTTTGTCGGGGCCGGGGGGAATCTGAGTCCCAAGCATCAAAATGTTACCAAGTTCATAAATTTCAATAACGAGTAGTAACAGATGAGCCAAAACGGATTCATATACGGCAAGTGTGTGTGCGTGCATACACACACATATATATATATATATATATATCTATCCAATTACCTTATTTAAATCTACACAAGCAATGTGTTTAAATTATTCATTAAATAAACATGACCAATTATGATATACACTATATAGATATTCATATATGTTAAAATTTACCATTTAGTGATCGGAAAATTAAGCAGACAAAAAAAAAGTGATAATATATTATTAATTACTGAATGATTCGATAACTGGACTGTACAAATTTTCATGCGCCTAGCAAGGTCGGAAACCTTAGTTTCAAAAGACGCGCTCAACAAAATATGCGATAACCAGGTTGTCACTTCATTGATCTGACCTGGCAATTGCCATTATTCATTTATTTTTAATTGTATCAATTTTCTAATTAAAAAGGGAGTTCAACATTTTACAAGGGGACTGGAAGAAGAGGAGGAGGAAGTTCTCAATGGTTGTAACCCATAACAAGTTTTGAGCAATAACCAACTCTAGTTAGCATTACTTCCACTAGTGTTTTCCGATTTCACGTGATTAGACGAGATTATTAAAGAATTTTTCGAAGATTAAAAGAATAAAAATATACGAAAATTATACAGATAAGAATTAAATTCAAATCCTTTTAATATGGGATCAGAGCAATATCCTTTCATTGCAGTAAACTCATATTGGCCACAATAACATATGAGTTCTAGATTTTTTAAAAACTAAATACCATAATTTGAAAGTTTAGATGTCTGGAGAGAAATATGTTTAATTCTTTATAAGAGCTACTAATAATAATATAATTTTCGAACGTTATAATCACAATAATCTCTTATACAAATTCGACGATTCTTATCCTAATCAAATAGATGATATACAAGCAGTCCGTTCTCTATGATTTTAAAATCAAACTTCTTTTTTTTTTTTTGTAAACCATTGATATTTAGAAGCCATTTTTTGAACAATCTACTAATTTAATTTGAATCATATTAATTTATTAAAGAATAAAATTTTTATAATACGAATTTTTTTTATTGGTAAAAATTCAAACCAACAATATTTCCTCTCAAAATAAATGGACCCCAGACACGACCGACTCGAATCATTCCCCGCACAGCTCTAAAGTGGCCACCCAATTCAACTCAAACCCTCCTCTATATAAAACATCTGTCCACCACCACCACCACCACCACCACATCGCCAACCCTAGAAGCTGCCTCCGCTGTTTCAAGACATTGCCGCCACCATGTCGGCACGCACAGTGCCCCCACCGCCCCCTCAGCCGCCGCTTCCCAGGCAGGGGCGGCTCCACAAGCAGAACTCTTGGTCCCCTGACCTGCTCCGGGACGAGGCGTGGCAGAGGAGGAAAGGGAAGGGAAGGGAGAGCTGCAGTGAAAGCGGAGCAGCTCGCAGCGGCCTCGGGAGAAGCAAGAGCGTCAGCGACGAGGACCTGGAGGAGCTCAGGGGCTGTATGGAGCTAGGGTTCGGGTTCGACTCACCCGAGATCAATCCCAGGCTCTCCGACACCTTCCCGGCGCTAGGGTTCTACCATGCCGTGAACAAACAGTACCGGCAGAGCCTGTCGAGGTCGTCGTCCGTCTCTTCTCTGGCGTCGGTGGCCTCCGATCACGATTCCGATCAGGGCTCCGCGAGCTCCATCTATGATCCTGGTAAGTAGGGATTGAAATAAATTCGTGTCATCAAATTGACAATTTGAATAGATGAGATTTTGCAAACCGAAAAAGAAGAGATTTTTCCCAAAATTTGGAGCAATTAATCGATTAATTGACCCTTTTTTTTTTACACTGGCGGTAATTGATTATGAGCGCAGGTGATGATCCGGAGACGGTGAAGACGAAGCTGAGGCAGTGGGCGCAGGTGGTTGCCTGTTCAGTGAAGCATTCTCCCCATTGAAATTACCATTTTACCATTGAGAAGTTACCATGCCATGAAGTTTTGTATGTGTATATACACAATATATAGAAATATAATCACTTTACTTACGTCAAAAGCTATAGTAATGTTACAGTTTCTCGAAACATTTTTGCTGTGTGAAAGATCTCTTAAGTCTAATTAATCTGGTTATTCCTGGCCAAGCTATTTAGTCCGAACTCCCTGTCGATCTAACTTTCGGGATTCTGGTTTCCTTGCGATATCTAGAATACGGGTGTCGATACTTTGCTTCCGTCTTCCGATCCTGCGAGTGAATCTTCTCGGATGCTGAAGAAGAAAAGAGACCCAGAAATTTTAGGTATAAAATGAATGAAGAGGAGAAGAACCAGGAATTCATCTTCTATTCGCTCGCTCTGTAGGATTATTATTCATTTCTTCTTTTATTATTATACCTCTTATATCTAAAAATTTAATGGGTTTTGATTCATATAAGTTCGAGTCGAGATGACCTTCCAAGGAGATGGGTCTCTCCCGGCACAAATTTTTTCTGTTTACGGGATTCGAACGGAGACAATATTCGTTAAGGGCAAGAGGTGTTTTAATTAGCAGCTTGACTAACTTGAGTTAGTTGTTCTAGTGTTGTTCGAGTCGGATACAGGTCGTGTGAGCCGGTTAATAGCAGCACGGGCTATCAAGGTAGATAAATGTGATCTA
Source organism: Lagerstroemia speciosa (assembly GCA_037672795.1). Lineage (NCBI taxonomy): Eukaryota > Viridiplantae > Streptophyta > Magnoliopsida > Myrtales > Lythraceae > Lagerstroemia > Lagerstroemia speciosa. Next base: position 1,614,913 of record CM075291.1, read on the forward strand.
CTGCAAGTCAAAGTTGCGAAAATTAATTAGGTGATGCAATTCCAAAACTTACAACTAATAATCTATTTATGGGTGCAATTCCAAAAAATTACAACTAACAATTGATTTATAGGTTTAAATAGGTGAATGATCTGATAAGTATATAAATGGCGCATGTCGAAATAATAATATAAAAAATTTAAATGATCTAATAAGATATTGATTCATATTTATTTAAAAGCTTAAATATGTAATTTTATCTTAAGTATCAGAATTCTCATTTCCTATCATAAGTAAATCTCAATAAATATCAAGTAAAATGTTGAAATTAAAATTACATTAACATTAGTAAAAATCACCCATCAGATAATTTATTTTGTAACTAATACAAACAACATCTCACAATTTATCTTGTCCTTTATTAAGCCATCAATGGGAAATATGGACAGTCTAGCACATGGGAAAAATAATTTCGAGTTTTTCTTTAATTTATATTATTAATTATCTGTCATTTGATTAAATCGTGACTTCCGAGCCTTAGAATGTCACTAGGTTCGACGGACTAAGAGAACACATCTGTCCTGATCCAGTGTGATCCTAACTGAATGAACCGATCCTTCACTTTGCGTGCTGGGAGTGCGACGGGGCAACCTTCGAGCTTTTGCGTGCTGCTTGCGACAGGGCAACCTCCGAAGTCTGTCCCGACAAATATGCGCCCGGAGAACCTCTGCAACAGGTGGCCATTGAATATCCAGTGAGAAGAGCAGCCCTGCATTGACTTGGGATGAGAAAAGTCTCTTCTCTTCGCTGACCTTTGTAATCTCTGCATCTCCATTCCTCTCCTCCTCCCCGTAGCCAAAGCAATGGATCCCCTTCATCTGATCTATCCGATGGAAACTCTCAGAGAACCCCAATTCTAAAACCATCGCAAAGTCTCTTAATTTGCCGATCAATTCTGCTTTTTTCGCTTCATCGTCCAGGGAAAGCCCTCGAAGATCAGGCCTTTTCCGGTGCGGAATCGTGGAGAAATTGATGGGTGGCTGGTTGAACCAGAGGGGCCCCAGAGAATCCCTGCCGATCGCTAATGGCAGCCCCCCTCAGCCCAAGAAAAAGTGGTCCAACCTCATGCCTTTGTTCGTGCTGCTCGTTGTTGTCGCGGAGATCGCGTTCCTTGGCCGCCTCGACATGGCGAAGAACTCGGCTGTTGTCGATTCGTGGGCTGATCTGTTCAATCGGTCACCAGCAACCATGGAACTGGGCCTTGTCGGCGATGACGATTTACCCCTGGGGATGGAGGTGGGAAACCGAAGCTCGGAGCCAGGGGCCGGGAGCTGTGAGGAGTGGCTGGAGAGGGAGGACAGGGCGGTCTACTCCAGGGATTTCAACAAGGATCCAATCCGTGTTTCTGGTGCTGAGAAGGTTAGTTTGTCTCTTGATCATACTCCCTACTGCTCGCTGATATTGAGTATGCTGGATTGTTTAAAGAGATGAAGATTTTGTATAGAGCATTTGTTCACATAGCACAACTGCAATTAAGTCGTCTACTTTGTGAAGAGGGTAAACTCTTGGGAGATTAAGGAAGTGCCTAAGCCTTATAGAGTTGGATTCTACGACATGTGTTTTTTGTCCTTGGAAAAATTGCTTTCTATCCAATTTCTCTGGAGATGTTGCTCACTCGCTAAACAGTAATCAAATACTGCATTTCGAGATAAGATCCCTTGATTTGCTGACAAGGAAAGAAAACAGGAAGTGTTAGTCCTTCAAAGGGGGAAAAAAAAAACTTGGTGGAGGGGGAACATAAAAATGTATTATAACGTTGTAGGGGGTCTCCTTTGAGAAGATGTAATGATAATTGCAGGATTGTCATTTCTCATGCCAAATTATGGTAATCTCTTCTTTAATTCAAGGAGAGCTCCCTAGTTCTTACAGTTAAGGGATGTCAATAATGCGGGTAGCTCAGGCTTTTCCAGAACGAATGGTGCTCTTTGAATTTTTGCTGTTGAGGGGATTGCACCATGTTTAGTATCTGCAAATCTCAGTGACTTTCAGAAATCCTACTAATGTGCTGGTGAGAACTGGTGAATGCAGTTCCTTCAAGTTGTTTATATTGTACTTACTAATACTTCCTACAATGCTTTACCAGCAGGAGTGGAAATCTTGCTCCGTGGGTTGCAGTTTTGGGTTCGGTTCAGAGAAGCAGCCTGATGCTGCATTCGGGATTCCTCAACCTGCTGGTACAGCTAGTGTGCTTCGATCGATGGAATCAGCGCAGTACTACATTGAGAACAACATTGCTCATGCACGACGGTGGGTAAGCACGATTTTAATTGACCGAGCCGGAAAGTTTCCGTGTCAAATTCCTTAACCAGAGAGCCTTTTCTCTTAAAAATCTTCGAACGTTCATAATTGCACAGAGCATTCATTGTGGAATATTTAGGGTAACTGAATATGAAGGGTCTGAAATTTCCACCTATTGCTGAAGAATATGGTGCATCTTTCCTATAATTGATTTTCGGGTTGTCGATTACCTCTTGGTTGAAGCAGTTGGTCAAACCAACTCGTGCTGTTTGCTCTCAAAATTCTGCACTTAACCTTTATCGGTTAGACAAATTGGTGTTTGAAGCCATATCTTCAACTCCTTTGGAGAAATCACTGGCTACGGTTTCTTACTGCTGGTTAATTTTTGCTCATGTTATAGGAATGGTTATGATGTTGTGATGACGACCAGTCTCTCCTCGGATGTTCCAGTCGGGTATTTTTCGTGGGCTGAATATGATATAATGGCGCCAGTGCAGCCAAAGACGGAGAAGGCCCTTGCAGCTGCCTTTATTTCCAACTGTGGTGCTCGGAACTTCAGGTTGCAAGCTCTTGAGGCTCTTGAGAAGACAAATATTAAGATCGACTCTTATGGTGGTTGCCATCGGAACCGTGATGGGCATGGTCAGTCATCTGTTATTGAATTCTTACCAATCAGGGAATTTTTTTTTTTTTTAATTATCCTTCCGTACAAGAATGTGCTAACAAATAAATTAAAAGGAAATCTTTCTCCTGATAAGCCCCTGCTACGTTAGTGTTAGGGGGCCAGGCCTTAACTTGTGTATCAGTTTGGTATTGTACAAGGCTCAGACACCTTAGTTATCAGAAAGAGCCAGCAGGCTGCATGCATTTAAGTGTTCTTTTGAGGGTGACCACAAAACATTAGGAATATGAGTTCATTTTTCCTTTTGTTGAAGGAGGAGGTTAGCTGAGGTAAAATGTATGTATTTTGCTTGAAGAATTAACATATGCCATAGTTTCTCTAGAATCGTTTGGAGAATCTCAGTTTCATCTGTCTGGCTGTCTTGGAGAAAGCAATGCTGGACCGCTATTTACAGATGAATTAATGTTGTGAATTCTTCACTCTTGTTCAGTGGACAAAGTCGAAACTCTAAAGCGCTACAAGTTTAGCTTGGCTTTTGAGAATTCAAATGAAGAAGATTATGTGACCGAGAAGTTCTTCCAGTCTCTTGTTGCTGGTACGGCTCTGCATAGCTCAATCCACTGTAAAATTTATTGATCTGATCTTCTGCTGTTTTTTTTCTTTTTTTTTTTTAATAATAAGTCATGCTGAAATTTATTGAGTTTGAAATGCTCATTGTGAAGGAAATCATACTCTTGTCGTGGGCTTTGCTTTTATTTTACTTCAATGTTATATGAGGTTGTGCATAACTTTGTAGGTTCGGTTCCCATTGTCATTGGGGCTCCAAATATACAGGACTTTGCCCCCTCTCCTGGGTCGCTCCTACACATTAAAGAGTTGAGCAACGTGACTGAGGTTGCGAAGACCATGAAGTATCTCTCAGAGAACCCCATAGCATATAACAAAACCTTGAGGTAACTTTATGTGCTTCAGTCGGCTCTCTGTGCATAATGGTTCAATGCAAGTTATATGTCCAACTATCCCTTATTTTCTTTGCTGGCAATAAAAATATTAAAATTTTCTTTTGGCACATGAAATTTCTGAACTTGTTTAATGACATGACTGAATAAGTTAGATGTTCTCGCATTGCCTTGTAGTGAGGTTATAGTTGACAATCTGTATCCAAATTTAGAGATGTTCAGTTGAAATGTATCACTCTCTTTGAAATGAAGATGGTTGAATGATGGATCTTTCTATGTCAGGTGGAAGCATGAGGGCCCATCTGATTCTTTCAAGGCCCTTGTGGATATGGCAGCTGTACACTCGTCGTGCCGCCTCTGCATTCACCTTGCAACGGCAATTCAGGAGAAAGAAGAGAAAACCCCGAGCTTCAAGAAGAGGCCCTGCAAGTGCACCCAAGGTTCAGAAACTGTCTACCATTTATATGTTAGGGAAAGAGGGAGATTCGAGATGGAATCCATATTCTTGAGGTAATGAATCAATTCCCATTAGTAAAAGATCAGTTGCTCTCATCTAGGATTGCACTTCACTCACGAAGGAGCTCTTGATGCTTAGATTATGATTACTCTCATCTATTGTTCTCATATCGAAACGGTCATCTCAGGAGCTTGACACTCGAGGCCTTAGAATCTGCAGTGCTGAAGAAGTTCAACTCTCTGAAACACGTGCCCGTTTGGAAGGAAGAAAGACCAGCGAGCATCAAAGGAGGGAAGCAACTCAAGGTTTACAGGATATATCCCCTGGGCCTGACCCAGAGGCAGGCCTTGTATACTTTCAGGTTCAACTCGGATTCTGATCTCAGGGCCCATATCGAGAGCAACCCCTGTGCTAAGTTCGAAGTTGTTTTCGTCTGAAGGAAGAATGGTCCACACTAGCCTAACTGCATCTCTCACGAACGTCTCCAGCTCGAGTGGGTCCATTGAGGTGGGAGAGACTTTTGATTGGCAGATGCTATTGTTCTCGAGTTGCCCGGCATGCTTCTCACCTTAGCTGCTGGGAAACAAGGGGATTTGAGTAGTTCCTTGAGAATCTTCGTGGAGAGAGCCATTGGTGCCTATCGTTGTACCTTGCCTTCCACGTCAGGGAAACCGAAGCTAGGACTGTCTTTGTAAGTGATGATGAACTCTTCCACACTGCCTGTCATAGATGGTGAGTCTGTACACACAATGAAAAACCAATACACAGAATTAAAGAGAGCAGCTTGATCCAGACACCAGATGGATCAGCAGAAAACACTTGATCTGTTTTCCTGGAAGGAATGGAAAATTATTGTGTTAATGGGAAAATATAGCAGGCTCACTGTCATGTTTCATCTGGATAAGGTTATGTACTGTTTGTATTTGACATTTTACAGTAGATTTGACATCGAAGGTAGGTTCTTTGTTGAAATGCAGTTCGTCATCAGTAGCACACGATCCACCTCCGGAGGACCGGTGGTGTCTTGATAAACTCAAATTCGATGATGTTGCCCTCCAGGTGGGCCACTTCGAAACAACATGGAAAAGTCTGAACAGATTGAGCATAAACTGAAAAAATGGATAGTTGCCCCCACTTGCTGGAGTATTTCCAATACGATCGGATCTTTTTCTTGAATTTTACTCTTAGCAACTCCTATGTTCGAAGCAAGATAGTCTAATTAGCCCACGAATTACAAATGTCTGGAAAAGCTCTATTGTTTTCGTCTCTGTGTTCTCTAATCTCAGCGCCCCATGTTTGTGCTGCGAAACGTGCGGCGGCGACAGCGCCCGCAGGTGGCTCTTCGCAGCTTCGGAGGGTCCCCTGGGCCACAGAACATCAATCATTATTTAGCAAACTTCAGTATTTATTTATTTGCCAACAAGACAAAGAAAATGTTTTTACAAACCTGAAATAATTCTTAAAGCTCGTAGAATCTCTCTGACAAATCGGAAGAGATTATTTTATGAGAAAAATATGATCTATAAATGTATACTGCCACATTGACAGGAGCCGAGCCAGTGGTTCGTGATCACCATCGGCCATTTGTCCCATCGTACCGTACTTACTTGCAAGCGATTCAAATGATTGCACGCGTAGATTTTTAAAGAAAATTTTACAGTTGCAAATTCAAGACTCTGTTGACATCATTTTCATCATTAAAGGGAAAGCAAAGCTCATGTTTAAAAGTTATGTGCATCATCGAAAGATGGTGGGCGGTGATATACGAGTTGATGATAGGTTCGGAAGTGGTCGAGCAGCTTCGTCACTTTGGTGTCGGGCTTTCTCACGGGACACCGTCCAATGAAGGAGGGGAGGAGACCTTTTGACCAGTCGAAAAAGGGTCATTCCATGGCACAACTTGCCACGGTAAATATCCACTGATACAAGACTCTCTCGACAATCAGCAGGAGAAATGGGTGAAAGTATAGTATTTTTTGAAAATATTTCGTGAAAAGTGGTTACTTTGAAACTAATTACGGGAATAGGGTTTTAAAAACGCATGTTGAAGATGCGGTTTTCTCTTAATGAACCGCATCTTCAACATGCGGTTCTTGTGTTAGTTTTTTTTTAGTTTCCGGGAAAAACCGCATCTTGAAGATGCGGTTCTCATGTAATTTTTTTTAAAATTCATCATAGAACCGCATCGAAGATGCGGTTCTTGTATTTTTTTTTCAATTCGTCAGAGAACCGCATCTTGAAGACGCGGTTCTCGTAAAATTTTTTTTAATTCCGGATAGAACCGGTTGGTCAATTCCGCAGAGAACCGCATCTTGAAGATGCGGTTCTCTTAAATTGAAAAAAAAATTACATAAGAACCGCATCTTCAAGATGCGGTTTTGCCCGGAAACTAAAAAAAAATGACACAAGAACCGCATGTTGAAGATGCGGTTCATTAAGAGAAAACCGCATCTTCAACATGCGTTTTTAAAGCTCTATTCTCGTAATTAGTTTCAAAGTAACCACTTTTCACGAAATATTTTCAAAAAATACTCTACTTTCACCCATTTCTCCAATCAGCAGTGCCATGTCATCCTTTGACAGCATGCAAATCAATTTTCAATTACAAATGACCCTTAGCATCCTCCAAGAGTCCCACCTCCCACCCCCACCTCTCTCTGTCTTCCTAAGGTCCCGTCCCAAGTAATCCTCCTCCGCTACATAATGCCTTCCACCGGCTTCCTCTCCCCAACACTCACCGCCGCACCTGAACCCCCCGCCGGAGACCGTCACCGCTGGCCGTCATGTCCTCCGTCTCAGTCAGGTTCCTCTCCTCTCCCTTGCCATCCCACAGCAGCACTAGCAATGCAACCTCTCATCGGCTGAGCTCGGTGCGGCTATGGGCCACCCCCACCGCCTCCCCATCGGCTCCATCCTCAGCCGGGGAAGCGGTGGCTGCGGTGGACGCTGCAAGGCTGGATCCGAGGGTGGAGGAACGGGGTGGGTACTGGGTGCTCAAGGAGAAGTTCAGGGAAGGGATAAACCCTCCGGAGAAGGTGAAGATCGAGAGAGAGCCGATGAAGCTGTTCATGGAGAACGGGATCGAGGAACTCGCGAAGCTGTCCATGGAGGAGATAGACAAGGTTAAGGCCACTAAGGACGATGTCGATGTCCGGCTCAAGTGGCTCGGCCTCTTCCACCGGAGAAAGCACCACTGTGAGTATATATATGATAGCTATAGCTACGATCAAATTAATGCTATCATCTATGCTCCAACCTTTGTTAATTTTGATCAGATCGTCGTGATCACGGGTCTGGATCAATTAAACATAAAGATTTGGACTTGGTGAGACATTGTACGAGGAATAGGATGTTCCTCATAGTTGTTGTTGATTTACTGCAACTGTGGGTTTATGCAGATGGGAGATTCATGATGAGGTTCAAGCTGCCCAACGGCGTGACGACAAGCGAGCAGACTCGGTATCTAGCCGGCGTCATCAGGAAGTACGGGAAAGATGGGTGCGCGGATGTGACCACACGGCAGAACTGGCAGATCCGGGGTGTCACCCTGCCGGATGTGCCGGAGATTCTTGGGGGCCTGGAAGAAGTTGGGCTGACGAGCCTGCAGAGCGGCATGGACAACGTGAGGAACCCGGTCGGGAATCCTCTGGCAGGGATCGACCCAGAAGAGATCGTCGATACCCGACCCTACACGAACCTGTTGTCCCAGTACATCACTGGGAATTCCCGCGGGAATCCTTCAATCACCAACTTGTGAGTTCCCCTTCCTCTTCTTCTCGGCAACGGACCATATGATAATCGAACCACATGGACAGTCTCATAAAGAATGTGTCGATGTCGTTCCCTGCACTGCAGGCCAAGGAAGTGGAATGTGTGTGTGATCGGCTCGCATGATCTCTACGAGCACCCGCACATCAATGACCTTGCGTACATGCCTGCAACCAAGGACGGGCGGTTCGGATTCAATCTCTTAGTCGGGGGCTTCTTTAGCCCTAAGCGGTGTGAGGAGGCGATCCCTCTTGATGCCTGGGTCCCTGCAGAAGATGTCGTTCCGGTCTGCAGAGCGATCCTTGAGGCCTACCGGGACCTTGGAGCTCGAGGGAACAGGCAGAAGACTAGGATGATGTGGTTGATTGATGAACTGGTGAGTGATTCTAATTCTCCTTTGAATTCGATTCGAAATACATATGCTCGATATTCATCTGTTTGATCCAACAACTTCGACGTTGAATTGCAGGGTATTGAAGGATTCAGGGCAGAGGTTGTGAAGAGAATGCACAACCAAGAGCTAGAGAGGGCTTCCCTTGAGGACTTAGTCAACAAGCAATGGGAGAGGAGAGACTACTTGGGAGTCCATCGCCAGAAGCAAGAAGGTCTCAGCTTTGTGGGCCTCCACGTCCCTGTGGGTCGGGTCCAGGCCAACGACATGGACGAGCTGGCTCGGTTGGCCGACGAGTACGGCACCGGCGAGCTCCGCCTTACCGTGGAGCAGAACATCATAATCCCGAACGTCGAGAACTCGAGGATCGGGTCCTTGCTCGAGGAGCCCCTTCTCCGGGACCGGTTCTCCCCCGAGCCGTCACTGCTGATGAAGGGGCTAGTGGCGTGCACCGGGAACCAGTTCTGCGGGCAGGCAATCATCGAGACGAAAGCCCGGGCACTCAAGGTGACGGAGGAGGTCGGGCAGCTCGTGTCAGTCTCCAGGCCAGTGAGGATGCACTGGACCGGGTGCCCGAACAGCTGCGGCCAGGTCCAGGTTGCGGATATCGGGTTCATGGGATGCATGACCAGGGATGAGAATGGGAAGACCTGCGAGGGAGCCGATGTTTTCTTGGGTGGAAGAATCGGGAGCGACTCTCACTTGGGGGAGATCTACAAGAAGGGTGTCCCCTGCAAGGACTTGGTGCCGTTGGTGGTCGACATTCTGGTTGAACACTTCGGAGCTGTTCCGAGGGAGAGGGAAGAGTCCGAGGATTGATCCCGTGGTTGGATTTTTCCCATTCATGCCACGGCAGAATCGAGAGACTGTGTCTGCCAGTGGTTTGGGGAAAGGAGTACGTAATATACACCCGGAATGCCTCGAAACATTTCCAGAGTCGTCTCACTGCACCTTTACTGGTTTCAGTCGTGGCTCATGCGGAGGTACCATATCAATAATAAAATGAACGGGTTTGATTTGTTTAAGGTCATATGCTGATCCAATAAAATTAGAATCAATGAGGATCGAATCCAATTCAAGAGCAGTACCGGCTACACCGAACTTCATTTTTTTCCAACGCTAAAATTTTAATTTCTTGGAAAATTCCCATATTTGCAATTTATCGTGGCTAGACCCAGAGAACTTTGATGGCATTAAATGATCGAACGTAGTTTTAATTAATTGAATTCAATAACTTGAAGTTAGCTTAATAGTTTTCTCGCTATTTAGAAGATCCTAGGATTGATCTTCATATTGGGAGAATCGACGGGAATTCCCAGGATTCCTTGCCCGACCGTAAATTAATCTCAAGATGTGATTCGGTTGATCTGGGATACTGCGTTATGCAAAAAGAATAATAATAATTGAAGTGACAAATGGTACCATTGCACATGGATTGTGTTCGCTTGGATACGATCTCGATCTCGTATGTCGATACTGTCAATGTTCGAACCATACTTTCATATAGTGCACTAATACAAGTACGAAAATGACGTGTTCTTAAAGTGAAAATTTGAATTTAAATATTGCGAACGAGGGAAGTTAAATTTTTTTGATTTACACCACGCAGTATCCCGAACTAGTCGAAGCGCACATCCAGACTAATCTGCGGTCGGATCAGGATCTCCGAAAAAATTCCTGGCAGCCATCCCAACTTGGAATTCGATCATAAGATCACATATTTTGGAGTTTAGTAAAGAAAACATTTAGCCAAACCTGAGTTGGTAACAGGAAAGTTAATTTTATTGCTTAATAAAATGATTTATTCGGACCTAATCTAATTACGGTACATTCAACGATTCGTGGATAATCTAGCAATGTAAATACACGAATTCATTCAGGCCAGGAAGGGGAAAGGCTAAATTCGGCGAGATTTGAAGTGGGGTCCATTCGCTTCACCGCCACGTTTCAGAGAGTTATTACCCCTCCCGAGGAGGATGACGTCGCTTGAATTCTATACACCCGGTCCTTATATGCGCAGGACAAATCGGTCTGACCAGACTACCGCGAACTGGCCCGTGCACCGGGTCTATCCTATAACCGATATCCTTACCGTTCAAATTGGTTATTTTGTAACTGTTAAAATTTTGAAAAAAGAAAAACAAGAAGAAGGAAAAAGGACAAAAAGCGAAGGGCTTAGAAGCGGCAGACCCCAAGAACTCCCAGTCTCTTCCGCCATGCTCTTCCTCTCCCAGTCTCTCACTCTCTCACTCTCTCACTCGCTCTCTGTAGGAAGTTAGGGCTGAGAGAGAGTGCAAGATCTCTGCTCACTTCCCGGCCGAAGCCTGCATCCTTGCTACTCGCATTCCCATTTTCGCCGCCTCGGTAATGCGAACGCCGGAGCCTTGAGAACGGCGATGATCTGTTGATCCGTGGGTCGACTATTAGATATCCTCTAGCTCTAGTCGCTTTAACGGCATGGAAGACCCGTCGACTTTTCGCTTAGACGCGCCCATCCCCTGGGACTTTCTCATTGCCATCTACTTCGCGTTTATGTTTGTCGCCGCTCGATACTTGCTGGACAGATTCGTCTTCCGCGTAAGCCTTCTTGCTTTGAGTCGATATGTGTAAATTATTGACTGAGGATTGCGAGTTCCGTTCGGTTTCAGCCTCTGTTTGGTTTGTTCATTCGGCATTGTCTCGTTGATGAATTTGAAGTCTAATATGAACTGGAAGCACTTGGCATAGAATCGAGCTTCTCGTGGTTCTAACTGTTAATGTCAACTCCTCACTGTCAGTTCTATTCACTGTTAGTTTGTACGGATTCTGAGGCTAAATAAAAAAAGAAATTGTATCCTTGATGAATCTATTTTCTCATTCTTGCAGATTCTCGCTGATTAATTGTGACATGAACATGCGGTTTTATGTATCTGTTCGTTCCGTTGACGCGCTTGCACGCCTGCGATGATCTTTCTTTCACGATTTTTTTTGTGGCATTTCTCCTTTTTCATCATCGTGAAGTGAAGCTTTGCATCTCTATCTTTCTGGCTGCATTGTTTTGCCGGACGAATATTCTGTCGTAAGCATGTTTGAAGTTCATCTTTCCTTCTTGCTGTGAGTATCAATGATATTTGTGCATCTTTTAACATGTCAGTAAAATGTTGATCTGAAATTGATGAAGAATTCTTGGCAGGACACCTGCCTTATATCTGCCTAATATTAGCTGTTACATATTCTTAATGCAAAGAATGCAAGTTCTCTGTTGACTTTACCTTTTCCCTTCATTATTCTTCAGAGGCTTGCAAGCTGGTTGCTTAATGATGGAGCTACTCCTCTCAAGATCAATGAGTCTATGCGAGGAAAGATTGCAAAGTGCTCGGAGTCTTTGTGGAAGTTGACATACTACGGCACAGTTGAAGTTTTCATTCTTACAATTGGTTACTATGAACCATGGTTCAGAGATACTGCACTGTACTTTAAGGGATGGCCCAATCAAGAGCTGAAGTAAGCAATTTGTTTGCTGCTCTGTTGGAGTTATCTGCTAGTTCTTTTCTTTATCGAAAGTAAAAATTTGACAGAAGAAAGCTGGCATTGCAACTCGGCTAGCTGAACTTTCAATTAACATCGGAAATTGCAAGATGCTTTTACCATATTGTTCGTATAATTCTAAACCTGCAATAGCTGTTTTCTTTTTACCTTATCTCCTTGTTTTTCTCCTTTCATCCCCAGCCCTTTTCATCCCTCCTCATTACTTTTACAGCTGCCAGTTGACTAGCTACAAAATAGCCAAGGATTTTTTCTTTTAATGGAACAAATGGAGATTTCATCAACAATTGGGGTAAAAACCCCTTGGAAATCATGCATGCTTAGAAAGCATTTAGCCCCAGTTGTAGATGATAATGGTTATGAAGAATTTGATTGAGAGAGCGGCTGGTGTGAAGAAGACACTTTTTAGCCTCTGAGTGATAATTTTCTGTCTTTGCTGAGCTGGATTTCTGATTTGGTTAGTAAAATCCGTTGACTGAACATGGCGCTTTCCTATTTCAGGTTTCCTCTGAAGCTTTTCTATATGTGCCAATGCGGGTTCTACATCTACTCTATAGCTGCCCTGCTTCTATGGGAAACCCGACGTAAAGATCATGCTGTAATGATGTCTCACCATGTAGTCACTGTCATCTTGATAGGTTATTCCTATGTGACAAGGTACCAAATCATTTTCTCCCTCTGTTCTCTGCTGATTTTCCTTAGTAGGTTGTTTTTCTGTATACTTTGCTCAGCGCTATGTGCTATTTTTTCCATCTAAGTTAGTAAATATTGAGCAAAACTGGTTTTTCCATTTTTTATAAGATAAACAATGGCTACAATGACAGAGAGATTTCTTTCCTGTTCTCTCATCTCTGTGGACTTTCCAGAAAGATTTCTTTTTCACTAGCAAAGATAAAGTACACCAAGTGCTGCTATCACGGAGGAATTTTCTGCTGTTATCTTATGTTTTTCCCCTGTTCATTGTTTTGTTCTGCATTCTGAATATGCTTGAGCAAAAATTAGTGTCCATTTTAAAGCTGCCCATTCTGCTACTCAAAATATTTGTTTTATGAGTGCCACTATTCTACTTCAGCTTACCCAAATGATGTGTTTTCTGCTTCTTGTACAAAACTTGTACAGGTTATCAGCACCAACATATTATTGTGATTATGCTGCCATCTATTATCCATTATGTTTTTCCTCGTGATGTGCAACGGGCACATTGAAATGCACTTGGTCGAATATGCTGGAACAATAAATTAATGCTTGTTCAATGATTTTACTTGACAATGTGTAGATAGCTGTAGTTTTTAGGCTGTTCTTCCTTGAACTCCATTGCGGTCTTGCCTGTTCTAGGTTCTTCCGAATTGGCTCTATTATTCTTGCCCTCCACGATGCAAGTGATGTCTTTATGGAAGCGGCCAAGGTCTTCAAGTATTCGGGGAAGGAGCTTGGAGCGAGTGTGTGCTTTGGATTATTTGCCTTTTCATGGCTCATTCTACGGCTCATATTCTTTCCGTTTTGGATTATCAGAGCATCAAGGTTTGCTCCCATCGATACTCCAAGCATCTTGCGTAGTGCTTCTGAGAAGTCATGATTTTGAACTCTTGTCTTTGAGTGCAGCGATGACGTTCAGAAATACTTGCCACTGCACGAAAGTTATGGCTGCTTATTGTACTATGTTTTCAACACGATGTTGTTGACGCTCCTTGTGTTCCATATCTACTGGTGGTTTCTCATCTGCTCAATGATCATCAGGCAGCTCAAAAATCGGGGCCAAGTTGGAGAAGACATTAGATCTGGTAAGTTAGTGAATCATCATCATTGTCATCGGTTTGACTGGAGACCGCTCCATTTTGGCAATCCGGTGAAATATGTATTGAGCTAGAAATTCTTTTACCCAAAACAGAAAAAGCATTCAGAAAATGCCTGCATGCTCTATGATTGTATTAGCATGTTAATAGGGATGCATAATGTTAAACTTCGATCCGTTACAGGCTGTTAGTTTTCCATTGTTTGAGTTTGTCTCAAAAATGCCATCTCTACTTCATCTTTCACTTCAATGTTTCATTTCAAGATTTGTGTTCCTGATGCCTATCTAATTTGATTCAGACTCGGAGGATGATGACTAGGTGTAAGATTTTTTTTCTCCGGCCAAGTCTTTACTAGCATAATGATGTTAGCTACGGGAATATGGACGTCTCCGTAAGAGATCATCTGTACAATTGTTTGGCAGACCACCCGTCTGGAAGGAGTTGAGCAGCTGCCACTCATCTCTGGTTTTTGGTTCTCAGTGCTTCTGAAGGCAGATTTGCACAGGTAGGATGAAGATTTCTTCGTTGATCCTTTCTCTTGCACTGTTCAGGTACATTGGCCAACTCCTGTGTAATATTCTTTTCTCTTGCAAGGAGAAACATAGGTCCTTTTTTCTTGAGAAATCCTATCACTCTTTCTGATCACGCTCTACCTCCTGCGTCATGCAAACAGTTTTCACCGTGCCGTCTTTTGGCTGGACCTTAGACATGAGTTGGGTGGGCACCCCGACATCCGACACGATTAAGGGAAAATTGTTGAAATGTTCCATCTAATCTAATAATCTCGCGATGTAAACACGGGATCCACATTTTCAATATTAGTGAAAGGGAGGTAAAATTACTTTCTGCGGAATATGTGATGATTCCAGGGGCCCAAGCTCAAAGAATTACAAAGAGGAAGGAACCCTTTGTGCTGACGTGTCAGACAGAAGGGTACCGCTTGGTCCCCACGTGTTCCCTTCCACTGTCCGGTCGTTCTCCTCGGCCGAAACGCTACGTCTCTTGAAAAGCTGACGCACATGCTGACGTGACCGCCTCAGCTCCGACCCCCGAAAGAGCTAGGAGCTGCTCGCACGTGCCGTCAAAGAGCATTAAAAGAATATCGGTTCAAGCTCCGTGTGTCAACGGTGTTTGATGAGCTGGCAGTGCGCCACGTGTGCAAGAACCGAACCATATATAAGGCCGTTGACTCCTACTTCTTTCTTTCGGGAACACAATAGAAGATAAGAGAGAACTTAGACACCGCCGATTCGTCTCATCACATCCGCCAAATGCGACAGACCCGCGCCGCCTCCACCAGAGCCAACTCCGCCGCTCAACCTCCGGCGAGCCCCCACCAGAACCACCATCCTCAGCCGCCTTTTGGCATACTCTCCCGCGAGCAGGAGCTCTCCGTCATGGTCTCCGCCCTCACCAGAGTCGTCTGTGGAGCCGCCACCATCAGTACTGATTCCATGCAAGAGTTCGAGTCCTCTGCAACCGACCATGTCCCTGCAGTCACGGTCCCACTGGGTCCCCCCACCTGCTGGATATGTAAGATCGACGGCTGCCTTGGCTGCGAGTTGTTCACCCAGCCACCACCGCAAGCTCAGGAGGCATCATCAGCATACGAGAATAACAAGAAGCCGGGAGGCTCGAAGAGGAGGACACGGGTCAAGAAGAACTACAGGGGCGTGAGGCAGCGCCCGTGGGGGAAGTGGGCGGCGGAGATACGGGATCCAAGGAGGGCTGTCCGGGTGTGGCTCGGAACCTTCAACACAGCTGAGGATGCGGCACGTGCGTACGACAGAGCAGCCATCGAGTTTCGGGGGGCACGGGCGAAGCTCAACTTCCCGAACGAGTACTACTCCTCCGAGAGCAACCAGCAAGAGCGCCTCCCAGATGGGTCGGCAGCTGTGGCTCCACTGGAGCTGCCCGCACAAGGGACACCATCAGGGCAGAGGAGCGATGGTATGCCGGAGATTTTCAGGGACGATGAGGAAATGGAATAGTTGATGAGTACTTTCAGGGCCAATTGATACTTTAGGCGTATGAATTTCATCCATTAATTCTTTGTATACTTTTCATTGAGAGAGAGAGAATGCTTCTGGTGGGTTAGACATAGCTGTACTCGTAGGAACAGCAAATAGTCGTGGTGGTTCTTATATTGTCAGCTGCTGATAGTGATACGCTTCTGCATGGTACTTTTCTGGGTACTTGTTTTTTGATTGCTACCCAGCTCTTGTAGCTCGATTTTTCACGGTACTTATCGATGATTTTGGACTTTCCATTCCATTCGGTCTCAACTGGTTGAAGTTATTCAGGAATCCATGTCTGTTCTGAAATATTGTAGGAGTCTCCTTGTTTTAGAAGATAGAAAGAAAGAAAGGACCAAAGGTTTATGTTGGAAGGATACCTACGAAGAAGCTTCTGCTTGTGCTTGCCACTCGGCTGTGGGAAGCCAGGGAACTTAGTCACTAAGCAAAAAATGGAGCATAAAATATTATGTTATTTTAGGTACTTAGAAGACAAGTCACCGTAAGGATTAAAAAAAAAAAAAAACTCTTTCCCGACTGTTGGGTTGGCACGAAGTTCATTTGTTTTACAGAGGCGCTGAGAGTCGCATCATCGAGGATGCCACGTGGAAGGCAGCTGCTCTGCTCCCTGGCTGAGTCTGACAATGCGAGAAGCTTCGCTGCTGCCTGCGGGCAAAGTCGAGCTGATGTGGCCACAACAAGATGGGACTGGGACCCGCATCTTCGTCAAATTCCCGACAACCTCCCCGGATTATGTTAATTCCACGTCATCCCCAATGATTTGTCGGCCGTTCCACGATCCTCCAAATAAATTGCCGGAGAAAGAAAAGAGAGGATTTGGTATAACGTCGCAATTTAGAGGGGAAAAATTCGATTATTATAGTGAGAGTTAGATGTTGATTTTACTTTTTCTTGTATGAGAAAAGTGCACTGCACCTGCGGCAATATGCCAGCTAAGCGGACACCGGTCAAACGTGGTTTTCATTTTTCGGCTGCACGTGCGGGATTTCGGTTTCTGAAGCTTTGTGACGCAGTTATCCAGTTACCAGCTTATGGTGATGACGTAATCCTGAGAGTGAGGGAGCTGACGTGGCCTCCATCGGCGTCAGTGCTGAGGTGTGACTACGGTTAAGCAAAAACCAAATATCTGATTCGAGCTCGTTCCTAACTTGAAGTCAAACCGGGAAAGAGATGTGACCTAATGGTGCCGCCTCTCGAGTCCACCTAAAATCAATCACCAAACGCTCCGTGATTCTTAATTCCTCGTTCCTTCCATCTATCACCTTAGACTTATAGGCTTGCTTTACACTCGTCACGGTAGAATTTATGATCTACCAGATATTCTTAACTATTTTTACTAATATGTAAATGTCAATTAACTTTTTTACCACACGTCATGTGATGTACCCGATCTTTTTTGAACCATGGAGGCCCCCAGATGGTATCTGAAAGTTGGGCCGACTGAATAAGCCCAAGTGAAGCTTGCCTTTTCTTTTGGTTGCTGGGCCACGTTGTTGATGAGCCTATCCAAGAGAGATGAATCGCAGGTGATGGGGCCTGGCCTGAACCGAGTTGAAGAGTGACCCACGTTTTCCTTCCGACCCCTGACCAGGGTTTATCGAGATTTGAAGCTCAAACGAGAAATTGCAAAATGACTGAAGTTAGATGTGAACCAGTTTCTTGTACGATCGGTTCAAATGGATTTCTTAACCGGGTTTTGCTGAGATGTTACTCAGAACCTACCGTATCGGACATGTTGCCATTGATTCCGATTCTAACCTATATCCGTACGCGCCTGTACTCCAGGCACTCAAGGTGTGCCATGGGAACCACATCTGGGATACCGTGTATCATGATTTCGACTCATTCTCTGTTCAGTTTCGAAGCCGTTCAAGACATGAGGAATCGAATAATCAATATGTGAATGAGGTGATGTCAAGCATTCCCAGTTAACCATGTACCTGTGCATAACTCAAAGAGAACCTTGTTCTGTCAGATTTGGAGATGTCGTGTGTCGGAATGTAAAGATACAGCATTAGATTAAACATAAAGCACAATTCTAATGAACCACACAACCTCAAAAAAAAAAAAGAGAGAGAGAGATTGCTCGAGATCTTTGCTTTATTGATCTTTTTACAAAAGATCAAAAAGAGAAAAAAGCTTATAAGAAAATAAAGAAATAGTCATAGCAGCTTTGACCAAGCTACTCATCCAATCCAATAGAAAAATCTTTAGGTAAGTCAGATTCACCTTGAATAAAAATCTCTTGATTCAATGGCAGTTGAGATCAACGCCGGCCTGCGTATTTGGTACAGCACACTCGGGACTTGGCCAGTGAGCCCTCACTCTATAAAGGGATAATTCTCGTATCTGAACCCACAGTCTTGTAGCTGAATCTGCGCCCCGACACTTATGTCACAATGTTCATGTAACATGATGGGGCATGGTGCATGCAGAGCCCGCATGCCCCTTCTGTATAAGTTCCCCGTAACACGCTGCATGCCCGTACGCGATGCACCCTTTGTTGTGAGACGTCGTGTAATAACCGAAACCATTGCTCGGGGTCTTTGCCGGTAAGTCAGAGGATCATGCTGCCCACAGCTATGTCGTATGGCGACCACGCTTTAAGTCGTTTTCCATCACAAAACACATTCACTGGGGTGATGTTGCACGGACCTGGATTGTCTAGCGAACCGCGCTCGCTCCTGGCAGCGTGGAAGCAGAAGCAAGAGAAGATCCCGATTCTCTCAACCGTGTCCCTCTCCAGTATCTTCGCACAGCTCGAGTAATCTTCTTTCTCTGCTGCTTGATTATATATATATATATATATATATAGGATTACATAAACATGTTTTCCGACATCGATTTCTCCTATTTTTACAATGAATGTATTATCTGAGGTCCTAGAGATTCTGTCTACCTAGGAAAGAGAGATTCTGCATTTCGTCCTAATATGATCAACAATTTTTTCAAACTTCATGCTCAGTCGTCGCCAGTCATGATATACATCTGGAGATGAGTATATGTCCAGTACATAGAATCTTGGGATGGTTCTATATTAAAAAAGACGTCTCCAACACCGAGCATCGGCAGCAAATCCGAGTCTAAATTGCATGTGGTATCGACCGGCGATCACAGCAGCCTGCAACGTCCGAGATCGACTTTTCATTATTGTTCTGTCGACTGTCTGTCTATCCTGCGAACGCTCCATAGTGTGAATCTGTATAGGGCTGCTTGCCCATTGCACGTCCGACCAGACAAGCGACCGCAGAACTAAGCAAATTATAAACTGCACTATTCTCAAATACAGTCCATATCATGCGTATCTTATACGTCATAATAGATGTTTAATACACCAGCGTGCTGTTTGTAATATGGCAGTTTTATGTAATTATTTTTGCTGATGTGTCATCTATTAGCCTGTGAGTTATACCTTTACATACATATATTCTTTCCATATGTCAAATTTGGAGGTATAATAAAGATACATCAATAAGATAAATGGGATTCGGTACAATTGGTATCACTCTCGATATGAAACGACCTAAGAGGTCTTAGTTTCGATTCTCACCGATAGAACTTCTCGTGCGCCCTAATATAGCTCAAGCCCAGATAAATATACTTCGATAGAGTACACTTATTCAGGAATCGTTAACACTCGGGGTGAAGATATAGTAACGACTACGGTATATATACGAGTCTCATTGGTAAAGGCGTAATTCTCGTATCTAATTCTGCAGTCCGTAAGCTGAATCTGTGCCCCGATACTGTGCCCGCAGTGATAGTACAGACTTTGGTCGGCAACATTCAGGCAGATCCCGCAGGCATCCTTTGTAAACTTTCCATTGCATGCTGCGTGTGCGTACGCTGTTACCCCGTCAACCTGATACGACGAGTAGTAACTAAAACCGGTGAACGGCGTGTGCATCAACAGATCGTAGATTGCCTTGTCCGAGGCAACGTCGAATGGAGACCGGACCTCGAACTTCTTACCGTTGCATATCGTGTACACTGGATTAGTGTCGTACGGACCCGGGTTCTCGAACCAGCCCCGTTCACGCATAGCTGCGGCATCGGTGCAAAAACAAAGAGAACGATCACGATAATTGCAAGTTTCTTGGGCATGTCTTGAATCTGTTCGTACGACTCTAGTAACCTTTCTTTCTTTGGTAGAAGAATTTATAGGAACACAGCTTTCGCATTGATTTTTCCATTCCATTTTTTCACTATGTATTGTCCTAGAGATTGTCTACATGCTTGGTATTATTCTACACTTGTCCTATGTGATGGACATTGAGTCAAAAGTTCTATGCTTGTTCGGCAACCTTTGTACAAATGAGTATCCACCAAATCCTACACTATATTTGGATTGAGGGACTTGAAGGGAAAATGAGGAATTTGAAAGGATAACTTATTACTCTAAATCACTCATTTTGATATTATTATTAGAGAACGGACTTGGAGGATAAAAAATTAATTTGACCATTTTGCCCTTTTAAGTTGGGAGGCCAATCGAACGGGAGAAATGCTTAAGAGATACACAGTGGTTTAATGATAATCTTGAAATTCCAACAAAATTGTGATTTTGTGATAGTCTTGGGAGGCTCGGTAGTTGTGATCTGGTAGGGATCGAGAAAGGGAAAGTGTGTTTTAGTCGTGGCTCGGTGATGATCAAGTAAGAAAAGACGGGACGGGTGTGGTTATGTAATTATATGATGCAGAATTATGTTTAAATAAACTGAATATTACTATCAGTAATAGGATGGTGAATCGATTATCATCCAGGACACGTACCAACTCTTAATTAAAGTAGCTTCTGCTCAAATAGGTTGGACACTGCCGTATAAGAACTCAAACCTTTTTATCGGAGCACGAGCCCAACCTCTTATAAATCAAGTGAAAGCAAGGTCGATGCTTTTTTCGTGTATCAACGTAACCCTCGCCAATTTGCAGGTGAGAACAACTAAAGTCCACGTAGTGTCACATAGAGTACACTTATTCACGAAGCATTAACGTCCAAGGCAATCGTAATCACGTAGAACACACTTTAATTGTCGGGCGATCGATCATTCGGTGAAGGAATAGTTCTCGTATCGCATCCTGCAGTCCCGGAGCTGAATCTGCACCCCGACGCTGACCCTGCAGCGGGAGTATATGTCTTGAAAGGCAATGGTCAGGCAGAGCCCGCAGGCCTGCTTCGTAAGTTTCCCGTTGCACGCTGCGTGCCCGTACGCTGTCTCCCCGCCGGCTCTAAAATACGTGTAGTAATTGAAACCGTAGTCGGGAGTGTTCGACAGCAGATCGGTCATGACACCGTCGGAAGCAGTGTCGTATGGAGAATGGAGTTCAAAGTGTTCGTTGCTGCACGTAATAGACACTAAGGTGGTGTCGTATGGACCTGGGTGGAAGTAGTAACCGGTCTCGCACTTGGCGACACCGAAGCAAAAAGAAAACAAGGTTGTAATGGTCGTGGCGATCGCGAACTTCCCGGCCATGTCCATACTCCTCACTCGATCACAACTTGTCTCGTGTCTGCTCGTACAACTTTAGCAATCTTTCCTTGTGTGGTGGAGGAGTACATATACACGCCTTCTCGTTGTTTTTTCCGATTCTTATCATGTACGTAATTGTGTTGTCCTGGAGATTATCTACCTACCTTGAAATGTTCTACCTCTGGTCCTGCTTGATGGAACATATTCAAAAACGTTTATGCTTTGCCGGCAATCTAATTTGTACAAGTGAGTATCCGCACAAATTAGGAGTGCAATGTGCATGCAGTCGATCCGAATGCGGTTTTATGCGAAGATATCCCTGAACCGGATGTCAGACTTGTAAAATATCCGGTCTTGGATTACGGACCACGGGTTCCATACTCGGACTTGATGTGGTATGAGACCACATGGTAATCTGCTTTGGTACTATGTAAAATATTGTAAAGACTCGATGAAAAGTTAATGTAATGCCCGCAATAATTTGAAGAATAACAGGAGGAGACCAAAAGCTTGTCATTCATCAGCGTATTCAGGATATGTAAGATTTTTCTGTAGTTCATATGCATAGACTTTGATGTGTTACATACAATTTTAAAAACTTCCTCAAATTTTCTTCTGTTCAATCTCTGGGTGTTCGTTGGAACCGATGAATTTTGGATTAGAATTCCAGTTTTACCAAATCACAGAAGTTTGAAGGGAAACAAACAGAGCTTATAGGCAGATAAAAAGTAAAAGTGATGACAACTAAATGCCGTGTTTGGGGACGGGGCCATCGTCGCTTATTGAGTATTAATTTCATGGAAATATTACTCTGTGAACAGACAGAAATGTATAATAAAAGAAAAAGAAAAATACAGAAGAGACATGGAAGATACAAGTTTGGAGATTATTTTTTAAGGAAATTAGCAAAAATAGTTTATTTTCAGGAATAATTATAATTTTAAAGTGTGATTTAAATTTTATATTTATTAAGAATATATATATATTTTTTTCAGAGTTTAAAAGTGGAAGTTGCCCGCGCCGCGCCTTCCCTGAAGTAATAATCGCACTCACAAGGGTATAAATATTCGGCAGTTACCAATCGCCGCCCCACCTGCTTCAGATCGATCAGTCCGGACCTCAGAGGTTTTTTCCCATGGAGAGAAATCATCGTCGAAGTCCGCCTCCTCCTCTTTCATCTTCATCTTCTTCTTCGTTTTCTTCTAGTCGTAGTGCGGTCCGCGACTCGCGCAATTTGGCTTCTAGTTGGAGCAGTCAAGTGCGGAATCGCAACGCTTCGAGCATCGATTCAAGAGGCCGGTCGAGTGGAAGTCCTCCTCCTAAATCTGCAGATTCCGACGGCCCTGACCCTGTAGGTACTTCCAGTGGCCGGGAGAAAGATGCCGAAGACTCCTCCCGCGACTTTCCGTCTCTCGTCGGGACCTGCCCTTTCATGTGCCCGGTAATGCAAATTCCCTAACACTCTGTCGATCTGTGCAAAATCTCTAGATAATTGCTCGGATTATCTTCATCTTTGAAAACCATGTAACATCAAACTGTCCGGTATCCTTGTTTGTTGTCTTTTTTTGATATGTTAATTTCTCTGGCCCTGACTGTTAATTCCTTGGCATGTTGTTATCATCTGGCAAGCTGATGTTGTTTTTACCCTTCGACAGCCTTTGAGATGGCCCAACGTGAACGATTACGCGATCTGGCTGTGTTTGAGAGGCTGCATGGAAATCCTACTAAGTCGTCTCTTGATCTGGCTGTGAAGAAGGTGAGCTCACTTAGTTTCACGTTCTATTTTTGTGTTGCACGGTGAGTAGACATCTCTTTGCAGATGCGACAGATGTTACTAATGAGCACTGTGTATATATTAATGTATTTACTTCTCAAGAACTCTAGGATAGATGAGCCTTCTAAACTGACTTATGTCGGAATGCCGTTGCTTATCGTCTAAACTCATCCTTATGTAGAGTCAAGCAGTTTTTTTCTCATAGTGAAAGGCACTGAGAAAGGAACAAACACTTACGCCGACAGACAGTGCAATCATGTATAATTGGATTGCCTAGGGCTTTGGTAATATTTTGTGTTACTTGCAAAAGCCAACCCACCTTTTCTCCTTATAGATTAGTTCGTGTAAATGGAACATTGTTCTCCTTGAGAATGGACATTCATGTAAATGGAACATTGTTCTCCTTGAGAACGGACATTTTGAAGTCCATATCTTGATTTATGTGTAAAAGCAAAATAAGGTTGGTTAGTTGATGTGCATTGTCATTTCCATGCTGAAAGCCGACAGGCTTCCCTAACTAGTTGCATCGAGATTGTTTTTTAAAAAAATGTAAATGTACACTTCACAAGCAATTCTGACTATTTTCTTTCTTAATAAACAGTTATATTAACATTGCTATTTGGTAATATTGTTCCACCTTTTCTGCTTACTAAGTTATTACAGGTATTATATGTGTTAACAATACAGTGGACAGTGTCCGCTTTGTTATGATAAATTATATTATCTACCTATGTGACAGCTTTTACAGCCGTGTCATTACTATTTGTATGTACGTCGCATCAATTTTTTTCCATAAGATTGTGACAGTCAAGAAGGCAAGTTTTTGATTGTTCGTATCGTTTGTCTTTCTAAAGAATTGAAGTATTGAGCTAATCTCCCATTATTTAATTTTGTCGAACTTTATCCACCAAAGATGTGCGGCCT
Source organism: Lagerstroemia speciosa (assembly GCA_037672795.1). Classification (NCBI taxonomy): domain Eukaryota; kingdom Viridiplantae; phylum Streptophyta; class Magnoliopsida; order Myrtales; family Lythraceae; genus Lagerstroemia; species Lagerstroemia speciosa. The sequence goes on from CM075291.1 coordinate 1,638,910, forward strand.
TTGGATGTGTGGCCTCTCTCAGTATTGGAGACTCCTTAACTAAATGGATACTACAGGAGAACCATTTGAAGTGGTTCATGACTTCATTTTTGATAGAACCAGGTCTATAAGACAAGATCTGAGCATGCAGAATATTGTCGACAGGAAAGCAATCGGCATGTTTGAGAAAATGCTATGACTCTATTGGTGAGATTTCTTCATGATTTCTAACTTTTGTCCTTGCCAAGTAGCCTACTTAATGAACCTTTAGTTAATAGTACCACAAAGGGCATGCTCAGTGAGGAAGTTAAAATGAACTTGTTGCACCATGGCAGTCAATTTTTGACAGCACCAAGGTTTAGATTGTTGCAGTGTTAACATTGATTGCTATAAATACTGTCCTTGTTCCTTACTCATGCTCATTTTGCTTCCACAATTAGTATTTGCTGCAGAACACATTTATGTGGGATGTTTTATCGTCCGAAGTTGTGGCAGTGCTATAGCAACTTTGTTATTAAGATAAAATGAGCCAGTAAAAGTTATTTCAAGTAATTTCTTTCCTCCTTTTGTTTTAGGTTAAATTTCATGTTACATCTCATCACAAGCTTCAGTTCATTAGCGAGAGATCGCCCTGCTGCGATGTCTCATCATTGCATCACCTCAACCTGGAGCAGCTTGTGAAGACTGACTTTTCTCTGCAATCTATATGGACTGAATCGAGACCCCAACTCTATTTATGAGAATGAATCAGAGTTTCGCTCGCTTTATGTGCTGCTTTGTCTTAGTGATGATAGTCCTGCTAAGGTTGATATGTAAAGCTTGTGGATCGTTCAACTTTTTTTTTTTATTTGGTTAAGTTTTTGTAATTTCTGATCTTATTCTATGAAATTCAGTGACTTCTGATCAACAGGGTAAATCACTTGCTTTATGATTTCGTCATGTAGCTGCTCAAGTTATCAGATCCAAAGAAATGGTATTTGCTCAAAGAGTTTTGAGGTATCCCGCTTTTCCCTGAAACTGTTCTGTTCAAAATGAAGCTTAACATTCAAGCAAATACTGTGTTGAAGATTTGCTCTCTTCTGGGATCTGAAATGCTTGATAGAGAGATTATCCTTTAAATTTGAACAGGTATTTCTGTATTGGCAATTACAAGTTCTGGTTGCCGAGGCATCCTATCTGCAGGTCTGCATCATTAAGCCTGACATAAATGAGGTTTTTAAAGATTTTCCTTTGGCCTCAGCCGACCTATCACATTTATATGTTTCGATATGTTACTGTTTCTAGCATGTCATGAACATTAAAGAGCCATTAAAAATTCATCATCTTGCATCCTGTACTATTGTAACATTTGAACATTTCATGCGGCGTAATTGGGCTTGTGTGTCAAATTCTTCATGAATTTTTGACAAGCTTGCATCACTAATTTATCAACTACTCTTCCATAGAACAGTTCCCCTCAAAATGATGTTTAATTTTCCTTGCCTCAATAAAACTTGATGTATTCGGGTCCTAATCTCCTCTGTTTCTTCAGGCAGCTTTTGTTTATTCATGAAATCAGAGAATTTGATCTCTACTCTAGAAGTGCGCACTATTGTAGATGCTCACTTAGCTCTCTATGATGCAAGGTTCAAGCCCTTGCTGTTTCATCCATAAATGGTAGCTGATACAAGCTTAATCACTGCCTTGTGGCAGATCTATCCAATATCTTCATGATGAAGGTATCATTTTCGTTTGCATTATGCTGTAAGTAATGTCACTGCTTATTATTCAGATTCCGTATTTGTTAGTTGAAAAATGTTTTAGAATAGGAGTCCCGAATCAGAAGTGGAATTTCTTTGCAATGCTCGTGGTCTTGATATCACTGTAGACAACCGTGGAAACAAGATTTTACCCACAAAGCAAACTACTTTCAGTTGTCCAAATGCAGGATTTGAAAACTATAGCTTTTCATGTCCTGAACGGGTTGACAACCAAGTACCAGTTTGCTTAGCCATCAATGGTTCATTTAATCGCTCGATCTTTGCTATTGTTTTTTTTATCATTGTTAACTCAAACCATGGTTTTGTAGGCATAGCTCATGAACTTAACTGATCAGTGGAGTGTACCATAAGTCAGGTGTACTTGTGGGTTATTGCCACGATGTGTGTCTGTGTGTGTTTGCATCTGACCTTTTGGGAGGTAGATGATAGCATTCACAAAGTCATTTCTTCAGCATCATTGTGCGTATGTGAGGTAGTCTGCATGGAGCTTGCAGGATCTCACTGAGACATGAATAGTTTCAGCAACTCCTGCAAACCTGCTTGTCCATGCTGGCGTGAACCCATTAATTTCCATCCTCTAGTTTTCTTGGGATGCCTACAGGTATATAATCTAATCCTTGGGGAAAGCCCGGTGGGGGCCACAAGAAGTTTAAACCAGAAGAAACATAACCGAGCGTGCAGTGTACGAATAAATGTGCTTTATACGCCCAGTATGTTCACTCTGCTTTTCATTATGCCTGTTTATGCAGGTAATGATGTCTGGAATGCCTAATAAGGTTATGCTGTTCACTGCTGCTCTCTCCTTGCCGATTTTAATGTTGCTATGCTTTTTATTTTGTTATGCATGTTTAAGCAGATGCTCGGTTTCTAAAAGATGTTTGGAATTTCTAAGGTTATTCTGTTGACTGGTGTTCTCTTCCTGCCGATTTTAATGTCGTTTTGATCTATATATAATGGCCCAACTCAGGGTGCTGTTATGGACTGATGATTCCATTGGGCCTGATTTGACGCAGGCCCAAGCCAAATGTCATTATGCGGGCCCAAGAAATAGTCTAATAGCCCAAGTAAGGGCTATTAGGCCTGATCCTGGCCCAGTCAGAGGCCCATTGGTCTGGCCCAAGACAGAACTGTTACGGACTGATTACATTCGGCCTGATTTGATACCTGCCGAAGTGATCGGTCATGATGCTGACCCAATAAATAGGCTAATAACCCAAGAAAGGACCATAAGGGTACGGGCCCAAAGTGTAGGCTCATTGAGCGGTATTCCGGAGAATAGAAATGTGGGCCTGATGCTGGCCTAAGCGGAGACCCATTGGGCCTGAACCTGGTCCAACTGGTTACATTTGGGCCCGAGGCCCAAGTAAGGGCTATTGGGTTTTGTTCAGGCTTTTAGCATTATGGCCCTGATCCTGGCTCTTGCCCAAGTAAGAGGTCCATTGGGCCTGATTCGATGCCGGCCCAAGCTATAAGTCATGCGGCTCAAATAATAAGCTGGACATTAGGCCTCATACGGGCCCGGTAAGAGGCCTCATTGGCGTCGATTAAGGGTCTAGTATCGTGGGCCTGATCCTGGCCTATGTTAGAGGCCTATCCGGCTGAGCCAAGCCGAAGTTATGGCCCTTTGGGTGTTGCCCAAAGTTGGAGACTCATTGGGCTGGGAGTTTGGACTGGTACTGTCCAATTGGAGCCCATTGGGCCTGAGCAGGGCTCAAGTCAACCTTCCAACTCTATTCAACCTGTTGGACCTAATCGCGGCCTACTGTCCCAAGACAGGCCCATGTTAGAGGCCCATTGAGCCTTAACCCTGTCTAATTTTGGCCCATAGGACTTGATCCCTGCCAATTAGGCCCTATATTCCCATATCTGAAGCCTATGGCAGTTATCCTTAAGTTCAGGTTACGCTTTCGTCTAATTTAAGGCCCATTGGAGAAATCATTCTATCATTTATAAGGCTCAATAAGTATGATTTGGGCCAACTCGGAGTTCGGTCCGCCATTTGGCCCAAATGGGACCCATCTCTACCGCTGAAAAACAATGCTTTGGGCCTACCTAAGCCATAAAAGCCCAATAGAGGCAATCAATGCCCTCTGCATCTGATACTGGCTCGTAACCATTGCTTATTTTCGGAAAAAATAGAATGAAATTGAGTGAGTTTATAAAGTAATATACATTTGATTAATATACTTGTCAATCTTATCACGTGACAAACTGATCTTTCCATGCAAACCAAAATTAAATACCTGTTCAAGGAGAGCGCAGGGCGCCGCTGCATAAGAAACAAAGTTTCATACCTTGACGAATATATGGCTCCGGCAAGAAACAATACGCGTGTGTAATCACACCCTTAAAAAAAAAAACCTGAATATAAGGCGGAATTGTAAAATGAAACAGTCTCACGCTTTCAGCAACAGTCATGAGACAAGCGGATTCAAGCTAAAAATTCTCCACAACCAGCACCTTGAAGGCAACATTATATGCTTCTGGCTGTAGTTAAGTTCACGGTGAGGGCAAACAGGAGTAAATTCTGCACAGTAGCTTAAGGTAGAGAATCCAACCAATCCAGAAATCATATATAAGCGCAGCAGAACACCTAACGATGCATTCCATGCAGGCACCAAATAACTGCGCTGGCTGACATCTACAATCATTAATTACTTACTGCAAGAAATGTAAGATAATATGCAGTATTTAGTAATTCGTAGGACAAAATTTCTGATATTCCACGTCTTCATCTTCTCGAAGGTAACCAAATGAAGAATCATTCCATTCACAAAGTAGCAGTTAATGCATCATTTTTGGGAATGCTCTTGGGTGCGTAGGAACTTGAATATGCAAGCACATGATCTTGCTCAAATGGGCATGAAGCATCCTTTTGAGGGTCTGCGCTTGTTTGTTAGATTGGATTATGGTATAATGTCATATGCAATGCTTCTGATGGTGAATAAATGAAGGTGACGTATTACTGATCAAGAAAAAAAATCCAATCACTCACAAAGAATAAATGCAAAAAAAAAAAGATGAGTTGATAATGTATAATATAGCATGTGCATGGAAGATATCTAAGGTTTAAAAAAGACACAATGTTTGAACCTTTGCATATCTTCAGATCCTACATAAAATAGAATGCTGCTAATTCATTAGGATTACACTGCTATAGGATTACACTGAGACAACTAGTTTTTGTTTTTGCATATCATCATATCCAAGATAAAATAGATTACTGCCAGTTTCTTAGGATTATACTGAGACAGGTTTTTGAGCTTGTTGGTTCTTAAATTAGTGGTATGACCTACAGTTACATACCTTAGCATTGACCTTTGATAAAATCAACACTTATCTAAATATATCTATATATAGACTCACAAAAATGAGTGTAGAAGTGAACTAATGCCTAATATATGATAGCATTGGCGGGCAATAAACATTCATTAGATTCGCTTGAATGACTTTTGTTCTCTTCACTACCTTCAATGCTGGTAGAGTCACTTTCAGCATTCGAGAGACTTTGATAATTGTACTATTAAGCAATAAGCACATCATTACAGCATGCATGAACTAAGATAAACTAGTCTTAGCATTTAAGAGCAGAATGAAAAGCATTTACGTGCAAGGAGATGTATGTGCATCATCTACAACAAATCACCTGTAGATTCTAACTGTATTAAAATGCCAAATTTATACCAAACTTAGGCCACGGACAAGGTCCAATAAATGAACACACCAGCAATTCATCATAGAACATGCCCTAAATTGAAAAGCAAGATGTACGAATTTCACATTTACATGCGCAATTGGCATCATGTAATTCATTTTCAGAGGTGAACAGTATCTAAATTCAAAACCAACGAGGAGAATGGACACACATTCACTTGCTCAATTCCGGTCTTAATATTGCTGTAGATCAAGATTTTTGTCCTTTTCTTACCTGCGTATACAGTAAGCATCATCTGTTACGAGTCTTATACTAACTTTTGCAACGTAACTTTCCTTGATATACGGACATAATATATGTACCAAAAGAAGAAAATCAAGAAAATAATGCATACATCATCACCACATTGATGACTAAATCAATGTGGCGAAAAATTTTCGCCACCGTTGGCACATCGGATTTGTTGACCAAGATTGTCGCATAAGAGAGCGACCTTCGTTAGGTTGTGTGACCGGAATCGTGCGGAAGCCCTAGGTAGAAGCGACTGAAGGTAGCGCAAAGCGCACAAAGAGCTGAGCTGAGCGGAGCATATGGAAGGAAATCAATGAAGTTGAGTGACTGCAAGAATCGAATTCCCGACCTTCGACTGTAAAAGCGACGAAGATTGCGTGAGGGGAACGACTCGAGGCAGGGAGAAGGGACTCTAACCGGAAGAAAACTTTTTGGCGCCCTTTGATGAAGGAAAGGAAAAGATCGACGAACCTGTCATTCGCCTGAACAGGCCGTGTTGAAAATTAGTAGAAAAGGTAAATAAGAATGAAATTAATAAAATTATTACCAAGGGGGTTGGGCCGAGTGGTAAGCAGTTCGGTGCCGCTTAAGGAGGTCTCGAGTTCACGTACGCAGACACCCCCTTGGGAGCCTCACCCGCCATTGCCAGGCGTGCGACCCGGGGCGACCAACGGATTAGTCAAGTATGGTTGGCTGAAAGATGCCATCTCACCGCTGGTGGGACCTGCTTGGATACCGTGGCTGGCGACCAAAAAAAAAATTAATAAAATTATTTTTAAAGTTAATAACTAACCTTTCAAGTTACAATTGCGCTTTAAATTTTCTAATCACATATATATATGTATATATGTATTGATTGATACAAATACATTTTATAAAGGTCAGCAGTACAATAAGAGCATTAATACTCCACTATAAAATCATATCAGATATTATTACAAAATAAAAATAATATAACTCTATATTTAATTATATATAGTAGATAATTACGTGTGCACTACGGTTCGGTGTCTGGTGGTTTATTGTTAAGATCAAGGGTTTTATTAATCCTTAGATAAAGAAAATTAGGAGGATCTATAATGAGTTTGATGATGAGATCCTCCTGGATTGGGATGATTTGGACTTCTTCAAGGTCCTTGGTCTGGCCTTTATTACAAATGGGAGGCGGTCAGTTACTCGGCCCGTGCCGTCTCCGGGCAGCGAAGGCACTCCCCTTAAGGTGGTGGATAGTTTCCGTGGCTCTAGTGTGCTTTCAAGAGTTGGGGAGAGAGTTCTCTCATGCAGATGAATATGACCTCGAGCAAGCCCAGTCTCATGATCAGAAGAGTTGGATGGAGAGGCAGAATGCAAGGCTATATGAGTTATAGCTTGGATACGAACTCTCATTTTAACAATGGTTACAAAAGAGACCCACAAATACTCAGGAGAAAAATAGGAGGGCGACGCAGAGAGGCAGAGGCAAAAAGAGGCTAAGCTTCTTGCTAAGAAGCAGGAGGGAAGAGGCTGCATGGAGGGCTGAAGAGGAGAAACGAAGAAAGAAGAGGAAGAGACGAGAACAGCTGAATTTCTGCTCTACAGCAGAAGAAGGTTAAGGAGAAGAAGCTTCTAACGTGAAGAGCAGGCCTGCATTTGAGTTCTTTCAGCACCCTTTTGTATCCTGGCACTTGCCCTGGATTTCTGAGGACAGTATTGATGGTCTCGACACCGAGCAGCTGAAGTGCATATGTGATGAGATGAAAAGCAATGAGGGTCCAGAACGCGATATAATTCCCAGAGATGCCCAAGGATTGAGTAAAATGTCAGAGGATGAGAAACAGGGTGGGAAGCGGAGTCAGCAGAAGAATGGTGCTGGGCAGGTTAATGGAAGCTTGCTCTTCGTCAGTGCGGAAAATTAAGGAGAAGCCCTGGGGAAGAGAAGAGATTGAACAGTTGAGGAAAGGAATGCAGAAATATCCCACGGGGATCTCCTGGAGATGGGAAGTCATATCAGAATACATGGGAACAGGGAGCAATGTGGAAGAGATCCTAAAGCCTACTAAAACTTTTCTTCTCCGGAAGCCCAATGCCGCCAAAGCTTTCCATTCATTCCTTGAGAATAAGAAGCCAGCCCATCCAATTGCTTTGCCTCTTATAGCTAGAGACTAGAGGAAGTTGAAGGCACAAACAGTAGTTAGTGCGCCAGAGACCATTGTTGCTAAGGTTAGCTAGAGCAGAAGAATCTTCCAGCAGAACTGGAAGCATTCCAAATTCAGAAGATTTCATCATTGAGAATAGTGGTTCGAGGGTTTGCTGTTCAAGAAAGAGCTCTCACTCAGGCGCTGAATGCTTTTCCCAATGAAACCACTCAGCACTGGGAGCAAGTAGCAGCTGCCATTCCCAGGAAGAGTGTGAAACAATGCAGAAAGAAGTATGCGCTGCTGAAAGAGAAATTCAGAAACAAGAAAAATGCAGTCCAGTTTGTTGGGTTTGGTGGAAGGGATAGGTTGTAATCATGTAGTTCATTCTTTTGTTTTACAGGGCTGGATTTGTGAAATCATTCATACAAGTAGGAGGCAAGTTATAAAATATTAATAATATGTATGTATATATGTATATCTCTATTATTACCCCAATAAAGATAATTTTGATATGTTGGGCTTCTTTGAAGCAAAATCTCAATTTTTTTTCCTTGAAGCTGAAGCTTAGAAGTATGTACAGTTACCTCTTGCCTTGTTCCTACCCAGGTTAGATATTGGATTGCCTTCTCTTCACTGGAAGAACTGCACACAAAAACATCAATCATAAAATTGCAAATTTCATGCAACAATAGAATAATGACAGTTTAGAATGACAGAAGACAGCTGAAAGGAAATGTATCCCACGTGTTTAGACGATAGGAAATTTCTACAGCATCAATCCAATGGTTCTGAGAGGCCTATTCAGATGCTGAACTGAGGATTTCTCATAGAATGTATCCATATCATTGTACATTGTACCATAATAGCTGGTGCAGTTCTCCTACTGTCAGAACCTAAAGTAGGGCCTGATAATGGGGCAGCGATTCCCTTGTCAAACCAAAAAGTTTCGTATTTAACTATAGACTAAGAGAGGAGGGTGATATACTTGGTTGACAATATCAGAATGGAATTTGCGAAATCCTCAGATTCCCACAATAATTGTGGGTGCTCCCATAACAGACTCCAGCAAATACCAGATTCAAGCTATATGACAGACTAGAATACTACAATTTGACGACGTGAAAGACAAAATGTGGGCAAAGTTTCTGAGCCGAGAGAGAAAGGTTGAGGAAAAAAGAAACCGCCTAGACATTATTTTGATGTCGTTTCCCAGTTAGAAACAATGAAAAGGATTTCTGACTCTCATGCGAAGGAAGAGTCACCTGTGTTTTGATCTTGGGGAAATCCAAATGAGATGTTTGATGAAAGATCTATCTTGGGCTAGCCCCGAATAAACCCAGGCCCGTCTTAATTCCTTCTGACAATGAAATTGCAAGATAACTTAAACTTCATGTGCAAAGGACGCAATTATTTGGCATATACTCTGTTCCTAATTTATTTCTGGTGTAAAGCCGGTTCCATTATTAAACAAACAGACCAAAAATGTGAATAAAACACCGGGAAATGAGAGAACCTGTATATATGAAGAAACTCTTAAACTTACTGAGAGCGTCTGAATATGAACCCATGGGATCGCCTGAGATCTTTTACCATGCCTCATCATTACTCTTTCTAGATGAATGTTCTGTCTCATCTTTCCAGATTCTCTACTTGAAAGAACTTCTGAAAAACATAAAATGGACCCACTTCTCTGGTGTTTTCTTTTCTCTCACCCCTGGAAACAAAACGCTAAAGCAAAATTAAATTTAAAACATATCATTTTATAGTTCTGCTTAAACACATGCTACTTTTTCTGTTCTTAATTGAGGGAGAGCAACTTGGAGAGTTGAAAATTTCAGCAGTTCTCAGTTCTATTGTTATCTACAAAGGATGTGATAGGAATGAGATAGAGAGACAATAGGATATATCAAGAAATCGTGCATCTGCCTGTGTTCTTCCTATATTAGAAGTGTCCAACTGTAGATGAAAGAATGCTGTGCTCAAGCTCAACTGGTTCCTAACTATAGATAGTCACCGCATTAACAGACATAATGGAGGGCAAATAAGTTTGCTGCACAAGGGACTTCCCTGCAGCAAACCAGGACGCAGACAGCAGCATCCCTGAGCCCACATACTTGCCATGAGAAAATAAAGTTGGCAAAACCTTCACTCAAGCACCGGTTATTACTAATGCATGCTGCGCTTATAAAAGGCTTCCGACATTACCTCCACAGGAAGCGCTTTTTGTGGAGGATCCACTACAAGCATAAGCACCAACTCAACCAAGGGAGAAGGCAACGGATGATCATGGGGGCTGATTAGATGTGAGTTTTGGGAAACTTTAAAAGTTAACTCCCGCTCAAATGCAATTCTAATTGAGGTTTGGCTCGTTTTGCAATTCCTTTTTTGACTTGGATTTCACTACTATTTACAGATTAAAATTACAAAATTAAAAATATTCATTCGGGTGATTCGATTGAAAGGGGTCTGAATTTTCTATTCTCCTGTATGAAAATACGTTTGGAATGCCTTTCTCCACTCCAATTTTTGTCAAAAATTAAAGAGGACTCAACCAACAAACATAGAAATAGTTTCCGCGGCTCCTGACCTTACCGAATTCCTCTTTTGCGATTTCACCACAGAAAGATAATTTCTGAAGGAAGTGGACAATCTATAATGAGTCGACAATGCACCATACGACAGTTTCCTGAAATTAGAAAACGAAGAACTGAAACGAGGGAATGCATCAAAGGTTTCAGTTCAACACCATGATCATCGGATAATCAATCTTTACAGAATGATCGTAACTAGGGTTACCTTTCAACAGCGATTTGACCGGCCTGCAGGTGTAGAGAGCGAGGAGCATTGAACAGCGCTTCGAGAGTGAGAAGGCTCCAATGGAGGAGTTTATAATTCCACTTTCGCGGGGGAATTGAATCTCAGTCTTCGCAGTGAGAATGTGAGAAGAACCAAACTCGAATTGGGAAAGAAGATCAAGAAAGCAGGAGAATCGGAGGGAGTAGAAGAAGAATTCAGAGAGAGATCAGAGAGGGAGAAGAACGGTTATCATTCATTCCATCGATGCCTTTCTCAACCAACCTCCAGTGCGCGCCATATGAGGAACCGGTATCCATCGCTCTTTGCCCTTTTTACAAATCAGACCCCTTTTCTTTACCACTAATTACAATAAAGTCACTCACTTCCCCATCCATTACAAGCAAGCCCCCTTTCTATTTTTCCCTCAATTACAGATTACTCATTCGACTCACTGAAAAGACCATAAAACTCCAGTCCAGGGGAGATTTGGCGCTAATGCCGCCCCCTTCCTTGCTTCAAGCCACTGGCCTGCGCCCAACAGCGTCAAGAAAAACTAGGAAGGTGTAATTTTGAAGCATTTTCCGTCTTTAATAGTAATAATGCAACATAGCACGAAAGTTGGAACATTTACGTAATGGGGCTGGCGAAATTGTCACTACTTCTATTTGAGTGCTTATTGATAGTTGGCTGTGAAAGGTATCTCCGGCACGGAATGCTGTGGCTGTGAAAGCGAGTCCAAGTTGCATTCCCTGCTGCTCTTGGGGCCGGTTTCCAATCAATTCCCTATCGATTTCGGCTCGTAGGCTGTCTCAAAACATAAACTACCAACAATCCCCTATGGTTTGTGAGTTGGAGTCGACTCTGATACCATCAGTAACAACATGAATCTGTAATTCAAAATTACTAGCTTTGATACCCTTAAAATCGCTGGACCTTATAAATATAACAAAAACACCCTCCTCACACAATTTATACGGGATAATGGGACATGGCAACATCTATTTCTCCATCTATTTCTTTCTTCTGTGATGGTAATTATCAGCAACCATAGCAGCTCGTTACCGATTGTGAGTTGGTGTCGAATATGATATCATAGGTGACATCAAGCGCTGATCATTCAAAAGAACCATTGCACCTCTTCGCTAATACAATTATAAGAAATAAAGGAGTACATCACTTCCACAATGAGAATAAAACTCAAAATTTCTTAGTTATGAGTCAGATTCTTGCACTGCTGCACTAAGTCTACATTATCAAACTCGATTTCATTTCGTAATCAATGATTGAAGAATTGGATTAGAGGATCTTGGTCTTTAGATTTGGAGGTATAGATAGTATCAAATTCAAGCACTAGAAATAACAACGTAAATCGGTGCAACTCTTACGATTCCATAGAATCCATGTTTCTGGACGTTGCCATCATGCCTTATCCACCATTTGCAGGCGAGTACAACTACAACCCACATACGTCTCTCGATAGATTTACACTTATTCAGGAAGTATTGACACGGGAGGAGATTGTAAGAAATCAACACAGTATATGTACCTGCGCTCATTCTGTAAAAGGATAACTCTCGTATCTCATTCTGCAATCCCGAAGTTGGATCTGTGCTCCAATACTGTTGCCACAATCACTGAATAAATCCGACCAGGCAGCATCCAGGCAGAGATCACAGGCCACCTTTGTAATCACTCCATTACATGCAGCGTGCCCGTACGCCATTGCCCCATCTTCGTGAGCGAATGTGTAATGATTGAAACCATGGCCCGATGTGTCCACTTTCAGATCGTGGATCACATCGTATACAGCAATATCATATGGAGAGTAGACCTCGTACTGTCGTCCATTGCATGTCGTGTACACTATAGTTGTATCATAAGGACCCGGGTGGTAGAACGAACCGCGCTCGCATTCAGCAACGCCGATGCAAGAACAAAGCAAAGTGATGGCCATCACAGATGCAATTTTCTCAGCCATGTATAGACTTCTCATTGGGTCGTCCAGCCTGTCTCGAATATGTTGGATCGTATCTTTCTTTCTTCGGTGGAGGAATATATACACATGTTTTTGCATTGTTTTTTCCGTTTCTTTTTCTCTTAATGTACGTGAAATGCCCTAGAAATCATCTCTCATCTTTGAAATGTTCCACCTTTGGTCCTATTCGATGGACTATATTCAGAAGTTTATGCATGGTCGCCAATCTATCAAGAAAGGGAGTAGCCGTCAGAATCTCACGAGTGCAATGTACATGCAGTGGATCCAAACATGGTGCTCTATAGAATGGAATCTCCTGCACGGAATGCCGTAGCAATGAAAGTGAGTCTAAGCTGCATCCAATATATTTATATTAGGGGCATTGTAAAATCACAGTTCCAAGTGCTAGTTTTGGTAGTTTTGGAATAAGCGGATCTTAAACTTTTGGATCGGGTCCAAGTAGTTCTCTGGAGATTCCAATTCGACTGTGTTATTGATTGATTTTATTTTTGTGATTCTATTACTTAATTGAGAATAGGTATTCTCTCGAGATTCCATCTCTTTGCCTTTTTTGGAAGGATATGCTGAACTTTTTCTACTTACTGACTTCATTGGTCGTTACTGATTCCAACTGAGACCAAGTCGGACTCTTCTGTTTGTCATCTAATTCGGGCAAACTTACCGACATTAGATTACCTGATACAGAGCTTTGAAGTTCTCACAAGTTTCAGGATACATCCTGATATTCTTTGATGAATCAAAAATCTTAAATATTCAGACAATGAAAAAGGATATTGCACGAAAACCTCAAAACTGGATAGAGTTTAATCAGGGGTAAGCGGGTGGGTTCCGATACCTTTTCATGATGGCAGACACAGAACCGCCAAAACAAATTAGCCTTTACCAGAAATCGAAAACCCTAAAGCTTAATTGCTGTGACACTACTGCCAATATTAATATTCAAAAAAGATCAGGAAGAAGAAGAAGAAGAGGCAGTAACTGTGGTGAAACTACTGCAAATCTAATCATTCAAGACCACATTCACCCGAGACTTGAGAGAAGTCAATGCTGCAGAAGTTACAACTGCGTGAAAATACGATGTCGTGAATCATTTTCTGAAAACCTAGATCGACTTTTCGCTGTACCCTTGGCCTTTTATCCCGCAAATGCTCCACCAAATGAGTCTACAGGATGTGTAGCTCACCACTTGTACATGCATGTCCAACTTGTGTGGCGAACGTAGAACTGAGCAAACAAACTGCAGTTCCCTTTGACTTAACTCTTCGAATAGTTTGGATAGTTTAGATATCAGTGATAAAGCATTATATGTATTTTTTTAATCAAATCTATATCAGTTAAAATATGTCGCGGTTAAATATTTTATTTTGTTATTTTCCCTTGCCAATTAGCTTTTAAATAGTTAAGTATTCCCGGTGAAAACTTAAACTTGACTTCTTTTCCTATTCCATCATTGAAGAAAAACATCGCAGGGCTGGTGCATATTCATATAGAAGAATTTTCCCTGTGGGCTTCGGGAGATGCAGGATCTTGATCTTTCGATTCGGGGATGTCGTGTGTTGGAATGTAAACAAACATTAGTAAATTAACATAATGAGCAACTTCAGTCGACCATATGTTATCAAAATTAAGTCATGGTAATTATAACAACTTATACCGATGCAGCTCATATGATTCAATGGAACAATCCATGTTTGGGACAACGTTGCCGTCATGCCTTATCATGCATTTGCAGGCAAGAACAACTAAAGCCAACATATATCGTCGATAGAATATGCTTATTCGGGAAGCAATACTGACACGTAGGTGGAGATGGTAAGAAATCAATACAGCTTATGCGATGCTTATTCTGTGAAGTCATAATTCTCGTATCTCACCCTACAGTCCTGAACTTGAAGCTGCGCTCCGATGCTCAGACCGCAATAGCTGCGTATGTAAGTAATGGCTCCATACAGGCACTGCCCGCAGTCGTCCTTTGTAATTTCTCCGTTGCATGCCGCATGCCCGTATGCTGCTGCCCCGCCAACCTTATCTACTGCATAACGATTAAAACCAGTGTTCGGCGTGTTCAATACTAAATCATGCATCAGACCACCCACGGCAGCGTCATATGGAGAAAACGCTCCGAACTGTTGGCCATTGCATTTTCTAGATACCACGTTACCATCATAATTATCTAGGTCGTAGAACGAACTGCGCTCGCATTTAGCGACCTCGATGCAAAAACAGAGCAAAGTGAGGGCCAGGATGAATGCCATTTTCTCAGCCATGTCTAGATGACTTCTAAACCGGGTCACCTCCATCTCGAACCTGTTGGGTCGTGTCTTTCTTTCTTCAATGGAGGAATATATACACATATGTTCGCATTGATTTTTCCGCTTCTTTTTCAATTAATGTACATGTGCTGCCCTAGAGATTATCTATCTACTTTCAAATTAATGTTCTTCCTAATTGGTCCTACTTGGTGGACCACATATGCAAACGTTTATTCTTAGTCGCCAACCTATCAAGAAATGAGTGGCCGTCGGAATCTCAAGTTTGCAATGGACGCGGTAGTCAATCCAAACATGGTGTTCTGTAGAAAGGTATCTCCGGCAGCGAAAGGTAGCACGGCCGGGTTGCATCTAGGATATCTATGTCATGGCATTTTAACATCACAGGTAAAAGTGCTAGCTTCTGTACTCTTGAGATTAGCTGATTTTTAAGCTTTTGGATCGATGTTCAGTTGATTCCCCACTAGTTTTGGTTCATGAGTTGCCTCAAAACGTAATCTTGCCGACAATCCCCTATATTTGTGGGTTAGAGTTGGATCTAATACCATCTGTATGACACCATCGGGCCCATCAAAACCAAAAGTGTCTGTAATTCTTGGGATCATTGAAAATTTACATAACTGATGTAGGACATGACAACATCTATTTCTTTTCTTCTATGATGGTAATGTTGACAATTCCATGGCAAATTGCTACCGAATGTTCTTAAAGAATGGGTGAACCTTGCGCATTGTCAAGATACCGTCGCCAGCTTGTGAAAGTAATACGACGTGAATTATTTGGTGACGAAAACCTACACCGACTTTTCCTTGTACCCTCGACCGTGTGTCGTAGGACTGCTATATCTTGAGGATGTACTTCACCATAGCATGTCCAAGTCCAACCTTTGAAGGGAATACAAAATGCTCAAATAAAACTGCAATCCAGCTCCCAGACATGTACAGTCTTCCTTTTTGTTTTGGCAAAATCTTAAGTCACGCCATATAGCATGCTTTTGATGCATTAGCCATTCAAATTCACGGGAGCTCCAAGTCCAAAAGAAAAGAGCCAAAGAAGAGACCTGAGGAATCAAGTACTCCCAATTTAACCATCTCGTCTTATTTGAGGAGCCTTATTCAAAAATTTGTGCTATTCACCGTCTTTCTAAAAATGAGTATCTGTCGGATTCCTTAAGTGTGCAATACACGTGCGATCAATCCGAGCATGGCTATGTAGAAAGATATCCCTGCACCGGATGCTATACTGAAGGTTCTTAGAGATTCTGACCAACGTATCCTAGGAATGCTGCATAGTATGAATCTGTCGGATGTACTTCACCATTGCGCGTCCAACTTTGAGGCCAACTTTTGACGTGCTTGTATTTAGCAACACTTAACAAATACAATTCCCGGACAGCTCTGTTGGTCACCCTTTTCTCTTGAATCTGCAGCCACAGCTCAGCGATCTTTCTTTCTTTGGTAGAGGAATATACAGACAAGATATCGCATTGATTTTTCCGTTTCTTTTTCACTTACTGTATGTGTTGTTGCCATAGATATTATCTATCTACTTTGGAATGTTCTAACTTTGGTCCTATTTGAGGGACCATATTCAAAAAATTATGCTTAGTCGCCAATCCATGGAGAAATGAGTATTAGCCGTAAGAATCTCAAGAGAGCAATATGCAGTCAATCCAAAAATGGTGTTCTATAGAAAGGTATCTCTGGCACGGGATCGATGCTCTAGCAGTGAAACCGATCGAGTCTAAGTTGCATCCAATATATATCTATATCAACGGGCATCTATTTCCTTCTTCTAGGATGGCATTGATCGGCAACCATAGCAGCCCTCGGTCCTTACATATAGAGTACACTTATTCAGAATGACTCATCATCATTCTCTAAAGTAATAATTCTCGTATCTAATCCTACAGTCCCGGAGCTGGATCTGTGCCCCGATAAAGAAACTGCACCGTTCATTTAAACTGTTGTAGGCAGCGTTTAGGCAGAGTCGACAGGCCGCCTGCGAGATTCTTCCATTGCATGCTGCATGCCCGTACGCTGTTTGGTCATCAACCTTATACATCGAGTAATAACTAAAACCATAGGAAGGCGTCATCGACAGCAGTTCGTGGATTACCAAACGCAAAGCAGTTTGAAATGGTGAAGATGCATCAAGCTGTTGGATGTTGCAGATCGACGTCGACACTATCATAGTATCATACGGACCTGGATCTTGCTGGCATCTAGCAACACTGGAGCAAAAACAGGACAACAAGGTAATGGCCATGACAGATGATGCCATTTTCGCCTCCATGTCCGTGCTTCTCGATCGGTGGCTGTCTCAAGCTTGGGGATAATCTTTCTTTCCTTGGTAGAAGAATATATAAACATACTTCCGCGTTGACTTTTTCCATTGTTTTCCCTTAATCTATTATGCATTGCCCTAGAGAATATATATGTCTACTAGGAAATGTCTGCATTTCGTCCTATGTGAGGATATTCAAAAGTCTATGCTGACTGCCAAAATAAAAATAAGATCTCGAATTCGAGTTTTGTGAGTAGAGAGAATTCACTATCGGAAGAGTTTTACCCCTAGTGTTCGAGCCAAACTAGATCAGTTAACATCCGTTGAACTTTTGAATACTCGGGGAAAAGCTTATGATTAGTCATCGGTCTTCTTAGAAATGAGTGTCTGTCGGATTCTTAATGCGTAGTCAATCCCACCGTGGTCCTGCAGATAGATATCTGATTCAAGCGTGCATGGTAAAATGGAGATCGCAATCCAAAACTCGTCGATTCTAGCATACGTATGAACTATTATTGTCTATTTATGTGAAAAGAAAAGAATCATTAATTTGATTTGACACCTAATATTGATTAGATATGATAATACCTGATTAATATATTTTAAAGATATCCTTAAAAACATCGTCGTATCTTTAAATATGCTCTAAATACATAAACTATTTCTTTAATTATATTTCAAATCTTCCTAAATATATCACTATATTTATAACAAAGAAGGTGGGTCGATCACATGATCAAAAACCATATTTAAAATAGTTTCAAGAAAATTTCACTCTATTTTATCAAAAGTTTTTTGAAAAACCAATTTTGACTCCCAACCATCTTGATTTTAACCTTTTTCGGTGATAAAAGAGACTCATGAGTCTAAATACAATAATAGAAAATAAAAATTAATAAATAGGTACATAATTTTTATGGTGACAATCGAACTCATAACCTCTTAGTTATGATTGCATTTTCATGTACTCATCTACCCTCTCTAAAGGCTGTTTGATTCGAGGAAATCAGTTTACTTAAAGAGGGGTTTGATTCTACTTGCAATGATTTTAGAGATAAACTTATAAAATTAGTTAACCAACTAACGTGTCTGAATTCATTGAGATTCGATGCCCGTTGTCTTTTGGGGACAGGAGTTTTGAATGTTTGTTCTAACGTGACTAGTTAACCACATAGAATTAAAGCATATATTTTCTACCCTTATATTATATTCACGGGTCTCTCTTATCATCGGAAAAAAAAGGCAAATATAATAGTTTGACGATGTCGCCGATTCATTGATTTCCACGAAAACATGAAGGAAACAATGAAGCTCGTAAGCAAATAAAGTAATTGCCATAGCAACTTAGATCAGTACAACTCATTTAATTCAGTAGAAGCCATGCTCAGGGAGATTGCCATCATGCCTAATTTATTCGCCATTTGCATGCAGGTGGCAACAACTCAAGCTCACAATACACTGCCCTTGCATGGAGCACACTTATTCAGGAAGCATTAACACCCGAGGAAAGAAAGAAATCGATACAGAATATACGAGCCTTATTCTGTAAAGAAATAATTCTCGTATCTAATCCTACAGTCTTTAAGTTGAACCTACGCTCCGACGCAAGAATTGCACACACTACAAGAATTTCTGTGATTTCCGTGAGGCAAATCTGACAGAAAACAGGGTTAAATCTGACGGAATTGTCAATTTTCCGTTAGATTTCTGTCGAATGCGGTCTCACGGATATTTGCTTGTCGGAAAATATTGATCTAACGGAAATCTCACGTAACATACCGTAAGTTGCGGTGCATCGGAAATCTCACGAAACTTTCCGTTGGATTTCCGAAACCATTTTCGAACGGAAAGTTTCCGTCAGATGTTTCTGATGCAATGCTCACTGAAATTTACGTGAGAATTCCGTCAATGTAATCAGTCGGTAATCTAACGGAAAACATTTTCTGTCAGTTTTTCGAGTGATATTTTCGACGGAAATCTAACGGAGATCACCGTTGGATTTCCATGAAAATATTCTAACGGAAAGTTTCCGTCAGATGTTTGTGACGCAATGCTCACTGAAATTTTCGTGAGAATTCCATCAAAATAATCAATCGGTAATCTAACGGAAAATATTTTCTGTTAGTTTTCCGTGTGATATTTTCGACGGAAATCTAACAGAGATCACCGTTGGATTTCCATGAGAATATCCTAACGAAAAGCTTCCGTAAGATGTTTCTGACGCAATGCTAACGAAAATTTTCGTGAGAATTCCATCAAAATAATCAATCAATAATCAACAGAAAACCTTTTTTGTTAGTTTTCCGTTTGATACATCTAACAAAAATCTCACAGATTTTTCCGTTCGAATTCCATTGGATTATTTCTCACGTAAACTTTTCATGAGATTCTGTCAATATTCTCACGGAATGTATTTTTTTTTTTGTAAATTTTTCACTAATTTTTCTGATAGAAATCTCTCGGAGAATGAGTTGTTGCATCCCGTGATATTTCTCTACCATTTCAACAAAATTTCCTTTTGAATATTCTCACGATAGATATCACGTTCTATTAATATTCGATTCATTAAAAAATAAACAAGAAGAATGTAACTATTAAATCAAATTGGAAATACTTTCATGTAAACAAGTATAGGCAGCTGTCAGGCAGAGATTGCAGGCCTGCTGCGTGATTATTCCATTACACGCTGCATGCCCGTACGCTGTTGCCCCATCGATCTTCATCGTCGAGTAATGGTTAAAAACATTGTAAGGCGTGGCCGGCAATAGTTGGTTGATCACTGCACCGAAAGCATGGGAAGACGGTGTGGAGGCTTCAAATGTTCGTTGTTGCAAAACGTAGACACTACAGTAGTATCACACCGCAGCGGGGTCGTGCTTGCATTTAGCAACACTGAAGCAAAAACAAAACAAAGTTATAGCCATGACAGATGCCATTTTCACAGCCATGTCCCGACTTCCCGACCGGTCGCCCTTTCTCTTGAATCTGTTGGTACAGCTTAGGCAATCTCTCTTTCTTTGGTACAAGAGATATATAAACATGCCTCCACGTTGATTTTTCTGTCGTTTTACCTTAATCTACATGATTGGCCCTAGAGATCATCTACCTACTTAGAATCAGTCTACGTTTCGTCCCATACAAGGGACCTTATTCAAAAGTTTATGCTTAGCCAGCCGTCTTCCTAAAAATGATTATCCGTCGGATTCTTAAGGGTGCGATGTACATCTGACCATGGTTCTGTAGACAGATATCCCCGCACCGGATGCTGTGCTGGATGTTCTTAGAGAGATCAGCACTTTGTTCGACTTTTGAGGCGAAGATATAAGCTAGCAAGAGTAGATCGTCCAAAAAAAAAAGGGCGGGATAAGATCAGCTGGAAATTTTGTCCTCGGATGCAATATAAGTGGAAAGGAAGGGGCATGAAAGGGGGAGTTTTCTTCCACTGTCTATTCATGGATGGAGATTCCGAATTGATTTCTAGCATTAATACAGATGATCAATAAGATCTAGATAATTTAATACCTTCGATCAGATTTACTTCTTCAGCCAGTTTGAATAGTTTAGGTAAAACTTTCGTAGACTTAATAAACAAATAGGAAAATAATGGATTACATTGTCTTAATCCCATAGACGCAGGAGACAACTCCAGCCCACATGTTGCCCAGACATGTAATACACTTATGCAGCAGAATATTCTGAGTCTCATTCTGTAAAGAAATAATTCTCGTATCTGACCCTGCAGTCCTTAAGTTGGATCTGCGCTCCGACACAGTAACTGCACTGGTGATATAAACTGCTGTAGGCAGCGTACAGGCAGTGTCCGCAGGCTTCCTGCGAGATGATTCCATTGCACGCTGCATGCCCGTACGCTGTTGAATCGCCAACCTTATACGTGGCGTAATAATTAAAATCATTGTAAGGTGTCGCCCCCAATAGCAACTTGATCACTGTACCCAGAGCGCGGGAATACGGCGCTGAGGCTTCGAAGTGGTCGTTGCTGCACAACGTATACTCTATAGTAGTATCATACGAACCCGGGTTGCTCTTGCATTTGGCAACATCGAAGCAAAAACAAAGCAAAGCAATAGCCATGACAGGTGATGCCGCTCTCACAGCCATGTCAGGGCTTCTCGATCGATCAGGCACCTTCTCTCGTGAATTGGTTGGTACAGCTTGGTCAGTCTTTCTTTGGTAGAAGAATATTTAAACATACTTCCGACTTTGATGTTTCCGTCATTTTCCCTTAATATATATATATATGTGCTGGCCTAGAGATTATCTATCTACCTGGACGTGCTCTACGTTTCATCCTGTCTTAGGGACCATATTCCTAGGTTTTATGCTCAGTCGATCGACACTACGTCTTTCTAGAAATGAGTATATCCGTTTGGGATTCTTACGGCAATGGTTCTGCAGTAAGATATCCCAGCCGGCATTGGATGCCGTACTGAATTAATGTTCTCCGAGAGATGTGGGCACCTTGTCAAGTTTCCATATAGCCTCGTGAAAATAAATCGTCCGTGGAACATTTCATGGAAACCTAGCTGAGTCGAGCTTTTGTCGTGCATTGTAACCGTGAGTCGTAGGAATGCTCCATGATATGAATCTGTTTTAACAGTTATGCTTTTTTTTTTTTTTAATAACTGAACTATCCGAGTGCCTTCTGCGTCCGATTAGCGGTGATCGTGCCTCGCAATAACCCGTAAACCACGTGTGCAAGGTAAGTCAGGTTAAATCCTAATAGGCTTGTACCCCTAAGGATGAACCATTCACCTAGGAAGTAAGGAAATACTTGCTTACCATCTGGGAACTGCCTTCAGATAAAACACTTGTTTTACCAGTTACACTTTTTCTTGAGGTAATAAACTGACAAGATTATTACAGTAAGCAAAAATTATGGCATGCTAATTTGAATTACACTCGTTTAACAGTTTCTTGCAATCTATTTTGTGCCTCGTCATGGTACATGATGTGTTGTACTATCTTATCTTAGGGATTTTTAAAAGGGTAAGAGTTGGGTGTTCGGATAAGCTGAAAGAAAGGGACCTGAAAGAGGTGCCATCACAACTCCGACTCTGACCCTGACCTCGACCTTGACTCGACTGTCCAAGAGGAAAGCCTGCCTTTTCATGGAATGATCTCTCATATGGTTGTGGCCCCATTACCGAAATACCATTTAGCATGTTTTGATGCATTAGTCGTTCAAATTTAAGCAAGTCGAAAATAAAAGAGCCAAAGAAGGAGACATGAGACAAAGCCCGCAGGCGTCCTTCGAAAGTTCTCCGTCACATGCCGCATGCCCGTACGCTGTTTGCCCATCGATCTCAGTGGTCCAGTAATAATTAAAACCCTCATAAGGCGTGTACAACAATAATGTGTTGATCACCGTACCCAGAGCCCTCGTATAAGGTGAAGAAGTGTCAAGACCGTTCATTGTTGCATATCCTAGACAGTATCAAGGCATCATGCCAATCCGGGTCTCGGCTGCATTTAGCAATGCCAAAGCAAAAACAAAACAATGTAGTGGCTACGACAAATGCCATTGTCACAGCCATGTCCAGACTTCTCGAACGGTCAGTCACCCTCTCTTTTGAAATCCGCTCGGTTCAGCTCGGGCGATCTTTCTCTCTTTGGTACAAGAACATATGTAAACATACCTCTGCGTTGATTCTTCCGTCATGTTCCCTTTAATATATATAGTATGTGCTGTCCTAGAGATTATCTATCTACCTAGAGACGCTCTACGCTTCGTCCTGTTTGGTGGGCCTTATTCAAAAGTTTATGCTTAGTCGCCGGTACCGGTCTTTCTGAAAATAGCATCCGTGGAATTCGTAATGAGTGCGATGTGGAAACACTGAGATACATCAGTGCATTAACATCATACGCTGCTTAAGGATAGTAAGAAATCCTACATTATACTGAAGTCTCATCCCTTCAAATAATAATTATCGTATCTAGTCTTACAGTGCCGAAGATGAATCTGCACTTTGACGCTCAAGCTGCACAGATCATGTAAACTATTATAGGCAACAACTAGACAGAGCCCACAGGCCTCCTTTGTACGTTCTCCATTGCACATTGCGCGCCCTCCATCGCCCTTAGATTTTGTGCAATAATTAAAACCATTGTTAGGTGTCAGGAACAGCAATCAGTGGATCACCGTTGACAGGGCGCGGTAAAATGATGAGGGCGCGTCAAATTGTTCGTTGTTGCATGAGATAGACAGTATAGAAGTATCATACGGACCTGGGTCGACCTGCTTGCATTTAGCAACTCGGAAGTAAAAAAGCAAAAGCAAAACAAAGCAATTGCCATGACAGATGCCATTGTGCCAGCCATGTCCGAGCTTCTCGGTCGGTCACCCTCTCTCTTGAATCTCTTGGTACAGCTTGGGTGTTCTTTCCTTCTTTGGCAGAATAACATATGTAGACACACTTACGCATAGATTTTTCAGTCGTTTCCCCTTCAATCTATATGTATAGCCCTAGAGATTATCTATCTCCACTTGCGAAATGTCTGCATTTCGTCCAATGCGAGGCACCGTATTAAAGGGTTTATGCTCAGCGGCCGGTCTTTCTAAAAATGAGTATCCGTAGGACTCTTGAGAGTGCAATATACGTGCGGCCGATCTGACCCGTGGCTCTATAGAAACATACGATGAAAAGCCTTTTTTCATCGCATGTGAGAAGTGACCCGAGCTCACACAGTTTCGATAGATCGAGTGCAGTTATCCAGGAAGCATCGACAACCACAATGATCGTAGAGAGCGATCGGTCCAGTGGATTAGAATTTCATTCCATGAAGAGATAATTCTTATCGAGAGTTTATGCTTTGCCGGCAATCATTCTGTAAAGCAAAATTCCTAGGCGAACCGAGCTCATGGATGACATAGTAAACTTAGTTAATGATTGTCCGACGTGTAAATAAATATGATTAAAAAACTAATAGAGCTGACTTTCATGGGAGTTGCCACAACAAGATCAGGGGGGCTTCTGGGGGTCTAATTAGTGACAGCGAACTTGTCGTGCATGAGGCGGCTCTCGACGATCGGACTCATCCTTCAACACAGTCCTGTGAGGGTAGCAGCTGATCCTGTTGAGGCCTTGTTGGTTCCGATCCGACATCACATTGTCCCGGACTGGTGGACTTTTTTTTTTTTTTTGCAGGAACCAGAATTTCTGGTCCCTCCCAAAGATGGCCCGAAGGCCCAGTGGATCACTCTAAGAACCAGTCTTTCTCACCCGCAGGGCCCATCACTTCTAACGATGAATAAAATAGTAGCCGAAGTTGAAATAATAAATGAGAAACGGAGCTTGATGCAATAGGAGGTACTGTACACAACCTGAGAACAAATTTCAATTATTACCGGTAAATTCTTCGAGCACCTTTATTTTTCTTCGTTCTATTATTTCTACACCTACGTACTTCCTTTGTATAAAAAAATGAAGTTGATACCAAATATTCCTGATGTCTGTTTTAGCAATTATTCTTTTCTTCCTAGGTTTTGAAAGAGATTCTTCTATGTCTAAAAATCTCATGCAATGAATAGCAGAGGGGAAAAAAAAACAGTTATAAGATTATTCTGATTAGCAAAATTAATTAAGACATAACATCGTGTATAATCATTGACTGCGCATCGCGGTACATGATGTACGGACAAATGGAAAGAAACCGGGAGATTCTTGCATGAGCTCAGCTCTTCACGTCATCCGTGAACTCTACCAATGAATGTTTAACATGTTATCGTTAAGTAACATAACATATTTTTCTATGTAACGAATACTTATTGACCAAGTCCACTACACTATCCGTGAGCTCGACCCGCCTAAAATTTTTTTAAGAGAAACGGGCCTCGAAAGGTGGTTTTCTTTGTCCTTTTATGAATGGAGATTTCGTATTTATTTCTAACACTGTAGTACAGTTCCAGTTTTGAGGACTGATCTCTTCATTTGAAATGACATACATAAATTTTCTACCTAACTTCTTCGGTCCGGACAACAAGCGGCATAGATTTCCAAGTTCTTGTCGGATCACTCGGGCCTCATCTCAAAGAATTTTTCCGGTAATCCGACATTGGATCATTTGGTCAGTGATTAGCACAAAAATGGTCATTGCCTTATTAGGCACGCATCAGTGTAATCTATTGCACCAATTTGATTATCTATCTAAATTACCAGAGATCAATACCAACAATACGGAAGACATCCTAGCTAAAACAGATTTTTAGGCAACAGTCGACCGTTGGCGCAGGAAACTATGAGTTCCCGACCCGATGGTATTTGATCATGTTGCTCAAGGGATGTACATGCTGTGTGATTCAGTTCTTCCAAAGTTCAGGGTAACAAGAAGGAGATATTATTGGGAAGGAAAATTAGCCCACCAATTGTGTCATTGGGAGTATACATTTCTAACCATTTACAAAACAAACATTTACGATCCTATCCATCATCTTATTCAGTATTACTTCCTGCAAGTGCAATGGACGAGGATGCACATCGATCTTTATGACAGGAAATTGCAGTGTCACTAATCCAGTGGTGATAAGATCGGAAAGCTGGTCATAGACTCGAAGTTGCATTGGAAGTATAACATGAAATATCGAGATACATCAGGACATTAACATAATACACTATCTTGATTAACGATACATAACGTGAAAGCACACATATATAACAGTTCGAACAAGATCATATGCCTGTAAGCCAGTAAAGCATATGATCATCCCTTGCCGATTCGCCATTTGCAGGTGAGAACCACTCCAGCCGCATATTTTTCGGTAGATAGAGAGGAACCGCTAACGTCCGTGAAGATCAGATCAAGCTGGTGTACCTCTTAGGGTTGCATTCCGTAAAAGGATAATTCTCGTACCTGAACATGCAGTCCTGGAGCTGGATCTGCAACCCGACGCTCAGACCGCAGTAATTGTATGACGTGTCATGGGCAGCATCCAGGCAGAGTCCGCAAGCAACTTCTGTAAGTTTTCCGTTGCATGCAGCGTGCCCGTACACGGCAACCCCGCTACGAACAGATGACGTATAATAATTAAAGCCACTGATCGGTGTTTTTATCAGCAAGTCAGTGATCACGTCCCCGACAGCTATGTCGAACGGAGACCATGCCTTGAAGTGGGGAGCGCCATTGCATATCTCCTATATTACGGTAATATCATACGGACCCGGGTTGTCTAACGAACCCTTCTCACAGTCAATGACATTGAAGCAAAAACAAAACAACGTGATGGCCATGACAAATGGTATCATTCTCGGCTGCTCTCTCTCTCTCTCGCTCTGGACTGTGTTCTTACTCCAGCGATCTCTCTTTGGTTGTGAGAGTACTTATAAGCATACTTCCGCGTTGGTTTTCCATTCTCTTTTCTTTTTGACTTAACGTTGTCGCATGTGTTGTCCTAGAGAGTATCTATCTGCTTATACAAATATTCAACAATTTGTCATGTTTCGATGGACCACGTCATCAACAATTTGTGCTTAGTTTGCCAATCATTCTATTAGAGACTAATCATAAGAACTAAGAAGAAGTGCAGCCAAAATCGAAATCCTTGACTCCTTATTTGGATGGAGGTGAAAGCAGAGAAAGATACGCTTTTTTTTAAAGGAATGTGAGGAGGAATAGAGATAGAATATTTATCTTCATTTTCGCTCACGAAACTCATTTTCTTTAAACTCGAGATTGGGATTAAATAGATGTGAAAAAATTAAAGAAGAATATAATGACCAAATTCACCTTCTATTTTTTTTTTAAATTTTGCAGTACACATAATAAAAAGATAATAATTAAATTAACGTGACTTTTTCCCATCATTCTCTTCCTTCTAATATCTCATCATCTATTTTTTTTTCTTTTTTGTGAATGGAGATTTCGTATTGATTTCTAGCATTATAAATAAGAATTCTTGCCGTGGATAATCTCATGATCTCTTCCTTTGGAAGGATATGCATACATAGATTTTCTACTAGATTCGTTGGTCTGGACAGACAAGATGTACATAGATTTCCAAGTTCTTAGTCAGGTAACTCAGATCTCATCCTGCATGACTAATTTCTTTGATGATCCTACCACGTTATCTGGAATAAGAAAGCACCGTCAATCACCCATCAAATGCACTGTAATCAAATTTAATTTGAATAATCTAATTGATTCTTTTTCACCGCAAACAAACTCTGGTCAAACGGCATAACCTTGTCGAACTACAAGCGATGGAATTTCAACTCCCGTCAAGTGTATCAAAGAAACAACATGTCTTCAAATACTTACATATCCACAAATCAAATCTGTGCACGACCAAGCAGTAGTAGAAGAAATGGAATAAACCTATCTAGTTTACAAGCCATCATGACAAGTCGAAGACATTCTAACGGACAAATCATCTTCTGGAGTGAACTGTGAAGGAGTCGATACAGAACGTCAGAAGGAAAATCAGCCGGCCATGGCTTCCCCGATAGGCTGATGAAGCTGACTTTCACGGTAGTTGCCACAAGAGGCTGCTTCTGCTTAGTGAGAGCGAACATGTCGCCGTGAATGAAGCAGCCGGGTCTCGATGATCGACTTCATTCTTCAGCACAATCTTATAACGAGTAGCATCTTCTGTTGGTTCCGTAGCACTCGTGGGCCGTATACAATGGATTATTTCCATTTATTATCCAGTAAAATTAGTTTTCCACGTTGCTCTTATCTGTTTTCCATATACTTCTGCAAACGGTTTTTACCAATCAATTATGAGATAACTTTTTTTTTTCCACCAGACATTTTCTCAGTTACCACGTTGCACACATATAACAGCAGTTCGAACGAGATCATAGCTAGGTTTATTGGTTTTTACAAAAGATGAAGACACAAAAGAGAGAAGAGGTTATGAGCTTACAGTAATGACGATATTAAGATGGAACCAACTACGCATCTAGATTCAGTAGAAGAGAGAGTCCCTTGCTTATTCGCCATTCGCGGGGGAGAAACAACCGGAGCCCACATGTTGTCAGTATAAGTAGATAGATCAGTATATGCTCGCCTGTACATCGATGAAAGGATAACTCTCCAACCTAAACCTGCAGTCCCCAAGTTGAATTCCCTCCAGCAGTCCCGTAAGATAAACGTCCTAAATACTCAGCGACGCCTTCTACACAGTCTCCGCAGGCGATTTCTGTAATTTTTCCGTTACATGCCGCATGCCCAACCCCTCGGCGTACAGATGCTGAATGATGATTAAAACCATTGAGCAACGTGTTTTAACTTTAAATCGAGGATCACGTCGCGGAGTGCATCGTCGTATGTGAATGTAGCTTGACGCTAGCGGCATTACATATCTTATATATGATATATGTACACATTATACGGACCTGGGTGTTCCACTGTACCCCTCTCACTAGCAGCAATATCGAAGCAAAAACAAAGCAAAGTAGCGACCATGTGATGACCCTCGCAGCCATGTCTGGACTTCCCATTTGAATCTGTCCGTAGTTTGAGCAATTTATCTGTCTCTGGTCATGAGTAGTGGATATAAGCATGCTTTCACCATTGATGTTTCCGTTTCTTCAGCTTAGTGTCATCCGTGTCGTCCTAGAGATTCTGTATCCACACTTAAAACAAATGATACTGTAGGTTTTGTCATGTCTTAGGGAGCAGCCTTGTCAAGAATTTATGCTTTGCCGGCAATCGTTCTGTAAATGAGTAACCGCCAGGAACAGTGCAATATGTTGGTAATGCACATTCAAAGTTCCAGAGTAATGAGAAGGAAAAGCCCACCAACTGTGTTAGTGGGGAGTCTCCATTTATAACAATTCGTACAGAAAACATTAACATTTAATGTCACCATCGATTCAATAGAAAAACTACCATTCCAGATCTATTGGATTCTACCTAACCGATTCTAGCACGATCCTACCCATTACTCCATGCAAGCACAATGGGAAGGATGCATGTTGAGCTTGGATCGTACGTCGACGGAAGCTCACAATGTCTTCGGTAACCCCCTGGTGAGGGTATCAGTAAGCCGATCATAGAGACTCAAAGATATGTTTTAGAATTGATGAGTAGATCGTTACCAGAGTCAACGGTCAAGGTCGTACGATGACAATAATTGGAAGTATTCGTCACTGTTGCAAATTGTATTCACTACACTGATATCAGCAAGCCGATCTCACAGAGACCCCTAGTTTATATGCACCATAGAGATCATCTACTTACTTAAACACAAATAATATTCTTATTCTCTGTTGTATTCGAGCGACAATTTTAAGGGCTCATGCTAGCTAGATCCGCCAAGAAACAGACTCTTGATGAACTAGAAACGAAGATCCAGCAGGATGTTGAGCGTGCAATGTACATGAAGTCGAGATCCAGTCTCGTTAAATTGCATGCAATATCTCTAGTCTACTGCAGGTGCTTGTTTCTTTCTTCTGGTGGGTCGGTGTCGTTCACCATGCCCGGATCGAGTTCTCGCCGTGCCCTCAGCTGCAATTCTCCCACACAGATTCCAAATGTCTGCTTTAGCTATTGTTTTTTAAGGTAGTAAGAGAGATATGGGTCTATGTATGGAGAAATTCTTAGGGGAGTCAATTTAACCGGAATGTTTTGCACATCAGTAAACATTCTAAATCATATGTAAAAAATGAATATTACTACTGGAAGAAAAAAGGTGGCACGATACTTTATGATAACATATTAAACATTCATTAGTTAAATTTACAGATACGTCCTCAAAATCTTATGTCAATGGAGATTTGGCATCACTTGTTTCTAACATTATAACATAGAATCCGATCGAATTGTAGAGACACTAATCTCTTCATTTGGAAGGATATGCATAAATTTTTTACTAACATCAATTTGTCTATACAACAACGGACATAGATTTCCAAGTTCTTGTCGGGTCATTTGGGCATCATCATGATGAAATTTTTTTCTTTTCCATAATCCTACCTAATCAAGTAGAATAAGAAACCATCAATGGAGTTATACAAATAGATAAATGAGTATCAGCCCAATCTTATATGCTATAATTTAAGATAAATGAAGTTATTTTATTAATTTTTTCTCGTCACATTATTATAAAGTTGGATCATTTAAGATTTTTTTTTTCTTTTTCATCATCTCATGATCTCACATGGCAAACTAACTGTCCTCAGATGATAACCTTCTTAATTGTCACGTATTGTGATTCAATATCAATTGTACAATGAGGAGATATTGCATATATATATATATGTATATATGAGTATCCAACCAATCATCTCAGGAGTATTAGAATTAGTACTTATTGGTGATGGTCCTGTGATAATAGATATAGTATCAGAACCAACTTTGACTCGCAATCATGGAAGATTATGGATGGCTGGTGTTTGGCTAACCACGAGCCGAAATAATGAGGAATGGATTGGACTCTTGTTTGCGTAGCGATGGGTTATTCGAACTCAATCCCAAGCTTTTTGATAGGACAGAAAAAGAAATCGTGGTCTGGACAACAAGTGGCAGAGATTTCCAAGTTCTTATCAGATCACTTGCGTCTTATCCCAAAGAATTTCTTCAGTAGTCCTACCAAGTCGGAAAGAACAAGAATGTCAGACGCCCATGAAGTTGGATTGTTTAAAGTCTTTTTCATAACCACACATGACAAAACAAAACTCTGCTCAAACGGTAACCTTGTCAAACTACAAACAATGGAAACTTCAACTTCTGTCAAGTGTTGACAGGTCAAAGAAACAACATGTCCCAATACCTATACATCCACGAATCAAATCAGTGCATCAGCAAGCAGTAGTAGAAGAAGAAACCGATTAAATCTATCTAATTACAAAGCCGTGAAGACAAGCCAGGGACATTTAACAGACAAATCTTCTGGAATGCACTGCTAAGGAGTTGATGAGAATCGTTAAGGAAAACCCATTGGTCACCGCTTCCCCGACAGGCTGATGGAGCTGACTTTCATGGGAGTTGCCACAACAAGAGGGGCTTCTGGGGAGTTGGTGACAGCAAACTTGTCGTGCATGAAACGGCTCTCGACGATTGACTCATCCTTCAACACAATCTTGTAACAGTAGCAGCTCTTGAGGCCCTGTTGGTTCCGATAGCACTCATGGGCAGTGTTCTTCACCTGCTGGAAGTCCCAGATCACGCTGAATTTCCCGACTGTTGCCACTAGGTGGCGTTCCTGTTTACCCTTCTCAGTAACCTGGAAAGGAACCATTTGGTCAGAATCGTTGAACCTTGCGGATGTCAATAAATTTAAGGAAATGACAATGCAAAACATAAACCCCTTGTCTGAGGAGCTTAACAAATCTGCCCTTTCAAAAACTAGCAAAACCATCAAATATGATGTTGAATCTCTAGAAGCAACTTCAGCGTAAAGACTACTTTTATGATGAGGTATTTTAATCAACTCACCAATAGGATTATCTATCAAAATAACCAGAGCATACTAACAAAATAGAGCACTTCATATCTATCATGTGAACAGGTAAAGGTTTAATCATTTGTGTCATGTGGACAGTATCTTTGGATATCCAACAGGATGATACATATTGTTCTGTCCTCAGCAAGCTGTTAAGAACCAGCTTCCATTGGCTTCAAATTAATGCCACAAGAAAATTACAGCGTGCTATAATTCAGTTAATTGAAGTTCAGAGAAATTTATGCAACTGACGGCAGACAGGCAAAGTGTGAAATGCAGCTACTAAAGCATAGGAAGATGCTTACCCAGGAGAAATGGCCACCGTGGAACTTGTTGTTTTCCCCTGCTAAGTGGGAATCCAAAGGAGTCAGCTTCAACAACCTTGGAGCTGGGATGTTATTCCCCATTCGGCCACTGAATCCAGTCTTTGTCCTTCCATCCTTGTCAGTGAACAAGGTGCATATAAGGATCAGATATGTGTCCGTTGTTCCCAATATCCATTTCCCATCATAAGTCACATCAACATGTGTAATTGGAGAACCAAGACCCGGGAATGCAGTTTTTGCCTGCCTCATCGATGTCTTCGAATACAGCCTTATCTTCCCTTCGAGTGATCCCACAACAATCGACCCATCTCCAGTTGTTGCAAAGCACTGGAAGTTTGTTCCCCTTGAAAATTGATGCCCCTGAGTCCAGTGAAGAACAGGGGAATTTGAATTTGCAATGTCCTGAACGATTCCTCTCCTATCCCTCATATCCCACTGGCAAAGCCTATTATCATCCAAACCCAAGAAGGTGGACTCCGAAGGATCCAACTGCGATCCTTTCGTGTCATTTGTTATGTCCCTCATCGTGATATCTGTCCCATCCTTCTCAAACTTCCACTCTGTCACTATCTTCCCTGTCTCAATATCTAACTGCTGAAGCCCTGTTGATTGGGGCTTCCCTTCCTTGAATGGACTCATCAGCATCATATTAGTCTCACCCCTCATTAGCATAGCCTTCGTCGGCGTCATTTTGGGCGAGCTCGAACTCCCTCTATCAAATTTCACATAAACGCCCTTCCCTCGAATCCCCTTTGCATAATTCCGGTAAACCTGTACACCCAAATCATTAACCAAGAAACTATTATCCAATGCACCAAGAGTAAGGTTCTGGACTCCTCCATTTGCAGCCTCTTCGAACTCCTCCATCAAGTCGGGGTTTGCTCGAGAAGGTGTGGATTTCAAATCCTCGGGGCTCTTCCCCAGATCGTCCTCTGCATCTTCCCAGACCGAGTCATCTGCAGCCTCCGGCTTAACCCAACCAATGAACTCCTTCCCGTAAACCTTCAGTTTATTCTCCTCGGTAGCCTCCATCCCGTATACATTCTCAAACAAACAGTTCTGAAACTGCGTCACAAACCTCCTGTAATCCGTATCACTCAAAAACTTCATCGCCCAAACACCATTATTCACAAAATCAACCCGCCTCTGATCACCAAACATCTTAAGCTGCATCTCCGTCGAAACCCTAGCTCGCACCTTTGCACCCACTTTCAACACCCACACACCGCCATCCGATTCATCGTCACCGGAGCCATCGCCGCCATCACTCCTCACGAAATCGTAACTGGTAAGCTTGTCAGAGATTACCCATTTGGCCTTGGGAGTGCTACCCCCAATATGGAGGTAAAGCTTCACGGGATTCCTCAGGCTGGATTTCTCGGTAGGGTACTTGACCCTGAGCTCCTTCAGCTTGGCGTCGATCTCGTCGACCGAGCTAAGGGACTTCCCACTGGAGGAAGCAGAGGCCTGCGGCCGCTGCAAGCGGTCGTCATCTTCGGCATCGACGTACGGATCGCGCTCCGGCTCGTCGTCCTCGTATTCCTCATCGGAGGAATCGATCTCGAGATTCTCGCGGCTGTGAGAGCCTCCCATTATCTACACTTTCTTCCGGCTGCTCCTCGGGAATCGAAGCTGGCGATTCTTGCGAAGTGGAAACGAAATGATCGTCGCTGTGGGGGAGAGAGAGAGAGAGATGATTTGATTGAGAGGATCGTTAGTCAACAGCGCAGGGGGTTTTATATAGGACACGTGGCAGGAAACGCCACGCGGTCATCGAAGCGTAAAGGCAGTGTAGCGTTGATGAAACGCTGCGCTTGCTTCGCTGCCAAGGAAAACAGAACCGATCATTTACAATTATATTTTTCCCTTTTTTTTTATAAGAGATCTCCAACTAAACTAACGGCCTGTTGGATCAACGGAATAGTACTATCCATCCTTTTTCAATTACTAACTCGTAAAAACCGAATGCAGAACTTCTTGATTACATGATGCGAATGCACCGATTGAGTTAATCCCGAGCCAATCATCACGTGCTCAAGTGAACAGGCAAATTTATACCCAAAGAAACCCGGATAAGACTATGCATTTCTGCTTCATCCAGATTGGGAGATGAGACATTGGTGGACTCTTCGAGCATCCAAGCTGACAGAAAAACGATGCGTTCTGGGAACGTATCATCTTCGTCTACCATACCGCTGGTCACCTTGTAGGGACACGACCCGTGAATCTGCGTATGATAACAGAAGTGTTGAGAAAGGGGAGAAAAGTTAAAACCCTTGAAACATAGTATACAGGTAATGAACCTTGTCAAAGGGTGTCCCTAGCAGCAATTCGACAAGGGAATGCATTGGACAGCAAAGACATTCCTAGTTCCAAACCCGATATCATGATGTCGACAGAATCAAATCAATCATCCATTGCAGGGAAGCCTTAATGACTCCTCAAATCAAGTCCGCAGCAGTTGATCATCAAAATTTGTGATGATATACAGTTACAGGAGGCAGGCTTCAAGCTCACCAAAGCATGTCAGCAATGCCATGACCAAGGAAACAACAAAAACTATCTGTCAAGACAGGACAGGAATCGAGTTCTAGGATCTATATGCAGGTGTGCTTTGTCTTCTTTTGCTTCGTAATCCTTCTGAATCAACTTCAGCTCATTTTGTCATCTTCCTGATAGCTTCCATCCATAAGCATCACCATGAAGAGAAACTACGATGAATTGCTGTTCTAAAAAGAACAGGGAAAATCTCAAATCTGTTGCTGGTGGCCTGGATTAGAAAAAATCTTAGAGAAATAGCTTATTGAAGCAGTAAACAAGATTGAAGTAACTAGTCGAGTTCGAGAGGATTCACACGAGTGAGGCATTACAAAGAGCGACCTCTGGTTCCAATATACTGGCTTGCATTGAATCGAAAAGTTCCCTGCAATGAAACTTGACCGCACGCATTATCGAACCCGTAACTATCTAGTTATACTTCTCTCTCATAATCACATCTGAGAGGTGTTGGGAATTTCTTAACTTATTGAATACCATGAATCATACTTATGAGCACAAAGGTGGCTCGGAGAAGACAAGCTCTCAGGAAATATCCCTGACATGAGGACCATGGAGGCACTTAAGACACCGATAAATCCTCAGAATTTCATTTTATGGGACTTCCTACGGCTTCTGCTGATCTCTTCAGAGCAATAAGTTGGCTGGCAGCATCCCTGAGAACCTGCGGAACAGAGCTGGCTCAAGTATATTTCAGTTAGAGCTGTGCTTCTACTCATCTTCCTCCGTGGCTTTAAGCGATCCCTTAAGGCAGTAGGGCTGTAAGTTAACACTTGTTCTCGGAGCTCGGTTCTGAAAGGAGAGGAATTCTGCACTGTCCAAGCTATTAGGCCATTCCAGATGTCCGATAAATCCGATGGAGTACCATGTGGAACCGACTGGTGCTTGGATTACAGAAAACTTGAAAATCCTTGCCTCCAAGGAGTTCCCAAGCTCCATAAGGAAAATGAGATAGTTTTCCGGGTAGAGTTGTTTTGAGAGCGATCGAATTTCAAATGTTCATTGATTCAAATACAACGCATACGCTTCGGATCCATATCGACTTGGCGATTGACAACTTTTTCCACTAGCAGCTGTGGATGTAAACGACGAGTCCAGGCAAACAAGAGGGAGCTTTGGGGGTACAGAGACAAAGCATAGGACAGATCCGCAATTCTTCACTCTTGCCGGAGCTGGGGGATGGGCTGTACAAGGTTGTAATCTACTCCGTAACATGTTCAGTTATTGTCAGACAGACAGCTGTTACTATGCATATTTACTTGGAAAGCAATTTGAATGCAGAGGGAAGTAGGACTGAGGCACGGTTTGATTCGGTTCAGACGGGCTCTAGAAACTTTTCAGAACAGAACCACTCCAGAAAAATCGAATTTAAAGGGCTTGTTTTCCGTTCCGGATCATCTGAGGTGCCAGCTTATGCCTTTGTCTACTGGGATAGGTTTGGAACTAGAAGAACAGTAAAGTTTGTTAATCGCAAATCGAGAGCGATATTACTATATAAAATCGCATTTATCTGCCCTGGTTCGTCATCCGACCTCGTCGTATGTAGACAAATTCCTTGGATTGGCAGCATCCAGTGAACTGAAGCTAAATAAGAAGAGACCCAACAGCTTCCATATGAGATCTGATCTGGCACCGTAAAATGAGAAACTTTGAGTGGAAATTGTCGGGTTCCAGGGTTAGCATAGAATAAGAGGAGCTGCTCCTGGAACTGAGGACACGGAAGGGGACAGTGTCACTTAACTGGTCGAAATTACACTAATTTTATCTCCCATTAATGAACTTTTGATTCTAATCAGAGGATTCAACCATGTGAGGCTGCATGTTTCTATCACATAAAGTTAAAATTGACCCAAAGAAAATTTTGTTTTTGTTTCAAGATTCTCATGTTACTGTTTCATGATGCTTGAATCCCTTCGGAAATGTCTGATTAATAATAATCAATTGAAGAGATCATATAATATATATTGGATGAAAGGTGGACTCGTTGAATTATTTAACAGTTTAATGAAACAACTCATAGTTAATAACAAAGATTAACAAACAAAATTCAATGACTCGTAATTATTTTTCTCACCTACTGAACGGTTCAATGATTGAATCTTGAAATTTCCACAAAATATATTACCAATCTAATTGCCTTATACTAAGGGGTCATCTTCTTTATAAACCGACAAAATTGAGTAAAATTTAAAACAAATAAACCTAATTTCACATGGGTCTATGCTCTGTAGATCGACAGGCTGAGAGTTTAAAAAGAAACAGCAGAAGTGATAATAAAAAATTGAACTTTTTGTTTTCTACATCCTTCCATTCTTTTTTTAATCCTTTCTTGATATTCTAGGCATATTCCACATTCAGTTGGATCCATTGATCCATAAACATAAAACATGAACCATTTCCAGGAAAAAAATATCATTGGCTGGCCTTAGATCATCGATGTCAAATGCAGAAATTTGATCTTCATAAAGCCTGTTCATCATTCAGATCAACTTGATCGATCTTTTCAGCTGGGGTGATTGTGACCATGCAAGATCAAACCACACGTTGAATATTCTATTCGAGTCGTAAATAACTAAAAGAGGAGTCAAGAGTTAAGGGAAGAATAGGTACAAATTATTAGAAAGGGGCAAGCCTGCACTAGTTATTCTTAGTCATGTTTGATCACAATGTGACAAATCGAAGTAACATGAGCTGTCTGTTACTCTCCTATATAGACCCCTAAAGAAAGCTCTCTCCCTCTCCTGGATAACCATATATGTATGTATATATATGTGAACTCAGAACACTGTGTGACAGAAGATCTAGGGTTTCTTGAAACACACTATAATTTAGTACTCCCTGGTTCTACGAAGTTTCTTGAATTTCTCATGGCATGCTCATCGGACATGTTCAAGGTGGTGAGTGAGCAAGAAGGCGGTGCCTGTGGTACCGGTGGAGCTTTCTTTGCTAACCCCACCGTCATTAGCCCTAGAATCTCATTCTCCCATGACTTTGTCGACACGATCCACCGTGAGCTCAGGAGCTACAAGGAGGCGCCGGTGTCCTCTGACTTCGAGTTCTCGGTCAAGAGCCACTCAATGAGCCCCGCTGACGAGATCTTCTTCAAGGGCATGCTGGTGCCGTTGAGAGATGACCGCGAGCTCCAGTCAAGGAAGACAACCCTGAAGGACGAACTTCTCGTGGGTGATGATGATGAAGACTTATCCGATGAAGGAAGACTCAACCTTACTGGTTTTAGGAGAGGGTCAGGCCGGTGGACCGAGCGATGGGGGCTCAAGAAGAGCGACCATCTCCGGCTCGAGTTGAAGAAAGGTGAGAAGAGAAGTGGCAGTGTTGATGGAAGGCTGCTGGAGACGGTGGTTGAGGAGAAGACTGGTTGATCTGCCAGGAGGAGCAAAAGGTACAGAGAGAGCCGAAACATCGTACATGTCAAAGATTACCAGAATTCCCTTTTCCTACTCTTGATGAATTATGAATGCATTTCTTTGGCGTTACCGGACAGGCCGAGGATGAATTTCCCGATGATTCTACAGGATCTATGATCAAATGCCGTAACGGTTCCAGTGTATCAGCTGCCAGTATGGACAGTAAAGGCTCATTGTGTACAAAATGGTCTTTCAACATTGGTTCCTAGTTGAACTATTGCCCGGTTCGCTTAATCTACTGAAGGATGAACAACTTTGCAAAAAAACCGATCTGATTCATCAACAACTGACCGAAATTTCGAGTCTTCAGAATCTAAATCTGACCCGTTGCAGTATGAAACGAGCATATATCCTCCACAATGATCAATAGCTGTCCAAAGACGGGAAGCACAGGTGCGAAACATATACTAAGCCATGGAAACATGGTTTTCTTCGGGTTCTGAAAGAATGAGGTCAATGTTCCTGTACAGGTTGTAACTTAATCTGAAACACACTAATCACACGGCCATGATGTTTGTATGTGTATAACAAACGATTCGCAAGCCCAAGGATATTTACAACATTCCTAAAAGTGGAAAACATTCACAATTTACTGAGCTCGGATCTCAGCTTGTCCTGATGGTCAAAAGAATGCAATGAGGCAAGGTTCATCGACTGTACATCTGCGAATAAAACGAGGACTACATTAGCCACGCTTGCAGCTATAGAGTTCGAAGGCATAACCCATCTACTAGGAAATCACAAATAGACTCATCAATAGTTTCTGAAAATTGTTCTGATAATCAAAATTTTCTCAAAGTTCAGCAGCATCCACCTCAGCGGCACTTGACTGGATCTGCTAATTAGAAATTGCTTGATCCAATCACTAAAACAGTGTACTGCTGCATAAACTACAGAAGCATGCTTTCGTCAAGATTTGAGACAGCTAAAAATGAAAATGACATAATAGTAAATCTTACCTAAAATTATACAAAAGGGGACCCGTCCTGTTCAGGAAGAGCGCTTCAATGATTGTTCTCTCTTCATGCAGAAACTAAGCACTTCTTGATGATTTGCTCCTCTGCCCAGGAGAAAAGGATTTGGAATGAGTAACTCTTTACGGTCCATGGAATAAGAAAATAGACTACTTGATTAAAGCTCCATACTTGATGTCATGACTTCGCCTTCACAATCTACTCTTGAGGTGGATTGGGACCCAGGTATTTCTCCATCGACT
This sequence comes from Lagerstroemia speciosa, assembly GCA_037672795.1. Classification (NCBI taxonomy): domain Eukaryota; kingdom Viridiplantae; phylum Streptophyta; class Magnoliopsida; order Myrtales; family Lythraceae; genus Lagerstroemia; species Lagerstroemia speciosa. Next base: position 1,677,984 of record CM075291.1, read on the forward strand.
CCTTTTTATGCTCGGGATCGAGGCTGCCAGATCAGTTATGCAGTCAATGATCATTTCACAGGTACGATTCTTGCAGTGAAAGACGAGGATAGAAGTTAGGCAAATGCAAAACCTGTTTCGGAGGCCAAGGAGGGCGTAATGCACAGCGCTTGCACAAGCAGAGACTGGAGCTATGGTGGCAGCAGGAACTGCCTTAAAAGCAGTAGCTATGGCTGCCCCGGCACCAGCCCCCTGCTGGAATTTTTTAACAGGATTTTGAACCAAAGCAGAAGCTGACTTTCCCAGTCCATCACTCAAGCACTCGCAAGCCTTCAAAAATCAAATTCAAAATCACAATTTACTTATGCCACCAAGTGTACATATTCTTACCTTTCACACCCCTTAAAGACTAAACTCCAAATTGTTATTTTAGAGATAAAAACACGTGAGAAAGATCTTATGATCTCCAAGAGCATATCAAAACAACTGGATTCCTAGCTGACAGTGTTATCCATACCCAAAGTTATGGTTTTTATGCAATTGATATCGCAAGGTTGAACTTGTTGCATTGAATACCTTCTTAATACCCTGCTGGGCATCCTTAGGCTGATTGGACCTCACATTAGGCTTCTTTCCACTCTGGCCATGCCATGGGGCAGAAGTTGGAATGGTAGCAAGAGCACATTCAGCTTGCAGCAATATGTCATGAGCCCCTGCTGCCAAATGTACTCCAAGTCCCACTGCCTCAAGAGATATACTCCTAAGGAATGCAAATGTTCCTGTGAACAATACGAAGTAATCAAATTATTCAACTTCCCACTTGCATGATGAAATGAATATAAGGCTTTTAGTCTAATTTTTACCTCTTTGCACTCCTTTTAGTACTCTATGGTCCTTCCTGTAGTTCTCAACCGGGCAGGAAACTAATTTCGCTGCAGCACTTCCGACAGAAATAAGTGAGCGTACTGTAGGTATGCCACGCAAAACCTTGTGAATCTACACAAAAAGAACAACCAATATCGTGTCATTTATGATAAGCACGAGTTTTCCTTGTCTGGGATAAGAGAAGAGTAGATTAAAACCTGATTCTGGGATATATCTTCCAACCATTCTCCAATAATTGTCTCACAAACATTGCTCCAGCCATAGATGCCAACAGCATGGACATGTTTGAGCTGCAGCTCAACTCCCTGATAAAAGTTTATGACAACTTAAGGATAAAAAATCGCAGAATAATTCTCAAGGCATGCCAATTAGCGATTTTCTGAGATTGTCTGTCTACAAGCACAGTTATGACAAAAGACATGGATGACTATTTAGTTTTTCTTCGAAATGAGAAGAGTTCATTTGAGTCCAAGAATTCTCGAAAATCACTTTTAAAGGTGAACAACCCATTATAATAGCTATTAGAGGGAACAAATATATGAAAAACTGCCATCAAGGGAACAAATATGTGATAAAAATGTGGCAAAATAGCAGTTATTATTTGGACCAGCAATCAGCTCAGTTTAGAGCCTAAAACAGACAGGCATACCTTCCAGGGTACAAGATTCACGAGTTCAACGTACTTTCCACCTTTTAATGCTGCCAGATTGACACGCTCTGGAATGTAATCAACCCGAACAAGAAGAGGCCTCACATCAAATTTCTGGACCAAAAAACATATATTTTTAAAAACACAAGCAACCCAATAGCTCAACAGAACCAGAACTTAATGATCACCTCATCCAGCTGATGAAAGAGTAAAACCTCTCTGTCTCTTCAATATTATCCTTTTCCCCATTCTTTTATATCAGCACAATAAGCTGTAATCTAACTTGTATCAAAATTTATCTCCAAACTAAGCAGCCAACAGGTACAAACTTAGGCATATATGTGTGTGTGTGTGTGTGTGTGTGTGTGTATCAATGAGGACAAACAGAGGCAAAGCAAAACAACTGAGACAAGAAAACTGCAATTCATCCTCCAACATGTCAGTTTATTTATCTGTTTACAATGCTATTCAATGCTTTTAGACAAATCAAGCTACTTCTACACAAAATGCAAAATATAACAGCTCCATTAAGAAAAGATTATCTGACAGGTAAAAGAGCAATATACAAGTCAAGTAACTTGCCTGAAAAAATGGAAGCAATGCCTCTTCCACAATCTTATTCGCTGAAGAGAAATCTTCACCATTTGCTGGGAAGGACGTTGAAACATCAGAGCTTTTCTCCGGAGGATGATCACAAGAGACTGCTTCCCCACCGAAGAAGTTGATGAAAAAATCTAGCTGTCGCTGATGGAGATTCAATCGCAGAGGAAGTAAAGAAATGCACAGCCTGTGAAGGATTCAGCATAATTAGCAGATGTTATTAAAATGTAATAGAAATAGAAATTTTAAAATTGCGCTACCAATCATCATCAATTAAAGCCTGATGTATGTACATAAGGTGACCAATTGATCAGCAGCCAAGTGAAACTAAGTAAACTGTTAAATAAAATGAATATGGATTATTTATTTCACAAACTTGCAACACGCCAACAGTTAAGAGTGATAATAGATAATTACACTATGGCACTGGCCATGCTAGTTAAGGATGTGGTCACTTCCTCCTATAAGGAGTGGGAAGCTCGATGAATGTTCTCAAGCCAGCTTTAACAATAATAAATTAAAGAAGAGATTCCAGGTTCAGAACATAATGGATCGTATATGATAGCTAAATGTTCATACCGGTACTCCTCAAGAGGGATTGAAGGATCAGGTCTAATAGCTTCTAACTCCATGGTGAATGCCTTTGAAGAAGATTCCCTTGGATGATGTTTGGAATTATAGTAGCCCAACACCTGTATGAAGTTTAATGCTCGTAAACCACAAGCACAAATAATATTTCAGAAGCCAGTTTAGTGTAGCAGAAAATTTTATAGGCATACCAGCTTCAATGGTGCATCAGCACTGTTGTCATAAAGATGAACATCCTTGAATGAAAGAGAGAACTTAGAAACACAAAATCCACCAACGGGGAACACATCATACTGACAATTCACACCAGATAGTACAAGCTCCAAGAAGACATTTTTATCCCTCCCAGAAATCTTTTTAGGAAGCTGATCATCGTTACTGGTGTTATGCCAGTCATAACCAGCATACATTCTCCACCTCACATTGATGTTCCCAACAGTTACACGTCCTATCACCACAGAATCATTCAAATTCGTCGTAGGAACAGGATTTGACAAATCTCCTTGTGTGGATTGTCTCGAGCTTGACAGATCACTTGCCTCTGAAATATGGTCTTCCACAACTGTTAAAGATATATCCCGATACCATCCACTCTTCTCTCCTCCAATACTTTCATGTTCCAGGTCATTGCATTTAATGGTCTCCCCAGATGATCGGCTCTGCACAGTTAGTTCTGAAAGAGGGCGCAGATCAGATAGACAATAGCCTTCTATAAACTCTGGGATATAATCCCTTTGTAGCTCAGAGGCCTGACATCCCTCTGATCCCACAAAAGGCATTGCTCTACTAAAAGATAGGCCAGGTGACACTATTTCACTATGAGCTTCACTGTAGTAGTGACATGTATCTACAAGAAGGCTTTCCTCAAGCATAGCAGAAAGCTCTGACTGGGAATGGGGAATTTGATCCTCATCCAACAAAAAGGCATCTTCACATATCTCATCCATCAAGCTGATCTTCACAAGTTCATTTTCCAAACTTGCACCGAAATGACAAACTTGAGGAGCTGATGAGTTAGATACACTCTCCCTATTCATCCTCATTTCACCATAAGAGGAATCAGTATCTTCTCCCTTCTGAAGATTATCCCACCGGGTCTGCAGGTGTGAGAGCGATTCCTCCACATCAGGAGCCAGTAACTGTTGGAGTTGTGTGGCCAATTTAATCAGGCCCAAAGTAGTGTCGCCACATGTCCCCACATCTATTTGAGAATTCGAACATTCCAACTGCCAACCCATTCCATTCAGAGAATTCATCTGCAAGGTCGCTTCAATGAATGCTTCATGTGCAACTTTTACGTATCCAGCCTTACGAAGATGTTGCACACTATAGTTCCCATCAAGAAGCTCAAGCTTTGATGCTGAACAAAGAAGGAGACCCAAATCTTGGACCCTGATATTGTAGTCATCAGCGGTAGTGCCCGCTACAGTTGTATTCGACAGACCAAAAGAAGAGGCGGCCAACAAACATGACACATAATCCCCAGCAACCGCTCCTTGGACCACTAAATTCTTCAAATAAGGTTCATAGCTAAGACTGACATCAACCAAGTTAAGAGCAAACGAGAAACCTGAAAGGGTGTGTCCATCAGGTTCAGCTGAGAAACTTTTTTCAGTTTCAGAAGACGGCAAACTGAAAAAGGAGGCTATTGAATCAAACCAATCCAAACGGCCACCATTAGCAACAATAGTCGCACATTTGAGAGTAATGGATGTATAGCTATGACAGTTCATAGGTTCCCACAGGTAAATAATATCAGAACCAGCTAACCCCGAGGACAAAGCATTTGAACCTTCACCATCACCACGCTTCATAGTGGAATCAGTACACGAGATCAAAAGAAAATCTCGATCAGTCAGTGTGTTAAGTGAGCCCCACAACTTGCCTTCCCCATGAGATAGCCAAAAGAAGTTGGCACCATTGAGTCCTCCGATATTTGAGACATTAAGCAGTTCAAACTTCTTGATTTTAAGTTTCAGCTGACTCCAAGAACCAGGAAGTTCACTCAGCATCGAGCTTTTGGCATCGGCCAACTTCTCAGGCTTAATCACGATCTCCAAAGAATCACACTCCACAAGAATTGATGTTTGATGGCCAGAAGATTCTTCCTTAGCAACAGATGCCCCACCAGATCCATGAGAGAAACCCTTGATCATCTGATTTAGAAGACTATGCATGGCTGTGTACTGAGATCTGCCTAAACTAGCCACCACAGGGGCAAAATGGGCATGCAGGAAGAAACCTGCACTCAAAACTATCTCTTCACGAATTACAGAACTTGAATCTTCCAAACCCTTCACAGTTGTAACAGAAGCAAAATCATGTCCTTTCTCCATGAACCTGTCTGTATTCTTAGACTTGGGCGACCAAGCTAAGGACTTTGCTCTCTCAGCAATCCATGGTCCCGTAACAGGACCATCCTGCCATATCATATGGATTGAAGAATGACCTGCAGTGGAGATAATGTTCTCGGCAACAAACTTCCTCCCCATCATACCAGAAGAACTATTCACATCACAATCTTCAGAAGCTAAATTGACTAAAAATATGTCAAGTTTTCCAATGTTCATACATAAAGACCTCGCCATCGTAACAGAGAATTTCTTCTCAAGATTTGCTTCTGGAAACGGACTGAGACTTCTGCCCTTACTTATGTTCAAAGGGGAATAGAAGTCAAGAGCAATAAATTCACTGGAGGAGGAATAGCTTGAGAGATCATCTTCAGCATGGAAAGGAAAACATAATATTATCCTCGCTTGAGGGACCAATAAAATACCTCGCAGTCTTTCCTCAGAGGATAAAGTCATAAAACGCATTCCAGAACCCCCTGTTTGGGGGTGAGCAAGGCCTGTTTTAGCATTCTCATGAGATGACTGCTTTACCTTGCATAAACTTCTCTTTTCCTGATCACTTGATTCAACAAATCTGCAAACTTCCTCCATGAAAGTGACTAATTTGACCATCAAACTGAAATTAATCCAGAAAACAAATGGAGGAAGTTCCACTGAGAATGATATTGCACCACTTGACCTGTCATTCTGCAAGCCAGATTTTATAGTAAATTGGCAATGGAGGGCACCTGAAGTTTTTAGCAACACAATTTTGACAATGCCATCCTTCTTTTCCATGGGACTTTTTTGGGAAGGCACAGAAGTCGACCTATTGTTAGGTATTCCCAAAAATGAGGCAGTTTGAGGAAGAGCACTTTGAACTTCCAGTTGCAACTGATCGATAGCTGGAGAACTACTAGAAAAAATGTGATTGGCCTTTTGATGAACAATGACCGAGCCATTTCCTCTGTGGCTTAAGCAATGGTCTAACTCAATAGACCTAACTGTTCCCTCAAACTTCAAGTCTCGAGGACATACCTGTTGATCTTTCAAATGGATTAAATTAGTGTTGATTTTCAAATATGATCACCAAGTACATTGACTAGAATTGGTATAAAAACAAGACAATGTAAATAATCCAAATTTCTACCTGCAATTTAAGATGTATATTGGAGCATTCTAGATCAAGAAAATGAAGGTAGGAGCCAATTTTCCCCTGGCAACAACTCAAGTTAGAGGTATGCAGCTCGTCTTCATCATGGAAGGAGAAGATTAGAGATATCCCCGCAACAGTTGCTTTTAGATTGGTCTCAACATGCTGCTGTTCTGTATATGAAACATTAGGTTCATCTTTTCAGGCAAAAAAAATTATAGATAAAGTCCATATGATGCTTTCAGACGTATACTGGAAAACGTAACTGTCGCATATTGGCGTTAGAAGGAGCACAATCAACCAATTTGACCATTAACACACTACATCATATGCAATTAATGTGTTGATCTTGTTCAACATGTGCCAGATCAATCCGAGAAAAGGAAATGAGAATTTCAAAAAATGTCCAACTGATGTAGATTTCATCGTGGCCCACATCCGACCATGATTGCAACAAGTTTTAACATCTGATACTGGTTATATTCTTAATCATGTATTAACTATGCTGATTAAGATCTTACATGGAAATGGTGCAGACTGACAATTAACTAGAATATAGTAACTGTGCCATCCATTGAGAAACCAAGTACGACCATGACTTTTATACTCTCTTGTACTCTTAACATTTCCATCTGACATGCTATGGAACTTCCGATTAATCTAGTCAACTGTGACATATGTATTTACCACCTTAATAGGCTATACCATCTTCCTATCTCACTTAACACAGAAATCACGTGATTCATATAATTTTACTCTAGAAGTTGTAGCTTTCCTTCTATTTCCAAATTACACCACTTCATCAGTTGAAATGAAAATTAAGCTATACTACACCAAACCATTGCCCAATGTTCTGGCCCATGTATCAAGCTTGTGTTTAAACACAACCCATAAACAATTCCAACAAAACGAAAAAAAAACACCTCCGTCTTTCACAGAATGAGTAAGATGGTATATCTAATCAATGTCAATCTGTTTGCTGACAGAAATTTTGGCCCAACCTCAATTAAGCAAGAAAAAATAGTTGCATGTAATCCACAGCTGTTGTGATGTTAAAAAAAAATCCTTACCAGAAGAGACATATAGTGATCCAGAAGCTAAGCTGGATGCAGCAGTTATTGCACTAAAGACAGAACATGTCCAGTTCCACATCCCACTGGCACCTAGAGCTGACTGATAATTCCTCATCCCATCAAAGCATTCAAAAAATTGATCCACACTGCAATAGCCCACACAGTAGCAATACTAAGAGAAGGGAGTGAAAAGGTTTTGCCATCCCAATCAAGGAGGAGAAAATGAAAACATTATTGTTCTGCTACCCAACATCCCCTGAATGATGCGTATCAATTACACTCCAGAAATGTTAAGTCAACAAAATAAGTTCCAATAAATTACTTAAACCTTCAGGAAGAAAAGTACTTCATGCTTTCAAAAACCTTCAAGGCAAAGCAATAGCCAGAAGTAAGAATCAAGATAGATCAATAGGAATGAAAAATTAGCAGGAACCATCAGTCTTCCCACAAATAATCAGTAGCGATATCATAGGTAATTCACAATTATATGGCATAAAATATATAAAACAATTGTCAGGAAATAGTATATCACTTTCAACTGATGAAGTTAGAGACAATGAGGAATACTTTAAACAGCAGAAGAGGGGCTCTCACCTCGCACCAAAATCCGGTTCATCTTTATTGATGGAAGATGGCACCCAGTCTGATATAACACAAGGTAACTTCACGTCATAAGCTTGTCCTGGCCCCGTTAAGGAAGAAAACTCAGAAGGAAAGCCACCACTTATGGGGACTATGTTATCCCCAGAAACTTTGGGAGACACCGATGTTGGTAAAGAACAATGTGCAGCGAAACTAGACGCTAGATTCTCTCTCGGCTTTATAGGCATATCAGTTCTTTCATCCTTACCCAGATTTTTCAAAGTTTTCCATGAACGTAAGAGCCATTTTATTATGCTGGGTTCGAATCTTAACTCTATAGGGTCAACAGAAACCTCTGCATCCACCTTTCTTATGTCCAAAGAACCATTTTTCCAAGGAATGCTCAATTTAACGTTCCCTGAAACTCCACCTCTCTTTCCATTCATTATGGTGCTCCGAGCAGAAGCAGGACAGAGGTCGAAAGGTAATTCCAAAGAATCCATTCCTACTACATTAGCAGACGTTTGCAAGAAAACGTCATCCATCGGGATTAGCTCAAGAATTGCCCCTTGAAATGTCACATAGTTTGTCAATCTACTCATTCCAAGAAAGCTGTCTATTGCTTCAGCACATCCTAAATTACTTTCTTCAGAAACACAAGTTCCACATTCTATCTCTGTAACCCGAAGGACCAAGGTCTCGTGCTTCAAAGATCCATTGTCTTTTGCCTGTGAGCCTGGATCGAATGCAACTATCAATTTCTTAATCTTCACATTGAAACTTGTCAGTAACCACTTCACCATCTTTGCAATTATCTTTACTCCTTCATGCAGATGTCCAGTCGATGTAGTTACATTGTCAAACATCTCTTTTTCATGCTTTCCCAGGCCTTGGCACACATTATGATCAGAAGATTCGAAGGAATTCTTTGTTCCACCTCCATCAAAAGAACAGGTTTCTGCGCAAGGGGCAAGCACAACTTCAAGTTCATCCAGCTCCACAAGACAGCCTTCACCCTTCCAAGGCATTCTAACTAACAGGGAACCAATAGATCCTTCCTTGATATATAAAGAAGCTGCCGCACTAAGCTGAAAAAACATGGGCAGTTGGGAACATAAAAATCGCATAAAAGTCATAAAAATAACTAAAAGGCAGCAGAAATCAATGCATTCCCATGAAAAGCCAAACCAATCAAAAGAAAATGATTCATTGCTATGAGATTACGTATACACAGCACATACGTGGATTCATGTGCCAAAAATTTGTCACGGACCTGTCAGACAGAAAAGGCTTCAGCAGCAGAAAGGATCGTAATTAAGCATTTAAACAGTAGCAACAAGGCACTTTATGACAGCACTTGGTGCCACCATCCGACACCTCATCATCATGATAGCAAAATAGGTGTCTATAGTAGGATGCAAAGTCATGTAAATCGCAACATATGAAAACAAGGAAACTTGGAAGAGAGTTTGTATGATGAGAGATATACCAGAGCCAGATAACAAACAATCATGCAACGTCTAAATAGAAATATCCTAGTCTAAACTCTGTCTTCTAGAAATATAAAGAGCAAAACGTCATATTTATGAGTTCTCAGACATAATAATACGTTCAACTAGAAGGCACAGAGCCTAGCTTCAAAAGAGAGGATAGGAAATCCTCTACTAAACCCAGTTTGAATTGAAACCAATATAGGCAGCCCTTCCACTTATCATCCAATTTAGATAGTTAATCAAAGGCCCCATTCTTCTTCAACAGTTATCATAGTACCTTGCTATTAAGGAAATCAGCATTGAGGGCGAGATCAGTGAGCTGAATCGTGCCCTCGGTGAGCTGCACATCGAGCTGGTCCAAATCAATATCCCCAAGAATGAACTGCCCCAGTTTCTTCTTCAGCAAGAACTTGCAGACCCTCTTCAAGGCCCACCGCGAGAACATGGCCTCGGCCGATTTCGCTATGTTCCACATCCTCGCCCTACCCAATCAAGCAAGCACCCTATTCCAGCCCCCGGAGCGGCGAACTAGAGGGCTGCCTACTGGGTATCCGAGAGTGAAGAACTAGGGTTCTGGGTCGTTCGAAAAGGAGGCCCGCGTCGGAAGGCAAGCCTCCATCAAGAGAGAGACTAGGAGATGATTGTTCGATTCGACAATGATTCTGTGAGGAAATCGAGAAAAGAAAGGACGGCGGAAGTTAAAATTGTTTGATAGTGCGGATCCGACGATGATCGTGTTCGTTTCGATTGACGAGACGAATCAATGGATTGAGGTTTCGTGTTGGAAGAAAAGAACAACCTTTTTGCGGGCTCTTGCTCCCGGGAAATTGTTTTATCTCAGGTTGCTTAATCAGTTGGGATTCATTTCAATCTGCCCCTTATAATTTGTCCACTTTCGTAAAAGCCCCCTGTAATTTGAATAATTGCTAACTGCTCCATTTTGCGTAGTTACGAGCAATTTAGCCCTTATCTGACTAGGTTTTACTGCAACCTCTATTGTTTCTCCACAAGCAAGGCAAGACTTCGCCTTTTTCCCGATTTTTAATGAATAAAAAATAGGACAACGGTATAGTGTCATGTCAAACTGTTTGGAAACACAAATAGCTCATTCTTCGATGTACTTGAACACGAAAGTCAAAATGAACATTTCATGAATACGCTTTAAAAACTAATTCGACCTCATTTAATCAATCTTAATCAACATCAAGCCATCCAAATTCCAAAGCGAAGGTCGCATAAGCATTAATCGTGGCTGAGGCCTTCCCACCACCTGACCCATCAGAAGTTGGCCTCTCAAACCCCATGAACAGCGTTGCAGTTGCTCCATTGGACTGCAGCAGTGTTGTTTCTTTCGCAAACCGCTGAGGAGTATATTTGAGATTCTTTGCAAACTGCGGGGGGAGACTTGAAATTAAGAGAAAATGCCCTGCGCAGACCTCCCGAGTGGAGACAAAAGCGCCGGGAGCCACCCAGGAGCCGCCTGCCCTCGGCCCCACCCTCCACCGCTTCGTCGCCCCTTCTCTCACCCCCATCACTTTCTTGAGAAACCCTAATTTTTCGATCCACTAATCTGAATCCTCTCTCTCGCTCTCTCAATTCCGTGCTGTGTCCGTGTTGGAGCCATGGACGACTCGCTGATGTTGATGCTCTCGAACCTCCTCCACCTCCATACCCACCTCGACCCCACCACCTCCCTCCTCTCCTCACCCTCCTCCGCCGCCGCTTCCTCCTCCCCGGCCTCCCCACTCTCATCCTCCTCCTCCGCCGCGCCCCTTCTCTTCCTCACCCTTGCCTCCCTCCTCTCCCTCTCCTCCCCCAAACCCTCCAAGAAGCCCTCTAAACCCTCCAAGCGCAAGTCCCCACCTCCCTCCCCCTCCCCGGACTTCTCCATCTCCGCCTTCCGCGCCCTCTCCACGGAGCATATTTGGTCCCTCGAGCCGCACCTCCGCGATGCCCAGTGGCGGTCCCTCTACGGCCTCTCCTACCCGGTCTTCACCACTGTCGTCGAAAAGCTCCGACCTTTCATCGCCGCCTCCAACCTCTCACTGCCCTCAGACTATGCCGTGGCCATGGTGCTCTCCCGACTCTCCCATGGCTTCTCCGGCAAGACCCTAGCTGCTCGCTACTCCCTCGATCCCTTTCTCGTCTCCAAGATCACCAACATGGTCACCCGCCTCCTGTCCACCAAGCTCTACCCTGAGTTCATCAAGATCCCTGTATCTCGCCGCCGCCTGATTGAGGCCACTCAGGCCTTCGAAGAGCTCACTTCCCTACCCAACATCTGTGGGGCCATCGATGGGAGCCCTGTGAAAATGGGTCGTGTCTCCTCGAATGCCTACAGATGCCGCTATGGGTATGACTCAATTCTGCTCCAGGTAGTGTCTGATCACAAGAAAATATTCTGGGATGTCTGTGTAAAGGCCCCGGGATCCATCGATGATGCCACTCATTTTCGAGATAGTTTGCTCTACAATAGACTGATTTCAGGTGATATCGTGTGGGACAAGGCCATCAATGTGCGTGGTCAGCATGTTCGGCCTTACATAGTTGGGGATTGGTGCTATCCCTTAATGCCCTTCTTGATGACACCTTTCAATTCTAAGGGGACTGGATCTCCTGCCCAGAACCTTTTTGATGGAATGCTAATGAAAGGCAGGTCCACGGTGGTGGAAGCTATCGGGCTTCTCAAAGGGAGGTGGAAGATCCTTCAGGACTTGAACGTGGGTCTTAATCATGCCCCACAGACAATTGTTGCGTGCTGCGTTCTGCATAATTTGTGTCAGATCGCAAGAGAGCCTGAGCCTGAACTTTGGAGGGAGCCTGATGAGAGTGGCTTCCCTGCTAGAGTGCTTGAGAATGAGAAATCATTTTACTATCAAGGGCAGAACTTGAGGCAGGGACTGGCTGATGACTTGCATATCCGGCTCTCTGCTAGATAGGATACCTGGCAGTTCATTGTCGAGCTCTGCAAGAAATAAAGTTCGGTGTAGTCCTGACTGAGCTTTTCATGTTGCGAAGATGCTTCATTCCATGTTTACCTTTGGTTCCTGTGTTTGGTATGTCTGAAGTAGTCATGTTGACAAGTAACCGCAACTTAATAACCAAGTACGTTGGGGTTGAAATTCTGTAGATTCTCGAATTCTAATTGCGTTGACTCAATTGTCGCATACCAAATTCACTTTTGGTTGTTGAATGTTAGTAGCATCTTTCTCCTAGCACACTACTAAAAAGAGTAGGGCTTTTGCTGGTGAGTAGTTTATAAGTTATCGGGTGGAAGAACAGTTGTGGATCTTTCAGAAGACCACGAATGTGGGAATGTGAAAGAGTGAATTGTATTCCATGTCATGAACTTTCTATCTTGATACATATGCTGCCTTGCACTTACCTATAGCTTGAGGTATCTGTCTCCAGATTCTGAATTTGGTTAGATGGATGGTAATTGATCAATTCTGCTCCAGGCCTCCAATCATTTGATTATTAGTCGTTGGTTTGATTTGATTTGCCTCAATGACTGTGCATTGTTCAATTGGAGGAAACAAAGAATTCTCTGTCAAGTTATGATATGCCAAAAAAATGTCAGCCTGCACTTTTACACCAAATTGATCCAAAGTAACCAACTCGGACAGAGCCCGGGCAAGATAACTTATTTGCAACAAAGAACCTGCAATTGATGCGGATGCCTCCAGTCCTGTTTAATCATTCTGGAGTCCATTGAACTCACTTGGAGATTCAAATACAATAACAAGCTCTGGCAAGTCCGGAAATTGAGGGCAGCATTCTCACAAAGACGTTTTGCAGTTGCCATAAGCTCCTTTTGTGATTTCAGCAGTACTGACTCTGTAATAAGTCGAATTTTCAGTTAGGTCAGACATGCAAAAAGAACTAGTAATGCAGCGTGAGGAAGGAAACAGATAAAGCACGAAGCACTTGACGCTCACGCCTACAAAGAGCCTGTGATGGATTACTCCAGCAGAAGCGGAAAAACTTTGTCAACAGGTATAGCTAGATCAAAAGCAAAACAAATTCAGAAATCCGACAGACAGGCACAGCATAACTTGCTGATATCAGGGCAAAATGAAAGTTTAGAATTCAAAAAGGAAAGAATATTGTTTACCTTTGATATCAATCAGTCCAGTAACTTGTGTATTTGGGATTCAATGGTATGTGATGTTCACAAGAGCCATTGGAATAATAGAAGTGCTCCCTCACATTGATCCTGCATTTTCCTGTTTTAACAAAACTAGATGGAGAAACCAAATAACTGCTTCACCACCTTGTACTTACAGTTGTATCCTCTATGGTTATATCCTATCGATTATATCACAAAATTCTTATCCAACATAAGCAGTCCTTCCACTATTTGGAAGGAACCCGCTCCTGGCCATCTCAGATAGCACATTAAACAACGCATCCATATTCCCTTCTCTATGGTTGATCTCAACCAGGACCTTAGCAAGTTCGGCGTCAGCAAGCTTACAGCTTCTCATTGTGTTCCCAATAACTTCGCTCAGCTCATCATTCATCTCCTTACCATGAAGTGCTTTTATTAGTGCCATAACTGTAACACTATGAGGGACGAGACCTTCACTGATCATTTCCTTGTACAAGCTAAATGCCTTCGGGATATTGCCTCCTCTGCAATGCCCATGTATGATTATATTGTAAACTGCTTCATTAGGTTTGTAATTCCTCCGAAGCATTGAATTGAAAACTCTATCTGCTTCGATCATCAGACCCTTCATACAGAACCCTTTTAAAAGAGCGACCACGCTGTCAAATTCCACATTCGCACAGCTTTCTATCAGTGTATCATATGTGACATCATTAGGAACGGAGTCATCATAGAACAATTTAAGCAGAAGCCTCTTCGCCTCTCTGGTCCGAGCTTTCTTATTGAGTCCATTGATCAGGACACTGTAGGTAACTACATCAGGAAGGAATCCTTTCCTGATCATCTCGTTGTGCAAGATCATGGCCTCATTCAGATTACCTTCTGCACAATAGGCATTTATTAAGGTTGTGTAAGTATATTCATCGGGAACCAGTCCAACCTGCAACATTTCTTGAAATAAGTCACAAGCTTCCGGAAGTCTTCCCATTCCACAAAGTCCTTCAATTAGAGATGAATACGTGATGGCATCAGCTGCTATGCCCTTATTAGCCATCTTCAATTTCATGTCAAATGCCTTTTCCAAATCCCGGTGCTTGCAGAATCCTGCTATCACTGTACAGTAGCTTACGACATCAGGAGTAATACTGTTTTTCTCCATATCATTGATCACTCCAATAGCTTCTTCCATCCTTCCCAATTTGCAATGTCCATTAATCAGAGCATTGTATGTAACAATGGTCGGTAAGAATCCCTTCTCCCTCATTTCCTCCAAAATCCGATATGCCTCTTTCAGGAACCCCTGCTGCGTGAACCCATCAATCAATGTTGTATATGTCATCTGATTTGGATGCAGCCCCCGATCACGCATTTGATCAAGGAACTCCATTGCCCTGTTGAGGTTCCTAGCCTTACACATGCTATTGATCAGGGAAGTGTAAGTAATGACATTGGGTGATAGCCCGTTTCTCAACATCTCAGCGTGCAAAATAAGTGCTTGGTGAAAGTTACCCTCCTTGCAATATCCATTCACAAGGGTATTGTATGTGACCTCATCGGGAGTAAAACCTGCTTGTCTCATTCTGTTCAGGACCTCACTGGTCTCCTTCATTCTCCCTTCCCGACACAGCCCATTAATAATCATGTTATACGATATCAGGTTCGGCTCCAAGTTCCTTGACTCCATTGATCTCAACAACCCACGTGCATCATCAATCCTTCCTGATTTGCAGTATGCATCAATCAAGGTATTGTAAGTGACCACATTGGGCAGACAGCCCCTCTTCTCCATTTCCCGGAAAAAATGCATACCCATTTCTATGTTCCCCGCGCTGCAGAATCCCCTCATCAGAATATTGTAAGTAAACACGTTCGGAGAAATCCCTAACTTAGTCATCTCCCCGAATACCTCTTCAACTGACTTAACCGACTTCTTAGACCTAATCATGGCATCTAAGATAGCATTGTAGGAGAGCACCCCAGGCATGAATCCGTGAGCTTTCACTCTGCCTACAAAGTCCAGAGCCCTATCGATCATATTCACGTGCGAATATGACTTCACAACCAGATCAAACACGGCAGAGCTAGAATTACAGAGATCATAGGAATCCCTGAGATGAGAGAATACCAGGTCCTCGGTTTCGTCCTGTGTCTCGATTGCAAGGGCCTCCGCGAGGGACTGGGCAGTCTTGTAGAGCTTGAAGCGGGTGAGCACATGGAGGGCGATGCACTTGCAGTAGGGGTTGAAGAAATCGTGGGTCCCCGCCCAGCTGACGAACTTCAGCGTTAGGGATTGGTCGTTCTGAGATTTGAGGAGCAAGCTAGACGCGGCTTCAGGGGTGAAGATGGGATAAAGATAGCTGAGGCAGTGGGGGTGGCGCCGGAGGTAGGTGATTGCTCTGTCGGCGAGGAGAGCATCCTGCGGGGAGCAGGCGGTCGAGAGTGGACGCTGGTGAATTCGGGACCTGGGCAGGCGCATTTCGGGGATTCCTGGGAGCTGGGGCATGTCAGAAATTTGCAGGTGGATGAAGAGGACGACGACGGAAGCCTAAACCCTCCGTTCAGCCTCGCAGCCCCACACGAGACAGAGAGGAGCTGAGCAGCCAGAGTCCAATTGTTTTTTTCCTTTTCCATTTCATGTTTTCTTTTTCAAGAATTACCTACAAAAATTATGACAATTTTCAAAATTCCATCATCGCCATAGTTTGTAATGATAGTAAATAATATATCAACGCATAATTTATTTTTCCTATGAAATATTTATGAGAGCGTGTTAATTTTTTTTTCCATGGTGTATAATTTTTATTTTAGGGAAATGGAGGATTTTTATTTACATGGGAGACGGAAATAGAGGATTTTAACCGCATAAGACCAGAAGCTCATATATCAGCACTTAATTACCAGTAATAACTGAAACTGTCAGTTTTCCTACAACACATCTGTCAGTGGGAAAAAGAATCAATGGAATAGCGGGAGAAGTCGAAACCAGACAACAAATCAAAGGGGAAGCAAGAATGCAGCTTCCATTGCCAAAATTCTCCGATCAGCAGCTGCTCTCAGAACTAAAAGGTCAAAAACAATGGTGAAAAGTTAGGGGGAAAAAATAATTTAAGAGCAGAACGCTATACACAACAAATCTTGACTGGATCGGATCATCTCCGATAGTCAGTATGAAGATAACTCTCGTACTCCGTCCCTTTCAGGGTCTTCTGGACATCATCCCAGTTCTCGATCTGACTTGACAAGGAACCATTGTGGATCTTCTCCTGACGGCTCTTCAGTTCCCGGTGGGGAACCTTGAGAAACTCTAGGACATCTACCAATTTCTGTATGTGAAAGCAAATGACAATCTTAAAAGTGAAATCTGACTAATAATGGAGAATGAGTGGTTGTTTCATTCAGTCACTTGTCTTACCGTTCGGTTTTTCACTATGTCCTCATAGTAGAGTATAATATGCCTAGTGCTCTTGAAAAACTCCAGTGCTTTAGTAGCTGTCTCTTGTACTTGCTTGAGATCTTTCATGAGCAAAGTAGTATTTATTGAAGGCTTGCAGCTTGCTAGGATCTCCGCCTGGAACCATCAAAAGTTAATTGACTAAGTGAACACCTATAATTTGTGCTACATATTAGATCTAATCCAGTCGACAAAGGATAAGAAGAAGAGGGAAGGGAACAGACCTCATGGGGCCAATGCACGTGAGACTTGTGAGTTCCATTCAGTAGCTTTTTGTCTCGATCATATGAATTTGCAAGAACTGATATCATTCTCCGCAAAAGATTTCTTCTAAGGAGAAATATTGCTGAGACACCATGCTCCTTAAAGTAATCTACTATCTCTGCATGGTGTTGCATCAGCCCCTGCAGTAACCAAAATAAAAATGCTGACAACTTTGTTATTACTGCATGATAGAAGGACTAAAAGCATTTTTCTGCTTGGCAATATTGTTTTCTTAGGTCATGATTCAGTTTATGAATTACAGTCTTCACAAGTATATTAAGTTTTAATTAATTTGGTGGTCCATGCGGAAAAAATACCAAAATTAGTTAATATGGATGGGTGGGTGGGGGGTTGGATTCAAATAAAGAATGCAAATAGCACAGGCAATGAAGATGCAGAAACTCACGGGATCACTGCTATCATTCTCTTAGTTCTCCAGCACAGAGAGGACACAAAGGTTATCACGACAGAGCAATTAGCACTTCTACACAGGTTTTTAATGCAACATCAACTCGAAGCTCTAGGTAAATAGTCACCAACAACAAAGGTTATTGCTTTAGTAGGATCCACAAAACATCATTCTTCTGACTCTAGCTACTAATTGAGAAAGGCTAAAACCTACCAGAAATTGCATAAAGTTACTATTAAGCAGTTTCGGATGCATCATACAATTTTCAACAGTACAGAGACTCAAATGACTATTCAGATCCCTTTTCAAAACAAAATTATTTTCCCCCAAAAAATAGATAAATAAAAAGAAAGCTAAAGGTGAAACTGAAGTTTTGTCAATATCAGAAGATCAAATCCTTTATAGCTAACAGTCCTTTTTAAAATCCTTTTGAATCATCAGAATATCCAAACTCCATTAGGATCCTGATTCACGGATCTCTCGGTGCTTTCGTTGTTGTGGAATAAGAAGCCTTCGTATTGATGCTTCAATCCGCCTACACATCTTGCTTTTACTGCTATATCGGGAGTTACTCCACGTATTGCTTGTTTTTTTTGCAGAATGCATGAAATAAAATTTTGTATTCATACAGTGCAGACTGAAGAATGATGTATTTCACACATTTGTTTACAGTTTGAGGAATAAAAACCGAGACACAGACACTGGTCAACAAAACTCTTCTCCATTGACAGCTTAGCTTCATGTAACCAGGTCGTTTCATGACAGAAATTCACCTCATTTTAAAAATCTTTCGCAGATTGGTGGAATGGGAAAGACTGAAGAACAGAAATAAGAGGTTACACGTTCAAATGCACTAAATAATTGATAGTGTTAAAGTTAAGCTTTTGCTTAACCATGTAAGAGAGGTAAAATAAAAATCAAAATAAATAAAAAAAGCTAGATTTCTGAGATGTGTCAACATCCATGCCAACAGGTGAGGTCTTTCAGATATCAACTTCTGAGAGAGACTCGTGAACTTCAGCTGTGATTACTCATTCTCCAGCAAACTTGAATGATAACTACACCACTACAACCTACCCACACATACAGGCCCTTGATTGCTACTGTGTAATGTGCCTATTGGGTAATCAGATAAGAGAATGGGTGCACAAACATATTGCCAAGACTTGAATCAATTTAAATTAAAAATAAAAAATAAATAACATGTAACAATGATGGTGCACTAACTTGATTACGCATCCACTTCAAGCCAACAGCAGCAGTGCACTCATTCTTTGATGCGCTGCTGAGCCAGTCAAGGTTGTAAACTTTATCCAAGGTCTCGAAAATTGTAGAGACATTGCTCCTCCTGATCTTAACCGAGAAGATTTCCCCATTTGAGCTAATGTTGGTATGATTATTGAGCAAAGTCTCAAACCATCCACTACCAGACCTCTGCATCGACAGAATGGCAAAGTACTGCACAGGGTTGCATGCACATTCAGCCCTAGATGCAGACACCAAAGGAAGTAATTGAATAAAATAATCAAAGAGCTTAGCCTCCACAGCATAATATGCAATGCCACACCTGCTAAACGTTTTTGGCTTTGGGTAATGCAGATAAGGAATTTCCCTTGGTTCAACAGCAGGTTCAGGACATGGCCTTTCGGTCACTTGCACATTCAAAAACCCAGCAGTGGTTTGGGTGCCTATTTGCTTGAGACAAATGGAGCAAATGTAGACGCCACATACCATGGCAAACACCAAAACAATCATCCGAAGCACCAACGCTGATTTCTTGACAGACTTTACGTTAAAAGAATCCTGTATTTGAAGCAACAAGCTATAATTACATTGACCACAGGAAAAACATCAGCAAATGCCAACATTTAAAACTGCAGTCACTCTCAGCTTCAATTCTCAAACTGACACATCAATCCTGCAGTGAGAGGAGTCGCCGAGGTTCTACTGTTCATACACTAGATAAGTGAGCAGTATTGAAAGGGAGAAATCCTTGATATGCAGAAAACTGATAACGACAGTTTGAATTAGCTTGCGTTCTAAGATATCCCGCGACAGGGAGACATCGGACCAAAGTTGTATCCACCAACTGATGAGATGTCAATTCAACCTATGTATTAATTACGGCGAGGAATCTTGATATTTCCCGCATTTTAAATAGGGAGAATCGCTGATCGCGTCAACGCAGGAACAGGAATATTAAACTATTCAATGCGCAGATCTTCGATGTTGACCGAGAGGGATACGCTGACAGATAAGTGAAATTTAAAAACCAAACTACCAAATAATCTATAAATAGTTGCAGGATCGGGGAGTCGCAATCACATGCCCGAGCTCCCCACGTAAGCTGATTCCTCCGGTGGCTTGTAAGTTACGAGGAGGAGGGAGGGAGGAGTACCTTGGTGGAGAAACTGAGATCGTCGGCCATGTCCGGGAGGAGAGGAAGGACGAGGTGGTGGCGGTGAGGAGATCGGGAAGAGCATTCAGCAGCTCAATAGGAGGTTTCTCTCGCCATGAGCCCGAGAAAATCGAAATCGCAGAGAGAGATGCTTTCCTCCGAAGATGGTTGTGGGGGACTGAATGAATCGATCGACCGTTGCACGCTCAGTTTGCTTTTGCCGTTGCTCTTCTTCTCCTTCCTCCTTTCCTCACCGCCATCATCATCGTGCATTCTTTTTTTTTTTTTTTTACCTTAGAGATTAATCTATGGCCCGTTGAGAGGCATTGTCCGCTTTGGACGACGGCGCGATGGCTCGCCCCTTACAAGTTTATCTTTGAAAAGGTGCATCTTGAAAGAAGAGGAGTAAGCGTGAGTCTTATAAGGAGATTACTTTCCCCTTATCTCCGATGTGGGATTAGTTCCCATCACATACCTTTTGAAAAAAAAATGTTGAAACTCAGGTTCGACTCTCAACAAGAGCGAGAGGAAAATTCATGGAACGACCCCAACATCTCCACCTGTAGGATTGGAGAAGGGCAATCACTCATTCTTAAAAACCAGCATTCTTAAGACCAAACAAAGGGTCGGGCGGAGGGCTAAGCTCTCTGTTGGATGAGGTCCTATCGAGAGGTATTGTTCGCTTTGGGCGGTGGCTCAGTCCTCACGGATTTGTCCTTAAAAATGCGCATCACGAGAGAAGAGGGGTACGCGTGAGTCTTATAAGGAAATCACTTTCCCCTTACCTCTCCGATGTGGAATTAGTCCCATCAATATCTGGAAATATCTCCATCGACTCTCCTAACTTGAAGATTAATTCTGAAATCATCAATTTAAGAACCTAGTGAGTAACCAGTCGATCTCCTCTTTAATTTTTCACCTTTTGAGATGATTTTTTCTGTTCATATTCACACTTTAGAACCATCATCGGGATTCTTGATGTGTTGATAGAATAAACAATCTAATCGAGTTTAAACTTTATTCGAATCTCGACTTTTATAGCACCAACTTTTTTTGCATGAACTAATAAGATATGAATTATGAAATGCTTCTTTCATTTAACACACCATTATAAATTTTATTGGAAATAATGGATTTAATTCACATGGTACGTTCATTTTTACGGAGAAGTTAATTGTTTACGTTAATTTTAACTAAAAAATAAATATCGGGTTAAATAGAGTTGACGTCTCATAGTTCATATCTTCTTATGTCACGCGAAAAAGTTCATCCTAAATGTGAGAATTCGAATGAAATGTGGATTTTATTATATTATTTACCCATGTTGATGATAGGTGGAAGTTTTCTTTCGGGAGTGATCGAGTTTGGATCCCATGTATTTCTTATTGCATCCGGACTCCACCTTATATAAGATAGGTTCCTAAATTTTGTATTAAGACTCTATCATATTAAAAATTGAAACGTCACCGCAACGTGACCATACCTAAACCTATAAGATAAGCAGGTTCCAGATACTGTGTTGAAAATTGTTCACTATTATTCTCTTACTTCTATAGTATAGACTATTTTTATTTTTCATATATTTAATAATTATAAAGATAATCATATTTAGATAAATTCTGATAATTATTACTAATTTTTATTTATTCTATCATAATCGAACATTTTATAATTTAAAATATATTTAATTGTTATTTATTACAAATTTCTAAATTATGATGACATTCTAGATATCATAAACTCATCAAATAAATTTAATTAATATATCAAATAGAAGTTCGTCAACTTGAGGATACAACAATTTAAGCGATTTGAGAATTGAAATTCAAACGAGGAAGTCACATACTATTAAAATTAACCGATCGGATCGACTAATAGGTTCCGCTTTTGGTTCTGGGTACCCCAAGTGGCTCTTGAATGTATTATACAGAACCTACACGGTATTCATTAAGGTCTACTTGTAACCTACCAATAACATAAGTTCATACGAGTTCCAAGTCTACATTGTGCCAGTGCACACTGCAATCGAATGAGTGTCCCCCTTCCTAGATAAGGAATAGGTTTGTTCGTAAAGATTAGAAATAAATAATAAAATTATCTCTAACTATTTCTTAAATTTTTAACTTTTATCCCTCTGTTATTTTTAAAATATTTCAATTTCAAAAGTAAAATGAATTTTCAATCTTTTTTGCAATTTTCTATTTATTCATTCAGTTCCCTCCCACTTAACAAAATAATTATCATCAAAGCTGATTTTTCATTCTCAACATGTTCATTTTCTTATCTATTATATTATTTTAAGGGATGAGATATCGTTTTGGTGTCACTTTTTTCTTTCTCGAAATAACCTTAACTAAAATTTTGCTAGTTCTCAGATTAGAATGAAACGAGGTTATGATCGTAAATCTGTCAAGTATAACTACAAAATTTTTACTGTTTCTCACTCTTTTATTTAAAAATTAAGTGTGAATAATTATTTTTTCAATCATGTATGAGGAAATATTTTTAATAAATTTTATTTAAATAATACATGGTGTATAATACGGGTAAAGCTATAGTTTTATTTTCAGCCAATTAATCTAGGTGTTAATAGGCAAATTTAGCCCATCTCCTCTTCCATCTTTCATGTATAGCACCACTTTATATTGTTTTTCAAAAATAGCACTACTTTGTGTAAAATATCATTTTTGCCCTTGCAGCTCATGGGAGCAGACTGGACGGCAGCGAGCCTTGGGCATCGGAGAGTCGGGTGACGGACGAAAACATCGACGAGCATCAGACGATGACGGGCGTTGGGCGCCGGAGCGCCCAGTGACGGAGTGCCGGGGTTGCGTTGGAGCTTTCGGTGACGAAGAGCGTCGGGCGACGAAACGACGGAGCGTCGGGCGTCGGGCATCGGGTGACGGGCGTCAGCGTTGGGCTTCTGTTCGACGGTCGGGGGTGGCAGTGCTGCAATTCACCAGGAAGAAAGGAGAGGAAGGAGAAGCGGCAGGATTGTGAAAAAATAAAGAGGGTATTTTGGAAATTATAAGAAAGGAGTATAAGTAGTGGTGCTAATTTTAAAAAATATTATAAAGTGGTGTTAGTTTTAAAAAATATTATAAAATGGTACTAATTATAAAATTTATTATTTTATTAATATTAGAAAAAATTTCACTTCTTAATCTAGTCCCTTTAACCTTCTCGCGTTTGACCAATGACCATCAGACGAAGCGATGGAGCACGGGCTTATCCTTCTATTAATTCCAAAGTCAACTGTTTTCCAAATCGGTAGTTGGTCATCTACTCATTATTTTAACATTAAAAAACTTAATGAGCGGAGAATATTCAAATTCGAATTAAGTTAATGTATTAAAAAATAAAATTTATTTATATAATTTTTTCCTATCTATAACATTTAATACCGTAAACCTACGTTGGTTCTCGTACTGATTTATTAGATCAGTAACTTCTACGCAACGTTTAAGAGACTCTGGCCGGTGGTTGCAATCCATGGAGAAGAACGAGTACAAGAAGAGCCGGTGAGCGCGAGTTCTTGATATGCTCGACTCAGCTATATCCCTCTCCTCCCTAACCGCTGAATTCTCCGCCGGAGTCCGGGACACCACCGCTGCAGAATCTTTCTCTGTCTTGATAGGTCAGCGCCGGCAATGGCCTCCTCCGATGGCGAGATCGCCCACGAGTTTCGCTTCTTCACTGTCTACAAGGACGGCCGCATCCAAGTCCTCAGGCCCTCCGTGGAGAAGATCCCGCCATCGGAGGACCCCGCCACCGGCGTCCGCTCCAAGGACGTTATCATCTCCTCCGATCCGCCAGTCTCCGCCCGCATCTTCCTCCCCAGCACCGCCGCCGCTCGTGGCCGCCCCAGGCTCCCGCTCCTGTTCTACATCCACGGCGGCGGCTTCTGCATGCAGTCCGCCTTCTCCCGCCGGCACCATGGCTTCGTGGCTGCCGCCACGGCGGAGGCCGACTGCGTGGCGGTCTCGGTAGAGTATGGGCTTTTTCCGGACAGGCCACTCCCCGGCTGCTACGAAGATTCGTGGACTGCTCTTCAGTGGGTCGCGGCACAGCAAGATCCGTGGATTGCCGAGCATGCGGATCTCAATAAGGTCTTCATCGCCGGGAACAGTGCTGGGGGGAACATATCGCATACTCTGGCATCGCGAATCGGATCCATCGGGTTGCCCAGGATTAAGGTAATGCATATTGCTTGTCGAACAACAGATTCTAGAATTGAGGTATTGCATCCTCCCGTGGACTTGATAGTTGAAACTTGTGGCCAGCAAGCTTGAAAGCTCGAAACCGGAAGAAAAAATGTCTATGGAATTTCCAAGACCGGAAGACTAGTCATAATTGGTGCAATGGTCCTATTTGGTTCCGAGTCTTGGCCGATTGCATACTGAACTCTCACCAAATATCGTTTCTGAACAGGTGGTTGGGGTCATACTGGTCCATCCATACTTCGGGGGCACGGGCGACGACAGGATGTGGCTCTACATGTGCCCGACGAGCAGCGGATCCGATGACCCGAGGCTAAAGCCGACCGCTGCAGACCTGGCAAGGCTCGGGTGCGAGAGGGTTCTGGTTTTCGTGGCAGAGAAGGATCACCTTATGGAGGTTGGGATCGCGTACGTGGAGGAGTTGAAGAAGAGCGGGTGGGAGGGGGCTGTCGAGTTGGTGAAGAATGATGGTGAGGGCCACAGCTTTCACCTCTCTGACCCCACGTCTCATAAAGCTGTGGAGCTGAGGGAGAAGTTCGTCTCCTTCATCAGGCTATGAAGTAAGTGGCTCGTGCACTAGCTGGAAGGGTAAAGGGTCATATATGGCGGTGTTTGTGCGATATTATCTGTCATTATCGTATCACATTTTTTAGGAATAACACCAGTTCAACTTGTGTACTAGCTAGAAGGGTAAAAGGGTCATATAGCGGTGTGCGACTTGAATTCCACGTGATGTAGGTACGATCGATATCTCATTTAAATTAATTTTAATTAACTTGTGTGTATCACGATACTAGATGTAGATATGACCGATTTCTCATTTAAATTAATTTAAATTAACTCGTGTGCATCGCGACAAGTATGTAATGCCATCTTTAGTCATAGCACCTCGGAACCAAGTTGCTCTGTTGGGATTGGAAATGTGCGCCACGGGGACCTGACGGTAATTTTATCCTGATTCTTAACGTCCCGGCTTATTTAAATAAAGTCCACGTCCAACGACGTCCCGCCTTCTGGCGCGTGAGCTTTTCCCGTAAGGAACACGCGTCTTGCTCCCGTTCGAACATTTAATGCCGCCGGTGAAAGAAAAGCTGCAACCTGTCGTGGCAACCTCCGCCACTTTCCTCGCGGAACAAAAATTGGAAGTCACCGTCGAGCGCTCTCGACACATGAATCTCTCGGACCCTGGCGGACGAGGAATGGAAGTGATGGAGAAGCCATCTGATGATCGGAGTCCGGAGGAAGCCGCTTCAGCCGGAAACGAGAAGCCAGGTTATACTGAAGAAGGCAGAGGGGGCGATCCGAAAGTAGGAAGAGCGGAGAGAGAAGCTCCACCGGACGATGATGTCTGCCCGATCTGCTTCGATGACTTCACGGTGCCGTGCAAATCGGTGTGCGGTCACTGGTACTGCGGTGGGTTACAGTTACATATATGCTACGTTCGCTCTTCCGTTTTCGACATTATCCACAGTAAGTGCAAAATCTAGCTGGTGACCGTAGTTGGAGAAGGGATTCTAGCTAATCGGAAGTCTCAAGCTATAAATCGGCTGATTTTTACGTTACTTTTTCATGTGCTGCTCTTCTAGTTGAAAACTGAAGCTCTGGATCATCAGTACCTGCTCTTCTTCTTGTTAATGCTTAGTCAAAAAACGGAATCATACCTATGTTGTAAGTGCTGCGCTTTTTGTGTAGTGCAGCAAGCTGCATTCTCACGCACTGGAGTTATAGCGCGAAACCTAGGCCTTGCAAGTGTCCAATGTGCTCTTGCGAGATCCATGTATTGATACCCCAGGAATCGTTACTTCAGCTGCACGTTAAGGAAGTTGACAAGGTTCTCCGAGAGATCCAGAGGTACAATCTCCTTTTTGTCGGAGGTATACGTCAAGCTGTTCAGGTTTGTTCCTGCTCATTGCTTTCTGGGAGTCCCTATTGGAGATATCACCTTTTTTCTCTAGATCAGTCCATGCTAACTTTTGGATTCGTTTCTTCCGTGATTAGTGGCAAGTTCTTAAAGATGAGTTTTTTTTTTCCTCCGTCATTTTTCAACCGCTTTTTGGATTACAGGCGGAAGAGCATTTTGCAAATGAAACTGATCTTTGAAAACATGCTTTGCAAAATGATAGGTCTGTATATAATAGTAGATTGTTTGGTAACCCTCATCCAAATCTCCCTGCAAACAATAAAGGGAATCAAGTAAAAAAGAAATGGAAAATGACCATTCTGATACACCTAATTGCACTTACTCATTACTCACAATGTAGATCTTAGCGGTAGTAGTGTAATAATGCAAGTAGTCAAAGTGGCTTGGACATGGATATATGATTGGGCTTTGGTATTTTTGCTGCTCAGTGATGCAATATCTGAACCATCCATCTAGCTGTTGACAGGAGGTTTCTGTTCTCGATGTCTTTTTAAAGTAATTGTTAATTTCTGTGTGCAGAGAGCCTGTGAGGTTCCATTCTTGATCAGGAGATATGTCCAGAGATTTTTCAATCGGGCAATTGATCCAGATAGGATGCTACCCATATCTGAAATGCGTTTTGTTGTGGTAAGTTGACTCTGCCATCATGGACATCTATTTTTCTCAGTGTCTTTCCCTCATCTTTTTCTGTGTCAGATCAGATTGGATGGCCAATATAATATATTTTCTGTTGCTTTTAATAACCATAAATAATTATATCAACCAAGCTTTCATCATCATTCTAAAAATCCTCAGTATTTTGTGAATTTACTTTTTATTATGTCAGTATATGAATCTATGCTATACCTTGATGCTAATAAGCTATTTGAAACAGTAGAATTAAAGGTAGTCTTCAGATGCTAACATTCAATTGTTTCGCGAAACATGGGAAAAAACTCGTCATCCTCTCCTTCCCGTTTCCACGTGCTTAATTAATACGAGAAATGCTTGTGGAACCTCTTCAAATCTGAGTTATTCATTCCCTCCTGCAGACTTTTCTGGTTATCCTGTACAGAGCTTCTCCACTGCAGTCCATTCCGACAGGTGACTCTCTTTACAAAAAAAGCTAAGTGTTCCGTTCTTTGAGTGTCTCTTTAGTCATGGACTATTGCCAAAATGATATACTCTCAATGATGATCTGTATGAACGAGTTCTCAGACTGATTGGCACAACTCTTCCTTGCATCTTTGTAGGTAAGTATTGTTTGAGAAAAAGCATTTTCTTTTTGCCAGCAGAAAGCAGTTAGAAGAATCTGTCTATAAATGCGCTTGCTGCTACAAACTATTGGGATATGTGAAATTTCCGGGATGATGATTTCATCTTCCTTCGTGTCTTTTGTTCTCCAGGGGGACTAGAAATTCAACATCTGTACCATATTGGTTTCGTTCTCTTAGTCGTCCTGCGCCTGATTGGCATTCTCCGGAGCTATAGACACACTCGACATGCTAGACTGCTCAGGGCCGTGCAACCTCACCAAGTTTGACCCTGCGAGATACTTTTGTACAGCTGGAGCATTTGCACTGGATTTCAAGTGATAATCTGCATTGTGTGGACATGCATGAGTTCATATCAGTAGTTGGTAGTGGCATACCAGCCTAGGTACCGTTCTGCATTTTACTAACTGTGCACAGTCGCGGTTCTGGTGGGATCTTGTTACTAGATATGTTGATCTCCTTGTTCGCTGCTTGTAGATTAGCCGTGTCCTGGATATAGATCGCGGGGCATTGATGGCAATTTCTCAAACTCTAGGATTGTCATGATTGCTGCAACACGACTGTGACATGGTTAATTTCACAAGCTGGGGATATTTTGCATTTTGTTGATTTTCTGACCTCTCGCATTATGTTTATGTTTCGGACGAGATTGTATCACTCTGGGGTGTTATTGAAGGATAAATTGCTGGCACTGTACAGTGCCAGTCTAGATTGAAAGACCCAGGGCATCCAAGGGATTAGGATGATCTCTATGGTAGCGGACTCTGATGTCACATTGAAACATTCATGATAAATCAAAAATGGGCGCTAGAATACTGTTCTCATCTTCCAGGAAAACTACGTGCTCTACTAAAAAATTACCAGTTTCTCAGAGAACGCAAAAACTGGTCTTGGACTTCATTTTCCAGAAATCGAACTGTTTACAATGTTTGTTGCGGGCCTGATGTGGAGGTCCACATTGAACCTTGGTCGAGTTCATCTTCGTATCCGTATTCAAGCCGAGTAACCTGCAAGGAAGTCAAGTCTGGGAGCGGAGGCCCGGATTAGCTTTCCGACACTCAAGTTAGAGAGGGAAGTACGAAGAGAGTAAAAATAAGAGAGATCTATGAGATGTGTATTGTATGTGTGTATGTCCCTCCTCCATGGAGGGGAGAGAGATATATTTATAAAAGGTGAAGGATGAGAGATGTCAATGAATATCGGTTTTACAGTAAATCTCATACTGTGTCATAATGCAGTCGATTCGGGTGCTTATGCGGGTGTAACCTTCTATGATAAATAAATATAAATTTATATTAGTTACCTGATTTAACTCAAGCCTGTGACCAATAATATAATTACCATACTACTGGATTCAGATCGGATGGTTCGTAGTGGGTCAGATAACTCTGTTTATATCAGGGCTGATTTGGGATGAATAGTAAAACCGGTTCATTCTGCCCACCGACGTCGTTAGCTGTCACTTCTACTTCAGCTTGGTGCGCTACTCACTCGCAGGGACGAAGGACTGCTGAGCTCCACCGCCTTACCTTTCCCGCCAGCAGATTCTCTGAGGTGTTCATACCTTCCCTCTCTCGGTATCGCCCACGCAACCCGTGACTCACGCGCCAACCCACCGGGCATTGGAGCTAGTCCCCACGTCCTCCCTGATCTAGCAGGCGGCACTTGGGTCTTCATCGCTGATCGGAATTGGCAGCCTGCCATCGAATCGAAGCTCCTTGCACAGCCGGTGAGCTTTTTCTCCGGTCGCTCCCTACTGAGCATTTCTTTTCGGAATTTATCTTCATTCATTACCGCCAGATGGGGTCGCAAGGTCAGTTTTGCGGCCAAAATTCTTGCATTTCGTGAATGCATTTTATCTTGTTAAAAAATTCCAAATGACAATGCATGGAAAAGGTTGGCTGAATTTCTGCAGTTATGCGGTTTTATACTGCTAATCAGAAAGGGTGTCTGTATCCTATTGAACCGCCCCAATTCAAGTTGGGCATTATCAGGCCTCATGCTTTGCTTGCTTTTGAATGTTCTCCACTGCTTCAGCCATTGTGATGATTTGATTCAGATATCATCTTTGCAGTTTTTCATGAATGTGTTTCTCTTGCCGTTTCTTAATGACTTCATACGTGTTTGTTGGCAGGTGACGCACCTTGATTCTCATGAGTACCATCAAACCCTTGCCTCAGTCTCTCCGCAGTTCAATGCGCTCTGGCACTGTTTTGTTTGACTTGACGAGGGTCATTGAAGAGCTGGTCTTTAACACTTTGGATGCTGCAGCAACAAAGGTAGGTTCTCTTTTAGACAGCTTGAATGGTGGAACCCTCCCTATTGTTGAAAAGTGAAATTGCTCTAATGAGGGAGCAAATGCTGGTAAATCGAAGCTGAATCAATTATCTTCTGAGATTATAACCAGTCAACTTGTCCCTTCACTGAATGAGATGATGCAATTTCATCTCAGTTAATTGCAGACATTCTCTTATCTTGCCAGTTTTCTACCTAAAAAACATTGAGTTGATTATCTTTTGATTTCTCAGGTATCAGTTTTCATAGGAATTGGAACCTTTTCTCTGAAAATAGTTGACAATGGTTAGTTCAGTTTTTTTCCCTAGGTTTATATATGGTACATTTTTTTCCAATTCTTATTATGTTTCATACTGTACCAACAGGATCAGGTATTACTCGAGATGATTTGGTTTTACTGGGAGAAAGATATGGTGAGTGTTACTTGTTGATTGGTACTTCATGTATATTGATTGTACTAAAGCAGCTATTAATCAGTTAGTATATACCTTGTCCTATAGTTTTTGGTTTCTAAAGTTGCAGAAGGTACATGAGTATAGATTTAGTAATTTCTACGAACTTTGTCAAGCTGATAAGTTTTACTTAATAGTCTTAATGAAATCACGTGACTAATATCAACAAGAGTTGAGCAACCAGTTTGACAGCGCCACGAGAGTGGAGGAACCAGGAGACCTTTAAACATCTTTTCTATTATTAACTCCTCCATCACTTGCATCAACAGAATTGTTTCTTATTCATTGTGGTGATTGTACACTTCCTCGTTGAATTTTTGCTTTGTGGAACTGGATGATGGTTAATATCTAATACGGTCTTACGTTTTCTCAGTAAATGCCACACGATTCTTTGTTTGTGTCACCAGAAATTAAGTGTGAGTCAGTTTTTGGCTTGGTTGTTATGAGTTTCGGTTATTGCTTATAATGGCATGAGTCTATTTTATGTTGCATGTCTGAGGAAAAAAAGAAAAATAAAAGGATGACGGCCTCATTAATAATGAATTTAAATTATATCTTATTCCGTGGTGTCTCTAGGGAATTTATGTTTTATACTGCTATTTTGATTCAACTTCAACAAGTTGAAATCACTTATATATAATACAGTTAAGGAGCTTAAGTTGAATTGGAATATATCCATCTGTTGTAGAACTCGACCATGTGTATCTTCCATGACACAGATTTTCTTTGGATCATCTGTTTTGTTTTTAGCAACATCCAAATGTTGGCACTTAGAAGATACTGGCACCGTTTTTGGGAGCTTCGGCTCCCGTGGAGAAGCACTGGCTTCCATATCTGATGTCTCATTGATAGAGATGATAACAAAAGCTCATGGGAGCCCAAATGGATATCGTAAGATTTTAAAGGTAATTTTGGTGGTATATGTGCATGCCTCTTACTTTTACCTTTTGCTTATCCAATATTTGGTCAGGTTAAATATTTCTTGCATCTTAATTGTCAGGGATGCAAATGTCTGCATCTTGGAATTGATGATGGTGTAAAGGATGTTGGAACAACAGGTAATGCCATTTTGCCCTTTTGCGAATTATATTGATTTCTTGAAGGCAAGTTAAATTTACATTATTGACCGTTTTGCTGTTAAAAAAGAAACATTAATGACCGATGCTTACAGCTGTAAGTATTTTTCTTGCATGGATGACATCCATATTTTGATCAGTGAGAGGTTTATATGTCAAGAATTATGGCATTTGTGAGGCAGTTACATTTGAAGCTCTTTCAAGTTTTCAACTATAATATTCTTGAGGTCATTTCTTTGAGTGATGAACTTGTGCCAGTTAAATATGAGATGATTATATGGTCTCTTGGTTGTAATTTCCTGAATTATTTTGTGCTTGCAGTGATAGTTCGTGACTTATTTTACAACCAACCAATTAGGCGGAAGTATATTCAATCCAGGTACCATGTACTTTCCTTGATTTGCTAATGGCCCCTAAAAGGGAATTTAATTTCACTGTATTCCACAAAATAGCCAGTTAACTGCTCTTATATGATGGATGTGTCTTTTTGTGGTATTGAGAAGTCCCAGGAAAGTCTTGGACTCAATCAAGAAATGTGTACTTCGCATTGCTCTTGCACATACAAAAGTCTCCTTCGAAGTTATTGATATTGAAAGGTTTCCACCTCGCCTCTGTAACAGTAGAATGTACTTTGGCTTGGATGATCTCTTAATCTTTTGGATGTTTGGTGAATTGTAGTGGAAATGAGCTTCTTTGCACAGAGCCTTCCTCATCTCCTCTCTCCCTTCTGCGGAAAACTTTTGGGCTTAACGTTTCTAGTGCGCTTCGCGAGTTGAATGCTTATGAAGGTGTATTAAATCTAACAGGCCACATGTCCAGTCCATGGGATGATTTTTCTTATAAGGTAACTCTAAACAGAGCCAGCTTTGTTTATATTGACCATAATATGCTATTAATTATGATGTTGTTGTCATTGGACAGGCCTTCCAGTATGTCTGTATCCATGTTATTGGTGAATATGTTATGCAACCTAATGTATGAGAAGGATTTAATGTGAACTTCAGCCCTTGACCCAATTTGTTTGACCTTAACACTGGCAGATATAAACTCACAGTTCATTTGCAAAGGGCCGATTCACAAAGTGGTGAATCAAGTAGCTGCTAAGTTTGATCGTTCAACTTCATGGAAAGGCAATTTTGGTTTCCATAATGGCAAGAGAAGTAGGCCTCGGGCATGCCCAGCTTATCTTCTAAGGCTAAGCTGCCCCCGCTCACTCTATGATTTAAGCTTTGAACCTTCAAACACATATGCTGAGTTCAAGGTAATTATTTTCTGATGATTAGAATTCTGAACTCGGGGGAGCTGGAATTCTTGGTGCTGGCTGATTTTTTTGTCTTTAGGTAGTGTTTTCTTTTACTTCTCTTTATTAAGTCTCTTTTTCCTGAGTCCCTGGACTTTAAGAGGTGTCTATGGTAAACTTTCAGCGCTAGGCAAGTTTACCTACCAAAATTTTTGGTTATGACTTTGTCCTACCTTTCTGATCGCTATTTCTTTCTTTTGAAAAGGACTGGAATTCAATACTTGCATTTGTTGAGAATGCAGTTCAACATTTCTGGAAGGAAAATATAACTGACGGTATAGACCAAAGATCTTCTAGTCACTGTGCTGTTGTTATTTTCATTGCCATTGAAGATGTTTCATTGAATGAGTTGTTTACAGGAAATCATTTCCATATATCCTCTGATGTATCACGAGAAAGTACAAGAAAAGGTGTTTTGGGAAGAGAAGGTATCAAGAACTTCATAATTTTTTCTTTTTCCCCTACAGGTTTCCAGTATCATTCCTTGTGGTACTTGACCTCAAATCATCTTGCATGTTTTTAACACTGATAAAGTTGGTTTATGCTTGTTTAATAAGATTGATCATTCTCCTTTTCTGATTATTAATGAGTATCCGCTGGTATAAATTTTTCAGGTAGAATTTCTCCCAGGAAATTTGATTCTGTGAACAAAAAGCTCAGATTCAAAAGTGGCAGCGACCTACCTTCTTCCTTGCCAGATTTTCTGAGTGAAGAAACAAACCCTTTCCCTGATGTGGATAAGCTTGGAATTCCATTTCAAGATTGTGATGCCAATCCTTCGAAAGTCAGGAAACAACAAAATGAGATGCATTCTATTCTACATGCAGATTATTTCCCTCAGGGAGATTGGGGGCCACTTGTTAAATGCACTACAAGTATGATTTTAGGGGGCGAGGAATATGATTGCAGATTTGATGACACTTTTTGTTTCAGTGATACTATTTTTGGATGTGCAGAAGGAAATGTCATGGAAGAGGAACGAAGAGGTGACATCAATTTTTTGAGTTCAACATGGAAAGAAGAGTCCCATGGTGTTGATTCTATCATTAGCAGTGAAGTGGGAGTGACCACATTATCTTCTGATTCTCCAGAATGCCTTCTAATTGAAAGAGATAGGGGAGAGCCATTTTGGCAGAGTTACTCAGCCGATAGAAAGAGTTCCTTTGATGAGCTGTGTTATCAAGGATTTCAAATGGATGACATCAGAAGGAAACAACCACAAATTAACCCTGATGCTGATGATATTTACTTTCCAGAGTTCTTCTCTATGAGGTCAGGGCATGAAGGAGGATGTAATTCTCAGCTGATAGATATAGGTATTTCATCTTCTTCAGGGCCATGCTTGAACTCCTTTTCACGGTCTCGTGATTTCATGGAGATGGAGAATGCTTCCTCAAGCGATCATTTATTGGGTTCTAGTTGGTCATCTACCATTTCAGATCCCCTATTGGATCACACTACGTGGGATGGGAAGTTTTTTATGGATGGGATTGCTCTAAAATCAAGTTTGAGAAGCAAGCGAGCGAGTCAGGGGCATCTAACAGATAAAATGTACTGCAATCTTTGGTATGATATTTTATGCAGAAGTTATTTCTGATGTCAATTGGCTTCCATCATGAAAACGTGTCTAGGAAAATCAGGAATTCATAAATTTGGTAGAATTCAGATAGCTGAGGTGGATCTCAAAGAGGTGGAAAGAATACATTAAAGACACACATAGTATGACTAGAGACGGGATGTCTACATTAGCAAGAAAAATTTTGATACGCTCTTAACTCAGCGATCTATATGCTTGGAATTTGATTATGACAACAAGGGATGAGATCCATATTCTACGAAGAAACTCATTAATCTCCATCTTGCTAGTAATATTATGTTGTGAACCTGGTCCTGCAATTATTGTTATATATTAGTTTGACAAGCCTTTTGACAACAACATTAAACATGTTCATATGACAGTTCAAGTATATATATATATATATATATATATATATATAATTTGGCTAGTAAGAATTGAATTGTTCTGGTAGTGAATGGAACCAGATGGTGAACAATAGATTGGAAATCATTTTTGACAACAGAGCCTCTGGAATAAGTGGCATCTAGACCCGTAGATACTTGATATGGTGGTCCACTGCTGTCCTAATAGTTATCTGCAAATACTTTCAACTGAATAATCAAAATTCTGCCTGATAATTTAAAGTAAAAGAAAGGTCTGCCTGATAATTATGATGTATGATCTGATGATAGACAACCAGAGTGTTACCTTAAAGATGAAACGCTTATCTGCTCGTGTGAATGCCTATTTTCAGGGTTCAAGAAGAGACCAGGGGTCTTCCTACATGCGAGGCTGTCAAGCAAAATCATGGTCAAGTCAAGAGATCTAGAAGGTGTTACTCTGCTCCCCCATTTCATAGACAGAAGAAGAGGTTTAATTCCTTGAGCCATCTTCAGATGGTGGATAGAAAGAAGTCTGATGCTGAGCTTAATCTTGATGCTTTACCCTTTCCAGGTTCTTTTTTCCTTGCTTATTCCCTTTAATGACCAGTACTATAGATGCAAAGAGTGATTTTGGTCAATCATCAATGCTCTTCTGATCTGGTCAGGAGCTGGTAAGCTGGAGCACAGTAGCATACATTGTTCAAGCCCTAAAGAACAAAGCTCAGCGGAGCTGTTTCCTGACAGCAGGTATATCCATTTGTAAATCCTCTTGAGAAACTTCTGAAGTTTCACAATATTGAAGACATGACTAATAGTCTTATTTGGTATTTTAGACAGGAGACCCAGAGTTATTCTGAAGTTAATCATGGTAAAACGGAAAATAATCAAGGTAAGAATTCGAAGTTTGTAATTTTAGTCTAAACAAATTGCTTGTTGAAGTGGATTTCCGCTTTCTTGTGGATCCCATGTAGCAATGGTACAGTTTCTTGAACATCTTGTTCACTTTGAAGAGGATCTCATCTAATGTTGTAATGCGAACTTCAGAGAGAAATGCAATGTGTTTTGTGCTTATAATACTTGCTTTTAAAACACAAATTGGATCTTAGTTTTCTGATTTTCTGTAGTGGGGGCTTGATGTTTCAATGACATAGCACATGCAATTGATGCTTCTGTATTAGTGAACCATGGGCAACTCAACCATTGTCTATCTTATTTGATAGTGTCTTAAATATTAGCAATGAGACCCACCATTATGGTTGCTTTCAGACTCTTTGGACATGGAAATTCAAGATTCAAGAGATCATGGGACCAAGTGGCGAGAGACTTGCCTGCAGGTTGTGTTAAAGCATTCTTGGTCGTGTTGGGCAATTATCTTGACTTAGCACATTCTTTTTCTTGATGTAAAAGTATTTATCTGATGAGCTGTTCTCTGATTATGTAGAAGAGAAGTGAACCGTTGGGAAGTCATGATGAGAAAAATATTCTGGACATTTCATCGGGTTTCTTATACCTTGCTGGAGACTCACTGGTTCCCAAAAGTATCAAGAAGAATTGCCTTTTCAATGCTAAGGTTCTACAGCAGGTTGATAGAAAGTTTATTCCAGTAGTAGCAGGTGGAACCCTTGCAGTTATTGATCAGGTTCTGTTTACTCTCTTTTTCCTCTTGCGTTGTTTTCTGTCCCTCTCCCTGCCTTGTGCACAAGCCAGGTGCTTCTATTTTCTCATGATTGTCAGGAGCCACTACTTGACACTTAATTCTGTCTTCTTCATCAGCATGCTGCAGATGAAAGGATTCGCCTGGAAGATCTTCGGCAAAAGGTACACATTTCTCTTTGCATTATAATTTTGACTGAAGTACATCTGAGTGAGAAATTAAAGCCAGCCTTGCATAGGTGATATCTGGAGAGGCAAAGACGATTACCTGTCTGGATTCTGAGAAGGAGCTGGTATACACTTTCCGAATTCCCCCTTCTCCGGCAAAATTCTGTTGTAACTTTGTGATATTTTAACCTGTGCACCTTTTGCTCATTTCATTGGCAGCTGTTGCCTGAGATTGGGTATCAACTTTTGCATGATTATGCTGAACAGATAAAAGGATGGGGATGGATCTGTAACATCCATTCTCAATATTCAGGACCCTTTACAAAGTAATTCCATTCACTTCCCTGAAGGCTTTCTTGCTATTCGAAAGTTCAAGTGGAACTTCTAAGAACCATCTCTCATACAACCTGTAAATAGATCAATAGAGATAGAAATCTGTCCATTCTATTACATGAGGGCATAACAGCGTTTGGGAAAAAAAAAAAAAAAAGCACAATAGGCAGCTGAAGCAGAGGGGTGGCTTGTTTAGTGAAGTGTGCCAAGCGACAAGCATAGATGCCATTGATGTAATATAGGTTCACCTACCAGGTCTCCAATGTCCTTATCTTCGGCTCTTAATGTGATGAGGGATCCCATTGATTATTTATCCTTATCGACTGTCGAACTTTTTATCTTATGGTACTAGGGCCCATGAGATTGGGAAATAAACTCTTTCTAGAGTCAGGAGTTGGCCTGTAAATGTTAGTAATGAAAGAACGGGGTGCTTTTTCTGTTACAAAAAGCCATTGTTTTTTCTTCACTTCTCTTGTAAGACAGTTTCATGTATGAAAAGGGAAAACAGAAAGCTAATGCCTTTCCTTTTGCAGGAACTTGAACCTTATAAACAAGCAGAGAACTGCCATCACACTTCTAGCGGTGATCACCATCTCCCTTTCTTGTCTCATTGACATCTTTCCTTTTCTATTCAAAACGAAAAGAAAAAATATTTCTGTTAGGTTGCTCGAGTGAGTCTTTTGACCTTCCACCTTGTCCTTTTGTGTGCATAACCTCCAACAATAATCACTGGAAGCATAAAGAATAGATCATTACTTAGAGAGTGTGAATTTTGTTCCTACATTTTCTTTTTCATAACTCACTTAATCTAATTCCCTTGCATTTTCCATGTAAATGGCATGCAGGTCCCATGCATTCTAGGCGTCAATTTAACCGACACGGATCTGTTGGAATTTCTCCAGCAGGTACTATCAGCATTCTATCTCTGACAGTTGCTGTTTCACTTTTTATTGCACTTCAGTTTTGTAACGAACTTTTAAGCACATTATGCAGCTCGTGGACACAGATGGAGCATCTACAATGCCACCAGCTGTTGTGCGGATCCTCAACCTTAAAGCATGCAGAGGTAAATAAACCCGGAATTGTGTCTTTGACACAGATTTGCAACTTAAATGTAGCATTGTTTCTTAGCTTATTATCAGTCCTCAATCTTTGAGCTAACTATTTCCCTGGCTGGTACTTTGAAGGTGCGATCATGTTTGGCGACTCTCTGCTTCCTTCAGAATGCTCGCTCATCGTGGAGGAGCTGAGACAGACCTCGCTCTGTTTCCAAGTGAGTCAGTCAGCCCCTGTGGGATTTGAATCTCGCTTTGTCTTAGCTT
The DNA here is from genome assembly GCA_037672795.1 of Lagerstroemia speciosa. Taxonomy (NCBI): domain Eukaryota; kingdom Viridiplantae; phylum Streptophyta; class Magnoliopsida; order Myrtales; family Lythraceae; genus Lagerstroemia; species Lagerstroemia speciosa. Next base: position 1,715,883 of record CM075291.1, read on the forward strand.
TCCGCATTTCCATTCCTAGATAGTTAATTGTTGTTCATGGCAGTGTGCTCATGGAAGACCCACAACTGTTCCTTTGGTGAACTTGCAAGCCCTCCGTAAGCAGATACCTGAACTCTGTGGTGTGAATGGGCTTCAAAACAAGCCATGGCATGGGTTGCGTAGGCATGGTCTGAGTCTGGACCGTTCTGCTCGGCGACTTCGTTCAGCTACAGGTTAGCGTCCCTTGGATCTCTAGATTCTATACTTGTAAGTACATAGACGGAGGTAAAGGAGTTCAGTGTGCAAAGATGGCGATTGTTTTACATTAGGGAAGAGGGTGGATTAGTTCAAATTTCTGGAAGTCTCAGAACGAATAAGACCACCCTTATTCGGGATGAATGCCGGCTCCTGTTGTAAAAACTTACCAGAGCACAACATCGCTGTTAATTGCAATATACAAGTACTAGATACAATTTTGAAGTTTTGTCATCTTAGAACTCAATGAGGACGATATTATCTTCGACTCGAGCACACGCTCAACATATTCACTTCTCCCTCAGGATCTCTTTACTTCCAACGTTGAATCATCGTTGGTTGGCTGTCTCCATGTGCAGAGGAATGCCTGATTCTTGTGTCTTACTGATAGCCAGCAGGGTCGAGGATGTCTGCCTTTATCACGTTCCAAACAATAAGCTTGACGTCTGTGTGTAAGCATCCATAGGTTTCAAAATGGAAGATCCCTACGCGTATGCAGCAATCATGCCAATGCGGTCATGTATATGTCGGTCATGGAGGCAGGAATCCAGGCAAGGAATCTAAGACTTCTTATTCGATGTTTCACCGCCTGTTACTAATAAAGTTAATGGATCACGTAAGTATCCGGATTGCTGTATATGCTGGTATGCATTGCTGATGAATGCAAGATTACAGTTATTTTATTCATTAATTTGATCGAAAATGGAACAATCTTCATGATGGAGACAAAAGAATGCCTGCGCATTAACCAAAAGAGGACGCCTACTGAAGTCTTACATCCCTTGCACTTTGCGCACTCATTTTTCTTCTTTACAATATGTTTGTTAAGACCGCTCGGATAGAACTGATTTGAGCGAGAATACTTAGGATTGCGATAGCCCAGTCTAATAATGTCGTTCCTTACCTTAATTCCGAATATACTTTATAGTAGGTGCGCCTCTCTTTGAGAAGAGGATTAGGGGAAAGGGATGCTTACTTGGATGGGTTAATGCGGGGTTCGTCATCATCAATTCTAGGATTAGTTAAGCTACATGTCTGTTTTACTGTGTACATGTACCTGGCCATACTTACGTTCTTCTTCCTTTTTTTTTTTCCAGGGTAAACCAGGCTAGAAGCTAGAGGTGGTCTAATGAGCTATGACTAATTCAAATTCGAGTTGAGTCGGTACATTAAGGAGTGAAATTCTTCTACTTATAAATTTTGTCCAGATTCGAGGTGTTACTTGAGAAAATGAGACGTCAAGTTACCTCAATTGACCTGGTTGCCATTATGATTTGATTAATGAGTTGATTGTCATGCGGTGTTTTGTGATTGTCGAGTGCATCTTCCACTATAGCACGTGCACTAGAAAAGGGAATATGAAATTCCGCCATACAGATTCTCGATATATGAATACATATATACATATATTTCATGGATTTAGGTAAATACGTGACTGATCGATCTTACTAGCAACTGTGAACTCAAATGGAGATATGAATTTATGATGATGTGAACGATTCACCAAACGGATACACGCTCTGTCCAATTCAACGCTTTTTAACACCTAACCCTCATTTTGTCAAGCTCATCTCCCCTTTAATTCCTCGGTTCCTTGTATCAGTTTAAATTTGCACAGAATAAGTAAACTCATTAATAATTAGATGATAGAATGATTAAGATGGTGAATGCAACGCAGGTCGATCGATCATCATTTTCGAACAGATCAAAGACTAATCTTTTTAGCAAGTACAGTAACTAAGAATGCTAAAATAATTATACAATGGGATAGTTGATCAAACAGTATGCTGGCCTCAAGAGGTTGCTTTACTGGATAAGTACAGTACACATCGTCTCAGTTGCTGAAGATGTGTGGCCACTAACTTCAGTATATCAACAACAGTACGTAGTGGAATCACCACTCTACTTCCAAAAAAACTAAGATCGACCAATAATCTTCGTCGCGGAATGCAGTTCGATTACACTACGAACGATATCTCCCCCGATCTATATAAATTGGTGCGCAAACCGCCCTGCTGATCATAAATAGTTCGGTATCTTCACTGAACTGTAGTGCCATCATGGCTTCCGAGCACTTCCGCTTCCGAGCCGTCTTCTTGTTGACAGTCTTAGCCTGGTTTCCCACCGCATACGGGCAGCTCTATCCCGATTTCTATGCTCGGTTGTGCCCCCGGCTGCCGATGATTGTTCGGCTCAATGTCTGGGCAGCTCTGAGGAACGACACCAGGATGGCCGCTTCCCTCCTTCGCCTGCACTTCCATGACTGTATAGTAGACGTACTAAACTCCCCTAAACTGATCGAAACACATAGCCGAAGTTCGAATCTGAGTGCATAAACCGAAGCTCCTGTGATCACAAGTTATTAATCACGTGCTAATATATATATGGCCAGGGATGTGAGGGGTCTGTGCTTCTTGACGATACGAAAGACATGAAGGGAGAGAAGAACGCTCTTCCGAACAAGAACTCCCTCCGAGGATTCGGTGTCATCGACAGCATCAAGGCCGATGTCGAGAGGTTCTGTCCTTCCACAGTCTCCTGTGCCGACATTCTCGCCCTTGCAGCTCGAGATGCTGTCTCCCTGGTAATCATATCGTAATCACATCGATAATCCAATCAACTAACTAAATCAGAATCTTCATATAATTTGTATGAGAGTTGGATTTGGAGAAAAGTCAGGTGGGCCGTACTGGCCGGTGGGACTGGGAAGGAGAGATGGAACGACAGCAAGTGATCAGTCAGCAAATCAGCAGATCCCTTCACCCTTTGAGCCACTGGACAACATCATTGCCAAGTTCACTGCCAAGGGCCTTGACATCAAAGACGTGGTCGCCCTCTCAGGTTGTTTATTTTGAATTTACAGCCATACCTATCATCGACTACTGAACTTTCAGAACCGATTAACTGTACAACTTTACCTTACCCTTTGTGGAGAGATGGCGATAAAACTGTCGAATTTCACAAACTGTCAAATTCCGTCACTAGCAAATAAAGGGGGGATTTTTACTGACAGTGTTTCTCATCCGTCAGTAAAAATATAAATTCTGCCGATATAGCGTTTTATAGCGACGGAAGGTAACTTCATCATTAGAGTATCATACAACGATACCGGTTATTCTGACTCGGGTGAAAATATCAAGTTTTAAACTTCTGGTTCTGTTACTAAAAAGCTACATGTAGTCCCGAAATTTTCCATCGAAGAAAGACGTCATTGAATAACAATTAGTTTGTGGCGTATATTAGAATTTCGTCCAGTTTTGTTACTGATCTCAGCCTCTCTGTGAGATAGGGGGTCACACCATAGGGTATGCTCAATGCTTCACGTTCAAGAGGAGGCTCTTCAACTTCGACGGGTCCGGGAAACCTGACCCGACGTTAGACTCTTCCCTGCTCTCGAGCCTTCGCAGCACCTGCCCTAACTCAGACTCCTCCAACACGAACCTCGCTCCCCTGGACCCATCCACAACCTACAGGTTTGACAACGTGTACTACTCGAACCTGATGAACCGATTGGGCTTGCTCGAGTCTGACCAGGCCCTGATGGATGACCCAAGGACAGGACCCCTGGTCAACTCGTACAACAACGATCCGACGCTGTTTTACAGGGACTTTGGGGCTTCGATGGCCAGGCTCGGGAGCATCGGGGTCCTCACCGGGTGGAGCGGGGAGATTAGGAAGAAGTGCGGGTCTTTGAACTACTACTGATTGTATTCAGAAGTCTATTGATCAGCCTATCATATGTACTATGGTCACTAAGGCTCTTGCATTACTACTTCTACTTCTATGATCACTCAGATCGTGCTGATTCCGGACCTTTTACTGTTGAATAGACGTGTTTATGGATCGGTGGAATGATGCAAAAATAATTCACTAGGTCTCGCCGGATGATGATGGGGAGGCCAGGGTCGCCATGACTAAGTCCCCATAAGAACTCTCACGACTAGGGAGGCATAGGGCTGTCAGAAAATTAATAACTTTGGCACAGCCAAAGCACATATATGTGCAGTCTGAGGTTCAGCTGGCAAGCAGAAATTGTTAGGTGTATCCGGTTTGTGGATGATGTGGTCAACTTGGTAAATATTGTACAACACATCTGCAGAAATCACGTGAGATTTACTAGATAAGATTCATGAACTGCAATTTGTCTGGAGGCCAAGAGACACTTCGCAAATCTCTAAAACCGTCTAGTAAGGCGGCTGCTTGTAGCCTGAGGAATAAACGGGAATATTGAAAGACCTTGAAACAAACGTCCAAGACAAGGTCAAATTTTTGGATGATTTCTTAAAACTTGGGGGGCCATCGTCTCTCGATCTTTCCAACGAGGAAGAATCAACCTCCACCATATAACCCCCGGAATTCGTCCATTGATATAATATGAACTCTGGCCAGCCAAAAGGATGATGCTCAACAACGGGTTTTGGAGCGATTTAGTACAGTAGTATTACTTTCAACGTATTCTGGATTCAATTCTTTCACGTGCTTGTTGTTACCCTCTCCCTCATTTCCCTCTCTAGGCTCATGTACCTCCCGGTAACCGGGGGAAGAGAAAAGCTTTTACATTTACTTAATCAGAAATAAAGAAGGAGCAAGAAAATACTAAAACCGTAAAACTGCTGTTCTTCCTGTGAGTCATGAAGTTTCCCGATGCTGCCTGCTGTTGTCCTGTCTCCAGCCGCCGAGGCCTTGGACTTGGAGGCTAGATTGATTGCTAATCTAGAGGTCAACCATTTCTAATTTTATAACCACAGCAATTAATTTGGCTAGCTAGCTAGCTAGCTGTTGACTAATTCCTGCAAATCAATTCGGCTGATCTCAATCTTTTATATATATATTTGTCTGAAATGTTAATGTTTCGTAATTACAGTGAAGTTAATCTGAGATCATAATCCCACTGTTCTCCGAGAGAGAGCCGATTGGGGAACTCGGTTTGGTGGGAACTTTATTAGCTCGCATATGGACAAGATGTGGTCGCTTATCCCGCTAACACGAACCAGTCAGTCATCTGCTCCGCCCACACCCCCGCAGCTGCCACCAGCACTACCTCCCGCCTCCCTCGCCAGTCCATATCAATCCAAGAATGGAAGCACGATGTGTTCGTGAGCTACAGGGGCAAGGACACCAAGGCCGAGTTTGTTTTCAACCTGTTTCAAGCAATGGATGACAGGGGGATCCGGTACTTCAAGGACAGTGACAGGGAGAACAGGGGGCAGGACATCAACTGGATGCTCCAAGATGCCATCTACCATTCGAGGGTCGCCCTCATCGTACTGTCCCACAATTACGCTGACTCGAAGTGGTGCCTGAACGAGCTAGAGGAGATCTTCAAGTGCAACGACATGCATAAGCCCGTCCACATTGTCCAGCCGATCTTCCTCGACGTCTTGACATCCGATGTCCGCCAGCAGCAAGGACCATTTGGGAAAGGATTCATGAGGGGTGTGGCGAAGAACAAAGACAAGGAGGATGTGTGGAAGGCAGCTCTCACCAGGGTTGGCAACTTGACTGGGTGGAATTTGAAGAATGACGCTAAAGGGTACGCGGTTCTGTAAATGCGCGTTTCTTCTTCTCTCGAATAGGAATATGGAAAAAGGAAAGCATGGCAAGATAAGTCAGTCCAGTCGATAGATAAAAATTGGACATGGAATCTTTGTTCACATAGAGTGCAAGGTTCTACTGTATTCTTTTCGGTTCGACTTCGGTCATTTTAGACTAGGCAAACCTACCATGCAACCTAACTGTTTACTTTTTTCTTGGTTTTGTTTGCAGAGCTGAGCTGTTCTTTTAGTTCCATGTTAATGCTTATTAATGCCAAGTAACGCAATGAACTCTTTTTGTCGACTAGTATTTTTTACTTTGTCTGCATGCATCACACACACACGCACAGATATATATATATATATATATTATATATATAATGCTGAACATGCTTGTGGCTAGCAAGTGCACGGTCTGATGTGGAATACACGGAACTGCAGGGATGAAACAAAGCTAATTGAATCGATCGTTGGGCAACTTTATGATCAGTTCTTCTACGTGCAATCCTTGTTCATTGTAAAAGATGTAGTCGAGATGAAGGATGATGTAGCGGAAGTGATATCATTGTTGAATGTTAACGAACATAAGGATGTGAAGGTGGTTGGTGTTTATGGCATCGGAGGAGTTGGTAAGACAACCATGGCAAAGATTATATGTGGCAGAATTGCTGCTAAATTTGTCCGTTCCAGCTTCCTCGAAAATGTTCGAGATGCGAAAGAAGAGGGTCTCATGAACAAACTACTTCACGATATCCGCATGGTACAACGCCCAACCACGTACGACCTTCACAGCATCCTCGAGGAGATAAGGAGTACGCTGCGCCAGAAAAGGTTCCTTCTTGTTCTAGATAACGTGGATCACAGGGACCAGGTGAACTTGTTGCTTGGAGACCGTAAATGGTTAAGTGCTGGAAGCAGGATTTTGATAACTACAAGATATGAGTACCTGCTGAATGAGCTTGAGGTTGATCACAAGTACATGGTTTCGGGATTGGGTCAAGAGGAATCGCTTCAGCTTTTCAGCCGCCGTGCATTTTCAGCCGATCATCCGCAGGAAGGTTATGGAGAACTGTCGAAGAACTTTGTTCACTATGCTGGTGGACATCCACTGGCACTTACAACACTTGGCTGTTTTCTTCATAAGAAAACGAAAGGTCAATGGTGTTCGATGTTGAAGAATCTGGCTAACTACCCCCACCTTGATTCAGTTGGGATACACTTAGAACCTGCCCCGATTGCTTATCCTGTGAAATTGGGACCCTGTGGGGGTCGTTTCGGCGGTAAATCTTATGATGATAAGACATACACAGGTATTCGACAGATCACAGTCACAGTCGCATCTGTAATCCAATCCATCACGGTTGACTACGATCAGTATGGCTGCTTGATACGGTCGACTGCTTATGGAGAACCTGGTGAAGGCGCCAATTTCACGGTAAGCCCAATACGTCCCACGTTCTCTTTGACAGCATGCTGATTGAGGCATCTTTCATATTACTCATCCCAGCCATTTCGTTCTAGTTAGAAAAAGAGTTCTCTCTCTAACAAAACGATCACTGATTTTGTACAACCCCATTTTTGCAGATTAAATTGGATTACCCAAATGAGTATCTGACTTCGATCTCAGGCTACGTGAGAGAAGATTACGATCCAGTCATTGTTCAGTCACTTAGCTTCCGCAGTAACACGAGGACATATGGCCCATTTGGTGAAGAAAGAGGAGCACACTTCACTTGTCAACAAAATGGTGGAAAGATCACCGGACTCCATGGTACTTATGGAAGTTTCCTGAGCTCTATTGGGGCATACTTTGCACCTGTTTCCAGACCGTATCCCTTTACGTCTGTCGGACCATTCGGTGGCAAGGGTGGGGATACTTGGAATGATGGAAAGTACACAGATGTGAGGCAAATCGACGTTATTGTTAGCTCAATTATCGAGTCAATATCCATTCTGTATGATGACAATGGCTGTCCAACAAGTCCCGCCGTCAATGGTAAAAGCGACGGAGGTCAAACATGTTCTGTAAGTATTACATCTTTCTTTGAACAACGATAATTTTCCATTAATTGATGAAACGAGTCTCTCTTGTCTCTAATGGCTCATAACATGTGCATGGTTTCTTGCAGGTGAAACTGGACTATCCATATGAATACATAACTTCCATCTCAGGTTTTGCCAAAGGAGATCAGGAACGGGTCATCATCAGCTCCCTCACAATACAGAGCAATCTGCGGGCCTACGGCCCGTTTGGTACCCAAGATGGGGACCATTTTTCATTCCCCAGAAATGGTGGCAAAGTAGTGGGGTTCTTCGGAAGGGCCCGTGACCATCTTGAGTCGATCGGAGCCTATTTTGAACCAGTCTCTCACACACATCCCTTCAAGAGTTTTGGACCTTTCGGTGGTGAATGTGGCAGTCCTTGGGATGACGGCATAAACTCCGGTATAAGGCAGATTTTTCTTACATATGGATCGGTCATTGATTCCATCCACTGTGGGTATGATAGTAATGGAGACATACTTGAAACAAGCCATGGGGGAAGTGGGACAGTAACATATCAGGTCAGTACTGAAAACTACTAAAGCTCTTCTGCTTCAAGGAGTCTTACAATATACAAATCCTTTTTTTTTTTTGGCAATTTATATACAAATCTTTGCAAGTATAAAAATCTACAATGAGAGCAATAGGTAATGTGTAGTCCATTACTCGATGAAATTGCAGATTGCATTGGACTATCCGAGGGAGTATTTGACCTCAATTTCCGGGCACACTGTAGAACGTGACGGTTACACTGTTGTTACCTCACTGACGTTCCACAGTAACATCAGGATGTACGGACCATTTGGAAATGGAGAAGGGACATACTTCTCGTTGCCTTCGAATTCAGGTAAGATCGTTGGATTTTATGGGAGAAGTGACAACCACCTCAATTCAATAGGAGCACACCTGGAAGTATACTCAAACAAGCTGTATCCTTTCAAATCTGTCGGGCCCTTCGGTTTTTCTGGCCCTTCATGTTGGGATGATGGAAGATTCAGTCACGTAATCCAAATCGATATTGTAGTCGAATCTACCATCAGGTCGATCAGGTTCAACTACAAGAAGGATAAAAGTTTCGCAAGGTCTCAGTTTCATGGTTCAAGTAATCATGTTCATGGTGACATGTATATGGTAAGTGAAGCAGAACCTTTATCATGCTTAGCAAGCGCCTGTCTTTGGCATGAATAAGTATTTTTCATTGCATTGTTAAAATTCTCGCAGATAAAGCTTGATTTCCCAGAGGAGTATCTGATTGCAATCTCTGGGTACATCGGGGATGACCTTGGCTCAGATTCTATCCGGTCCCTGAAGTTTCAAAGCAATAAAAGAACATACGGACCATTTGGAACTGAAACTGGGAAATATTTCTCGACTCCAGCCACTGGAGGGAAGATTGTTGGTTTCTTTGGAACGAGTGACAGCTCTCATCTTGTTTCAATTGGAGCACACTTTGAACCAATCTCTCATCTCTATCCAGTTCAATCCATCGGACACTTTGGAGCCCAAGGAAGAAACTTCTGGTCAGACGGAATGTTCACCGGAGTGAAGGGAATAAAGATATTATTTGACAATTGGATAATCCGCATCTTTGTTGAGTACGACAAGAATAGCAGTCCGGTTCTGCCGTTCATATACGATGACAGCTACGAAGGAAGTACTGAGACGGTTAGTTCTATTCACTTTCTGATATTGTGTTCTTATGTTTATCAGAGATAAGAAAAAAAAGAACTTTTCCACTGGTTATGCAGATTACACTGGATTCTCCCAATGAGTACCTGACTTCAATATCTGGCTATGTGAGTGACGACTGCGGTTTGGTGATCATTCAGTCACTCACGTTCCAGAGTAACAAGAGAAGGTATGGCCCCTATGGCAAGGAGAAAGGAAGCCATTTCTGGTACCCGCCGACAGGCAGCAAAATCGTTGGATTCTTTGGAAGCTATGGTGCTGACCATCTTAGTTCCATCGGAGTCTACTCAGTACCCTTGCCTCATTTGTATCCCTTCAAATCTGTGGGGCCGTATGGAGGACAAGGTGGGAATCCTTGGGATGACGGTGTGTACACCGATGTGCGACAGATCAAGATACTCCATGGATGCGTGATAGTCTCCATTGGCATTGAATATGACAACAACGGGTCTCCGACTTTGTGCTCCCAGCATGGCAATGACAAATTTTACACGGTACATCTCGTTATATATGCGAAGTCACATGTTCCTTCTATTGAATTTATGCTGTTAGGACAAGATGTGAAGTTTGCGTTGCCTCATGAGCAGGGAACGGAGGCTGAGGCCCAGGGAATCAGGACGAGGAGGAAGAGTCTTTTCTTCATGTCCGAACCCAAGATGATCTCAGTGAGTTGTTCTGATATCTAGAGCCCGGTGATCACTCTTTTATGGATTCATGCGACGAAGAGCAATCGGATAATGGATGCTTTTTGCCAATATTAGAAACAGCAAGCAATTTTCACGGACTGACTGGTATACGTATATGTGATTCCTCACTGCACTCTTTTGCAGGTAAAACTAGACTACCCCAAGGAGTATTTGCTTTCAGTATCAGGCTTCACCGGGACGGAATTCTATGAGGAAGTCGTTCAGTCGCTCACGATAACAACTAACAAGAAGACTTACGGTCCATACGGTACAGAAGAAGGGAAGCCCTTCGAGCTTCTTCCGGATGGCGGTAGGATAGTTGGATTTTACGGAAGGTCAGGCAGGTTTCTCAATTCAATCGGAGCACGCCTTGAGCCCTTCTAGTCCTGAAACGGAGTAGGAGATGAACCTCCGATAGGATCATTAAGACCTACTCCGCAAGTTCGGAAATAATTAGGCAATCGTATTAGTTCCTGGATATTCCTTTTCAGGTTTATCCCTTCCCTTTTCGGTTTCGTCGGTCTAGAAAGTACTTATGGAGTCACGGGGATCGTCAATGGGTCGGGGCATGAGAGATCAGTGTTGTTTCTAGTCCCTGTCTATTTTATCCTTGGAAGAGTCGGGTGTCTCTCGAACGCAGCCAATTCGGTCTATTTCAATTCAATAAAGTTTGAGGTTGGTATCAACCTTGCTAGTCCTTGAGATAAGTTTCTCATTCAATAACTTCGTATTACGTCCTTGTTCTAGGACTGACGTCACAGATTGACAATGTAGTTTTCTCTTTGCTTATGCATCAGAAAACTTAAATGATAAAATTTTGGAGATGTTCTCCTTCTCCGATGACCTGCACTGCAGACCGCCACACACACATCACCGGTCAATAAGTTTAATCTTAACGTTCTCTATCTCTAAATCGTGAATAGTCTGCTCTCATTTGACTAAAATAAACCGAATACAAGGTAAATTATTAGAGTACCACTACCACCTTTAAACTTTGGAACTGGAGATAATTCACTGGCTAGGAATTCTCCAGGAAAACCTCGCGTGCTCCTCCAACTACCATTTTCCCTGAAAACGCAGAAACTGGTTTTTTTGGGAAGCGAACTGTCTCTGGAGAAAAGTCAGGTGGCCTGTACTGACCAGCGGGACTTGGAAGGAGAGATGGAATGGCAGCAAGAGAGCAGTCAGGAAATCAGCAGATCCCTTCGCCTATTGAGCCACTGGACAGCATCATTGCCAAGTTCACTTCAAGGGGCCTTGACATCAAAGAAGTGGTCGGCCTCTCAGGTTGTTTATTTTGAATTCACGGCAATACCTATCATCGACCACCAAACTTTCAGAACCGATTACCTGATAAAACCTTACCTTACCTTTGTGGAGAGATGGTGAAACAGCCTTCGAATTCCATCACTAGCAAATAAAGTGGGGACTTTTTACTGACAGACTTTCCCATCCGTCAATAAAAACAAATTCAAATTTTGCTGTTAGATCATGCTGTCGATACAGATGTTTTACAGCTTCGGAGGTTGATTCTGTCATTAAAGTACCATATAATGACGGTTTTGCCGACCATAATTAAAAAATTTAAGTTTTTCACTGACAGTTTTGATACTTCGTTACTTAATACCGACATCTAGTTACGGAAATTGTCCATCCGAAGAAACGGTGTCATTAAATAAACAAAAATAGTTTGTAGCGTATGACATTAGAATTTTCCTCCAGTTTTGTTACTGATCTCAGCCTCTCTGTGAGATAACCACAGGGGGTCCCACACCATAGGGTATGCCCAATGCTTCACGCACCAGAGGCAGCTCTTCAAATTTGACGGGTCCGGGAAACCCAACCCGACACTAGACTCCTCCCTGCTCTCAAGCCTGTGCAGCACCTGCCCCAACTCGGACTCCTCCCACACGAACCTCACCCCGCTGGACTCCACCACGACCTACAGGTTGGACAACGTGTATTACTCGAACCTGGTGAACTGATCGTCGGATGGATGACCAGAGGACAGGGCCCCAGGTGAACTTGTACAGCACTGATCGGATGCTGCTTTACAGCAATTCTGGGGCTTCGATGGCCAGGCTCGGGAGCTAGGGGTCCTCACCGGGCGGAGCAGGGAGGTTAGGAAGAAGTGTGGGTCTCTGAACTACTACTGACTGTATTCAGAAGTCTATTGATCAGTATATAACATGTACTATTTCTAAGGCTCTTGAAGCATTACTACTACTACTATGATCACTCAGATCGTGGTGACTCCAGACCTTTTACTGTCGAATCGACGTGTTTATGGATCAATCGAATGGTGCAAAATAATTCACCAGGTCTCATCGGACAATGACGGGGATGCCAGGATGACTAAGTTCCCATAAGAATTCTCATGGCTAATGGAGGCATAAGGTTGTCTGAAAGGAATATCTTTCGCACAGCCAAAGCACATACATGCAACTGGCAAGCAGAAATTCTTAGGTTCATCGGGTTTATAGATGCTGCGTCAACTTGGTTAATAATTATACGACATATTTACAAAAGTGTAATATGACCGTTAAAACGTGAATATTATTAATAGATAAAAACAAGAATGATGTCCGACTTTTTTAAATAATAGGGTAAATTCACGGTTGATATGATAAAATCTTTCGAATAAGAATCTCATTCAGGTTGATGAGGGAGAAAATATTCGATGTGTAATACATAGTGAATTGGTTATGTAAGTCGCCGTTTATATCTTAACACACACAAAATTAGTTCTCAAAAATTATTAAAACTTTAAGCGTATCTAAATATGAGAGAAAGAAACTTATACAACGATAACTTTTCTTGAATACGAGACAGTGCACACAGTAAAGAGGAGATGTGTGTATGGGTAATATTCTAATGGAAAAAAGGGAACAGACGATCGTATCTTGAAATTTACCCTTTGCCTTTTTACTTTCCTTTTTAAACTTTTGATGAGAACAAGAAAACAATCACCTCTCCCTTTTTTTTTTTTAAATTTTTACTAATAGCAATATTATATATTGATCTGCACTTTTTGACATTTTTACCCTCAAAAGGTGAACCCATTAGCAAGCCCACGCATCTATTGTTGGATTCAGGAAACCAAGTAAATGGACCGGAACTGAAAGAAAAATTAAAATGTTCAATTTAAGAAATTTTTCGAGTTTAGAGACGATTACTATGCATGCTCCGAAATCATAAGAGCTGATATTTAAAGGGAAAAACAAAAAGGAAAGAAAAGACAATCTCTTTCTTCTCACTTCCATCCTCCCCTCATCAAGAAACCCTCTTCAAATTCTCTCTCGCTCTCTGTATAGTTCTCCAAGGCTCTCATTCTATCCTTATATCAACCATATATATTATTCTTCTGTGAGAGAGAGAGAAGCCATGTCTTCCACTTCGACGCCCACTACAGAGGTGACCCCGCAGCAGGCCTACACGGTCCACTCCGGCCGCGGCTCCGTGGGGCCCGTCATCGCCGTCCTTGCAGTGATCACTGTCCTCGGGGTGATCGCGGGCATGATCGGGCGGATCTGCTCTGGCAGGCCAATCATGGGCCGCGGCCAGTACGACTTTGAGGGCTGGGTCGAGCGCAAGTGCTCCTCCTGCATCGACGGCCATGTCGGCCCTCTTCCACCACGGCCGCCGCAGCCACCACCGCATCCAACGCAGGCCGAGGGAGACACAGCAGGTGAAGAGCAGCAGCAGCAGGAGGAGGAGGAATCGTCTCGGGAGCAGGAAGCATCTCATGGGGGCCACCACGAGTCCTGATCGATGCTTCCCCTCATGGCATTATTTGCAAAGTCTTTGGAATTGGCATCTCTCGTTCCAAATTTTCACACACTTCCGTTTTTTTCTTTCCATTTTTAAGTGTACGTATGGATCGGCTCTGTATGGAAATATTTTGAATTTCCTCTATTATTTATCTTTTTGTTTCATTTTTTTTTTTTTTCATTTTATGAGCTAGGATTATTCTGTAAACATGGCTTACGCGAGGAAGGATGTGCATCTAATAGATTCTTTTGAGATCGGCAAAAATAGAACAAGTGAGGTCAAAAGTTCAAGAGTCAATGTAGACTAACCAATAGAAATTAGGTAAAAGTAACAGTTAAGGAAAACAATGTAAAACTATCCAAAAAAACCAATTTGACCTTCTCTTTTTATAGCGAGAATTTGTTTTCTTCGAGCACATAAATACCCCACAAGTCGGGAATTATTTAGACTTATGCGAGCATATTATGGATCGAGTGTCTCGGTATTCTCGATTACAAAAATGTAGCAGAACTCTTCAGAAGCCACCAGACTGTGAATATTAGTACGGTGTTCTTGCTGTCATGGAATCCTCCTGTCCTGACCTCGTCTACCTGCAAAACTTGGAGAAGGGGATGGAATGAGTGTGACCATTATGCGTCATCCTTTTCGGGTTTCTGATTCCTCGGACTCTTCCAGCTCCGTCTCTTGTTTTCATCGTCCTCTTCAACGCTGTCCCCTCCAGTCAATGAGGTCCTGGTCTTGTTACTGGTTAGTTGTAAAGGGCCCTGGGGAGATCCCGACTGCAAATCACTCACTTTTGGGGATTCACCGCACTTATCTTCCTTGTTCATCCATAAATCTCCTCGAATGGCCAATCCATTTGAACGATAAGTGTCTCTTATATGTGGAAGCCTGCGGGTGCGAAGCCTGTATTTCTGCAAGTGAAAGAAACAGGTTGAGCATCAGCATGGACCCATCCAAATTGACCTTTCTTCTGGGGAAAAATGGTCGAGGAAACCATTCGAAGCAATTGTATTGGATCGAAGAAGAGGTCTGGAATTTCTGAAGCTGAAGCTCACTTGCAGATGGCTCTTGACTTCATCATTTGTCAGACCATCGACCTTCATCAGTTCTCTGATCTGCTTCGGGGTGGCCACTGCAAACGTTTTGAGATATCGACCAGATCATCAGATGATGCTTGCATTTAAAACAGAAAAAAATGAACGTCGAATTGTAAGATTAAACATGGAAATATTAACCAAAACCACCCAAACCCGGTGCTGTCATTAGAGTCTTACCTTGTGGGCCTCCAAGTTTCTCCAAGGCATTGACAAACTGCCTGTGCAACTCCGGTGCCCAGCATCTCCTCTTCTTCCTAGGCAGCAGCTGCTGCTGCTGCCCAGTGCTCTGTAAATTCGGAGATGCAACATAGGCAGGACCAGGAATCGATCTTCCACGGCTCACCATCCTCACGAAAGGAGCTAGAGAGGAACCTGAACCGGAACTCGATTGTTCTTCCCTCATCTGCAGTTTGCTTTCCTTCTTCAAAGCCACTGCTCCATTCCCTTCCTGTTTCTGCTTGTGATGAGTTGCCTTATGAGATTCTCCACAGAGATCGAACATCAAGTTTCGAAGTGAATCTTGGCATTATACAACTGGGTCATGGTAGATATACGATTCCTTAACATCTGTTTTTCCCATTACTTACTTCCAAACTCCCCACGAGCTCAAGTAGAGCTCCATAGGAGGGAATCAAAGCGTACCTTACATTGCAGCTCGAGTAGTGGAATTTGAGCAGAGGATTGAATCTGATGATGATAAGCATTCCAGAGCTGAACAGAGCTCATCCAGTTCTTCTTGTCTTTCAGGGCAGCTTCCTTTCGAGTTTTAACCTTTTGCGCTTCTTCACTCCATCTACTCGGAGGGATGAATTCTGCTAATATCGGTTCGCCTACCCGTGATGAATTTATGCGGTTTGAATGTTCCTTCATATATCCAATAGCTGTCCAAGGAGAAAACAACAGAAAGAAAACATAAGCACCAGAGATAAACGTGGATGAGTGGTTCCTATAACTATGCGTTCTGTCAAGTTTTCCATCAAAACATGGATGGAAAACAGTCTTCCGTCAGATCAAACGACCGGAAAACGAATTCCCTTCTTCACAACAACAACTTCAACAATGAACTCAACCAGCTGAAAGTACTTTCAACTGGTTCTTTTGGCTTGAAGTCATATTACCTTCATTCATCAGAATCACGCAGAGCGGAAGCTCGCGCTTAAAACCATAGATCTTCCTCAGCTCCTCCTGCAACCTACTCACAAAGTCATCAATCTTCGATGCTCGATCACCCGGGTCAGGGATCCATGGAAGCTCCTTGAGGAAATTGGCTATCATCTGAGGCACGAAGTTGGAGCCGAGATGGAAGGTCTGCAATTCCCCTATCATTTTTTCCTGTGGATTTGCTCCTTCCATGTGGGCAAAGAATCGCACTGGGTGCCTCTTTATGGAGCTGATTGCTAGTGAAAATGATCTCTCATGTGCAGTGCTGCGGAAGATATTCTACAGAGAGAGAGAGAGAGAGATGTGATCTTACGGAAATGCATTTCATGAAGAATCCTCTTTCAGAAGGACATTTCTTATTCTCAAACTTGGAAATAACAAACTTCCATCACATGCTACTTATAAAAATTAAACTTAAAACATCTTGATCTCATATCGAGAACAATGTACTGCACCGAACCGTCATTCTCACACTTCACTAGCTACTGTAAATGGTAATAACTGAAGAAATGTGGAATGAAGGAGAAGTTTCTTGTGAAGAAAAGGACATGGTGGTGGCGGGGGTGCCATAGCATGCATCCATGCATAGGACAATGACAATTCTAGCATTAGAGAGCCTGCCCTTGCTTAATCGTTGAACTGTTCTACGACTGAGCGGTAAGACCTCCCTTTGTTTGTACATTTGATAAACGGGTAATGTTTGATTCTGGGTTTGTATGTTTTAGGTGTTGCGGTTGGCTTGTCGTGTAATATCTTAATCTTGATGGGATTCTTTCCGGGTCGTCGCGTAAGACAACCTTATCCACCCGCATCGGCCCCACTCTGTTCCGTCCTCCTGATGCCTTAATCGGCTCAGACCATCGATTTCCCACCGGATTTATTTTTTTTTATTTTTAGAGAATGCAATAATAAAAAAAATAATAGTAATTTACGCACGAAATTCAATTAACATAAGAAGAAAGCAATACCGATATTTTTTATAACGATTTTGGAATATTTTTGCTTGGTCAAAGGGTTATTCCTGAATGAATATGGATCACCAAGATTGGGAATGTTAGAATCAAATGATGCGAATTTAGATTCCAGAACGTGCCCAAATTTTTTCTTTAATAGATATCGACATCAGTTCATATTCCTGTCTTCCAGCTTATGCTGTTCCAGTGGATTTCTTGCATAAAGTTCATGTGCTTGTATCGACAAGTATGAAATTCACCTCTGTTGAATCGTGGTTCAAATCCCAGGAACATAAAAAGTACATAAATTGAAAAACTTTCACCCCTTAAATTGGGTCGACCCTGATCAATCAATCAATCCATTAAACTCTGTAAATTTTAGATGCGCACACCCAAAAAAGGAGTCCATTTGCCCAGATCTCATCCAAAAGAAGCAGTGGCCCTTCAGGAACCGACGAGCCATCATCACTTAATCAGGAAAAGAAAACACTTGTTTTTACACCAGACTCCTTTGGATTGTGAAGGTGGCCGCATCAAGAAAACAGTGCCCCTAAGGTTCGGTTACAATCGAACCAACATCTTGTGTTGGTAAACCTTATTCACGGCCAGGTCTAATTACGATTTCAGACGCGAACAGCCAACCTCAGAGTTTCCAAATCCAGCCTACCCATGTTTAGATGGATGCACCAAGTGAAACTGCAAACATCATATGCATGCTTACTTGGGGCAGCCGAATAAGCCACCAGCATGCCCAGCTCATGCAATCTTAACGGCTCTTGCCACAGTAAACAGAAAAACTTCCTCGGTAGCCGAGGATCAGTACACAGTTGTCTCTCTTGGCAGGTTAGGATTGCAAATCTGTGGATCTTCTACTTTGTTTAATTGGGCAGAACAATGAGAAAACCATAAGAGCCAGAGGTCAAGCAGAAGAGGTACTTGTGGAGTGAGAACAGATCAAGACATTATATCTTTCAATTCCTCAAAAATGTAGGAGGAACAGAGAGTAGTTGAACACATGGATATATCTCCAGCAAAACTTGCCCCGAGAATTTTGGGCCTAGAGACAACTGTGTGCTTCTGAAGCTACTCATTGTTCTGACCTAACTGAAGACTTACCGGAACCATCTCAGAGAAGCAAACTGGAGGGTTGATGCCAAACAGCTCTTTTCCTTTCAGATGAATCCCTTTGAAGAAGAAGAAGAAGAGGAATTTTGTCAGAGAAAATGGATGAGCTGATGTCTTGAGAAAGAAGCGAAACACGAGAAGAGAGGAATGCAGAAACCAGGCTACCAGAGAAAACAAATAGACTCTACATACTTGACAAAGCTTGAGTTCGTCTAGGATAGAAGCCACAGAAACATGACAGAATGATGCAAAGTTCCATTTCATTTACCGCCTTACCACAATTGTGAACAAATAGAATCAGTACAAAGTTGATTTGCAATCATCAATTGAATGGAACCGTCATTCACACTATAGACAAAACTATTAGTATGTGATAATTCATGTGCAACAACATCATTTCTTAAAAGGGCATGTGTAAAACCATCTTAGAAGCAACAACTTTTTGATAATCACAGGATGAGAATGGAGTGAGAATTTAATGGACATCACAAACAGAAATTTACTTGCAGAAAATGAAATTCAGTAAATCATCCAACAAGACAAGATTGATTAATTGAAGCAAATACAAACCTCCAATTATCTACTCATGCATCCATGGTTTTGTTTATGTTAGCTTGAGATGAGACTGGAACACCCCTCATCTGAATGAGCAAAAGAGAGTGAAAAATCTTTTGCTTACCCAATGTTAAAGATACAAAAACTGTGGATTTAACCTTACCTTCATCTGTGGCTCGTTGGCAAGTTGTTTCCCTGCGAGAAGCACTGTCTGAAGCTGCCATTCACAAACAATACCATAAGCGATATTAAAAGGATAAAAGGAAATTGTGAATGTGCAGTACAAAGTAGTCATGTTGGGATAGCCCCTTGCAGCTGCACATCTTTCTGGTAGGTATTCAGATAAATTAGCCTTTGCAAGCACAAAGATATCATTAAACAAGTGTATGTGACTAGATATAAAAGTAATCATTGATGGTTTCCAATTGTGCCTATACTGGTGGACCACAATTTAGGCGCTGCGCTTCTACATACAGAAGATAATGACTGTTTCAGCTTGGCTTGCAGAATGACATGCAAAAGCTCATGACAGAAGAGGTTAACTGAATATCATATACTTCACATACATGCTCAAAAAATCATATACTTCACATATTGCATGCATGCATGTTTTTGTGTGTGAGAGAGAGAGAGAGATACCATCTTCCTCGTTCAGGGGCAATATGTGCTTCGAAAGAGCTTTATTCATTTGGAACATGTCAATTGAATCAACTTCAAAAAGAGCCCGGAGGGATTCATCACATATAATCCTTCGCTTATTCTTAGGATCTTGCAGTTTGTTCTCCTCGTATGTAACTCCAAAGTTTCTTCACAACCTAAGAAGAAAAGCCATCAAGATATCCAAAATGATGCCCCAGCTCTTACTACCCGCGAGAGAGAGACAGAGAAAGAGAGAGATATAACAGCTCTTCCCAATCATATATGTTGTTAAAGTCTTAGGAGAGATGCTCATAGGGAGAAGATACCTCTGTTCTTGCCAACTCAGGTGCCCCTGTGAGTGTTTGAAGTTGTTCAGAGAGGCTGCATATTTTAGCAAACCCACCTCCTCTTTTCTTCACTCCTTTATCCTCTTTACTGGTCCTACTTGACAGAGTCAGCAACCAAGTTCAGCAGATTGTTTTAGAACATGCATCCCTAACGTATCTATGGGACAATTGGTCCTAACTTTGAGGGAAAATGGTAATATAATCATTTATTTAACGATTTAAAAAAAAAAACTTTAGGGAAAATGCATCCCTAACTTTTAGAACTTGACTACCAGACACCATTAAGGACCGTTTAGTGCATTCCAAGTGAAAGGGCTTAAATAGATATAAAATTAGCATCCGAAAGCAGGAAGTCATAAGTTAACTTCACAGTGATGAGGAGAAAATAACATTTTACAGGACAACAGTGATTAATTACAGCAGATAGGAAACCTACTTTTTTCTGATGGCCCCTCGTTTACTGGTATTCTCTTCTTCCCCTCCATCTTCTTCTTCTTCCTCTTCCGCTTCTTTGGCCATGTCACTGGAATCTTCTGCAGATAAAGAATCACCAGCCTCTTCAGTCTCCATCTTCCTGCATACACTTGCTGGATTTTCAATATCAACATATTAGAATATTAACCAAGTAATGTTAAAGATATCTACATTTCATGAATATAAAGCCAATGAGAGACTGCTATGGAATGAATGGTAGATACAGTCAGTGAACACAAAAATTTACACCATCCATAGTCGTTGAAATTAGGACCAGGTTTTAATTTATGTTGATAATGAAGCCACATTTCTCATGTTATTCAACAAATATTGAGAGGTAAACTGATGAAATATAAGCATAGTGACAGAGCAATTGAGATATGTCCCAGGCAAAATCTATAAAGGTTGCTGGACACAAAAGAATCCTGCCAAATTCCACAGTTCTTACAGGGAGCGAGAGGGAAAGAAGGAGATTTCAGGGAGAGACTAGAGAGATACCCTCTTCCTCATTCAATGGCCATATGTGCTTGGATAGAGCTTTATTCATTTGAAACATGTCAATAGAATCAACCCGGAAAAGGGCACGGAGTGCATCATCACATATTATCATTCGCTTGTTCTTTGGATTTTGCAACTTGTTTTCCTTGATGTAGCTCCAAATTTTTTTTACAACCTGTAGATGAAATATAGAATTGTCATTGAAATTGTCTCCTTCTGGAAGAATCATATTTGGTAGGTAAATTATCAAGAAGCAGAATTTCAAAATGCATAATATACCTCTGTTCTGGCCATATGAGGCACCCCAGCAAAGATCTGTAATTGCGGAGAGAGCGCACATACTTTGGTAAAACCACCTCTTTTCTTAGCAGGCTTATCCCCCTTAGAAGACCTATGTGAATGGACATGAGAACTAAGTCTAGATAATTAACATCAACAAGCTGCAGTAAGGCAATTATTGGACAATTACGACGTATCTTCATAAAAAAGTACTTCAAGAGTTAGAGAGAGGTCCGACTTTATGGACTTCACTGCAGAAGCCATTTGAACTATGAACTAACTCAGCATAATTCCAAGTTAAATAGCTCTCATATAGATTAAAAAAAAATACATTAAGAATATATGGAGCTATTAAATCTGTTAGAAATATGAAGAGAAAGGATCATCCTACTGGATATGGATTGAAATCCCAGAAAAACACACCGTCGTTTCCTTCCCCGTCCATTCATCTCTTCTACTTCCTCCTCCTCCTCCTCCTTTTCATCATCTTCCTCTTCTCCTTCCTCCTCTTCTATTTCTGTGGGTGGATTGTTGGCCCCTCCTGCTGACGGAGATTCAGCAACCTCTTCCTTTTCAATATTTGGGCATGCAGTTTCTGATTTTTCAAATCACTGTGTCAGCTTACAAAACCAACTGGCAGAACTCTTTGTGCGACTAAGTCTAGCAAGTAGCAGTTCAGCTGCAAGTTGACAAGCGCTTCACCGAGTACAACTAAATTGCAAACTTAGACAAATATGAGACCTATAATATGTCAGCTGGACAATAAATCATGCAAACAGCAAGAAAACGACTTCTACAGGAACTACATATATAAATTGATTTCTGTCCTCTCCCTTTCAGTTATAATCTTGGCCACCTGCCAAATTTTGCATCTAAAAATAAGCTGTAAACAGCTATCGCTTGCAGAAACTAGTAAAAAGCCAATTTTTAACACAATCATGACGAGGGGGCAAAAGTGGACTTTTTGCATAGAATAAGTTTAAAGGTATTACCATCCTCGGGATTTAATGGGAGAATATGCTTGGCCAAGGCTTTATTCATCTGAAACATGTTTATGGACTTAACACGAAAAAGCCCTCGCAAAACTTCATCACATATTATTTTACGTTTATCCTTTGGATCTTGCAGATTTTTTTCCCTAATGTAGGCCCAGACTTTCTTCACCACCTAGATAATATGCAAAAAGACAGTAAGCACGGTGATGTAATAGTTAATTCAAAGAAATCTCTCATCCCAAATAGATTTACCTCAGTTCTGGCCAATACAGGAACTCCAACAAAGTCCTTAAGCTGCGGGGACAGGCTACATAGCTTATTAAAGCCACCTCTTCTCTTGCTTTCTTTACCTGACTTTTTACTAGATCAATATAAAAATTGAAATTACTGACTATGATGAAATAACCAAAAGCCAATGGACAGTCATACTAATATATATCGACAGCAATGGAAATGGATCTATAGTATCGAAAACTCGTGTTCACACGGGTCATATTTTCAATGAGTTATGACTTAGAAAAGGAAAAAATCAATCTTGAGCTTCCTATCTGTAAATATTTCATCAAAGCCACAAACTTTTGGAGATTCAGCGGAGAATCTAAAATGGGAAAACGCTTTCTTAATCCGCAAACAAACCGATCCAATTACTAATGCTCTTGCAAAATTTAACATGCAAAAGTAGGAACTTCTAACTGGTTGGGTGGCAATATTAGTTCCAGTAAGAGTAAACAAAGCCATATTAGTCACTTCAATGAATTGAAATTGCAATAAGAATCAAGAAAACAAGGCATGAACTTAATCAATTACTCAAGCAGAAACTAAGAAGAATCAAAAGCAATGGAAAAGGATAACAACAGCTAAAGCGCCAAAAACTCACCGCCGTTTCCTGCTCCCCTTTCCTTCACTAGTACCCTCTTCCTCCTCTTCTTCCTCCTCCTCCTCGGCGGCGTCGCCTTGCTCGTTCTCAGCCTTCACATTCCCGTCATCCTCGTCCGCACCCCCCACTTCCCCTAGATAAACGTCGATTTGTTCCCTGATGAACGATTTCCGGTCGGACAAATCGACGCCGAAGTCCTCCTCCAGCTGCCGGCGGACGCTGCCGGCGGTGGCCTTTTCCAGGTCGGAGTCGCGGATGATTTCCCTGAGCCGGGCCACCAGGTCCGAGTCTGACACCATTCTCTCCCAATCTCCGCCACCGATTGCTTGCTTCCTCCGATAGGTAGACCCTTCAGGGATGGCGTCTCATGCAAGGGCGAGGGAATTGAATGGGAAAGACGTAACGGGTAGAGATAGAGAGAGAGAGAGAGAATAGAAAGCGACAGGGGGCCGAGGGTATTCTCGGGATTCTGGGTGCCCTTGGGGGTAGCCCCTTCGGGGATTGAAGCCTCGGAGCGTTCGACTCCGTGCCCTTCTGACGGTTTTGCCCCTTCCCATTGTCGTCATAAAAATATTCCCTTTTCAGTAATTTTGTAATTAGAGGAGCTGACCCAACAAAAAAAAAGGCTGACCCAAAAAATATTTTGTAATTATTATATGCCATGTGAAAATCACTTAGATTTCAAATTTTCGATTCATATACTATTTAGTCTTGAAAGTTGAAACTGGTTGCCCTTTTGTTTGTCTAACTTGCTTGTTGCAGGGTAACTATAATGGCCTTGTGTTAGTTGTGGTATGGCACATCACCAGATCGTGTCCAACCGGAGTGCTCTACACCGTTTTGGGGTTGTTATTGTGCCATGCCGATCCACTCCTCACCCTTTTACTTAACAAATTGTCTCTTCCTCTTGAAGAATGTTTGACAAGGAATAGTACCATGTTCATGACATTTTAGGTGTACTCTCACATTATTCCTTCAATGAGTATGCAGATTCGGTTGAAGAAGAAAAATAGAAAAGAAATATGGAACTGTCTCCTTATCCTGTGTTTGGAAAATTACAGGGATGGTGGATTGGATGTCCCTTTCTGCATGTAGGACGAAGCATGCTATAAATCAAAGGGGGAGAAAATCGAGAATGTGGGCAGTGTCAAAGTCAGACAGGTGAGATGCTCGTATCTTTGTAAATATCACCACATAAATTTTATAAGTAATAAAAAAGTTACGAGAACACTTGACAAATCGTCTGGGTGGTGTAGTTGGTCATCACGCTAGTCTCACACACTAGAGGTCCCCGGTTCGAACCCGGGCTCAGACAGCGTTGTTTTTAATGGTGTTTCATTTTGTATTTACATGGTCGACAATCTTACCCTTTACAGACAAATTTGTCATCCTCCTCAGAGCGTAACTTACTCCTTTTCTCTTCATATATCCACAGTGAAGATTTTTAGCTCGACTTCTCGTCGAAGCGGGAACTGAATTTAATCAGCTTGCTGATCGAGAGACGGGCTTCTGAGATCCCCGGTGATAACTCTGTGGATGGCACAATGCAATTATCACCGAGCAGTCTGGATGTTCGAGGAAACTATCTTGCAACGATAATGACAGTTCTCATATCCAACAACTCTTGTGGAATCGAATACATGTGAAAATCTAAGTCTTGTCTGGCTTGACTCTAGTTTAGTCAAGGAACCGGCTAAGCCAAGTATTTTTTGTGACCAGCCAGTCCGTAGGTGGGAGATGGAACGACGATATGTCCAGCTTCCAGGACTCGCTGCCAGTCCTTTCCAGATTGATCGGGTTCCGGCGACAATGCTTCTTCACACAGGAAGGTACATTACAACGGCCATGTGAGGGAAGCTCGGTTCTGCAGCACTCGGCTCCAAGTGAAAACTCTTGACTGGTTCGGATGAACTGTACCGAGTTTCCCCACCTCTATCGGATGCTAAAATCTCGCACAGTCGGAATCACTTGATTTCAGAACAGGGGAAGCCAGTTCAGCTGCTTTGAAACATTACGCTCGGATCAAAATCGAGAATTCCGGGTGTAACGTTTCCTGGTGACCGACTCTGCGAGACAGCAAAGGGTGAAGTTTCGAGTAGCAAGTGCTGTGAGTTGGGAAACCAGCTTAGGAAGAATCATCCGCATGAACAAATGTCCCGGTGCAGCGGTATGAATTGGCTGTGTATCATCGACCTCATCGTCCGACTACTTCGAGGCTCTCGAGGTGCATTTCGGCATCGAGAGACGCTTCTACCAGTGTAATTCTCTCCATCTTCGTCTCTTCGCAAAGTACATTCTTGAGGAAAAACAAAAATATGCAACATAGATGGGTCACAATTAAGACAATACTTTGTTCACTTGTTAAAGGAAAAAGACAATACTTAGTTCTAGTGTTCCAACATGTCCATTGGCCAAAAGCCGCAATAAACTACATGTTGTGCTATCGAGTTGTTGAGTTTAAGGTCGACAAGGGATGGTGATGTTGACTGGGCTGTAGACGTGAGTCAACGGAACTCAATTGCTTAATAGGTTTTGTCGATGAACGGAGGTGGCGTGACCTCCACCAGCAAGAAACAAAGGTTGCACTGCCTTGTCCACGATAGAAGCAGAGTTTGTTACGCCTTATGTTTCAGTCCGAGAAATTGTATAAAGACTCGAGGAGCAGAGAAAAGGATTTGATACAGTCGATAATGTCCTCAACTTATGGAGTATATAACCTAGAAGTTCTGGATTCGGTTGGACTTTCGCGCATCTTTATTCCCTGTTTATTCTACCTCTTCTAGGTCTGAAGATTCAAGAACTTCTGGTCGCAGCCTGGAGGTGGGTTACTCGACCACTGACCTAGCATGTCCAAGTTGGCATATCGGAGCAGGCTGTCATACAGACCAAATATTGCCATGCCGAGTATAAAAAGTCATTGTCAGTAAAACCCAAAATTGGAAAAAAGAACTCTTATTCGAGTAAATTTACTATCGTACTCTTAAAAATTTCATAGTCTAACCGTTATTAAAAATTAAATTTTATGTGTTAATGATAATTTGAAAAGGAAAAAAAAAAAAAAAAGACATCAATGAGTTGTTTCCATTTACACGCGTACTATAAATGGACATTAATGGATCCTTCCCATTTTGATTTATATCCAAATATATAAATAAGGGCCACCTGCATTCTCATATTTAAGCCGTACGACAGGACATCGAACCAGAACACAGATCATACAAACATCTCAAGGAGCTGGGAAGAAGAAGATGGAGGGGCTTCGAGGTTCGGGGAGGATGGCGACCGCAGCGGCGATGGTGACCGTGATGATGATGATCCTCCCGACCGTGTCGATGGCGGAATCCAGCAAGGAGAAGTGGTGCCGATACTCGTGTTCCTTCCAGTGCACCTTCGTCCCGGACCGGGACCTCTGCCTGGTGCAGTGCCTGTCGAACTGCCATGGCGGCGCCGCACTGCTCGGGGCGGTCGGTCAGTGCAACGTCGGCTGCATAAGCTCATCCTGCTTCGTTTCGCAGCCCGGTACGCATGCAACTTCTTCTACAAATCGATCAATCAATCCTCCTTTCATTGCCTCCAGGAAATCACTTGCAGACACGAGTTAGAGCACTCCGTTCGATTATTCCGCTCGGAAGTTCTCGATCTGATCGTGTACTTTTTCCGTCGGTGCTGATGTGCAGATGCCAAGAAACTCCAAGGCTGCGTGGACTCCTGCTCGGAGAGCTGCGACAAGGCTCATGTTCGTCATTAGAATTCGAATTCACAACCCAAAGAAGTGCAGAAATAAATTCTCTAATGGCATTTCGAATCTTCACTGTGCTTGTAGTTCGATCCGATTTTCTCTTTAGCCGTGCATATCGATTCAGTCGGATCCTTGAAGGAAGAACAAATAAATCACCCGGAGTTCATGGAATTGTGAGGTTGCTACTATTCCATTGAGAGTGCGAGGCACCCTTGATCAAAACATAATATTAAGTACTATCATGCGGTAAATCCGTTATATCCAAGAATTTCTCATTGCGAGGTTTCATCATGCGTAGAATTCTCGGATGCAATCAACTACCAAAATTTACAATTGATCTTATATTACCAAAACCAGCCACAGGTGAAATTTTCTTTTATTATTATAATATTATTATTTCTTGTAATTTAATATACTCAAAATAAAATTTCCGGAGTACTCAGTTCGAATGTTGTCGGAGAAATTTACCATTTTGCATGGTGGGTAAAAATAAAAGGAAACTGATAAGATTTTACAAAAATGGGAGTAAAGTTTTATGGAAAGTTTAAATTTGAACTTTACATGCAAGCAAACAAGGTTTCCTCCTTTTTAAAATTACCAAAAAGGGTCTTGGTGCATATTGTGCATACACAGTTAGGATCTGAATTGAAATTAACACGGACCCAACCAAGCGATAAGCGCAGTCGTCTAGTCATGTGTCCAAGGCAATGGCAGGGATAAAGAATACGAAAAGTCTCGCTTAGGAAAGTTGAATTTTCAAACTTTTGGTTATCGTACAAGGTGAGTAACACTCAGCCGGACTGAGCAAGTCAGAGCTGGGAAATTTCAGAACTTGCTGAAATTTTTTTTCCTGACATATAATCAATCAGAACAAGGTTTTACATGTGGTGGACTTTTGAGAACAATAACTTCCGCCAAGACATCTGCACAAGAGAAGTGATGCAGCTACAAGAATTTTATATGCACGTATCGCACAACAAGCCAAATATACACTTACTGCTCAACGAACGCTGAACCAAGAAACAGCACCGGACTTGATCCACAGATGCATTGCACAGGTTATCGGTCTAAGGCCGAAAGAAATGAGGAGTGTGATGTCCTTTTAGGAGTTCTACAGTTCTCATCTGCGTGTGATGCCACGGGCGATGGTTGCTGTGGCATGAGCTCGGACAACCGAATCCTCTCGCTGTAGATTTTATTCTGCAACAGAAGTCCCTTTTGTGTTGAGGTAGACTGTTTTTAGAAAAATGACTTCTTGCTCCTATTCTGAGATGTCTAAGAGCAGATTCCTAGTTGGGCTCGGCTCCGAAACTATGGCAAGAGAAAAGATCTAAGATCATACCTTAGTCTTGAGGTCTTGCAACTCACTTTCCATTGAGTTGAGTTTGTTCTTCAGCTGCTCGAGTGCCTCTTCAGCCACGGACGGGCTGACTTGTGAGGCTGGTCTTGCAAATCCAGCTACCTGAAGAGAACAAACAAAGTCATATAACTCTCTTTGTGCTGAGACCATTGTCTGTTTGTCCAGACATGTTTTTGGGAATGCCAGAACAAGAGAAGAATGTCCCGAACCACATTTTGTTAAAAGATTTTGTTTGAGATAAATGTGAGAACTTGTTTTGTTTTCACAAAAAAAACAATAACAGACGAAGAATACGATGGAAATGATATTTCGTTATCAACTGCAGAGCAACCAAAAGCATCTCCTTACCTTTAATACGCTAGTGCACAAGCCTAATAATTTCTGTGCAAGTTGTACCTTTTCCTCCTCAGTTTCCTACATCAAGATTCACCAAATTTTGCGCATTAGTTACACCCCAAAGGAAAAGATCCAACAAACTCAGTCCTTGCGGATAAATACACATCCTGCACTCCTGACCTGAAGCTTGTCATTCAAAAGTTGTTCTTCATCAAAATTCACATATGTGTTTTTCCCGATCGAAGCACGATAACGAGCGAGCTCTTCCCTGACACGTGAAAGAATAGTCTCAGCTCGTCGCAGTTTGTTACTCAGCTCTTCATTCTGAATTTTCAGCATGTTGTTTTCCTCCTGTTACATCCCGAGAAATCATAAATTATATTTAAATTCAGTATTAAACGTTGAGTTGCATATCAAAAGCCATGAAAACAAACTCGCCTTGATTTTGGCATGATGATGAATGCGCTGCTGGAGGTTTTGCTGACCAGAGAGCCTCAACGTTTCTCCTTCAAGCTCCATGACCCTCTTCTTGTAATTTGAGTTCTCCACCTGAACGAGTCAGAGTTATAAATGTTGGTATCCATTGACTGCATGAATACGATAGTGAAGAAAAGAGATCTAAACATTGGATTAAGGTTATACTCTATAAATCAAGAATATATATATATATATATAAAGGGAATACATATACAATTATTAAAGCAAGTTCCCTATAGTGAACCCTATTCAGTAACCTCCCGAATCACAAACACCAGATGGTTCAATAGGCTACACTCAGCATGAACAAAAAATTGAAAAATGAACAGAATAGTCACATTAATGTATCAATGATATAAATTCAATGGTTACTAGTTCAACTCTATTAGTATCATTTTTTTTGGAAAACTGGTATTTCATTGACAACAGAGATTTATAACCTGTGAAGGGATATAAAATCTATGCACAGGCTAGTGAAACCAATACTATCTTATTAGTATCATTTTTATATTGTCAATGGACAGAACGATGGAAATTCTTCTTGATTCCTCATTAAAAGAATAATCAATTTTCATTTTTTTAATTTTTCCTTGGTGAAATAAATAAAAGGTTTTACGTTTAACCTTGAGCATATCGTTTTCAGCCCTGAGCAATTGATCATGCTGCCGAAGATTTTCTAGTGCAACTTGGACAACCACCAACTCCGCTTGCCTTCGATCCATCTCTTTCAGCCATCTGGAGCAATCCGAATAGAAAGTTATATAGATGAAAGCTAAAGAAATGAGTAAAAGTCTCAACTGATGGGGAAGAAGCATACTCCTGTCTTTCCATGATAAATTCATTAAGCTGCTCCTTCAACTTAATCACCTCCTGCTTGAGAATTAAAAACTATAAACCACACCAGCGAAATAAAATGGGAATGCATATAGTCAAGTTGTTTCCATTCTTGTTGACCTACATTTTGTTTAGGCTCAGAAATTTTCCCTTCAGCCTTCTCGACTGTTCTCTCCTCTTGCTGGGTGTGCAGCAGAGACTAATAGTTACAAAAGCCATGATATTAGCACGGATACTGTGAAATGCAAAGTGAATAGGACAAATCAAACTGACAGCACTGGCTGCCCTGCATCTCTCCATATTTCCATCCTAAAAAACGATTCACCTTTTCAAATTATTCCTAGATATGAGACATAAAAGAATTAACTCTATAATTTTACTAGATAAACTTACCATGTAAGATGTCACATCCAACTTGACTCCAAGTAAGTCTCGAATGACATCATGAGTCATGCTCTCAGCAGCAGCCAATTTGGTATTCAAAGCGAATATCTGGCAATGGAAGATCATGGGAAACACCTTAGAATTTGCTACTGATTGATAAGGTTAATTGGTTCATTTTCTTAAGCTTTCATCTCTGGAGGCACCTCAGACTGCAATTTAATGGTGAAAAAAGTCATATATTGCTACTTTCATGTCTCAAAGCATATCCAGCTTCCTCCTTTTCTTCCCTTTATTATGAAAACAAAAAACAAGTTTTGGTGTCTTTCGCATATGTCCTGTGGGGTATAAATTGGAAAGCTTTATTTCATTATTTTCCTTATTATAGAGAGCAGAAACTAAAAGAATTGTCCCAGATATTCAAAACCAAACTGACTTTGTATCCTTTTGTTTCAGTAGTCAGAAAACAAAGCTACCTAGCAAAGTGCATTACAATTTATCCTTTTTCAGCTCTCACAACTAAAGGACCTTCAAGTTGGTATAGATGCTTATCGTACCTCTTTCTGTTTACTTGCAACAACAGATTCAAGTTCATCAATTCGTAACCTTGCAGAAATTAGCTCCTCATCCTTCTCAGACTTCACTTGCTGAGCCAAGCCTAGCCCGATGCATTTGAAAGGGGAGCCTGAACCCCGAGGTTTAGATGAATTTTTCTCCAACTTATGAGAGATAGAATTCAACGCTTGATTGGAGGCAGCCTCAGTCCTTACTTGTTCTGCCATGGCTTCCAGTGCCTTGAACTGCATTGAAATAATGTATTGTTTAGACCTTCGTCAATGATTTCAATCTCAAGCCAAAAGGTCCAGTTTTTCAGATGGAGCGTCCAGTAGTTTACCTATTGGACAACCCAAACTCAAAACAAACAGATAGTGCAAATGAAATAGACCAATATATATCACGTCCACGCTTACCTTTTGCTTATACTCACTGGCCTGTGCTTCTGCATGCAAATTTAGCTCAGAGATATGGTCTCTACACTTGGAAATCTGTCAATTATTACAATAGATATACTTGTCAGTTATGCAGGGGATATCTATAGAGCAGTTGGATAATGGAAGATATACCTCCACTTCCTTCTTGGCTATATCCTGCTCCAGAATCTGGATTTGCTTAAGGGCTTTCTCGAGGTCAGCCTTTTTTCCATCTAGATGCCTATAGGTAAAACGTTGAATCATCAATGGCTATTTAAAGTGACATCAAGCATAAACAAGCAGCATTAGAAATGCCCAAAAAGAAATCAGAAGTATTTGTGGTACATTCTCATATCAGCATCAGCATTTTTAAATTTTTCCATCTGATTTTTGACCAAATGGAGCTCTGATTCCAGCTCTTCTCTCAACAGACGTTGCCTCTCAGCTTCTCCTTTAACTATGTCGACCTGGCACATACAAGTTCCACTGCATGTGTTAGGGAGAACATGAACAAAAACCAACTGGTAGGAAGCTAATAATTCAAATAATGGGACAAAATGTCCGAAAGAATTAGGACAGGAGACCAGTCAACATGTTAAAGCTGACCTTGTTTTCCAAAGCATCCACAGTGCACCCCAGCTCTCTAACAGACCTTTCCAGCAGCTTAACTTCCTCCTCCTTGTCTTGAGCGTAGCTCTCCCTTGCTTCAGCCATCTAAGATTAATGCAGGATTAGTTGGTAGTATGCTCAACATTTTCAACAAACCTTCCAACTCTCTTAAGCTTTACATTAACTCAAGTTCATTAACATGATATAGGTAATAGAATGAGTGGCTCATGTTACACTACACTAAATCTCCAATTCTAATTGATCAGTTAGTTTTTAAGCCTATGTGCTCCCAGTTTAATTTGCTCATGTATCAGCTACTTAATATAAGGTGGGAACTTAAACTGCTTTGTTTTTTACAGCACTCTGTGCCTCTGGAGCATCTCATTCAAATCAACACTTTAAGTAGTCAAAATAACAAGCATAAACATCTAATAAATTAGATGAAGGCTAAATTAAAAAAATTACCTCCTGAGCTTCTATGGCAACTGCTTCATATTTTTCTGCAGCAATCTGTGTCTTTTGAAGCTTCTCCTTCAAATCAAAAACCTCAGCTTGTAACTGATCTCTCTCAAAGACATGTTCATTCAAATCACACTTCAAGTACTCGACAGAAACATTCAGTTGCTCAACAGCATCAGCCATTTCTGATAGCTCCACCTCCAAACTCTCATTCAATTTCCTCTGTTCAATCAACTCCTCCTCAGAGGAGATTTTCGCAGCCAAAGCCTCTTTAATTGAAACTTCTAGCCCCACATTCTCTTCAGATAAAAATTTCACAGACTCGATTTCTTTTACAAGATCCAACTCAAGAACAGCGATTTTATCTGATTTCTCCTGCACCTGAGCGTTGAGCATCTCAGCACAAGCCACGGCTTCATTTAGTTCATTAGATTTTGTCGCGAGCTCATTTTCTAAAGCCTCCAAAGAAGATGCCATTTTCTCAATCTCATCCTTCTGGTCCTGGTTATTAGATGCAGACTCTTGCAGCAATCTAAGGTCAAACAGTAGTCCTTCCAAAATGGAGTCTTTCCTCAACAGCTCAGATCTAAGGACCGAATTTTTAGAGACCAGTTCTTCAAAATGGTCCCCCAAACGCATGAACTCTCCCATGAACTTGGTAGTTACTTCCCCATCTTCACAGATCTGCTGCAACATTTTGTCCGCAAGAGTGAAGCCTTTTCCCCCCAGTAAATTAAATATATTGCAGCTTAATGCATCAATATTCATCATCAACTGTGAGCAATTTTTGGTATTCAAACTCATCTGGGAGAGAAATTCTTGCTTAAATTTTTCACTAGCCTGCAAATCTCGAGTTTTCTGACTCAATTCCTCTGCTAGAAGAGACTGAGAGTCCCTCAACTCCTTTATTTCAGCATTTTTCACCTCCAAATCTGAATTGAGGTCAGCAATGCTAGTTTCCAGGAAAACAATATTGCCTTTCAACTTAAGAGTTTCCCGATTTAACCCCTCTAAGGAGGTCAATGATGATTCACACTCCAATCTCTTTTCTGCCAGATCTTGGAGTGCCACAGTGTTTTCGCTTTTCATTTCTGCCATCTCCTTTTTCAGAGAATCATATTCCTCCCTTAGGACAAACATGTTGCTTAGCTCTTCATCTCTCTTGCCCAACTCATATTGGAGATTTTCCTTCTCATCTTCAAGTGATTGTATTCTGCTCGACAGTCTAACTGTGGTATCAGTAATTTCATGAAGCTCCTCTTTCAAAGCACAATTCAAAGAATCAACTTCCTTGAGCAACTGGACCTCCAGATGAAGAGTTTCAATTACTCCCTCCATCTCCAAGATCTTCAAACTGCTTTGGTTCAGATTGTTGGACATATCCTGCCTCTCTCGTTCTTTTTCTTCCATTTCTCTTTTCAGAGTTGAAAGAACGGACTCATGCTCCATTAGCAAAAGTTCATCCAACTCAGCATCAATGTTCAAAAAAATCATTTCCCTAGATAAATTCTCAAGACTCACCATTAACTCAGCTTTCTGGGAAACTATCTCTTCCATTTCCCTTGCCAAGACAACAGACTCAACCTCCTTTGTGCTCAAATGGAGCTCAAAATTCTCAAACTCAGAATTCAGAAGCTCCTGTTCCTCCTTCAGCAGCTTTGCAGCACTTAAGTTGGTCATGTCCAGCTCCTTTGTCAGGACAGAGAGTTGCAATCCAATAGAATCAGAGCGCTGCAACATCAACTCCTCCTGAAGCTGTAGATCCAGTATCTTTCTCTCGAAACCATTGATCCTCCAGCTCAAGTCCACAGCTTCCTTCTCTTTCCATGCAATACGGTCAAAACCGTTCTTGATATCAGCCAGTAACTTCCCTTCAAGAATTCTACATGCTTCAAGCTCTCTCCTGGACCGAGCATTTTGCTCCCTCAGATCTGAAAGGAGAGAATTTGTCTTGCACAGACCATGTTGAAGCAAACCGTTCTCTGTATTCAGCCCTGTCACTGTCTCCAGCAGAATCCCGATGTGGCAAAGGTGCAGACTAGACAAGGCACAGTCTCGAACAATTATCTCCGACCAGATCTCCTCAAGCCATGACTTCACTAACCTGGTCGAGTCAAAAAAATTGGATTTGACAGAGGATAATTCCTCTGCTAGCACTATGAACTTCTCCTCAGAACTTCTCGAAAGCTCTGACACAATTTCCTCCACTTCTGCGAACAGATTCCTTGTCTCCACCATGTACAAGTCAATCTGCTCTTCCAGGCTCTTGACCTGCTCATCTCTTTGATAATTGATGGATTGAAGGTTATGCATTTCTTCAACTAGTGCAACCCTCTCTTTCAAGAGTGATGTTTCACTTTTCTTCAGCCTCTCTACTTCGAGCTTCATCGTTTCGTTTGCTATTGTAAGTCCATTGATAAGGACATCTGCTTCTTTCAGTGTTTCTTGTGCCTCTGTAAATCTAGCAAGGACAAAAGAAGCCTCTGCAGATTTCTCAGCTGCAGCCATCTCAGCGTCTCTGACTTCACTTTCGAACAACTGTAATATTGGGTTGTGGTAAATAAATAGATCGGAAGAATAGTATTTCTGAAAAGATTAAGTAGTTTCAAGAAATATATGCAAGATTACTATTACATAGTGCACAAAATAGTAGCAGGTTGAAAGGATATGTCCAATAAATGGCAGAAGATGTATCAGCATGTTACCTCTTTTACGACGCACCAGTCATTGCCAACATCCACCACTGCTTGTTCAAAATTCTGAATCTTACTATGGAAAGCTTCTATCCTGATTTTTGAGTCATCTTCAAATTTACTTATTGATTTCTGTAGATTGAGCACTTGACCCGAAAGATGATTAATTTTCTCTTTGTCTAGCTTCTCAGAAATCAGTCTCTCTTCTTTCTCACTTTGCAGTTTGGCCATCTCAGCCTGCACCTGCTTCAGACTTTCAAGCGCAGACCCTACTTCTCTTTTCAGCAACAAAATGGTGGCTTCTCTTCCGTATTCTTCTAGATGAATTCCTCCAGAATTAGAATGCCCTTCACATTGGTACCATTCCGCAGCATTTCCCTTCTTGCAAGGATGACCACATTCATCAGCATTTGGGCCCATAACTGGTTGCAAGTCTATGCTGTTCTCTCGGCATTTCTGAGTTTCTATCTGCAACAGCAATCAGAAATTGTAGTTAAAAGAAATCCACTGTTGACACTGCAAATTGAAAAGTAATGATATGTTACCTCTTGCTCCTCTCCAAGATGGAAAAACATGTCTGTTTTTTCATCATGCATGCGTTCACAGTGCTTTTCATCCTTGATGTAAGTGCTCATGCAAGACCTCAGGGTGCAAACACCGCTTTTTAGCTCTTCTAGCTTTGGCATCACCAGCAACATGCTGCTCTCCTCCACATCTTCAAGCCTCCGTTTCAACACATTCACAAATTGTGTCTCCTCTGAGAGTGCCTCTCTCAGAGATTCGATCTGCTTTGCTGATTGTTCAATTTGAACATCCTGCTCATTGAGAAGATGATCCTTCTTCATGATCATTTCCGCCAACTCACTTAGTTCTGAATCCTTCTGCTTCAACTCGCCATGATGATTGAAATTCACCTCTGATAGTCTATTCACGACCACAAAAGCCACAGTTGCACATTTCGATGCTTTTCTAATATTATCTTCAGCCAATTTGAGTCTCTGTTCAAGTTTTTCAACTTCATATGACTGAAAATCCAGTTGGGAACTCAGCAATTGAATCTCCTTGTCTTTTTCATTGCACTCCAGCTGGTGTGATTCTGTAATTACTAATGCTGCCCCCCTTAGAGACTTCAGCATTGACTCCAAATCATTTATCTTACTGCTCGATTCCTCCAAGCAACTGCTCATTTCTTCGATAACCAGCTCCTTTTCTGAGATGGCCCTCACAATCCAGTTTAACTGTTCGGAAATCAAATACCTTCTCTGTGGGAAGAAGTTGTTTATATTGTCAAGCTCGTCGGTGGCAATTATAAGAGATCCATGCCCCTCAGCCAGTACCTCCTCGATTTCACTTGTCAAAAGCTTCCATTCCTCTGATAAGCTCTGCAGTTCCCTATTTTTCTCCTCGAGCAAGTCAGTCAGCTGTCTGTTTTCCTTCTCCAAGAAGATTGTTTTCTTCTCAATCGCAATCTCTTTCAGCTCACTATCACGGACTTGCTGCTGAAGAAGTGCAAGCTCCTCCTGCATACAGACAATAACCTCAGCAGTCTCAGCCTCGGCCTGTCTACGAACTTGGTCCATCTCCGCCTCATTAGAGGCTTGAAAGGCTCGATCACCCTGGTACCACAAGTTCAGTTGCTTGGCCTTCTCAAGAGACTCGTGCATCCTGTTCAGCCTATACCGCAATGGAGACTCCTCATTTCTCTCTGTCTCATTGGCTGGTTGATCTCTTAATATTATACTACTGCTTGAAAGCTGATTCTTGAGGGCAGCAATTTCAACCTCCTTCAAGCTCAGAAGTTTGGTATATTGATCGTTTCTGCTCTTCAAGTCCTCCAACTCATTGATCGAGAGTATTTGCTCCGATTCAAGAGCTTCTATAACAGACTTTGCTTCATTCAATTCAGAACTCACTTCTTCATATAGTTTAGTTTTTGATAACAGCTTTTCGGTCATCATCTCAAGATCTCTGCTCAGGCAAATTGCTCTTTCCTCTGACTCAAGCCGTACTGCTCTCTCCTCTTGCAGTAATATCTTCAGTATGTCTAACTCTAGCTGCAACTCAACATGTTCTTCCAGTGAATCCTAAAAATGAAAATTATCACCACATTATAAAATATGAAGATGCGGACGAGAACAAAAATGTAAATTGAAACATGAAACTTTTTTCGGTAGGATAATTGCTGAGAAAAGCTCATAAACTCTAGGTTGCAATACTGCAGATAAACAATGATAAGTATAAAAGGAATTTGTCACAATTCACCTTTGTGTGTTTTAAATCACAAACTGCACCATTTTCCTGAGCATTCAGTTTCTCGAATGTAGAACGTAGATCCTGTAACTCTCTGCAAAAAATTTGTGTGGAAAGATGGAGTGAAGACTCTGGCAAGAACTACGAGGAGTTTCCAGGACAAAGCTATAAAATTCCATCCAATCTTCATTTTATATTAGCTAGAATTTAATCTTTATGCTGTAATACATTACAAAGCCTCAAGATTAAGCTGCAAGTCATAGTAGGAGTTCTTTTCTTCCAAGGAAGCAAGTTGCATGACCTCACTGACATGATGTTCATTCATTTTTCTAACACTTGCAAAGGTAGAAAAATCTCACCATGACTAAAATATACACCGGATTATTTTTGCAAAAACATTTCCACCGACACCAGTAAAAACACCCTAATATGTGAAAATATCATAAATGAACTTACAGAAAAAACAAAGAGAGAAAGAGAAAATTTAGAATAT
The DNA here is from genome assembly GCA_037672795.1 of Lagerstroemia speciosa. NCBI lineage: Eukaryota > Viridiplantae > Streptophyta > Magnoliopsida > Myrtales > Lythraceae > Lagerstroemia > Lagerstroemia speciosa. The sequence goes on from CM075291.1 coordinate 1,753,445, forward strand.
GCCATACCTGCTGAGCTTAGCATTTTCCTCTAAGCAAGTCTGGAGATTATTCCTGCATTCCTCCAACTCATTGAGTGTGTTTTTCAACTGTAATCAATGAAAGAAAACTAAAAATCATAATAGATGAGAAGAGGCAAGGAAGTTAGAGTTCAGAATATAATCTGATTAGAGCAGACCTCTGAGTGGAGTGAACCACTTTCCTTGCTCAGATGCACAGCCTCCTGTAACATTTAAGAAATCAGTAGAAGCCCAGATGTGTGACATCAAAGTAGAAGGGGAAATGACTATCAAACTGAACTACTGCCAACAAAAACAAACCTGCGGCTGCAAGCTCAAACTTGAATAGATATGCTGTCCCGGATTTGCATCAATGAATTGAAGTAACTAAAAGAGAAAAACCATATCATTGATCAGTCAAAAGGACAAAATAGAAAAACTAGAGAATGAATAGTGAAATTCTGGTTTCCATGCATATACCTGATCCCTCAGTTTAGTCACTTCTTGCAGTAGTATTTCTCTCTCCCCTTCTTCATAAAATTCTTGGAATCTAAAAGTATGAATACCATAACTATTAGGATTTTGATAATTAAATCTCTGGAGTATTTGCTGTTCACCCTAAAGTATACCTCCGTAGTTGGTCTAGAAGTCTGATGTTCTCCAGAGCAAAGCGAGTTACTTCAGGGTTCCTGTCAACTTTAGCCTGGAGCAACTGAATCTCATCAGAAAGTGTTATGTTCTCTTCGAGCAGATATGATTCTGAATTTATCAAGCCTGCAACAAGTGACTCCATTCTCTGAATCTTGTCTTCCCTGAACTTGAGCATCATTTTGGTACACCTGGTGTCCTCCTCCCTTTGGCGTACCTGAAAGCCATTGAGTTCAGATTAATGGAAAATTTTCCTGAGAAATAAATTCATAAGGTAAAAGTCGAAAGAAAGATACCAAACGGTTCAAATGCTCTATTTGTGCTTCAAGTTGTTTAATGGACATATCTGCCATTTGCTCTCTTCTCAAGGCACCAGCAAGTGTTGTCTCCAAGGACTTTAACTGATTCAAACACCAGCAGCAGCATGCAAGTTACATGATCATACTAGAAAAGTACTAGAAAGTTCTGCCAGAATTTAGAAGAGGTTGCATGCGAGCACAATTTGGGGTTAGAGAGATTAATGTTTTGCAACTTAATGCTCGGAAAAAAAGGATTATTCATTCATTGAGCTGTCAAAACAATCAAAACTATTCATTGTGGCTCTTCAACTATGGACAAATATATGCAACTTTATGCCTAAGAAAGTCTCATGGAAGTTTAGTCATTGATATACCTGTTTAGTAGACATTCTCACAACACCTTTGGGTTCAAACTCAAGTAATTCTTCTGCCCCCTGTTGACCTTTGTTTTCGGGCGATCCTTCCTCCAACTCCATGTCATCATCAATGCTTATAGAACCAAACGACAGAAGTCTGGAGACATTTTGTCGTTTAAGGGCAGCAAGCTCCTCCTGTCAGCCAATGTATTGTGTTTCGTTAAAGTCAAATACTTGGTCAAGCAACTCTGAATGCAAGGACATATGCTGAATAGCATAACTCTTTTGTTTACCTTAAGCAAGTGAATCTGGTGTTGTAAAGCAATTACATCCCCTGTTGAATCCTCATTCACGACAGCCTATTCCAAAAGAAGAAAACATACATCTGTTATATTCAGGATGATTGTTTCATACAATACAATAAATTTCAATACATGGATTAAAGAAGCGAGTTTACATTATTCTGTATAAGCTTCGCTCTCTGAGCAAACTTCAATGTGTTTAATGTCTCTGCAGCAGCACTACAAGAATAGACATAGAAGTGAGTTGGGTGACTACGCACGCTAAAATAACAAGAATCTAGCTTAATATTAAGCAATATGAGAAAATACCATATAGAAGGGCTGACATTAGCAACAATTATAGTTTTCGAGTTTCCGCCCAGGGAATCCTACACATTATTTTAAAAACATTATTGCCAAAACAATGAAATCAGCAAAAAAGACAGGGTTCTGTGATTAACCTGAAGCAGAAAAGTCAGCCTCGAATCTCTGTACGGTACATGTTTAGGTCTCCCATTTGCAACATCCACAAGAACCATTATGACATGGCTACATGGTCGGCAAAATTCATGCTAATTAAAGAATATGAAGTAATTATAAATTAATGCAAGTAATTATTTATTTAAGTTACCCTAGGGTTGAGAGAGATTTATTGATATTTGCAGCTTCTTTCAGTCGATCTCCTTCAGCACCAGAAGTTTTCTGCCTATCACATGATAATGCAGTTGGTTAGCAGCAGTCAACATAACATAAATACTACATACCATGTAGTTTAACCACCTCAGACATAGTCACCAAAACTAGATTGGACATAAAAGCAGATGGGTAGAACCGCTGCTACAAGTTAAATTTAGGAAATATTTATAATGCAAGACAAGCTATATCTTTTCCAGTTCTGCTTAATGGACACTGGTCAATTCATTTGAGCTATGTTGGGAAGGTGGACAGCTCATTTCAATGGAACCGAGCATTACAGTCAAGTTCGACTAACCACATGAAAATATGCAATGTGTGTTACCTCTCGGATCCAGCAAGATCAACTAGATTCAATCTAGCAAATCGGAGGTTTGCTGTGGAATCCTTTTCCCACCTGCTCTCTATCACACATGTGAACACACTATGGGAACGACTACTTTCCCTGTTCATGTTTGTGGCTGCTACTTTTCTATTTGAAGAGCCCTGTATGCAATAATGGTTAGATTGCACAGGCCGATGTATGGAGGAAAGAAGGAAGATTCATGTTAGGTGAAAGTGATAGTTATAATTAATGACCTGAATTAGGAGCCTCAGAATATCTCCTACAGTACGGACTTCAAACTCAGAGAGGTTCTCCACATAAACACCTTTCTTCACATCCTCCCGAAGCTAACCGTGAATCAAGAGAAAAAAAGATTGTAGTTTTGCAATCTCTATAGTATAAGCGTAGCTAATTCAAACAATCACACTTACAAGCAAATTTGTAGACGAAGGATCGAGAAGGTCTGTGATTTGTTCGTTGTAAATTTCTAAGAAGGAGCACTTGCAATTATACTTTAGTTTCTCATCGCTTCGACTTTCTTCTTCCTACCATATCAAACAAACATCAAACTGAATATTAATTTAAATTAAAAAAATTGAATTAAAAAGGAGATCAAAAGATGAATGAACTTACAGCTTGAATGCGAGCAAACAAAAACTCAAAAATGCGCGGTGTCATTCCACGGTTGGGACTTGGCTTGAATTCTAGGTCTTCAATCTCTCCAAGCATTGTAAATGTCTTTCCACTCCCGGTCTGTAATAATAAAACTCACTCATATGAGACATAGAAAATAGGAGCTAGCATCTGAGAAAACTAGACATATAAGTTTAACAAGTCATAGCCCTAGCCAAAATATGCATTATCTGTTTCAGGCTAGACGATGAAGCTAACAGCTTGTGAGTCATCCCAGTGATCAAATATTGCAATAAAATGAATAAGAAAAAGTTAATGAGTAGACTCGTAAAAATCAGGCTTCCTATTGGATATTGCGCTTCAAATCTTCAAAACTACAAAAACTAACTACAGCGTAAGGAAGTTTCTTAAGAAAATCACCTGGCCATAAGCAAACATGCAGCTATTGTATCCAGACAGGCAGTTCTCCACCATCGGGAGACCAACCATTCTAAAAAGTGTTTCCTGCGACATTCAACTATTAAGCACCAAAAAGGGAAAAAGTTACTGCAAGACAGATTTTCATATTTTAACCTCTTCTATCTCTTATTCGAACCTGGTCAACAGTTTCGCAGGCTACATGATCAAAGGTAAATCGGGTTTCAGGCTGCCCAATCCATGTGATGCTCTGAGCACTTTCTTGCTTCAAGCACCTATTGTAACCATGCATGCTCCGCTCCATGCTATTGAGGGGACGGACACGAATGAGAACCTAAGAAATTAGCAAAAACCAGATAGTGTTTCATGTTAGCATAGAAACCGAAACTGTTTCAATTCAAACCACAAATCTGAGCCGTAAAAGCAGCATTGAGACCAACTGCAAATGAATATGATTCTTTCTTGAAGTCTGAAAGTCAATTCTTCTGAGCTATTGACACCTATTAAAACTATCATAAAATGTGTTGAACATATTGCATTCTCTTGTGCAAGAGTCATCTCATGAAATATTATCGCAATCAGTAAAGATTGAACAGAAAAAAGAGCAAGCTTACCTGTACGTTGTGGTCCATCCAAAATGATGGATCCTCCTTGAGATCGAAGTGAGGGACTTCGACTGTGTTAACAGTGGTGGAATGCCCACTCGAGCTTGGAAACCCTTTGTACAAAGCAGAAAAGTTTCCCCAACGGCCCCCTCCATTCCCATCAATCTTACTCTTAAAAAGGACACTCGTAGGAGGTTTACTCACGCTCTTGGTGGGAGTACTTTGCGTTGAATTAGTCTCTGAATAGTTCGAATTAGCCCTTCCCACTGTTCTACTTGTCCTCGGAGTCGCAAAATTCCCGGTGACCACTCGACTTGAAACAGAATAATTGCTCGATTCTGCCCTTGCATCGTCACACGCCTCAACTAACTCAGCTTTTGCCCAACCAAAACGGCTGCGAGCTGAAGCACCGAGATTGTGCTTCTCAGGGGTTCGAGCAGGCAATGCAGGCCCCTTGGGTTTCACCGGTGTCCGGTCGACCTTGCTCTTGATGACGGTTTCCTGTTCCGGCCGACTGGTCTGGGTCGTTTCTTGAATGGAAATCAGAGGAGCCCGAGATGAGTCCAGGCTCGAATGAGTTGAGGAGGACGCTCTAGGACTGACGGGCATGTTCTCGCACTCCTCATTCTTACTGGGATTCCGGCGGCGCAAGAACTTCAAATCCCTCAGCATCCTGCAAAAACTCGAAACAGGCACTCAAAAAAAAGGACGTCTTGCTCAGAAGAGAGAAACAGCAAACCCCAGCTCCTCCGGGACAGCCCAGCTTGAAGATTATCCGTACCTCGAAGAACAATTGAAGAATAGAAACCCAAACGGTCCGACGAATCCTGAAATCTTCAGCTGCTTTATTAGCCGTTGGAAGCAGAAGCTTGTCGAGTATCAAGCAAGAGGAACGATGAACGGCAGATCAAACGGACAATAAACTAAATCGCCATGAGTGACTCATGCAGCATCTCTCTGAGATGTTTCATGGCTCGAAACACAGAGTAATGCGAGCTGTCGAAGTTCAAACTGTGAGGTGAGGGAAGGAGAAGGGGGTTTTTGTTCTTGACTTTGAGGTTGGGTTGTCTGGTGGTACGGACGGATGAGATGAGAATCTGGAATTTGAAATCGACGGTGGCGATTGGATTCGAGAAAAACGCCGCCTGTCGGAATTTGAAATTTGAGGGGCCAATTTGGAAAAAGTGGAAAAGTATGGAAAGCGCAAGAGGGACATATTTATTACGTGCTCCTTCCTTTTCAACGGCTACGAGCCTCCGGCGATATATAATATTTGGCGGATAATAGGGGCTTTCTTTTTCACCTGCGGACCCGCAACTTTTGCAAATTTTCGATTCTCTCCCTTTTCTTTTCCTTCCTTTGTCTCCATAACCCTTTATCTTTCATTTGAAAACAGTACAGTCTAGTAGAAGTTGAGATTGCAAGACTGATGACACGCATCAACTATTCATTTGAGAATAGTCGACCTCTTGACTGTTCTATAAAAGAGTTTCAGAGTTTGATTGCAGCTTCCGGCCAAGATTTGCCGAAGACAATCCGGACTGTTAATAAAGAGGACCTCCTTGTTGGAACACAAGAGGATACATTGCATCTCCATTCATAAAAAGACACCGAGTAAGTGTTGCCCAACGGATCATCTTGTCCAGTTGATCAATGACGATGCCAAATCAAGCAGTGTTAAAGACATACTCTTTTAGAAAAATGGTGTTTCAATTAATCATGACACGTTGACATCTAGTGATGCGTAATATGTTGACTACAATCTTTGGCCTTCATAGATAAACTGTCCAGATGATTTTGCAGCTCACCTTGAAGAGGAAATAATTACCTCGATGCTACCCTGCCTGCCAACAGTACAAAGTGAGGAAGGAAAAAGATTCAGATCACATCACAAAACGAAGGTGAGAGGTGTGGTCGATACTTTATGGGACCCTTGTCCAATGGAGTGATGAACCATACTTCGTGTCCATCAGCTCCACTGACAGCTCCCTTGTGTTGAGACCTACAAGCTCAAGACACAGTAACCCGTGGAAATTGTCCCAATTTTGAACAGTACGGAGCTATTGAAGCCCGAAGTGAAGGTGTTATCCTTGATGGGCTCTTGCACGACAACCCACTGAAGAGCTGTGTCTGTGGCTTGTTCTTCTTACAATTGGCCAGGGGGCACATATCTCAGTCGATCTCGGGGTTTTCAGCATAGCAGATCCCTCGGCCAAGCACGGGAATATGATAACAATTCCGAACATCAGGGTAGGAATGCTCTCTAAGAAGTTATAAGAATCAGAAACGCTTATGCTTATGAGAGTACTGAGCAAATACCCGGAAGAGAGACTTGTAGGCTCAGAGAATGTGTGGGCTCTTCTCTTGTTCTAGTCACATTCAGACAATGTCTTGCAAGTTTTCCCTCTTCCAATACCCTTATCCTCCTTTACGACAACAACAGGAAAGTAACAGAACCGAACACAAGGTTCATTGAACATTTCTTTTTCTAAATATAGAAAGATAAGCTGCCAGTTTATTCATCGTATTTCGGAACCAGTTCTCGGCAAGTAAAGTGCCGAACAGGAAAGATAAACAGCACAGATGACAGACAAGTTCCACCAGGAGTGTTACATCTTAGTCACGCCAAAAAAGGTAATGAAACGGTAGAAGAAGAACACATCTTGCTTCTAAGAACCTATTGAGCAGCTTCCAGAGACAGGATAAGCAGGATCTAGCTAACATGTATACTGTCAGTGAAATTTCAGGGTGATTAATCTTCTGTTCAACGCTACTGCTAAATTAAGACGAGCAGCATTGAGAACACTTAGATTAGTAACCACCAGTCCTGCACGTAAACTACAATCGATGCAGTTCAAGGCCATTGGCAGAGGAGTCCAATCCAGGCAAGGGATCTTCCGGAAAGGGCTTTCTGGTATCGTTGACAATGTCAGAGATGACCTTTATCAAGGAACAGAGACCTCCCAAGAAGTTGTGATCGATGATGCCCTTACCATCCAACACGTGAGCAAAGTCAATAAGTTTAACTTCGACTCCACCAGTTTTCCCCCTCAATGCTGACTCGTTTTCACAAAGTATTAGAACCGAGCAAGAGTTGAAGTGAAATAAGGTCTGATCCTCAAACCATTTCTTCAGCTCGAGTAGCTGTGCCAAAACTCCAGAAGGTCCCCCGTAAATTCTTGATGCGAGCGAACAATCTGGCAAAATGTCCTTATCTAATCCTGATCCAACATCAGAAGAGACAAACTTCCTTAGAACCAAGCGAACATCCTCCACGGTGAAGCTCTGTACAAGCTTCTTGCTAGGCCTCCAGAAGCCAGACTCCTTGCTCCGATAAACCTGCAACCCTGATATCCTGAAGCCCAGGGACAGGCTTGTGCTTTCTTTATCTTTAGGGAAACACTTCTGAAAGTAGTCCTCAGAGGCTCCAGGATACCAGGTTCTTGACCCAATTTTGATGTCTATGATGGATGGGTTCTTTCGACCGAAAACAAGGTCTTCCAAGACAAGGTGGGGGTGTGGGCCCGACCCATCAGATGCCTCGAAAGTCCCAGTGCCATAAAAGATAGGAAAGAATCTACGGATGTGACTGGGGATTCCAGTCATGGAGGAAAACGATGTGTAAAATGCCAATTCCTTAGACCCGCGTTCATCGCTCTGGAGAGGCTTGTAGAAACGTCCTGAATCATCCACCAATGGTCCGAGATACCCGGCACGGGCTTGGTGTCCCGCAACTTGGTGATCTGGGACCTTGAGCATGGCTGTTTCTACAGAGTCAATCAGTGCACTTCCGCTGTATCTTCTTTCGAGTTCAGATCCGTGTTCTCTCTCTAGAAGAAAATTGAAGCAAGTCAGTCTTTAGCATTTCCGACAGGAATTGGCAAGCAATATCAGACCATTCTAAATCTGGTTCCATTGCATAACAAGCAAGGCATAATCCCGACTCTCGAAAGTAATTAAACAATAAAATCACTCCATGCACAGTGACAGACAGATCAAATAGCAAGATCACATGCACAGGTGAAAGGAGGCTCACCTCACGTATACCCCTGCCAAAGCCAAACATAGTAAATAAACACAACAGCAGCAGTCCTTTCAGAGGCAAGGCGATCGGAAATTTATCGAAACTAGTCAAATTCCATTTTCCATACCAAGGTTCAACCTTTGCAATCAACGGCTGTTCACCATTAACAGAAAAGCTCCATTGCTTACAAACTACCTAGCAGCCCCCATGAAAGCAGCAAAAAGGCTACTTTCATGCGAAAACAAACAAATCACCTAACGGGGTAAAAAGAAAAGGAACTAAACCGGCCTCATCGATGCAGCTCGGATCTCCGGGATCGGCGCTGACTATGATCGTACGAAGATTGTCAAACAAGAACAGAATGTAACAGTACAGGGATTGAGAGAGAACCTGCTCTTCGGGGCATCATCGATCAGCTCATCCAGGAGCAAAGCAGAGCACCGCTAACTCAGCCTCATCCTGATGGCGGAAGCCGTGAAGGTGAAGGCGGAGAAGGAGACAGAATAGACAAGACGCGCACCCCCAGGATATCTACGAACCTTTTACAGATTAGAAAAATAAAACGTATCGGAAAAAGTGCCCTTACTTTTCCCTGACCCTGCTACGCTAACAGTGAAAGGGCAGGCATTGTCGTTTTCCACCTTTCCCCTAATTCTAAATTAGATCCCTCAAGATGTTAAACCATCTAAATTACTTCCCGTTTTTCTCATTTTTCGCCCCTCAACGTTTGTTTATTCATGATTCTGCCCCTCTAGTTTGTTAGGGGGACCTTCTAATCCCCTAAAATTTTCGCAAAGATGGCACGGACATTGAGAAAAAAAAGGGAGTTTAGAAACGCGTTTTCCCCTCTAAAGAACGTCGGATTTTTGAACCCCGGAAATACAATCACCCGGTGTGACCGGCTTGGATAGATTAGCGTACACCCGTGAAGGTCCAGCTCGGCTTCGATAGATTATGTTGGGCGCGGGCCTGACACAGGCCTTAGGCCCATATCCCTGTTGAGGGACAGCCCATAAGAAAAGCTCATTGTCAGTTTCAACGCCTATGCCCGGGTAATCAGCCTACGCTTCTGATGCCGCTGCTCTGCAACTCCGGCGCCGGTCCGTACGCCTGCCGCCGCCTAGATCTCTGACACCATCCGTACGACAGAGATTACGTGTCTGCCAAGTTATGTTGATTTGTGACTATTTCATGTAATTTCTCACTTGTATATAAATAGACCCATGTACTTACCATAAGAGGGATATATAGAAAAAATTTACCGTCATTCTACCCTATCTCTATTCTTCATTTTTCAACCCCAACAGATTAGGCTCGGGACTGGACCGGTTCTGATAAGGGCATCACATTCCGGATCGATGGCGACATGAGACCAAAAAAATGATCCCCCAGTTCACAAATGTTTGGGTGGTGAGGAATATTTGTTTGCTTACTTATTTGGTTCATCCATTCCCTATAGCCCAGTTCTTGCCCTGCACTTTATTCTGCTCTGTTCTCTTTCTGGGGGTCTCACTTTCACCCACGAAGGCATTCCTTTCTTTAAATGTGGTCTTCCATCTCCCGTTATAATATCACTTCTAAACGTAGAGCAACGCAGCAAAGAAAAGAGACAAGAGAGAAGGTCGTTATCGGGTTCATGGAGGCTGGAGAGGCGAGGTCCCTGGAGTACACTCCGACGTGGATAGTGGCCGCAGTCAGCTTCGTTATCATTCTCATCTCTCTCTGCGCCGAGCGTGCTCTGCACCGCCTTGGAAAAGTACATACAGATCATCACCATTCCATCCATCTCTCTGTCACATTTGAATGTACATATGTGTGCACATTCTGCTGTAACATGATTGTCTAAGGGCTTTCCTAGTTCTCTGCTAGAGATGTCTCTAATTAGCCAATCTTTTTATCTAAGAACCGAGGTCGGATTTGCAACACCTGTCCTTAACCTTCTATGAACAGAGAATTATAATCGAAGGGACCATAGATCTAGGTGTTCATCGCAGCATTTCAAATTGTCTGCATCAGAGATCTTTGCTGGGCAGAACATTGACATCAAAAATATTACATGCATCAAAAGGTATTTAACCACCTAGCACTCATCTGGCAGCTACTGAAGCATAAGGGGCAGCATGCGCTGTTCGAGGCACTGGAAAAACTAAAAGAAGGTTCGGTATCTTCCGTTCTTTGTACGAGTTGATCTTCTATCCTATCCACGAGTTCATAAACATCAAACTGATCTGTGAATGCAATCTGCTTTTTTCATAATCTTACAGAGCTGATGCTCCTGGGATTCATATCGCTTCTCCTAACGGTACTCCAGGGTGCAATTAGTCGGTTTTGTATCCCAACTAATCTGGTCTCTCAAATGCTACCCTGCAAAGCCCGCCATGGCCCCGAGACATCTGCTCCTGAACATCAACAGTTCTTTCATGAAAACAGTATCAGAAGGCGTCTTTTATCTTCCAGTTCAGACCACTGTTCGCCCAAAGTACATAAATACATAGTCCTTTTTGTCGTCGAAACCCGAGCTTTCTGGCTATATGTTGCTACACGTCTCTCTCATGTTCGTCCATTCGACAGGGACAGGTACCCTTACTGTCATTGGAAGCTCTGCATCAACTTCACATATTCATCTTCGTATTGGCAGTAGTCCATGTCATCTTCTGTGTGACCACCATGGTTCTCGGTGGGTTAAGGGTATGAAATCAGTTCCATTTCTCCCATTCCTGCTGTGGAAAGAATCATCACTCCTGTCCTACTAAGAAGATGCATGTTCGGAAGTGCAGATCCGGCAATGGAAGCGCTGGGAAAAGTCAATCCAGAGAGGAAAAAATGAGAAGAGTATGAACATTCACTGCAATTCCATCTATGCTGTCTACGAATATGTATCCGTATACTGACTGCAGATACCTTTTCAGCCCCTTCAATGCGCAGAGAAGAGACTCGGCATCACGAGAATTTTAGGCAGCGGGCAGCTGGATACTGGAGAAGAGCGGCGATTGTCAGTTGGACGGTGAGTTAGTTTCCATTGGCCGAGCGTGTTCCCAAGTTGCAGGGTCAGTCGATAATTACATGACAGTGCACATTCGCAACTTGCAGATATCATTTTGCAAACAATTCTATAACTCCGTCACAAACTCAGACTACATCACCTTACGCCAAGGATTTATAAAAGTGAGATTTCTGTTGTTTGATCCAACCGATGCCTAACTATTGAGTTATTCTCATCCGCCTATTCCTTTGTTTCAGGCACACTGCCCTTCCCATCAAGACTTCGATTTTCACAAGTACATGACTCGGGCCATTGAATCAGATTTTAAGAAGGTTTTTGGCATCAGGTAAAATTGTAATGGAAACTTATGAACCGAGGCCATCCAAATCTGTCTCTCTTCTTGCTTCCTAAGAGGAATCACTGAACAAGGAAGGGACTATTTTGCAGCGCGTTCTTGTGGATGTTCGTGATAGTGTTTTTGCTATTGAATGTTGAAGGTAATTCAATCAACCTGCAGAGATAACCATTCCTGTGCAATATTTGTAATCTCAGAGGATCTTTCGATTACATTCGTGTTGCTTGAATGCAGGGTGGCACACCTACTTCTGGTTATCTTTTCTTCCATTGGTTGTAAGTAAACTGAGATCTGTTGTTCGAAAAAAATACTTTTCGATCTTGACAATGAAAAGCAGTTATTATCTTCATCCTTCTGAATACAAAATTGCAGCTTTTGCTCCTTGTTGGGGCTAAACTCGAGCACATAATTACCCGATTAGCACAGGAGGCAGAAACAGATAAAGGTGACCGTCAATCTGCAGCAGTGAAGCCATCGGACGAGCACTTCTGGTTCGGTCGACCCGGGATAGTTCTTCACTTGATTCACTTCATCCTGTTCCAGAACGCCTTTGAGATCGCATTCTTCTTCTGGATCTGGGTAACGTTTCTCGGACTCCCAAATGCTCCTGCACAAGCTTAAGCTTGGCATTGATATTTGGGGAAGGCCATGCTTCGGTTTGGACCAAACAAAACTGAAAACCTTCCCAAAATCCATAGTGAATCCAAACTGTGGTCACCCTTTTGTTTCGGTTCGGTTCAATCTGATGTCGCTATTACTCTTGCAGAGCACTTACGGATTCCACTCGTGCATTATGGAGAAGTATGGCTACATCATCCCAAGGCTTCTGATGGGGTAACACCAACAAAAAAAAACTATGTGCACTGATCAAACCAATTGTCACAGTTCATTCTCATGCGCAAAACTTTTCTGTATCCCAGGGTGTTGGTGCAAGTGCTTTGCAGTTACAGTACCTTGCCTCTGTATGCACTAGTCTCCCAGGTTCGTAAGATCATTTACCCTGCAAAATTATGTTAAGTCGTAAATTTGCAACTTTGCAAGTTAAAGAGAAGCCTAACATGTGGAACTGGTGGGCAAGATGGGGAGCAAGTTCAACAAGCAAGGGATGTTCGATGATCACATGCAGTCGTATTTCACTAGCTGGATCGGTGACATAAGGGAGAGGGGGGCTCAGCCGCCGAAGCCGGCATCCTCTGCTCAGCCGAAAGCCAGTAAGCTTGTCATGGAAATGTGTGAAGTCTCAAAGGTGTCCGAGCATCGTCCTGTTGTTGATGGATCCAGCATGTATGGCTCTGGGGACTCTCCGGTGCCATGACATTTGATTTGATTAGATCTTGCTTTGGAAAACATTCATAGTAGACATGGGAGAGTATCATGTTCAGTTATATTCACTGTTAATTGTATATTAGTTTTGAAAACTGGATCGGACCGGCTGGTCCATCCAGGAGAAATCATCCATTACATCTACCATAACAGCATGCTTATCTACTCATTGATGTATAACTAGCCTCCTCGAGACAATGGCCCTTCGTATGAAGCAGAATCCGCCCAAAGGCATCGACTATGACAGTTATAAATTGAAAGTATGGCTATTGAAGTGAAAGACCGGGTGGTCTGATCCTCTTTTCAAATTCCGCGACCTGCATTCCTTGGCAACGCTGGCCTCCAGAGTTATAGGGCCGCACACGATTACGCCAATATCAACATGGCCCCACAGCTCTGACACCAATCCAAAGGTCTCTGCATACATAACGAAAACGAAATGTCTATATGAAGATCACCTTTGCAGAGTACTTTTACAAGACAACTAGCTTCCATCCTCAAACCCTTACTGCAGAGATCTGAAAAGGAACGAAGTTCGGGATAAAATGCAGAGGGTTGATGTCTAGAGTACCTTTGATGTTCGGTCTTGAACCATAGAAAACTCTTTTGGACACGGCTGGTTGTCTAGGGGGCATATCGCTGTTCATAGCGGGAGCATTTTGCAGGTTTTGCTTGCTGTGCTCGGATTTCTCGGCTGCTGCAATTCTTCGCTCCCAGCAGTGCCACAGAAACACCACGAGGCCGCCAAACATGATCACGCTTGCGACCATGGACACCACAAAAAGAAGCCCTTTGTACCACAAGGTTGTTATTTTGAAACGGGTTATGTAGAAGATGTCCAAGAGAGTCATCAACACTATAAATCCAACAATGGAAGACATCACATATAGTCCTGACCAAACACTACTCCCCGTGCCGACTAGAACTGACATGCCACGCCTACTCGAGACGGGAGAGATATATGACTTCTCGGCCATCTCAGTTTCACCTTCTTCCTGCAAAGATTGAAAAACTTGATATTACAGGGAAACGGACATTGAAAGGTCAAATGTAGACCCTGATCGAGAGTGGAGGCTGCACTAACCAGTGGTGGCTCTGATTCTCGAGTGATGTATATATCAATTCGGAGATTTAGTTTGCTCGGTGAAGAGGGATCCACAGACTCCATATCGATAATGGAAAGCAAAGGAAGCTCGTCAGACTTTCTGATAGCCCAAATGAGCAGAACATTGCTCGGTAGACACGGCTTTCCTTCCCTGACTCGGTGGAGGATATCACTCAAGATGGCAAGGAATGGCGAAATTCCAATTCCTCCTGCTACAAGAACAAGATTCTCGTACCTAAAGGAAGTAGATAGCCAGCTTGGTTAGCCGGAAATACTGAAAAATTAACAAAATATCACTCTCTCATCTGACAAGCTTCCCTCACGTACATCAAATGGTAAGGTAACTTGTGCCCATAGGGCCCCTCAACCGAGGCGGTTATGCTGGGAGGCTGAAAAGCTATCTCGTCCCGACCACCAGTCTCTGAGATGTCTATGATGTTTCTGTTAAGATTTGCCGTCCAACCCCCTAAAACCTTGATGAGAATAGATAGATGATTCTTCCCGTCAAGGGGACTCGATGAGACGCTGAATGGATGCCACTGCAGCCAAGACAGTTCCCTGACCTGCAGGAAGATGAAACTCAAGGCATTGTACTGCAGATCTGCAAAAGCAAAACGAACATAAATCCAAAACCAAGGTAAGTATGAATGCAGAAAGCAAGAGTTTTCTGGTCTGTCTCAGAGAAATCATATTCGAGCATTTTGTAACACCATACAGTATTTGAGAGTGAGTTTTTCTAACAGTTTCCGGGAAATGAGGGTCGTGATTTGGAACCAACAATCAGCACGGACAATGTGGAGAAGGTGGTGGTACATGAGGAAACAAGAGCTGAACTTCTCGAATCATTTCTGAACTGAGCAATGGCTTCTGAAGAGAGATCGATCCTTACTCTCAGGCTTTGATAGGACCAGTTCAATGGTTCCACAGGGGAGTGATTTGGCCGATGTAATGTTGACAGTTCTTCGTGACTGGCAGAACCTCAAGAACCGATCTAGCGTGAGGAGGAATATTCCACCAGCAGCAATGCTGAAGATAAAATCGCCGATATGCAGTGCGAAGAATACAATAAACACGATGTACAGCTGGTGTGTGTAGAAGAACACCTCGAACTGCTTCTTCCTCACCGGAGGAAGAGATGTTACCCACATCATCAAACCAGCCAAGAGACTTATAGCTCCAGGAAGAATGGCAACACCATAGCTTATCCATGAAGTTATCTGCAAGAGTAGACATTCATAAAAAATGAAAATGTATCAGCAAGTTTCTCCTGGCAGTAATTTACCGTTTCAATTATTTCTTAACTCAATTCTTTCTATTTTTCTGCAACGTCCCAGTTCGAGTTCTTGAAGATAGAAGAGTTATCACCCCAAGTGTGTAATGAACAGGTGACATGGAGACTCACTTCCTGTAGCAGGCGCCCTTGCATTGACCAAGCAATCACATAGCAGAGTCCATGGAGAGTGAAGAGCAGCATGGTGAGATGTCCCAGCCACACATGGTACCTGGCAGACTGTTCAAATGGGATGTCCACGAGGTGAAGTAGAACAGATCCTCGAGCAACTGGGAGGAACAAAAATGCCAGGCAGAATGCTCCTATGGTTCCCAGACGAAGCCCAGTGAGTTCCAGAATGACCTCACTGTGACAGTGAAATATGCCAAGCAAGGAGAAATAGTTACCCTTCCATCCGCTGACTAAAAAAGAAATTAGATCAACAAAAGGGTACCTCTTTACTATGGTAGGTAGCTTGAACTGAGACAGTATGCTGAGATTATCTAAGGTGTAGACACTTATCGCCCACAAGACGTACGCAACGACGAGGCAGATCCCAATGAATTCTGCAGCAGAAACTACTCCAAATGGTCCATCCACCAGAACAGGAAACGTCCACAACCTCAACCTCGGATGCTTTGCAGACTTGCTCTTCCTGAAATTAATACCATTTTCAGCAATCCAGTCAGTCTTTTAATCTATGAAGGAGCCATCGATTAAGAAAGGTAAGGAGAGTGTACGTACAACAAGAGCTCCTCCTCCCAGTAATCCGAAATGATGAAATATGCAATGGCAAGGAACGCTATCACGAGAATTGGAGCACTGAATACCAAGAAGAAACCCCCTGCAAATTGTAATCTATACTGTAGGTCTCAAGACAAATTGCTCCTGTGCATGAAGGTGTACTATCTCATTGAACTATAGCGTTATTCGGGATTGATCTGCCATTCTTATCAGTAGCAAGTGATCTACAAGCTCTAGCATGTGATGGATTTATGATCATGATAGAGCAATTTCTATCTTCAAAAGAACAGCTTCAAAATTGAGGTAAACCAATCAAATACCATTCGATCATACAATAACCATACAGAAGGAAGAAGAAAGAGAACACGGGTAACCAAACCTGTGATGCCATAGATGGTTTTGCTGGCAGTCACAAACCATTTCTCAACGAACTCAGACACGGGATTAAGCGGGAAGAGGAAAATGATGGCAATCCAAGCAGCGAAAATCAAGCCCATTGCCATCTTAAGGACCCATTTCACCAACGTGCGAGCTGCAGCTATCCTTTTGGGACTGGCAGCAGGTTCCTCTCTCAAGAGGAGATGTTCCTCAGCTGAGTTCAGGAATTCGGCCATTGGACTGGTGGAAGTTATTAGTTCCTTACCTTTTGCCTGGTGAATTAAACTACAAGCCACGCATATATATAGGTTGGCAAAAAGATCATCTTCTGCTCAGAACCTTTCTCATGACTGAAGAAAAACCTGCATGTCCTAATACTTACTGCTCATTAAGCAATACCTCCAGTGAATGATCATGGAGGCCCGGTGATCTGAACTGGGAGATCAGTTTGGAGTTTCAGACATGTCATATGATCCTATGGTAAATTTAGACCTGCATAGGAAAGGTGAGTCGAGCAGAGCAATTGCCAAATATCCTTAGACAATGCTTTTTTCCCACTGAACACTATCTTTGTGGCACTCGTTAAATTAGCCGGATCGATGGATTTAAATGGGAACAAGATCCATCACTGACAAAACAACCAACCTGACATGGAATGGTAGGTGAGCATGATGTCGTTGTATGTGTGTCCCATTAGGTGGACGAGCAAGATTCTAGACGTACGGTCATCAGATGTCGTTTTTCCGAGGATAATGGGCGGTCTGCAATTTCCACCAGGAAAAAACCGACAGTCTGCTATACTCACAGCTCTACTGATTACACAGGGAACTGAGTTATAAAAAAAAACTCTTTTCATTTAACATTTCTTGCAGAATACAAATGAATGTAAAATTATAGGCTGCAACTGACTTCACCTAAGCAGATTGCAGAAGAGCTTTTTCCTGTTAGGAATATTATTCAGTTTCTTCAAGAAATGATCCCCTGTTTCCGTATGCTTTCACATCTCCTCTTCCTTTGATTTTTGTGATTTTGGCTCGATACAATGACTTGATTTGTACTCTGTGGATCTTTCATGAAAGCAACGGTTGGGATATTAGAACGCTCAAGGTAGATTTTCCCAAGAAGAGATGGAGTCCACTCATCTCCTTACCTTATCATCTTCTTCACCCATCAGTCGAATGGCTCTCTTTCTACACACATCCAGTCCACAGTCCAACAGTGACTGGAGACTGCACAAGCCCAGCCGGACTGAATTACTGTTGGAAACAAGACGTTCGGTGAGACAATGAAACGATAAATTCAAACTTGACACTGAAATAACCATTGATAAGGCAAAATGATTCATTAGGTCGAAAAACAGAAGATCACAAACTCAAAAGGCACTCGTGAGCCCACACCCTCTCAATCTCTCAAAGAGAATCCCATGGCTATGTGTAACACCACGGGCCCATCCCCCAAAAGTGCTAGCTGTTGGTACTTTTGGGATCATCGAGCCTTACATATATACCCAAGATCTCCTTCTTGCACAACCGATGTGGGATTGGGGCATCACAAACTTCCCCCCTTAAAGGCCCAGCGTCCTCGCTGGGCTCTCGGGTCGGGTTCGTATTAACTCCCTACCACTCGGGCTAGCGTCCAAACTAATCCCCACGATTCCGGCTCGTGGTCAGCATAACATACCACCCGCAATCCCCCATGGTTGTGGGCCGGAGTCGGCTCTGATACCATATGTAACACCACGGGCCCATCCCCCAAAAGTGCTAGCTGTTGGTGCTATTGGGGTCATCGAGCCTTACATATATACCCAAGATCTCCTCCTTGCACAACCGATGTGGGATTGGGGCATCACACTATGATTAGAGTAGACTCCGGTATCGTTCGTAACAAGGAGACGTGTCATGGCATGTACTGCATATTCATTCCAATTTGCATTGATTATGTATCGTGATCAAGCATGAACCACAGGTATATATCCTGTGAACTTTGCATGCCAGCCATACATTACATATGGAACATTTACATTCTGCCATCCTCCGAGATACAAGCCTTTGCTATGGAAAGGGATGTGTTGGTTGGCACCCCACCGAGGTGGCGGCATGTCGAAGCCATGGCTATTGAAGTCGTAGATCAGGTGGTCAGGTCGTCGCACAACATTCCACGCCCTGTATACCCTGGGACACCGGTCGGAGAGCTGTTGGACCGCACAGAATTTACAGCTCTTTGATCAGTAATCAGTGGTTGCGACTCTTCTGAGTTCATATTTTAACTTCTTAAACAAATTTTGAAACGGTTCGGTACAGCAGCGGGTTGGAAGGACGGTGGGCCAACGATCGGATCGCACAGGGCCGACTGTGTTCGGTTGCGGTTCGGGTCTTTTCCTTCCGTCCCGCCGGCGGGTCCCATCGTTGCAGGAGGTTTAAAAGCCGAGAGATTCTTGCCCGAGCCCGGTGCACCATCTCAGCTATGCACTGAGCCAATAAATGAGTGACACATAATCATGCGTTTATCGGACGAGCAATGGGCAAAAATACTGTCCTCTGGGAAACAAATTCGTAAAATATGGTACTTTTGAAAATATTTACGGCATTACCGTTAGTAAAACGCTACTCTTCATGGCGTTTTTACTGTAGTGAAAACGCCACAGGATGTGGCGTTTTACTATGGACAAAAACGCCACTGGGTGTGGCGTTTTACTATGGCCAAAAACGCTTGAGCTATTGGCGTTTTACATACAAAAACGCCAGAGTCACTGGCGTTTTAGGAATTGACCAAAAACGCCACATTCTATGGCGTTTTGTGAAGGCAAAAACGCCACATTCTATGGCGTTTTGTGCAGGGCAAAAACGCCACTCTTCATGGCGTTTTATGCCTGCCTTAAAGCCTTCGTCTCCTTCCTCTCAGCTCCTCCCTTCGTCTCCTTCCTCTCAGCTCGTGTGAATCCCCGAGCTCGCTTCCTCTCAGCTCGGTGCAAATCACTGTTCCTCTCAGCTGCAAATCACTGTTCCTCTCGGTTGCATCTTCCCCGAGCTTCCTCTCGGCTGCAGATCTTCCCCGAGCTGACCGAGCTCCCTTTCTCTCAGCTGTAGGTCTTCCCGAGCTCCCTTCCTCTCAGCTGCAGATCACGGTTCCTCTCGGCTGCATCTTCCCCGAGCTGACCGAGCTCCCTTGCTCTCAGCTGCAGGTCTTCCCCGAGCTCCCTTCCTCTCAGCTGCATCTTCCCCGAGCTTCCTCTCGGCTGCATGCTCCCCGAGCTGACCGAGCTCCCTTCCTCTCAGCTGCAGATCACGGTTCCTCTCGGTTCTGCATCTTCCCCGAGCAGCTCGGCTGCATCTTCCCGAGCTCCTTCGTCTGCAAATGTTCCCCGAGAACCCGAGGCGAAGCTGCTTGCTGCCCGATTGAGGAGACCACCTGACCCGAGTTCGTACAAGAGCAGCTAGCTGCCCGATCCGAACCCGACGCGAGCTCGTGCTGGAGTTGCTTGCTGACCGAGCTGAACCTGAGCCGAGTTTCTGCTGGACCCGCTAGCTGGCCGAACCGAACCCGACCCGAGCATGTACTGAAGGTGCTTGCTGCCCGAGCCAAACCCGACCCGAGCTTGTGCTAGAGCGGCTACCTTGCTGATCATTTCCTGGCCCGAGCTCGTACTAAAGTTGCCTATTGCCCAAGCCGTACCCGACCCGAGCTTGTGTTGGAGCTACTTGCTTGCTGATCCGAACCGACTTGAGCTCGTACTGGAGCTGCTTGCTTGCCAGTTGAGGAGAGGAGAGCACCTGAGACAAACCCGACCCAGCTTGTTGAGCTATAGCTTGTTACTCGAACATCCAACCATAGCTGCTTCCTACCAAAGGTTCGTATATGTCTGAGCTGATTTGTGGCCTCCCATTATTGATTTGCATACTTACAACTATTATTGCCATGTTTGAGTTAAAATGTCGTTGATCAACAATAACTAGTGCTACAATAGTCTTGCATATAAGCTTATCGATGAAATGCCCCAAAGGTAGCTGATTCATTGAAGTCAATTAATATCAGAATACCTCACTTGGTGGCCTTTACTGAAGTGAAGTAACTTATGTGGTTTAGTTTTTGTGTGTTCAGTGCTGTGAAAATGGTTAGATATGTGGAACTGTTGATTTTTGCCCATGGAAATATTTTGTACGATGAACACGGTGCGTACTATGATAAGGATCCGGTGAAGAGAATATCGGTCAAGAAGGATATTGGCTTTGAGGAATTGTTGCAGAAGATATACCGAGCTATTCGAGTTAATCCAAACGGCTATGAAGTGGAGGTATTTCATAGGAATGTAACAGTTTATCAGTTCGGAGGAATGCCACCAAAATATACTTTGGTACCTATCACCGAAGATGATGATGTGGCTAGTCTTATCCGAACAGCTGAAGTGGGAGGTGAACTTTGTCAACAAGAGTTGTATGTTCGAGTACGTGATAGTCATTCCTTAACTGTGGAACAAGATAGGAGGAATGTTGCTATTATGACTCCTTCAACCTCCCGAGCTCCTCCAGATCCGCTTCATAATAATAGTGCCGGTAATGATATCGATAGACAAATCGATGAAGCATTACAAGAGGTACCTGTTGATACAGATGTTGAATTAATAGAGGCGGACGAGGCGGACGAGGCGGATGAGGCGGACGGTGGCACATCCGCTCATTTTCACTTTGATACATCGGTTGATCTATTATCGGAGTCTCCGCATGCTATACCGAACAGTGCTATATTAGGACAATATGTGATGCATGAGTCCAATGACACTTCTATTCAAGACCCGATTCCTTTCCTCAATAGGAGGAATGGTGGTGATGGCTACATAACCT
Organism: Lagerstroemia speciosa; assembly: GCA_037672795.1. Lineage (NCBI taxonomy): Eukaryota > Viridiplantae > Streptophyta > Magnoliopsida > Myrtales > Lythraceae > Lagerstroemia > Lagerstroemia speciosa. The sequence goes on from CM075291.1 coordinate 1,774,719, forward strand.
TTGAAGAGCAACATCGTTTATCAAACTCATACGTGAGTTTTGGGAATGAGTTAAAAAAAGGAATGCGTTTCCAAAGAAAAGAAGATTTGATTTATGCTGTGAAAGTGTATCACATCAAGCATCATCATAACTTCTGTGTTGATGAGTCAGATAAGAATGTGTGGTCAGTTTCTTGTCATGAGAAGCACAATGGATGCACATGGCGACTTCGTGCATTTCAAAAACGCACGGACATTGGATTTGTGGTTACTAAAGTTATAGGACCACATACTTGTGTTAATCCAATGCTTAGTCAAGACCATCCACAACTAGACTCCAAGTTCATGAGTCGGTGCTTTCTAAATCAAGTTAGGGAAACGCCCGATGTAAAGGTTTCTATATTGCGTCAAACAATTGTCGACACATTTGGGTACATGGTAACAAGGAAGAGGGCATGGGATGCGAAGAGAAGAGCTATTGAAGCGGTATATGGTAATTGGGACGATTCGTACATGGAACTTCCACAACTTCTTCATGCCATTGAATTAACTAATCCGGGATCATATGTTAGTTGGCAATTTCACGAAACTGATAAAGATGGTGAAGTGATTTTTCGAAGGGTATTTTGGACTTTTGGCCCATGTGTTCGTGCATTTTCACATTGTAGGCCAGTAGTCAGTATAGATGGAACCTTCTTGTATGGGAAGTATGGGCACAAGCTATTGATTGCGTGTACCTTTGATGGTGCAAATCATATCATCCCACTAGCCTTTGCATTGGTTGATGAGGAATCGTTTGGATCCTGGTCATGGTTTCTAATGCAGTTGAAGGATCATGTTGTTGGCGGAAGGCCGGAGACTCTATGTCTTATTTCTGATCGCCACGCTGGAATTGTTAGCGCAGTGAGGGATGAAAGGGTTGGATGGTTGCCTCCATTTGCAGAATGGCGATTCTGTATTCGACATGTGGCTAGCAACTTTAACAAGGTTCATAATAGCCAACCATTAAAGAGACTTGTCACTGCAGCCGCCTTGCAAGCTCAGCCACGTAAGTTTATCCGTTGTATGGAAGATGTTAAAAAAAGGAAAGATTCTGCGCTTGATTACTTTACAAATATTCCTCTTGAACGATGGACTCTTGCACATGACGGGGGCTTCAGATATGGTTTTATGACAACAAATCTTAGTGAGAGCTATAACGCCGTACTAAAAGATGCAAGGTGCTTACCTGTGTCAGCGCTTGTCAAGAAGATCTTCTATAACTGTGTTGACTATTTTCAAACCCGATATGATGAGGCTGTAGCAGGAATCAATAGAGGAGAAGTGTTTACAGTATGGGCGAATGTAAGGATTCAGAAGTGGCGGGACGCTGCCAATAGACACAAGGTGAGATCATTTGATCGAGCCAATGGTATATTTGAAATTGTCACTGGCGAGAGAAGAACATTGCATGGTACGACAGGTGGGCGGGAACACTCAGTTCGTCTAAATGATCGTCATTGCACTTGCAATAAATGGCAGACATATAGAATACCATGTTCTCATGCAATGGCTGCTTTGGCGTCCATTCGGGTTGACAGTACTCAAGCTGTAGGGCCCTGGTATTGGTGGACGAACCAAAAAACTTGTTATCAAGGTACATTCTTTCCGCTCGGTGACAAGGACACTTGGGAACATATACAGACCCCATTCATTCATCCAAATCCTTCACTTCGCCGAGGTGTTGGTAGACCACGGTCCAAGCGCTATCATAATGAAATGGACCTCAGAGATCCCTCGTCTTCGATCACATGTTCTTTCTGTAGGAAAGGAGGTCATAATCGAAGGAATTGTCCTGAACGACAGAAAGTCCAAGTCCAAGGTTATAGCAACTTTATAATCGAAGAAATAAATTATTTTATTTAACAACTTTGCTAAATTGTATGATGTTGAGTGGTAACCATTTAATACTCATTATATCTTATTCTTAATGCTTCCAGATGGATCCAGGGCCAGTAGATAGATCAGTACTGAGACAACAAGATAGGCATCGTTCACAAGCCGTCTGGGCTGGTCAGGTATAAGACGTTTTAATTGCATGCAGTTAATGTTTATTAAAGTTATGGTTTATGTTTAAAATAAGATATTCTTTGTTATTTGCAGGACTCGTTATGGCTCGTTTGTCGTCGACGGGAGGGTACATTGCGACGAGTTAATATAGACTTAGATCCTCGGATTACGCCATATGTCGAGCAGGCCGGCTTCCAGGGCATCTCCCATATCCGTTTCGGTAAACTTGACTGGCACTTGATTGCAGCTTTAGTGGAGAGATGGAGACCGGAGACTCATACATTTCACATGCCATATGGAGAGGTTGGCATCACTTTGGAAGATGTCTCCATACAACTTGGCTTGCCAGTTGATGGTGATGTAGTTACTGGCAGCACTTGTCTAGATTGGGGAGACCTATCCGAGCAGCTACTCGGACTGAGACCCGACGCCCGCAACATGACAGGCGGCCTCGTGAGAATGTCTTGGTTACAGCGAAATTTCGGCCAGTTACCTGAACAAGCTGATGAGCTAACCATCCAACAACATGCACGGGCGTATATACTAGAGTTGCTGGGTAGCATAGTTTTCCCCGACAAGTCTTCTAGTCTTGTACACTTGATGTTTCTTCCATTACTAGAAGATCTGGTAGCTGCACGTGGTTACAGTTGGGGCGGAGCTTGCTTAGCATGGTTGTATAGGCAGCTGTGTCGTGCTGCAAATACGACGGCTCATGAATTGGGAGGTGCACTAGTACTTTTACAAGCATGGGCGTGGGAGAGATTTCCTCATATTGCCCCTCTTCGTCGCTCTACAGATGAGGTAGATGGTCGACCTTTAGCATGCCGATGGGCTAGTGCATTTGATGTAACACAACAGCCCACTCATATTCGCCAATATCGAGACGCTCTCGATTTGCAAGTACCTGAGCAAGTAAGATGAATTATATATTGATTACATTTTTTAACTTACATATCATTGCATACTAATTAAATATATCGTACGCAGATTTTATGGAGACCGTACACCCAAGATATCATCAATCGTCTACCGAATTACTGTCTCGAGGATCGTGACGTCTGGCGTGCTCGAGTGCCTCTGATATGCTTCAACATAGTAGAGTGGCACCTCCCAGATCGAGTACTCCGCCAATTTGGGGGTATCCAGAGGATACCGCCTCCATGTGATACTATGCCAGAGCTCCATCAACTCGATCTTCGGGGCAAGACGGACGAGGACTGGATCACGCGACATGACTCATACATTCGCATGTGGCGTAATCGTGCGCGATATATCATCCCGCTCGAGTATGATGAGACATTGGCGGATGGCGTAGATGATGAGTATTACGTTTGGTACCATGGAGTGACTAGACGCTATGTTGGACGAATCGGAGCAATGTTTGGAGCTGTGGTAAGAATCAACAACTAGATTCATGCTTTCGTAATATCATATTACTAATGACTTTTATGTGAATGTTAATATGCCGTTTGTTTGCTCAAACAGACAAATGCTTTTACCCGTATCGAGCAGACTACACAAATAGGAGAAGCTCATGATATCGCGACTGCTGGAAAGCATCTAGTTAGAGGCCATGGAGGTGTGACATTATTCCACGACAATCAGCCAGGCCACGAAGATGAGCCACACATTGACGCAGCTCCAGCACATCATGGGAGAGGACGACGAGGTCGTGGTAGGGGTCGTGGTAGGGGTCGTCAACCATCTCCACCTAGGTCTCCTTCTCCGCCTGAAGATCCTCCTCTCTCTCCTCCACTTGATGAAGCCGAAGTCCCACCTCCCTCTCAGCAACCTGACGTAGCCGAAGTCCCATCTTTTTACACACCCGAAACTTTATATTTATCAGGTTATGCTACGCTGACTCCACCTCCTCCAGAAAAATATCGGGATCCAGCACATCATCAAACTCTACCTCAAGTAGACCCTCGTCCATGGAATGAGGCTTCACAACACGATGTAGGTCCGAGCGAAGAGAGCAGTTCAGTTGTGAAACTTCATTACCGAAGGAGTAGATTTAAGAAGAGGTAGATGGGGACTTCGTTGATATTTAGGATATTTGCAAACTCTATGAATGTTTCTCATAAACTAGTTTTCCGTTTGTAATTGCTTATATATGATATGTTGCTTGTCATTTTATGTTTTCACTTTATAGTTTGTTGTCATATAAGGTTTTTGTCATCTACTGATATGTCACGATATGTTTTTTTTGGGCAGTCGGCCTGCCAAAGTGGGTAAGTTTTGCACATTCAGAATGCTTGTTTCTGGCGTTTTATAGTTACTACCTTCAGTAAAATGTCGTAATTTTACATGCATAAAAAAAGAGATTTCTTGGGAGAAAAGATACGATACTTTAATAGCTGTATTTTCTATATTTGAATTATATATACATACATAGTACAAAGGAAAAATAAAACTCGGTTTAGAACACTCATGTCGATAATATTATTTGAAACCTTTAACTATTCAAAAAATAATCAGACTTTTTCATAAAACACTTGCATTTTTGTAGGGACAAAACGGCTCTGTGTACAAGGGGTGTATTTTAGGGTACGCCAAAAACGCCACAGGAAGTGGCGTTTTGGGTTGGTGTAAAACGCTACACCATGTGGCGTTTTTGGTGGTTTTTGGCTTGACAAAAACGCCACAGCAAGTGGCGTTTTGCCTTGGTGTAAAACGCCGCACCTTGTGGCGTTTTAGGGTGCATAAAACGCCAGTAACTCTGGCGTTTTCGCTACAGTAAAAACGCTGCCAATGGTAGCGTTTTACTAACGGTAATGCCGTAAATATTATCAAAAGTACCATATTTTACGAATTTGTTTTCCAGAGGACAGTATTTTTGCCCATTGCTCTTTATCGGACATATTTTTTAAAAGATCCCCAATTTTTTTTAAATTTGAAAATTTGCATCACAGTGCCACTCTCCTCTCTGTCTCACGTCTCTCTCCTCCGTTCTCCCCCAGTCATCTTATATGACGCTTGAATTAGCACCGTCGTCGACCTGGACTTTTCAGCGGTGACGAGGAGGACTTCAGCTTCCTCAAGACTAGAGAGAGCCAACAATGGAGCGAGAGTTGAAGGGGGAGAGCTTGCAGGAAGGAGTCGGCTGTGAAGTAGACCGAATTTGGGATCTCGGTGACAGAGAGAAGGAGAAAACAGCCGCGAGAGAAGAATCTTCCGACGAGAAAGAGAAGTAGAAGATGGAGCTTGTCGTGATCGGAGAGGACAGAGAGAAATTGGCAGGTGGAAGATTATAAAGGGAAAGTGATGGAGAAATTGTAGAAGTTGGAATCGGCGACGAGGACGAGAGGCTTGGGTTTCTAACACGCGGGCTTCGAAATGCCGTCTGGTCGCCTAAAAACTCCACAATGCCAGTGCCGGTCAGGTTGTTGTGCTGAGAGTGACGCAACAGATTCGGAAGAAGACAAAAGGGAACAGTGTGGAAGCTGTTCGAGCTGAAAATACGATGAAAAATTTGGATTTTTTTGCAATTGATTGGTTGATTAAACTTTACATGTGTCATTCGTTCATTGGCTCAGTGCAGAGCTGAGGTGGTGCTGAGTGAGCTCCGGCAAGAATTAAAAGCCGATCTTCCCTGCAGCCTGTGTTAGCAGATAGAAAGAGGAGGGTCGATGGCGGTGGAGAGAGATAGCAAGCTCGAAGAGCAGTCCTCTTCACTCTTACCGCTTCTACAGAATCATCCTGGGCTGGGACTACTTCCGCCTCCTCAGAGAAGCCAAGGTACAGTCTGTTCCCCCTCTTCGTTTGTGCCCCTTTCGCGTTTGGTTCTTCTGAGTGATGGCTGATGTTCTTCCGGTTCACTTGGAAGCAACGGGAGAGCAAGAACAATGGCAAGGACGGGGCTCCGCCGGGAATCAAGCAAGTCAAGAACACCTACAGCAGCGTCGAGGATCACATCTCCAGCTTCGAGCCTCTCCTGTTAGAGGAGGTTAAGGCTCAGATTGTCCAGAGGAATGACGATGACCAAGAAGATTCTGGTCTCTCTCTCTCTCTTGCTCCACTGTTGAGATTGCTTATTGTTTTGTTGAGGAATGCCAACAAAAGCGGTTACCTTCATTGTTGAATCTCATTAGTTTTGGGGTGAATTTCTTCTGCAGTAACCGAGTGGATGCATGGAGCGGTGGCCAAATGCTCGGAGTCTGACGGGTTTCACTTGCCTGAGGTCACTTATGGCTTCCCTCTCAAGGATACTTCCATAGCTCAGAATGATCTCCTCCTGCTCACCAAAGAGAAGGTAACTTTCATATAACCTGAAGATCACCATAAAAATCACAACCCCTTGTTCTTGTAAATGCACTCCATGTAGCTTCGAGTCATAAACCTGTCTGCTGATGCACTGTTGGTTGCTGATTTTGCACATCCTTTTTTGACGTGGTGATGTGGAAGTTTCTGTACTGGTGCTGATGCAGTTTCAAGATGGAAAAAAGCTACCAACAACATTTGCATTTGCTCTCGTGGAACATTGGCAGATACGTGACATGGGAGGCTCTGATCTATCTGATGATTACTGCTGTCTAATTGTTCTTAGACTTAGGATGTACTTAGCTGGAGAGGTGATGTACCTGGACGGGGAAAAGCTTGAACCTCACCCAAGGCTGCTGAATATGCAATCTCTTATTAGTGAAATCGGAAAGTCAGTTTACATTCTCAAGGTAAGTTCTGCTTGTGGCCAAATCAAATGCTTTTCATGGGTCTGTGTGGATTTTTTTTCCCTTTTTATCCTCTCTCTTGGATGGAAAGTCTCACTCTGTTTGAATGATTTGGTGTTTGAGTTTTTCCCCATGATGTAGAATATATGCCTGCATGTGGATTTACCCTTTAATGAATGCCGTATCATTTTCAGCTTTGCAGCTTATCCACTATTTCTCATGAATATATAGCTGTAAGGTCAGTTGGTTCTCTCACTTTCAAGGATTTGACATTAGAAGCTGCTGAGAAGAATCAGAATTCTGAAAATCAGGCTTGGAAAATTTCCAAGCCTCTGATGGAGCGTATCAGGAATAATCTGAGCGAATCACAGCAGCAAGCCATAAATGTGAGTTTTAACTAACTTGTAAATACCTTCAGCATTTTTTCATCATTACTTTATAAGTCAAGTTTGTCTTCTTATTATGCACTTCCGTAATAATATCTTTGTAGGTTCGTCTGTCGAGGAAATGCTTTGTCCTGATACAAATTTTTCCTCTTTTTACATTTTATTTATTTATATGAACCTTTCACTCCATGATTTGTTTTATTGTCCTTTCCTAGTACTGAAGCATAAGAGGCAGGATGCGCTGTTCGAGGCACTGGAAAAACTAAAAGAAGGTTCAATATCTTTGGTTCTTTTCATGAGTTGATCTTGTATCACGATCCATGGGTTCATAAACATCGAACTAATCCGTGAAAGGAGGCTCCTTTTTCATAATCTTAAAGAGCTGTTGCTCCTGGGATTCATATCGCTTCTCCTAACGGTACTCCAGGGCGCAATTAGTTGGTTTTGTATCCCAACTCATCTGGTCTCTCAAATGCTACCCTGCAAAGCCTGCCACGTCCCTGAGGCACCTGCTCCTGAACATCAACAGCTCTTTCAGGAAAACAGTATCAGAAGGTGTCTTTTATCTTCCAGCTCAGACCACTGCACGCCAAAGTACATATATACATAGTCCTTTTTGTCGTCGAAACCCAGAGCTTCTGGCTATATGTTGCCGCATGTCTCACTGATGTTCGTCCATTCGACAGGGACAAGTACCCTTACTGTCATTAGAAGCACTGCATCAACTTCACATATTCATCTTCGTATTGGCAGTAGTCCATGTCATCTTCTGTGTGACCACCATGGTTCTCGGGGGGTTAAGGGTATGAAATCAGTTTCATTTCTCCCATTTCTGTGGTAGAAAGATTCATCACTCTTGTCCTTAATAAGAAGATGCATGTTGGGAAATGCAGATCCGGCATGGAAGCACTGGGAAAAGTCAATCCAGAGTGGAAAAAATGGGAAGAGTATGCACATTCACTGCAATTCCATCTATGCTGTCTACGAATATGTATCCATTTACTGACTGTGGATACCTTTTCAGCCCCTTCGATGCACAGAGAAGAGACTCTGCATCACGAGAATTTTAGGCAGCGGGCAGCTGGATACTGGAGAAGAGCGGCGATTGTCAGTTGGATGGTGAGTTAGTTTCCATTGGCTGAGCGTGTTCCCAAGTTGCAGTGTCAGTCGAGCATTACATGACGGTACACATTCGCAACTTGCAGATATCATTTTGCAAACAATTCTATAACTCCGTCACAAAGTCATACTACATTGCCTTACGCCAAGGATTTATTAAGGTGAGATTTTCTCATTCGGTTCGCGAAAGTCCGGTTCAGTTGTTTGATCCAACCGATTTCTACTGCTGAGTTGTTCTCATCCACTGATTCCTTTGTTTCAGGCACACTATCCTTCCTGTCCAGACTTCAATTTTCACAAGTGCATGACTCGGGCTATTGAAGCTGACTTTAAGAAGGTTGTTGGCATCAGGTAAAATTGTCATGTGAACATATGAGCCGAGGTCTGTCTCTCTTCTTGCTTCCTAAGGAAAACACTGAAAAGGGAATGGACTCTTTTGCAGCGCGTTCTTGTGGATGTTTGTGATCGTCTTTTTGCTGTTGAACGTCAAAGGTAAAGAAAGTAACCTGCAGGTGTAGCCATTTCTGTCCACTTCGATTTGTAATCATCAAGGATCTTTCAATTACAATCATGTTGACTGAATGCCGGGTGGCACACCTTCTTCTGGTTATCCTTTCTTCCGCTGGCTGTAAGTAAACTGAGATCTGATGTTTGAACAAAATACTTTTTGATCTTGACAATGAAAAGCAGTTACTATCTTCATCCTTATGAATACAAATTTGCAGCTTTTGCTCCTTGTTGGGGCTAAACTCGAGCACATAATTACCCGATTAGCACGGGAGGCAGGCACAGATAAAGGTGACCATGAATCTGCAGCAGCGAAGCCATTGGACGAGCACTTCTGGTTCAGTCGACCCGGGATAGTTCTTCACTTGATTCACTTCATCCTGTTCCAGAACGCCTTTGAGATTGCATTCTTCTTCTGGATCTGGGTAACGTTTCTCGGACTCCCAAATGCTTCTGCACAAGCTTAAGCTTGGCATTGATATTTGGGGAAAGCCATGCTTCGGTTTGGACCAAACAAAACTGCAAACCTTCCAAAAATCCGTAGTGAATCCAAACTATGATCACTCTTTCATTTTGGTTCGGTTCAATCTCATGTAGCTGTGATTCTTGCAGAGCACTTACGGATTCCGCTCATGCATTATGGAGAAGTATGGCTACACCACCCCAAGGCTTCTGATGGGGTAACACCAACAAAAAAAAAAAAAAAAAAAAAACTATGTACACTGATCAAACCAATTGTCACAGTTCATTCTCATGCGCAAAACTTTTCTGTATCCCTGGGTGTTGGTGCAAGTCCTTTGCAGTTACACTACCTTGCCTCTGTATGCACTAGTCTCCCAGGTTTGTAAGATCATTTACCCTGCAAAATTATGTTAAGTCGTAAATTTGCAACTTTGCAAGTTAAAGAGAAGCCTAACATGTGGAACTGGTGGGCAAGATGGGGAGCATGTTCAACAAGCAAGGGATGTTCGATGAGCCCATGCAGTCGTATTTCAGTAGCTGGATTGGTGGCATAAGGGAGAGGGGCGAGAGGCCGTCAAAGCCGGCATCCTCTGCACAGCCGAAAGCCAATAAGCTTTTCATGGAAATGTGTGAAGTCTCAAAGGTGGCCGAGCACCATTCTGTTGTCGATGGATCCAGCATGTATGGCAGTGGGGACTCTCTAGAGCCAGGACATTTGATTTGACTAGATCTTGCTTTTGAAAACATCCATAGTAGACACGGGAGAGTATCATGTTCAGCTGTATTCACTGTTAATTGCGCGTTAGTTTTGAAAACTGAATCGGACCGGCTAGTTCATCCAGGAGAAATCACCCATTACATCTACCATAACAGTACGCTATCTACTTATTGATGTATAACTAGCCTCCTGGAGATAACAGCCTTTCGTGTGAAGCAGAATCCACCCAAAGGCATCGATTATGACAGTTATAAATTGAAAGTATGGCTATTGAAGTGAAAGACCGGGTGGTCTGATCCTCTTTTCAAATTCCAGGACCTGCATTCCTTGGCAACGCTGGCCTCCAGAGTTATAGGACCGCACACGATTATGCCGATATCAACATGGCCCCACTGCTCTGATACCAATCCAAAGAACTCTGCATACATAACGAAAACGAAATGTCTATATGAAGATCACCTTTGCAGAGTACTTTTACAAGACAACTAGCTTCCATCCTTAGACTCTTTTGACTGCAGGGAACTGAAAAGTAACGAAGTTCAGGATAGAATGCAGAGGGGTGATGTCTAGAGTACCTTTGATGTTCGGTCTTGAACCATAGAAAACTCTTTTGGACACGGTTGGTTGTCTGGGGGGCACATCACTGTTCATAGCGGGAGCATTTTGCAGGTTTTGCTTGCTGTGCTCGGATTTCTCGGCTGCTGCAATTCTTTGCTCCCAGCAGTGCCACAGAAACACGACGAGGCCTCCGAATACGATCACGCTTGCAACCATGGACACCAGAACAAGAAGCCCTTTGTACCACAAGGTTGTTATTTTGAAATGGTTTATGTAGAAGATGTCCAAGAGGGTCATCAACACTAAAAATCCAACGATGGAAGACATCACATATAGTCCTGACCAAACACTACTCCCCGTACCGACTAGAACCGACATGCCATGCCCGCTCGAGATGGGAGAGATATATGACTTCTTGGCCATCTCAGTTTCACCTTCTTCCTGCAAAGATCGAAAAAGTTGATATGACAGGGAAACGGACATTGGAAAGTCAAAGGTAGAGCCTGATCGAGAGTGGAAGCTGCACTAACCAGTGGCGGCTCTGATTCTCGAGTGATGTATATATCAATTTGGAGATTTAGTTTGCTCGGCGAAGAGGGAACCACAGACTCCATATCGATAATGGAAAGCAAAGGAAGCTCGTCAGACTTTCTGATAGCCCAAACGAGCAGAACATTGCTCGGTAGACATGGCTTTCCTTCCCTGACTCGGTGGAGGATATCACTCAAGATGGCAAGGAATGGCGAAATTCCAATTCCTCCTGCTACAAGAACAAGATTCTCGTACCTAAAGGAAACAGATAGCCAGCTTGGTTAGCCGGAAATACTGAAAAATTAACAAAATATCACTCTCTCATCTGACAAGCTTCCCTCACGTACATCAAATGGTAAGGTAACTTGTGCCCATAGGGCCCCTCAACCGAGGCTGTTATGCTGGGAGGCTGAAAAGCTATCTCGTCCCGACCACCAGTCTCTGAGATGTCTATGATGTTTCTGTTAAGATTTGCCGTCCAACCACCTAAAACCTTGATGAGAATAGATAGATGATTCTTCCCGTCAAGGGGACTTGATGAGACGCTGAATGGATGCCACTGCAGCCAAGACAGTTCCCTGACTTGAAGGAATATGAAACTCAAGGCATTGTACTGCAGATCTGCAAAAGGGAGACATACATAAATCCAAAACCAAGATAAGTATGAATGCAGAAAGCAAGAGTTATCTGGTCCGTCTCAGAGAAATCATATTTGAGCATTTTCTAATACCATACAGTATTTGAGAGTGAGTTTTTCTAACAGTTTCCGGGAAATGAGGGTCGTGATTTGGAACCAATAATCAACACCGACAATGTGGAGAAAGTGATGGTACACGAGGAAACAATTTCTGAACTGAGCAATGGCTTCTGAAGAGAGATCAATCCTTACTCTCTGGCTTTGATAGGACCAGTTCAATGGTCCCACAGGGGAGTGATGTGGCCGATATAACATTGACAGTTCTTCGTGACTGGCAGAACCTCAAGAATCGATCTAGCATGAAGAGGAATATTCCACCAGCAGCAATGCTGAAGATAAAATCTCCGACATGCAACGCGAAGAATACAACAAACACGATGTACAGCTGGTGTGTGTAGAAGAACACCTCGAACTGCTTCTTCCTCACTGGAGGAAGAGATGTTACCCACATCATCAAACCGGCCAAGAGACTTATAGCTCCGGGAAGAATGGCAACACCATAACTTACCCAAGAAGTTATCTGCAAGAGTAGACATTCATAAAAAGTGAAAATGTATCAGCAAGTTTCTCCTGGTAGTAATTTACCGTTCCAATTTCTTAACTTAATTCTTTCTATTTGTCTGCAATGTCCTGGTTCGAGTTCTTGAAGATAGAAGAGTTATCACCCCAAGTGTGTAATGAAAAGCTGACTCGGAGACTCACTTCCTTTAGCAGGCGCCCTTGTAGTGACCAGGCAGTCACATAGCAGAGTGCATGGAGAGTCAGGAGCAGCATTGTGAGATGTCCCAGCCACACATGGTACCTGGCAGACTGTTCAAATGGGATGTCCACGAGGCGAAGTAGAACTGATCCTCGGGCAACTGGGAGAAACAAAAATGTCAGGCAGAATGCTCCTATGGTTCCCAGACGAAGCCCGGTGAGTTCCAGAATTACCACTCTGTGACAGTGAAATATGCCAAACAAGGGGTAATAGTTACCCTTCCATCCGCTGACTAAAAAAGAAATTAGATCAACAAAAAGGTACCTCTTCACTTTGGTAGGCGGCTTGAACTGAGACAGTATGCTGAGATTGTCTAAGGTATAGACACTTATCGCCCACAAGACGTACGCAACGACGAGGCAGATCCCTATGAATTCTGCAGCAGAAACTACTCCAAATGGTCCGTCCACCAGAACAGGAAACGTCCATAACCTCAACCTCGGACGCTTTGCAGACTTGCTCTTCCTGAAATTAATACCATTTTCAGCAATCCAGTCAGTCTTTTAATCTATGAAGGAGCCATTGGCGAAGAAAGGTAAGGAGAGTGTACGTACAGCATGAGCTCCTCCTCCCAGGAATCTGAAATGATGAAGTATGCAATGGCAAGGAATGCTATCACGAGAATTGGAGCACTGAATAACAAGAAGTAACCCCCTGCATATTGTAATCTATACTGTAGGTCTCATGATAAATTACTCCTGTGCATGAAGGTGTACTATCTCAATGAACTATAGTCTTATTTGGGATTGATCTGCCATTCTTATCAGTAGCAAGTGATCCAAAAGCTCTAGCGTGTGATGGATTTATGATAATGATAGAGCAATTTCTATCTTCAAAAGAACAACTTCGAACTTGAGGTAAAGCAATCAAATACCATTCGATCGCACAATAACCATACAGAGCAAAGAAGAAAGTGAACACGGGTAAAACCAAACCTGTGATGCGATAGATGGTGTTGCTGGCAGTCGCAAACCATTTCTCGATAAACTCAGACACGGGATTAGGCGGGAAGAGGAAGATGACGGCAATCCAAGCAGCAAAAATCAGGCCCATTGCCATCTTAAGGATCCATTTCACCAACGTGCAAGCTGCAGCTATCCTTTTTGGACTGGCAGCAGATTCCTCTCTCAAGAGGAGATGTTCCTGAGCTGAGTTCAGGAATTCGGCCATTGGACTGGTGGAAGTTATGTTAGTTTCTTACCTTTTGCCTAATGAATCAAACTACAAGCCACATATATACAAGATCATCTTCTCCTCAAAACCTTCCTGATGACTGAAGAAGAAACTCTATGAGTAAGCAATGCCTGCAGTGAATGATCACAGAGACCAGGTGATGAATTAGTTTGGACTTTCAGGTATGTCATACAATCCTATGGTAAATTTAGACCTGCACCGGAAAGGTGAGTTGGGCAGAGCAATTGCCAAGTTTCCTTAGACAATGCTTAGTTCCCACTGAACACTACCTTTGTAGGAATCACTGGCATGTGCCAGGTATTAATGTGTGGCACTCTTTAAATTAGCTGGATCGATGGATTTAAATGGGACTAAGACCCCCTCATTGACAAAACAACCAACCTGACAGGGAATGGTAGGTGAGAATGTTGTTGTTGTAGTTGTGTCCCATCAGTTGGTAGGGTCATCAGACGTTGTTTTTCTGAGGATAATGGGCAGTCTGCGATTTCCAAGGGGGAAAAAAACGACAGTCTGCTATAGTCACAGCTCGACTGAATATACAGGGAACTGAATTGTAAGAAAAGCTCTTTTCATTGAGCATTTCTTGTAGGATACAAAAGAATATAAATGTATCAGCTGCAACTTACTTCAATGAAGCAGATTGTAGAATAGATTTTTCCTGCTAGGAATATAGTTCAGTTTCTTCAAGAAGTGATCCCTTGTTTCCGTATGCTTTCACATCTCCTCTTCTTTTCTGTTTTTTGTGATTTTGGCCCAATAAAATGACTTGATTTGAACCGGGACGGAATTTGTATTTGGTAGCTCTTTCATGAAAGCAACGACTGGGGTATTAGAACGCTCAAGGAAGATTTTCCCGAGAAGAGATGGACTCCCCTCATTTGCATTGCGTTATCATCTTCTTCACCCATTGGTCGAATGGCTCTATTCCCCCTCACACCCAGCCGACAGTCCAGCGGTGACTAGAGGCTGCAGAAACCCAGCCAGACTGAATAACTGTTGGAAAAAAGACGTCCGGCGAGACAATGAAATGGTAAATTCAATCTTGACACTGGTCGTGGAAAATAACCACTGATAAGGCACAATAATTCATTAGGTTGAAAAGAAGAAGATTACAACCTCGAAAACACTCGTAAACCCACACCCTCTCAATCTCTGAAAGACTCCCGTGGCTGCGATCATAGTCGACTCTGGTACCATTCCTATTTGCATTGATTATGTATAGTGATCGAGTTTGGACCACAGTTTCATCCTAGGAAGGTTGCATGCCAGTCATGCATTACATATAGAACATTTACATCTGCTATTAAAAGCCTTCGCTATGACAAGGGTTCTGCTCGTAGGCATCACACCGTGGTGGCTCTAGGTCAACGCCATGGCTATTAAAGGCGAAGATCAGGTGGTGAGATCGTCGCTTAACATTCCGCGGCCTGTATTCCCTGGGAGACCGGTCGCCAGAGCTGTTGGACCGCACCCAATTTACAAAGAGGTTGCGGCTCTTTCAAACTGATATTTTAATTATTTAAACTGAGATTATAATTTTTTAAACGGTTCGGCATAGTCGGGTTTAAAGGACGGTGGGCCCACAATTTCGGGCCCATTTTCGGCTCAGTACCGGCCCACGATCGCGTCGGAGAGGGCCGACTGGGTTCAGTTGCGGTTCGGGTCTTTCCCTTCCGTCCCGCCGGCGGTTCCCATGGTTGCAGAAGGTAAAAGCCGCTCTTCCCTGCAGCCTGTGCCAGCAGAGAGAAGAGGAGGGGCGATGGCGGTGGAGAGAGACAGCAAGCTCCAAGAGCAGTCCTCCTCACTTACCCGCTACTACAGAATCATCCTGGGCCGGGACTACTTCCGCCTCCTCAGAGAGGCCAAGGTACAGTATCTTCCCCCTGTTCCTCTCTGTCCCCTTTCGCTTTTGGTTCTTCTGAGTGATGGCTGATGTTCTTCCGGTACTCTTGGAAGCAACGGGAGGGCAAGAGCAATGGGAACGCCCGGAATCAAGCAAGTCAAGAACACCTACAGCAGCGTCGAGGATTACATCTCCACCTTCGAGCCTCTCCTGTTCGAGGAGGTTAAGGCTCAGATTGTCCGGAGGAATGACGATGACCAAGAAGATTCTGGTCTCTCTCTCTCTTGCTCCTCGGTTGAGATTGCTTATTGTTTTGTCTAGGAATGTCAACAAAATCGGTTACTTTTACTGTTGAATCTCATAGTTTTGGGTTGAATTTCTTCTGCAGTAATCGAGTGGAAGCATGGAGCGGTGGCCAAATGCCCGGAGTCTGACGGGTTTCACTTGCCTGAGGTCACTTATGGCTCCCCTCTCAAGGATACTTCCATAGCTCAGAATGATCTCCTCCTGCTTACCAAAGAGAAGGTAACTTTAATATAACCTGAAGATCACCATAAAAATCGCAACCCCTTGTTCTTGTAAATGCAGTCCATGTAGCTTCAAGCCATAAACCTGTCTGCTGATGCACTGTTTGGTTGCTGATTTTGCACATTCTTTGTTGACGTGGTGATGTGGAAGTTTCTGTACTGTTGCTGATGCAGTTTCAAGATGGCAAGAAGCTATCGACAACATTTGCATTTGCTCTCCTGGAACATCGGAAGATATGTGACGTGGGAGGTTCGGACCTATCTAATGATTAGTGCTGTCTAATTGTTCTTAGACTTAGGATGTACTTAACTGGAGAGGTGATGTACCTGGACAGTGATAAGCTTGAACATCGTCGAAGGCTGCTGAATATACAGTCTCTTATTAGTGAAATCGGGAAGTCAGTTTACATTCTCAAGGTAAGTTTTGCTCTTGGACAAATCAAATGCTTTTCATGGGTTTGTGTGGATTTTTTTTCCCCCCTTTTTATCCTCTCTCTTGAATGGAAAGTCTCACTCTGTTTGAATGATTTGACGTTCGATTTTTCAACTTGATGTAGAATATATACCTGCATGTGGATTTACCCTTTGATGAATGCAGTATCATTTTCAGCTTTGCAGCTTATCCACTATTTCTCACGAATATATGGCTGTAAGGTCAGTTGGTTCTCTCCTTTTCAAGGATTTGATATTAGAAGCTGCTACGAAGAATTAGAATTCTGAAAATCAGGCTTGGAAAATTTCCAAGCCTCTAATGGAGTATACCAGGAATAATCTGAACGAATCACAGCAGCAAGCCGTAAATGTGAGTTTTAACTTCAGCATTTTTCATCATTACTCTATAAGTCAAGTTTGTCTTCTTATTGTGCACTTCCGTAATAATATCTTTGTAGGTCGGTCTGTCGAGGAAATCCTTTGTCCTCATACAAGTTTTTCCTCTTTTTACATTTTATTTATTTATATGAACCTTTCGCTCCATGATTTGTTTTACTGTCCTTTCCTAGTACTGAAGCATAAGAGGCAGGATGTGCTGTTCGAGGCACTGTAAAAACTTTTTTTTTATCGTTAAATAAATGATTATATTACTAAACACCAAGTAGGTGCAAATAGTTACAAAAGGTATGGTCGTGTGCAAAAGGTCGTGGAACACGTCAATCAGAAAACATCATGTTCACACAACCAAATTCCCTGTCCCTATACACCCTTGTATGCCAAAAGTTTAACTCCCTCGCCCATCTATCTGTTACCAACCTATCCCATGTCTCTATCCCTTCAAATGCACTCCTATTTCTTTCCTTCCAAGTAAACCAAAAAAATGAAAAAGGGGATTAATCTAACAAGAGTTTTCTTTCTGCGGGGAGCCCCTTTCCCATTCCAAGCACTTAGTTCCTCCTTCACCGTGCTCGCTTTCGCCCAGTTGGTAACCGTGCTCGTGTATGCCAGCTCCCACAACCCCTGGGTCCATCAACAATGCAAAATCATATGGTTAATGGATTCTCTCTCCTTTGCAAAGGAAGTATCAGTTAACCAAAACCTTTCCTCTTCTCTTCAGGTTATCTGTCGTGAGGACTTTGCCCCAAACTGCTTCCCGCGCAAAGAAACTGGCTTTTGGTGGAACTCCTTTTTTACACACTTACGGAAAGTCTCCACCCACACCCCTCGGTATGAGTTTCTCGTAATAGGATCTCACTGAAAATTTCGCAGACTTTTCCCCTGTCCACCGTAGTCTGTCTACCCCTCCTGGAGGTTTGATTCTGTACAGTAAATCGTAAAAGTCAACAAAGGACTCGAGTTGCCAATCTTGTGCATGTCTGTTAAATCGAATCTCCCACATTCCTCCATCTTCCCCTTGCCTCCATACCTCCCCCACTGCTATCTCCTTGTCTCTCGCCACATTGAAGACATTTGGAAACCTCTTCCTTAGTGCTTCCTCCCTGCACCATTTGTCTTCCCAGAAGGAAACCCGGTCCTCTCCTCCCAGCGAAATGTTCGTAAATGTCCAGAACTTCGACCATCCTCTCACAATGCCCATCCATGTACTC
This sequence comes from Lagerstroemia speciosa, assembly GCA_037672795.1. Taxonomy (NCBI): domain Eukaryota; kingdom Viridiplantae; phylum Streptophyta; class Magnoliopsida; order Myrtales; family Lythraceae; genus Lagerstroemia; species Lagerstroemia speciosa. The sequence continues at coordinate 1,792,754 of CM075291.1, forward strand.
CAGCCCACTGTGCCTCTGCCTTGTCTTGTTATCTATCCGGAGTTCTGAATCCCGTATTTGTCCACTACGACCCTCCTCCATAGTTGATCCGGGTCCATGTTGAATCCCCACAAACACTTCCCCAATAGGGCTTTGTTGAAATGGATAAGGGACTTCACCCCTAGACCTCCTCAATTCTTTGGTTGTTTCACAGTCTCCTAGTTGACCAAGTGATACCTTCTTACCGACTTGGTATCGCTCCATAGAAATCTAGCCTGGATAGATTCAAGTTTTCTCGCAACGCTCTTGGGGATTGGAAACAAAGACATGTAGTATATTGGGAGAGAGGCACTAGAAAAACTAAAAGAAGGTTCGATATCTTCGGTTCTTTTTATGAGTCGATCTTCTATCACGAGCCATGAGTTCGTAAACATTGAACGAATCCATGAAAGCAAGCTCCTTTTTCATAATCTTACAGAGCTGATGCTCCTGGGATTCATATCGCTTCTCCTAATGGTACTTCAAGGCACAATTAGTTGGTATTGTATCCCAACTCATCTTGTCTCTCAAATGCTACCCTGTAAAGCCTGCCATGGCCCCCAGACATCTGCTCCTGAACATCAACAGTTCTTTCATGAAAACAGTATCAGAAGGCGTCTTTTATCTTCCAGTTCAGACCACTGCACGCCAAAGTACATATATATACATAGTCCTTTTTGTCGTCGAAACACGAGCTTCTGGCTATATGTTGCCGCACGTCTCTCTGATGTTCGTCCATTGAACAGGGACCGGTACCCTTACTGTCATTAGGAGGACTGCATCAACTTCACATATTCATCTTCATATTGGCAGTAGTCCATGTAATCTTCTGTGTGACCACCATGGTTCTCGGCGGGCCCATTTCTGTGGTGGAAAGAATCATCACTCTTGTCCTTATAAGAAGATGCATGTTCGGAAATGCAGATCTGGCAATGGAAGCACTGGGAAAAGTCAATCCAGAGTGGAAAAAATGAGAAGAGTATGCACATTCACTGCAATTCCATCTATGCTGTCCTCGAATATGTATCGATTTACCGACTGGGAATACCCTTTCACCCCCTTCAATGCACAGAGAGGCGACTCTGCATCACGAGAACTTTAGGTGGCAGGCAGCTGAATACTGGAGAAGAGTGGCGATTGTCAGTTGGACAGTGAGTTAGTTTCCATTGGCTGAGCGTGTTCCCAAGTTGCAGGGTCAGTCGAGCATTACATGATGGTGAACATTCGCAACTTGCATATATCATTTTGCAAACAATTCTATAACTCTGTCACGACGTCAGACTACATTGCCTTATGCCAAGGATTTATTAAGGTGAAATTTTCTCATTCGGTTCGCAAAAGTCTGGTTCAATTGTTTGATCCAACCGATGTCTACTGCTGAGTTGTTCTCATCCACCAATTCCTTTGTTTCAGGCACACTGTCCTTCCCGTCCAGACTTCAATTTTCACAAAGTACATGACTCGGGCTATTGAAGCTGGCTTTAAGAAGGTTGTTGGCATCAGGTAAAATTGTAACATGAACGTGTGAACTGAGGCCATTCAAGTCTGTCTCTCTTGATGCTTCCTAAGGAAAACACTGAATATGAAACGGACTATTTTGCAGCACGTTCTTGCGAATGTTCGTGATTGTCTTTTTGCTGTTGAATGTCGAAGGTAATTTGATTAACCTGCAGAGGTTGCCATTCCTGTGCAATATTTGTAATCTCAGAGGATCTTTCGATTACATTCGCGTTGCTTGAATGCAGGGTGGCACGCCTACTTCTGGTTATCTTTTCTTCCATTTGTTGTAAGTATATTGAGATCTGTTGTTCCGATCTTGATGATGAAAAGCAGTTACTATCTTCATCCTTCTGAATAAAAATCTGCAGCTTTTGCTCCTTTTTGGGGCTAAACTCGAGCACATAATTACCCGATTAGCACAGGAGGCACACCCAGATAAAGGTGACCATGAATCTGCAGCAGTGAAGCCACCAGACGAGCACTTCTGGTTCGGTCGGCTCAGGATAGTTGTTCACTTGATTCACTTCATTCTGTTCCAGAACGCCTTCGAGATTGCATTCTTCTTCTGGATCTGGGCAATGTTTCTAGGATTCCCAAATGCTTCTGCACAGGGTTAAGCTTGGATTGATATTTGGGGAAGGGCACGCTTCTGTTCGGACCAAACAAAACGGAAAACCTTTCCCAAAAACCATAGTGAATCAAAATTGTGGTCACTCGTTCCTTTCACTTAGGTTCAATCTGATGTAGCTGTGGTTCTTGCAGAGCACTTACGGATTCCACTCGTGCATTTTGGAGAAGTTCGGCTACGTCACACCAAGGCTTCTGATAGGGTAACGCTAACAAAAAACTATGAACGCTGATCAGACCAATTGTCACAGTTAATTCTCACGCACAAACTTTTCTGTATCCCAGAGTGTTGGTGCAAGTCATTTGCAGTTACGGTACATTGCCTCTGCATGCACTAGTCTCCCAGGTTCGTAAGATCTTTTACCCTGCAAAATCATATCAAGTCGTAAATTTGCAACTTTGCAAGTTAAAGAGAAGCCTAACATGTGGAACTGGTGGGCAAGATGGGGAGCATGTTCAACAAGCATGGGATGATCGACGATCACATCACATGCAGTTGTATTTCAGCAGCTGGATCGGTGACATGAGGGACAGAGGCGGCCTCTGCAGGGGTGACAGGCCGGCATCTTCTGAGCAGCAGAAAGCCCATAAGCTTGTCACAGAAATGTGTGAAGTCTCACAATTGTCCGAGCACCATCCTGCTGTCGATGGATCCAGCACGTACGGTGCTGGGGACTCACCGGTGTCGTGACATTTGATCAGATCTTGCTCTGGAAAACATTCATAGTAGACTTGGGAGAGGATTATGTTCAGTTCTATTTGCTGTTAATTGTGTAATAATTTTGAAAACTTGATCAGACCGGCTGGTTCATATGGGAGAAATCATTCATTACATCTACGATAACAGTACGCTGATCTACTTATCAACGTATAACTGGCCTCCTCGAGACGATGGCCTTTCATATGAAGCGGAATCCGCCCAAAGGAATTGATTATGACAGTTACAAATTGAAAGTATGGCTATTGAAGTGGAAGACTGGGCTGTCCGATCCTCTTTTTAAGCTCCAGGACCTGCATTCCTTGGCGACGCTGGTCTCCAGAGTTGTAGGACCGCACACGATTACACCAATATCAGCACAGCCCACCTGCTCGGATACCGATCCAAAGATCTCTGCATACATAATGAAAAGGAACTGCCTATATGAAGATTACCTTTGCAAGTGCTTTTACAAGACAACTAGGCTTCCATCCTTAAAACTCTTTGACTGCGGAGAAGTGAAAAAGTATCGAAGTTCAGGATGGAATGCAGAAGGGTGATGTCTGGAGTACCTTTGAGGTTCGGTCTTGAACCATAGAAAACTCTTTTGGAACCGGCTGGTTGTCTGCGAGGCATGTCGCTGTTCATCACGGGAGCAGTGTGCAGGTTTTGCCTGCTTGCCATTCTTCGCTCCCAGCAGTGCCACAGAAGCACAACGAGGCCTCCGAATACGATCACGCTTGCGACCATGGACAACAAGAAAAGAAGCCCTTTGTACCACAAGGTCGTTACTTTGAAATGGTCTATGTAGAAGATGTCCAAAAGAGTCATCCACACTATAAATCCAACAATAGAAGAAGTCACATATAGTCCGGACCAAATACTACTCCCCGTACCGACTAAAACCGACATGCCATGCCCGCTCGAGACAGGAAAGATATACGACTTCTCGGCCTTCTCCGTATCACCTTCTTCCTGCAAACATCGAAAAACTCGATATTACAAAGAAACGGACATTGAAAAGTTAATGGTAGAGCCTAATCGAGAGTGCAAGCTTCACTAACCACTGGCGGTTCTGATTCTTGAGTGATGTATATGTCAATTTGGAGATTTAGTTTGCTTGGCGAAGAGGGAGCCATAGACTTCATATTGATAAGGGAAAGCAAAGGAAGCTCGTCAGACTTTTTTATAGCCCAAACGAGCAGAACATTGCTCGGTAGACACGGCTTTCCTTCCCTGACAAGGTGGAGGATATCACTCAGGATGGCAAGGAATGGCGCGATTCCGATTCCTCCTGCTACCAGAACAAGATTCTCGTACCTGCGGGAAACAGATAGCCAACTCAGTTAGGCGGAAAATACTGAAAAATAAACAAAAAATATCACTCTCTCATCTGACAATCTTCCCTCACATACATCAAATGGTAAGGTGACTTGCGCCCGTAGGGCCCCTCGACCGAGACTGCTATGTTGGGAGGCTGAAAAACTATCTCGTCTCCACCATTAGTCTCTGAAATATCCATGATGTCCCTGTTGAGTTTGGCCGACCAGTTCCCTAAATCCTTGATGAGAACAGATAGATGATTTTTCCCATCAAGGGGACTCGACGAGACGCTGAACGGATGCCACTGCAGCCAAGACAGTTCCCTGACTTGAAGGAAGATGAAACTCAGTGCATTGTACTGCAGATCTGCAAAAGCGGGATGAACATAAGTCCAAAATGGAGAGAAGTATGAATACGGAATACGGAAAGCTGGGGTTACCTAGCCCGTCTCAAAGAAAACATATTCGAGCATTTTCTAGCACCATACAGTATTTGAGAGTGAGTTCTTATAATAGTTTCTGGGAAATGAGAATGGTGATTTGGAGCCAACAACACTGACAATGTGGAGAAGGTGATGGTACATGAGGAAACAAGAATTGAACTAGTTGAATCATTTCCGAACAGGGCAATGGCTTTTGAAGAGAGATCAATCCTTACTCTCAGGTTTTGATAGGACAAGTTCAGTGGTCCCACAGGGGAGGGATGTCGCCGATATGACATTGACAGTTCTTCGTGATTGGCAGAACCGCAAGAACCGATCTAATATGAAGAGGAATATTCCACCAGCAGCAACGCAGAAGATAAAATTGCCAATATGCATTGCGAAGAATACAATAAACACGATGTACAGCTGGTGTGTGTAGAAGAACACCTCGAACTGCTTCTGCCTCACTGGAGGAAGAGATGTTACCCACATCATCAAACCAGCCACGAAACTTATAGCTCCGGGAACGACAGCAGCACCATAATCTAGCCAAGAAGTTATCTGCAAGAGTAGACGTCCATCAAAAATGAAAAAGGATCAGCAAGTTTCTCTTGACAGTAATTTACCCTTCCAGTTATTTTATTAATTCTTTCTATTTGTCTGCAACGTCCCAGTTCGAGTTCCTGAAGATAGAAGACTTATAGCATTTGTACGGTGCACAGTGTGAGATGAAAAGCTGACTCGGAGACTCACTTCCTTTAGCAGGCGCCCTAGCAGTGACCAAGCAGTCACATAGCAGAGTGCATGGACAGTGAAGATCAGCATTGTGAGATGTCCCAGCCACACATGGTACCTAGCAGCCTGTTCAAATGGAATGTCCACAAGGCGAAGAAGAACAGATCCTCGAGCAACCGGGAGGAACAAAAATCCCAGGCAGAATCCTCCCGTGAGTCCCAGACGGAGCCCCGTGAGTTCCAGAAGTTCTGCACTGTTATAGTGAAATATGTCAAACAAGGAAAGATATTTATCCTACCGTCCCGCTGACTAAAAAGGAAATTAGAACAACAAAAGGGTACCTCTTCTCTATGGTAGGCAGCTCCAACTTAGACACTGTGTTAAGATTATTTAACGTATGGACACCTATTGCCCACAAGACGTATGCAACAACGAGGCAGATCCCGATGAATTCTGCAGCAGAAACTACTCCAAGTGGTCCGTCCACGAGAACAGGAAATGTCCGCAACCTCAAGCCCGGACGCTTTGCAGACTTGCTCTTCCTGAAATTAATACCATTTTCAGCAATCCAGTCAGTCTTTTAATCTATGAAGCAGTCATCGTTGGAGAAAGGTAAGGAGAGTGGACGTACAGCAAGAGCTCCTCCTCCTCCTGGGAATCCGAAATGATGAAGTACGCAGAGGCAAGGATTGCTACCACGAGAATCGGAGCAGTGAATACCGAGAAGTCGCCCCCTGAAAATTGTAATGTATACTGGAGGTCTCAGGACAAATTACTCTGGTGCATGAAGGTGTACCATCACATCGAATAACGGTCTTATTTGGGACTGATCTGCCATCCTTATCAGTAGCAAGTGATCCACATGCTCTGACGTGTGATGGATTTGTGATCATGGTGGAGAAATTTTTCTCTTCAAAATGACAACTTTAAGCTTTGAGGTAAATCAATCAGGTACCATTCGATCATACTATAACCATACAGCGGGAAGCAGAAAGAAAACATGGGTAACCAAACCTGTGATCTCATAGATGCTTGTTCTGACAATCATAACCCATTTCTCGATGAACTCAGACACCGGAAGAAGCGGGTAGAGGAAAATGACGGCAATCCAAGCAGCAAAAATCAGGCCCATTGCCATCTTAAGAACCCATTTCACCAACGTGCGAGCTGCAGCTATCCTTTTCGGAGCGGCAGCAGGTTCCTCTCTCGATAGGAGATGTTCCTCGGCTGAGTTCAGGAATTCGGCCATTGGACTGGTGGAAGTTATGTTAGTTCCTTGCCTTTTGCCTAATGAATTAAACTACAAGCCACATATATATAGAGGTAGGTAAAAAGATCATCTTCTGGTCAAAACTTTCCTTATGACTGAAGAAAATCTTCCATGTGCCACTCCCACTGCTCACTAAGCAATAACTGCAGTGAATGATCACAGAGACCGGGTGATCCGAACCGGAAGATCAGGTTGGACTTACAGGTATGTTCTACGATCCTATGGTAAATTTGGACCTGCACCGGAAAGGTCAGTTGGGCAGAGCAATTGCTAAGTTTCCTTGGACAACTGAACACTACCTTTGTAGGAATCATTGGCATGTGCCAGGTATTAGTTAGTGGCACTCGTTAAATTAGCCGGATCGATCGATTGAAATGGGACTAAGACGTAGGGTGATCGGATCCGGGTATCCTATGTTTTTTATGATATCCAAACTATACCCTATTTAAGACCGGTTCCTAAAATTTGGGACCGGACCATACCCAGAACCTGTATTATACCACCAATTCCAGGTATCTGTTTGGAACCTAGTCTTTCATTAATAAATAAAAATAAGAATTTAAAATTGATTAATGAATAATATCTAACAATTTTCTTACTTGATATATTCGAAAAATATTGAAAATATATAATTGAATGCAATAGGAGAGAGATTTTGTGATCGATAAAACTCTTACGGTAAAAGAATAAAAATTATTAGATGATAAAATCTAAGAAAATAATTAATTTTAAGAGATATTGAGGATTTGAATATGGAAATAAATGGATAGAATAAAATATTATAACATGTTATAATTTCATGTTTTATATTTAGTAAAAATACAAATATATATTTGTTAGTTCTGAGTACCGGTTTCGGGTATCACTTTTAATGGAACCGAATCTATTTTAACTGATTTGTCATTTTTCTGCCTGGAACCTACTATATTTTCACGAGAATTTACCCGGAATCTATCATATGGGATGGATTCCAACGGATTTCGAATTTTTCCTGTATCCGTGCCCTTCCCAACGAAGGCCCCGTCATTGACAAAACAGCCAACCCGACGGGGAATGGTAGGTGACAATGTTGTTTGTTGTACTTGTGTCGCATCTGGTGGCACGGTCATTAGATGTTTGTTTTCCGAGGATAATGGGCAGTCTCCGATTGAATAACTGCTGGAAACAAGATTTCCGACGAGACAGTGAAACTAGAAATTAAAACTTGACACCGGCGGGGAAATTCAGTTTCTTCACCCATCCGTCGAATGGCACCATTCGCACAAACACGCAGTCCACAGTCCAATGGCGACTGGAGGCTGCACAACCCCAGCCAGACTGAATAACGGTTGGAAACAAGAAGTCCGACGACACAGTGAAATGAGAAATTCCAACTCGACACCGGTCGTGGAAAATATGCATTGATAAGGCAAAATAATTCATTAGCTTGAAAAACAGAAGACGACAACCTCAAAGACACTCGTGAACCCACGCCCTCTCAATCTCTCAAAGAGAGTCCCATGGCCACGATCAGAGTCGACTCCGGCACCATTTGTAACAAGGAGACGTGTCATGACACGTGCTGCATATTCATTCCAATTTGCATTGATTATGTATAGTGACCGAGCATGAACAACGGGTTTATATCGTAGGAACTTTGCATGCCAGTCATACATTACATATGGAACATTTACATTCTGCCATCCTCCGAGATACAAGCCTTTGCTATGGAAAGGGATCTGCTCGCGGGCACCACACCGAGGTGGCGACACGTCGAAGCCATGGCTATTGAAGTCGTGGATCAGGTGGTCAGGTCGTCGCACAACATTCAACGGCCTGTATTCCCTGGGACGCCGGTCGGAGAGCTGCTGGACCGCAGACAATTTTCAGCTCTTTGATCAGTCATCAGCGGTTTTTTGAATTGATATTTTAACTTTTCAAACAATTTTTGAAACGGTTCGGTACGGCAGCGGATTGGGAAGGACGGTTGGCCCACGATTTCTGGCCCAATGTTGGCCCACGATCACATCGGAGAGGGCCGACTGTGTTCGGTTGCGGTTCGGGTCTTTTCCCTTCTGTCCCGCTGGCGCGTCCCATCGTTGCAGAATGCGAAGGTTTAAAAGCCGAGAGATTCTTGCCTAAGCCTAGTTCACCACTTAGCTGCACTGAGCCAATAAATGAGTGACACATAATCACGTGTCTACCGGATATATTTTTTTAAAGGATCCCCAATATTTTTTTTAATTTGAAAATTTGCACTACAGTACCACTCTCCTCTCTCTCACATCTCTCTACTGTGTTCTCCTCCGGTCATCTCCGATGACGCCTGAATCAGCACCATCGACCACGATTTTTCAGCGGCGGCGACGACGACTGCAGCTTCCTCAAGACTAGAGAGAGCCAACAATAGAGCGAGAGTTGAAAGGGGAGAGCTTGCAGGAGGGAGTCGGCTGTGAAGTAGAGCGAATTTGGGATCTCGATGATAGAGAGAAGGAGAAAACAGCCGTGAGAGAAGAATCTTCCGACGAGAAAGAGAAGTAGAAGATGGAGGTCGTTGTGATCGGAGAGGAGAGAGAGAAATTGGCAGGTGGGAGGTTGTAAAGGGAAAGTGATGGAGAAATTGTAGAAGTCGGAATTGACGACGAGGACGAGAGGCTTGGGTTTCCAACACACAGGCTCCCAAATGCCGTCTGGTCGCCTAAAAACTCCACAATGCCACTGCCGGTCAGGTTTTTGTGCTGAGAGTCACACAACAGATTCGGAAGAAGGAAAAAAGGGAAGAGAGTGGAAGGGGTTCGAGCTGAAAATACGATAAAAATTTGGACTTTTTTTGCAATTAATGTGTTGATTAAACTTTACACGTGTCATTCGTTCATTGGATCATTGCACGCTGAGGTGGTGCGCTGAGCTTAGGCAAAAGTTAAAAGCCTGTCTTCAGCGTGCGTTAGCAGCGCGAAAGAGGAGGGGCGATGGCAGTGGAGAGAGACAGCAAGCTCCAACATCAGTCCTCTTCACTCTCCCGCTTCTACAGAATCATCCTGGGCTGGGACTACTTCCGCCTCCTCAGAGAGGCAGTCTCTTCCCCCTCTTCCTCTCTGTCCCCGTTCGCGTTTGGCTCTTCTGACTGATGGCTGATGTTCTTCGGGTTCTCTTGGAAGCAACGGGAGGGCAAGAACAATGGCAAGGAGGGGGCTCCGCCCGGAATCGAGCAAGTCAAGAACACCTACAGCAGCGTCGAGGATTACATCTCCACGTTCGAGCCTCTCCTGTTCGAGGAGGTTAAGGCTCAAATTGTCCAGAGGAATGACGACGACCAAGAAGATTCTGGTATCTTCCTCTTGCTCCTCTGTTGAGATTGCTTATTGTTTTGTTGAGGAATGCCAGCAAGGCAACAAAAGCGGTTGCCTTTAGTGGTGAACCTCATTAGTTTTGGGTGAATTTCTTCTGCAGTAATCGAGTGGAAGCATGGAGCGGAAGGGAAATGCTCGGAGTCTGACGGGTTTCACTTGCCTGAGGTCACTTATAGCTCCCCTCTCAAGGATACTTCCATAGCTCAGAATGATCTCATCCTGCTCACCAAAGAGAAGGTAACTTTAATATAACTTGAAGATCACCATAAAAATCACAACCCCTTGTTCTTGTAAATGCAGTCCATGTAGCTTCAAGCCATAAACCTGTCTCACGGGATAGCAGAACACGTGAATAGACTTTTCTGCTATATTTTGAATTTCAGATAATACAAATGTGAAAGAGAAAGGGAGAAGACGTGACTGAACTGTGTAATAGACTTGGGCTCTAGTTTCTATAAATACATGTTAAAGAGACTGAGTCAGGAATGATAAAAAGAAGAGAAAACAGTCACTTTGGTCCCTCAATTTGTACCCGGCCAGCACTTTAGTCCCTAAACTTTTTTTGCCAACAATTAGACTCAAACATTTGTGTTTTTGCCAACAAATCAGTCCGACCGTTAGTTTGCAGTTCGATGTGTCACTTACAGGGTTAGATTTATACTTTTTAACTAGCAAAACATTAAAATGACATCGTTTTGCTGAATAAAAAAATATAATGACTGTTTTATTCTTAACTATTGATCATATTTCTAACGAGTTTGTTTTTAAACCAATGGTAATTCGTTAGAAATATGATCAATAGTTAAGGATAAAACAGTTATTATATTTTTCTATTCAGTAAAACGATGCCGTTTTAATGTTTTGCAAATAAAAAAGTATAAATCTAACCCTGTAAGTGACACATCGAACGGCAAACTAACGGTCGGACTGATTTGTTGGCAAAAACATGGATATTTGAGCCTAATTGTTGGCAAAAAAAAGTTTAAGGACTAAAGTGCTGGCTGGCTACAAATTGAGGGACCAAAGTGAATGTTGACTCTAAAAAGAATGAAAAATATTTTCGTCTTTCTCCTTCAGCTCATTTCTCCATGCTACTGAGTTCCTCTTTTCTTCATCACTTCATGCTCTGTTTTCGAGCTATGTTGCTCTGTTTCCTTCAGTAATAACCTGTCTGCTGATGCACTGTTGGTTGCTGATTTTGCACATCCTTTGTTGACGTGGTGATGTGGAAGTTTCTGTACTGGTGCTGATGCAGTTTCAAGATGGCAAGAAGCTACCAACAACATTTGCATTTGCTCTCGTGGAACATCGGCAGATACGTGACATGGGAGGCTCTGACCTATCTAATGACTACTGCTGTCTAATTGTTCTTAGACTTAGGATGTACTTAGCTGGAGAGGTGATGTACCTGGACGAGGATAAGCTTGAACCTCGTCCAAGGCTGCTGAATATGCGGTCTCTTATCAGTGAAATCAGGAAGTCGGTTTACATTCTCAAGGTAAGTTTTGCTCTTGGCCAAATCAAATGCATTTCATGGGTTTGTGTGGATTTTTTTCCCTTTTCATCCTCTCTCTTGGATGGAAAGTCACACTCTGTTTGAATGATTTGGCGTTCAAGATTTTCACCATGATGTAGAATATATACCTGCACGTGGATTTACCCTTTAATGAATGCCGTATCATTTTCAGCTTTGCAGCTTCTCCACTATTTCTCGTGAATATATGGCTGTAAGGTCAGTTGGTTCTCTCCCTTTCAAGGATTTGATATTAGAAGCTGCTGATAAGAATCAGAATTCTGAAAGTTAGGCTTGGAAAATTTCCAAGCCTCTGACGGATTATATCAGGAATAATCTGAACGAATCACAGCAGCAAGCCATAAATGTGAGTTTTAACTAACTTGTAAATGCCTTCAGCAGTTTTTCATCATTACTTTATAAGTCAAGTTTGTCTTCTTATTATGCACTTCCGTAATAATATCTTTGTAGGTTGGTCTGTCGAGGAAATCCTTTGTCCTCATACAAGTTTTTCCTCTTTTTACATTTTATTTATTTATATGAACCTTTCGCTCTATGATTTGTTTTACTGTCCTTTCCTAGTACTGAAGCATAAGAGGCAGGATGCGCTGTTCGAAGCACTGGAAAAACTAAAAGAAGGTTCGGTATCTTCGGTTCTTTTTACGGGTTGATCTTCTATCACGAGCCACGAGTTCATAAACATCGAACTAATCTGTGAAAGGAAGCTCCTTTTTCATAATCTTACAGAGCTGTTGCTCCTGGGATTCATATCGCTTCTCCTAATGGTACTCCAAGGTGCAATTAGTCGGTTTTATATCCCAACTCATCCGGTCCCTCAAATGCTACCCTGCAAAACCCGCCATGGCCCCAAGACATCTGCTCCTGAACATCAACAGTTCTTTCATGAAAACAGTATCAGAATTCGTCTTGTATCTTCCAGTTTGCGCCCAAAGTACATACATGCATAGTCCTTTTTGTCATCGGAACCTGAGCTTCTGGCTATATGTTGCTGCATGTCTCTCTGATGTTCGTCCATTCGACAGGGACCGGTACCCTTACTGTCATTAGAAGCACTGCACCAACTTCACATGTTCATCTTCATATTGGCAGATGTCGATGTCGTCTTCTGTGTGACCACCATGGTTCTCGGCGGTTAAGGGTATGGAGTCACTTCCATATACCCCATTTCTGTGGTGGAAAGAATCATCACTCTTGTCCTTATAAGAAGAGGCATGTTCGGAAATGCAGATCCGGCAATGGAAGCACTGGGAAAAGTCAATCCATAGAGGAAAAATATGAGAAGAGTATGCGCATTCACTGCAATTCCATCTATGCTGTCCACGAATATGTATCCATTTACTGACTGTGGATACCTTTTCAGCCCCTTCAATGCACAGAGAGGAGACTGCATAATGGGAATTTTAGGCGGCGGGCAGCTGGATACTGGAGAAGAGCGGCGATTGTTAGTTGGACGGTGAGTTAGTTTCCATCGGCTGTGTGTCCCCAAGTTGCAGGGTCAGTCAAGCATTACATGACGGTGCACATTCGCAACTTGCAGATATCATTTTGCAAACAATTCTATAGAACCCTTCACAAAGTCAGACTACATTGCCTTACGCCAAGGATTTATTAAGGTGAGATTTTCTCATTCGGTTCGCAAAAGTCCGGTTCTCAATTGTTTGATCCAACTGATGTCTACTGCTGAGTTATTCTCATCCACCGATGTGATAGGAACCAAATTGATTTTTATTAAATGTTTCGGTGCGTTCGAGAGGCAACCGATCTCTCCCAAATGAAAAGGAAAATAACAATGATAATAAGAAGAAATTCACTTAATTCTATGGTGCCTAAGATGTTGTACCTCTCCAACTTAAAAGTTGAAATCTCTAAAATCAAATAGGAAGCAATGCCCAAATGTAATCATGAAACATTCCCTGAAAGTTTCCTGGAAATGAATTTCCATTCGGGTTCACGATCTTATCATTACTCCCCTAATGAGACACATTGTCTCCAAGGTGGAAAGTTTCCTTGATCTGATCCTCCTCCTGTTGTGCTTTCGGATTTTGTATCGTTGCATGGAAATTTTCGTCTGCCGTCAACTTGTGGAAACTCTCCACCTTTTCCCTGCCCTCCGCAAGTTGTGCCAACTCTATCGTCTCGCTCAGACCTCTCAGTCTCAGAGGCCGTATTGTGGCACGGTTATTCAGTTTCAGTCCCTTCATAAAATTACCTTCTAATATTGTTTTGGGAAATCCAATTAATTGACCTAATAGTAGCTCAAATTTCTCCTGGTACTCCATCACCGATCCTTCTTGTGTTAAGATTCAGAAACTGCTCGTGAATATCATCCTCTTTACTTGGGCGAAATCACTTCAAGACTCGTTCCTTGAACTCTGCCCAAGATTGCATTGGTTGTCGTTGCTTGCACCACTGGTACCATGCGAGCGCTTTCCCTTCCAAGCATAATGCTGTTGACATCAGCTTCTCCATCTCCATTAACCCGTTAACCACAAAGTATTTCTCAATGCGGTATATCCAACCATATTTATCCTCCCCTTCGAAAATCGGCATCTGTAATTTTCAGATCCGTGTGTCTACTCCCAATTGGGCCTGTCCGAGTCTGGCTCATGCGACCCCGAGCCTAGCTTGCCCCGGTTTGCCTCCCTTTGCCATCAATCCCGGAAATTCCCCTCTGGTATCCACATCTGGGCCCAGCCCAGCCCGGATCAGCCCCTGTCTAGCATCAAATTGAGCAAACGGGGTTGGTCTGTATGGGATGCTCTTGTCTTGGGGGTGCCCAAGCCCAGAATGCCCTTGCTGGAAGCTGCTGAATGATTGTCGGGCCTGTCCAGCCCTCTCTTGTGCAGGCCATGCCCCTTGAGCGCCAATCTGAGCCGGGACAAAGGTCTCCAGCCCCATCAAAGCTTGCGGCCCAGCAGCCTGCTTCCTTCAGCTTCCACTTCTCCACCACGCCTTCCTTCTTTCCTGCCTGAGCCTCCGGCCATGTCCCCGATCGGAATCCCCAACGCCGGCAACGTCCCTGTCGGATAGACCACTGCTTCCTCCAGGCCGAGCTCCCTCTGTCCCCAAGCCCTCTCTGTCCGTGCCCTAGAGTCGCCCGAGCCCTGCTGGCAACGTCTCGTGGGCTCACAACCATGGTTGCTCGAGTTCTGAGCGTCGCTCCTACCGGCGTTGCCAACCCCGGCCGAGACCTTACCACTTGTCTGAGCGACCTTAGCCTTTGCTTTCGCATCGGTTGTCTCGGCTGGAGGTCGAGACTGCAGCAGCTCCATTATCTGGCTGATGGTCGATGCCACCTGCTAGTTTTTCATCTCCAGGGCGGCCATCTGAGCCCAGACCTGTTGCTGTGTCGTGTTGAGCCCTTCCACATACGATCGAAGCTGCGCCACTTCAGCATCCAGTTTTCTTCCAGAGCTTCGACCCTTCGGACCGCCATCTTCCAGTATCGTGGCTATAATACTAATTTGATAGGAACCAATTTGATTTTTATTAAATGTTTGGGTGAATTTGAGATCGAGAGGCAATCGATCTCTAGCAAATGAAAAGAAAAATAACAATGATAATAAGAAAGAATTCACTTAATTTTCCGGTGCCTAAGATGTTGAACCTCTCTGGCTTAAATGCTGAAATCTCTAAAATCAAATACGAAGCAATGCCCAAACCGAATCATGACTTGACATTGGATCAGATCTTGCTCTGGAAAATATTCATAGCGGACTTGGGAGAGGACTATGTTCAGTTCTATTCGCTGTTAATTGTGTAATAGTTTTGAAAACTGGATTGGACCCGCCGGTTCATCTTGGAGAAATCATCCATTACATCTACGATAGCAGTAAACTTATCAGTGTAGATCTAGCCTCCTCGAGAAAATGGCCTTTCCTATGAAGCGGAATCCGCCCAGAGGCATCGGTTATGACATTTATAAATTGAAAGTATGGTTATTGAAGTGGAAGACCGGGCTGTCTGATCCTCCCTCTAAGTTCCGGGACCTGCATTCCCTGGCGACGCTGGTCTCCAGTGTCGTAGGACCGCACACGATTACGCCAATATCAACACGGCCCCACTGCTCTGATACCAATCCAAAGATCTCTGCGTGCATAACAAAAAGGAACTGTCTATGTGAAGATCACCTTGCAAGTACTTTTACAAGACCACTAGGTTCTATCCTTAAACTCTTTTGACTGCAGAGAAGTGAAAAAGTATCGAAGTTCAGGATGGAATGCAGAAGGGGGATGCCTAGAGTACCTTTGATGCTCGGTCTTGAACCATAGAAAACTCTTTTGGAGTGGGCTGGTTGTCCACGAGGCATGTTGCCGTTTGTCACGAGAGCAGTGTGCAGGTTTTGCTCGCTTTGCTCAGATTTCTCAGTTTCTGCCGCTCTTCGCTCCCAGCAGTGCCACAGAAGCAAAACGAGGCCTCCGAATACGATGACGCTTGCAACCATGGACCCGAGGAAAAGAAGCCCTTTGTACCACAAGGTTGTTATTTTGAACTCGTTTATGTAGAAGATGTCCAAAAGAGTCATCCACACCATAAATCCAACAATAGAAGAAATCACATATAGTCCGGACCAAATACTACTCCCTGTGCCGACTAAGACCGACATGCCACATCTGCTCGAGACAGGAGAGATATATGACTTCACGGCCTTCTCAGTTTCACCTTCTTCCTGCAAAGATCGACAAACTTGATATTACAGAGAAATGGACATTGAAAAGTTAAAAGTAGAGCCTAATCGAGAGTGCAAGCTTCACTAACCAGTGGCGGTCCTGATTCTCCAGTGACGTATATATCAATTTGGAGATTTAGTTTGCTCGGCGAAGAGGGAGCCATAGACTTCATACCGATAATGGAAAGCAAAGGAAGCTCGTCAGACTTTCTGATAGCCCAAACGAGCAGAACATTGCTCGGTAGACACGGCTTTCCTTCCCTGACAAGGTGGAGGATATCACTCAAGATGGCAAGGAATGGCGCGATTCCGATTCCTCCCGCTACCAGAACAAGATTCTCGTACCTGCAGGAAACAGATAGCCCACTCAGGTAGCCGGAAAATACTGAAAAACAAACAAAAATATCACCCTTTCATCTGACAAGCTTCCCTCACATACATCAAATGGTAAGGGGACTTGTGCCCGTAAGGCCCCTCGACCGAGACTGCTATGTTGGGAGGCAGAAATACTATCTCGTCTCGACCATTAGTCTCTGAAATATCCATGATGTTCCTGTTAAGTTCGTCCGACCAGCCCCCTAAATTCTTGATGAGAACAGATAGATGATTTTTCCCATCAAGGGGACTCGACGAGACGCTGAACGGATGCCACTGCAGCCAAGACAGTTCCCTGACTTGAAGGAAGATGAAACTCAGTGCATTGTACTGCAGATCTGCAAAAGCGGGATGAAGATAAGTCCAAAACGGAGAGAAGTATGAATACGAAATGCGGAAAGCAAGAGTTATCTGGCTCGTCTCAAAGGAAACATATTCGAGCATTTTCTGATACCATACAATATTTGAGACTGAGTTCTTATAACACTTTCTGGGAAATGAGAATGGTGATTTGGAGCCAACAACACTGACAATGTGGAGAAGGTGATGGTACGTGAGGAAACAAGAATTGAACTACTTGAATCATTTCTGAACCGGGCAATGGCTTCTGGAGAGAGATCAATCCTTACTCTCAGGCTTTGATAGGACCAGTTCAACGGTTCCACAGGGGAGGGATGTCGCCGATATAACATTGACAGTTCTCCGTGACTGGCAGAACCGCAAGAACCGATCTATTATGAAGAGAAATATTCCACCAGCAGCTATGCAGGAGACAAAATTGCCGATATGCAATACGAAGCCTACAACAAACACGATGTACAGCTGGTGTGTGTAGAAGAACACCTCGAACTGCTTCTTCCTCACTGGAGGAAGAGATGTTACCCACATCATCAAACCGACCAGGAAGCTTATAACTCCAGGAAGAACGGCAACACCATAACCTCGCCAAGAAGTTATCTGCAAGAGTAGACGTCCATCAAAAATGAAAAAGTATCAGCAAGTTTCTCTTGACAGTAAATTACCCTTCCAGTTATTTTCTTATATTAATTCTTTCTATTTGTCTACAACTTCCCAGTTCGAGTTTTTGAAGATAGAAGACTCATGGCATATGTATGGTGCACAGTGTGAGATGAACAGCTGACTCGGAGACTCACTTCATGTAGCAGGCTCCCTTGCAGTGACCAAGCAGTCACAAAGCAGACTGCATGGAGAGTGAAGATCAGCATTATGAGATGTCCCAGCCACACATGGTACCTAGCAGCCTGTTCAAATGGAATGTCCACGAGGCGAAGAAGAACAGATCCTCGAGCAACCGGGAGGAACAAAAATCCCAGGCAGAATCCTCCTGTGAATCCCAGACGTAACCCGATGGCTATCAGAAGTGCCGAACTGTGATAGTGAAATATGTCAAACAAGAAGAAATAGTTATTCTTCCATCCCGCTGACAAAAGAAGAAATTAGAACAACAAAAGGGTACCTCTCTACTATGGTAGGCATCTCCAACTGAGACAATGAGCTAAGATTACTGAAGATACACACACTTATTGCCCACAAGACGTACGCAACGATGAAGCAGATCCCAATGAATTCTGCAGCAGAAACTACTCCAAATGGTCCGTCCACGAGAACAGGAAATGTCCACAAACTCAACCGCGGACGCTTTACAGACTTGCTCTTCCTGAAATTAATACCATTTTCAGCAATCCAGTCAGTCTTTTAATCTATGAAGGAGTCATCGATGAAGAAAGGTAAGGAGAGTCGACGTACAGCAAGAGCTCCTCCTCCTCCTGGGAATCCGAAATGAGGAAGTATGCAATGGCAAGGAACACTAGCAAGAGAATCGGAGCAGTAAATACCATGAAGAAGCCCCCTGAAAATTGTAATGTATACTGGAGGTCTCAGGACAACTTACTCTTGTGCATGAAGGTGTACTATCACATGGAATAATAGTCTTATTTGGGAATGATCTGCCACTCTCATCAGTAGCAAGTGATCCACAAGCTCTGACGTGTGACAGATCTGTGATCATGATAGAGAAATTTTTATCTTCAGAAGAACAACTTCAAGCTTTGAGGTAAATCAATCAGGTACCATTCGATCATGCTATAACCATACAGAGGGAAGCAGAAAGAAAACATGGGTAACCAAACCTGTGAGCTGATAGATGCTTGTTCTGGAAATCATAATCCATTTCTCGATGAACTTGGTTACCGGAGTAAGCGGATAGAGGAAAATGAGGGCAATATAAGCAGCAAAAATCAAGCCCGCTGCCATCTTAAGGACCCATTTCACCAACGTGCGAGTTGTTGCTATCCTTCTTGGACCGGCAGCATGTTCCTCTCTCGAGAGGAGATATTCCTCGGCTGAGTTCAGGAATTCGGCCATTGGACTGGTGGAAGTTATTCCTTACCGTTTGCCTAATGAATTAAACTACAAGCCACATATGTACATAGAGGTAGGTAAAAGGATCATCTTCTGGTCAAAACCTTCCTTGTGACTGAAGAAAATCTTCCATGTACCACTCTCACTGCTCGCTAAGCAATAACTGCAGTGAATGATCACAGAGACCGGGTGATCCGAACCGGACGACCAGGTATGTCATATAATCCTATGGCAGATTTAGACCTGCACCGGAAAAGAGAGTTGGGCAGAGCAATTGCCAAGTTTCCTTAGACAATGCTTCGTTCCTACTGAACACTACCTTTATAGGAATCATTGGCACGTGCCAGGTATTAGTGAGTTGAGTGGCACTCGTTAAATTAGCCGGATCGATGGATGTTAATGGGACTGAGACCCCATCATTGACAAGACAACCAACCTGACAAGGAAAGGTAGGTGAGAATGTTATTTGTTGTACTCGTGTCCCATCAGGTGGCACGGTCATCAGGTGCTTGTTTTCCGATGATAATGGGAAGTCTGCGATTGAATTACCGTTGAAAACAAGACGTCCGACGAGACCGTGAAACTATAAATTCAAACTTGACACCGGTCGTGGAAATTCAGTTTCTTCGCCCATCAGCGAACGGCTCCCTTCGCACGCAGTCCACAGTCCAAAGGTGACTAGAGGCTGCACAACCCCAGCCAGACTGAGTAACTGTTGGAAACAAGAAGTCCGACGACACGGTGAAACGAAAAATTCAAACTTGGCACCGGTGGTGGAAATTCAGTTTCTTCGTGGAACGGGCGAAAGTATATTCATTTTAAAAAAAATCTTAATAAATGACATATTTTAAACTATTTACGTAAGTACTGTTTTTAAAACATTACTTGAAGCAGTTGAAAATGCTATTTGATTTAGCATTTTCTTTGCATTTTTTTCAATCAAATACGCCAAAAGAGTTGGCCTTTTTCATTAAAAGAAAAACATTTTGGGTAGATACTCAATATATAATATATTAGAATTCGTTGTATAAATCACTATTAATATATTAAAATTTATAAAATTTACACTTAAAAATTTGTAATAATTTTACATGTGTAAATATTTAAGAGAAATTTACAGAATGGGGCAGTTTTATACTACCACTACGTATTTACTCCTCCATAGCATGTTTTGGGAGTAGGTATTCAACATAAGACACATTAGAATTCACTGTATAAACAATCATTTATGTGTTAAAACTTGTAAAATTTAAATATCTGTAAAAATATTATATGTACACAAATCCGAGAGAGATTTACAAAACGAGAGCGTTCTGCACTGCACGCTGAATATTTACTCTGCACACTATGTTTTGGGAGTACAACATATTAAAATACGTTGCGTGAACCATCATTCAAATGTTAAAACTTGTAAAACTTACTCTTAAAAATTTGTAAAAAGTTTACAAGCCGTTTTTACTATGAAGGAAAGCGCAAACTAAAATGACATTTTCTTTGTAAATGGAAAATACCTTAGTTGGCGTTTTTACTACAATCCAAAATCCCACCTCACTTGTCCTTCTCATAACTGTCAACTGAGGTGTCGTTTTCACCCCCAACTAAAACTCTAAAAAGAATGCTAGTCCAATTGGAGTTTTTCCTTCAAGTGAAAAATACTACTTTATCTAGCATTTTTAAAATGGTACTTTAAAAAACACATATAAAAATATTATTTTTTAAGAATTTCTTTTCAAATAGACAGTACTTTTGGCCATTGCTCCAGTTTCTTCACCCATCAGTCGAATGGCTCCCTTCGCACAAACACACAATATAAAGTCCGACTCTCATCGGCTCACTCCCAACCGAATGCGATCCAACGGTGACTAGAGACTGCCCAAGCCCGGTCAAACTGGTGAACTGCTGGAACCTGACATCGGACTTGGAAAACAACCATTGAAAAAGCAAAAGAATTCACCGGATCGAAAAACAGAAGACTATAATCTCGAATATCCTCCAAGATACACTTACAAGCCTTTGCTATGACAAGGGATCTACCCGTGGGCACCACACTGTGGTGGCGGCAGGTTGAAGCCGTGGCTATTGAAGTTGAAGATCAGGTCGTCAGGTCGTCGTTTAACATTCCACGGCTTGTATTTCCCGGGACACTTGTCGGCAGAGTTGACATAATCTACAACTTTTGATAAGAGGCTCGGGAGGATGCGCCAATGGTATAAAAAGTTTTGAAAAAAATTTCCTAATTGGTATAAAAAGTCTTAAAATTATTCATTCACAGTACTTTCCATTAAATTTCATTTAATATAGTCGATTTTTGCTGACATGATAGTTGATGTGGATGTCACGCGTGTTTATTTGTTGATGCGACAAACTATTTAATATTTTTATTGAAATATGATATAAAAATTTAAAAAAATATATAAAATTTATTATAAAACATGAAAAGTTCAAAAAATATTATAAAATGTTAAAATTAAATTTTAAAAAGTTTTAAAATACTTTTAATAAATATTATATATTTTTATAAAATTTTTAAATATTTTTGTATAATTATTATCCATTTTAAATACTTTAAAATTTTTTTCATACTGTATGAATTATTTTATATGTTGTTAAAAATTTTATATGCTATTTCAATGAAAAATATTAAGTTATTCGTCAAACTCGCAAATAAGCATGACATAAAACTGTCATGTCACAAAAAATTAATAACATTAAATGAAATATAACGGAAAGTACTTGGAGGAAACATTTTTGAAACTTCTCATATTAAGTTGATACAAAAATTTCTTTTTATATCAATCAGGAACACTTCTGAAAATTTTTTTTAAGCATTGGTACAATTTTCCCATCAGAGGTTCCGACACTTTTAAAATAATATTTTAACTTTTTGATTTGAAACGGTTTGGCACAGGCGGATTGGAAGGACGATGGGCCCACAATTTTGGGCCCATTTTCGGCCCACGATCGCATCGGAGAGGGCCGACTGGGTTCCGTTGCGGTTCGGGTCTTTCCCTCCCGTCCCGCCGGCGGTTCCAATGGTTGCAGAAGGTTTAAAAGCCGCTCTGCCCTGCAGCCTGTGTTAGGAGACAGAAGAGGAGGGGCGATGGCGGTGGAGAGAGACAGCAAGCTCCAAGAGCAGTCCTCTTCACTCTCCCGCTTCTACAGAATCATCCTGGGCTGGGACTACTTCCGCCTCCTCAGGGAGGCCAAGGTACAATCTCTTCCCCCTGTTCCTCTCTGTCCCCCTTCGCGTTTGGTTCTTCTGAGAGATGGCTGATGTTCTTCTGGTTCTCTTGGAAGCAACGGGAGAGCAAGAACAATGGGAAGGAGGGGGCTCCGCCGGGAATCAAGCAAGTCAAGAACACCTAGAGCAGCGTCGAGGATTACATCTCCACCTTCGAGCCCCTCCTGCTCGAGGAGGTTAAGGCTCAGATTGTCCAGAGGAATGACGATGACCCAGAAGATTCTGGTCTCTTTCTCTTGCTCCTCCGTCGAGATTGCT